>JBAMBK010000415.1:0-600000 GCA_037043435.1 Drosophila suboccidentalis | reverse complement strand
TTTCCACGCACGCATCTTTGAGGCTGCCCTGAAAACCTGTTCGTCTTGTTGTGCATTTGCTTTTATATTGTTGTTGTTGTTGTTGTCTTGATTGTTGTTGTTGTATTTTTCCTGCCACTTTTTCATTGTTGTTTGCGCTCATTTTCGTTACGTACAGCCGCAGAAAGCAAAAGGCATTCAAAGTCAGAGACATAGACATAGAGAGAGATAGAGAGAGAGAGAGAGATATAGAGAGAGAAAGAGAAAGAGAGAGAGAGAGCAAATCGACGAGTTTCCTTTGTTGTTGTTGTCGTTGTCTTTGGCCATTAGGCGCAACAACAACAACAACAACAAGACACACACATGGAATGCTAGCGGTTGTGGAAATTCCTTTGAAGTTACTGAGACACACACACACACGCACACACTCACACGCACAAACCAGCACACACACACACACACACACCTGTAGACAAACGGCCTTTGTTGTTGCCGGAAAACAAGTTGGCCCAAAGGATGCCACCAAACAAAAGGCAAAGAAGTTCTTACGTATTATTATTGTTGCTGTTGTTGTTGCTGCACTTGTTGTTGTTTTTGGCACTGAAAATTGGCCGTGTATGTGACTTAAATACTGAGATACCGAGCTACTCGTAAAATATGCCGACACTTGTTTATAAGGGCATCATCATCGTCAGCTTCATCATTATCATCATCATCATTTCTTTATGTATCTTTCTTTTTTGGTAGCACATTTTCCAAACACTTTGAAACATGACTTTGCCTGTTTTTCTTTGCGCCTTCGAATTGGGACACGCCCACAAGCACAAACCCAAACTCAAAGGTTTGGGCCTAATCAGCGTTTTACGTGAGACGCTAACGATAACAAGCCCTAAAGTGAGATCCGAGTGAGAAGTGAAAAGTGGCGTGACTTCTGAAACAGAGTGTTCCGAATTGTGCTTCTAATTAGAATATAAATAACAGCATTTTGTTGCCCATACTGAGCGTGATTTTATGAGGGATTTCCAGCCGTGGCCAACAACTTTGGATAGTTATTAGCTCGATTTTGACGCCGCATTTCCTTATTACCGCACATGCTTTAAGTGCCAGAACAAAAGACTGAGGCAACGAACTGGCAAATGACCAGCATGTCCAATGGTTGTTAACTTTTAAACCAGATAACTGCAGTTAAGTCTAGCTTGATAATTATGTTTTAGGGACTTAAGCTAAGGCATTGCTTGTTGATCAGAAACATGCAATAATTCAGCTGAACATGTCTAGGTGTTGGAGAGGTAAAGAATATTGAGAATACGTGGAGTAGAAGTAAGTTTATTGTCGTGTATTGTCGTAGCTATAAATGCAGTCTTGTGTGTCAATGTTTTTTCTTTATAAACACCAAAAATCTTGTCCCCGAATTTCCCCGATTCCATATAATCGCAAATTTCATCACGCAACTTTGAGTTCGAGCATGCAGAATTGCTTGAAGTGTGGCTGCAGAACAAGCATAAAGCATCGTCAATTTTTGACTTTATTTTAAAAAAGTTGAATGGAAGGCTTTTAGAAATTAAGGAGACGGAAATAGAAATAAAAATGGTATAACTTTGCAACCTACGCTAAAAGATGCCATAAAAAAAAAAATGAAAAAAAATACGTTTAAAATTTATTTAAATTTTTATATTAGAATTGTGCTGATTATTTACATATTTGATATAAGTAAGTTAAATGTTACAGTTTAAAGCTTACCAAAAAAAAAATTTATTCAAAAAGCTATGTAATCAAAAAATTTGCATATTAAAATATAAGGAAAAGGGCGGTGCCACGCCTATTTTCCACAGTCAAAAATTCAATTGGTATTATTAAGCTGAATGCAAAAAACCAGACAAAAAAATATTGTGTAATTCTCGAGTTATTAATTTATGTAAAAAATAAGGGCTTTGGGACCATAGTGCACAGTATGAAATTTCTTATTTGCCTATGACATTTTAAATACGATGTTGAAAAAAATAATAGAAACGAAATATTTTTTTGGATTTTAAAAATTGCTTCGGGAAAAATAATTTTGTTTTATTTTCATAATATGGCAATGTTTCAAAATTTTACAAATCAGCGGCATTCTATAATCTTGCCCAGCTCTAAAAAAATGTTTGAAATGTTAAAATGACTGTCGTTTCTATTATTTTTTCCATTCTTGTGTATGATATTTTAAATATATTATGATATATCATTATTTTCTTAATTCCGTCTCTTTTTCTCACTTATCCTCTCCTTGGTCAAGCTACTCTCTCTCTTTTTAATTTTCGTATGACTTATTGTTTTCGTATTTCTTTCTCAGTTGTTTTGTGGCTCCAAAACTCATCCTACCAATAATTTAAAATTATTTTTATTAAATGAATTTCTAATATTTTTTTTTATTTAAATTTAAATTTATATATAATTCAATTAAATTTATATTAATTAAATTAATATTTAATAATGTAGTATGTGACTTAAACTTCTTTCATATTTTTAAAAGTAATTTTAATCAACTGTTTTTGGTTGACATTAAATAAATAACTGAATTCTCCAACTCTAATTCTCCCATTTCACGAAGCCTCTTTTCATTCTGCCTCTGAAATTTTTTGAAGCTTATTGCAAGTCATTGAAATTTTTCATTGATTTACATTTTTTGTTCGAGCCATAAATAAACGAAGTAAATGCTCAGCGTTGGCCACTGTGCAGCTGTGGCAGTGGGGCACAAGAAATTAGCGGGACATTTGCGCAATTGCATTTAGAACAGTTAGGCAGACAAAAGACTTAGGCAACGAACTTGCATAAATTTTCAGCTGGCTGCGCATTAAAAACAGAGACAAACTCGTCGTCGTTGTTGTTGTTGTTGTTGTTGTTGCTGCTGTTGTAAATTAATCAAATGGCCGCACAACGGTAAACGAAATTATGTAATGCAAGCTGCTGTTGCCACGCCCACTTCGACTGCCGCCCCCGTCGCTGCCTTGAGATTCAGCCTAAAACTCAGCGAAGCGTTTGAAACGAACTAAACACTGTACAAGATTTTAAACACTTGCCCCTCAGTCTCTGC
Source organism: Drosophila suboccidentalis (assembly GCA_037043435.1). Taxonomy (NCBI): domain Eukaryota; kingdom Metazoa; phylum Arthropoda; class Insecta; order Diptera; family Drosophilidae; genus Drosophila; species Drosophila suboccidentalis. The sequence goes on along the minus strand of JBAMBK010000415.1, from coordinate 596,951 downwards.
TCTTCCCCTCGTCTTTTAGCTGGTGTCTATTGACGGGGCGTTCTGGACACTTTGGGCCAGGGCTGTGGCTCCAACTATGGCTCTAATAATGGTAAGCGATATGCATGCGCGGAGCGTGTAAATAATTAGAGAGAGAAAAGACAAAAGCCCGAGATGATTAAGAAGTTTTTTTGGTTTTCCTTCTTTTCATATGATGTTCTCTCCTCTTTCACATCTTCCTCATTGTTCTTGTTAACGCTCGGGTCCGAAAAAAAGGCATTTTACTGAAGCATAACTTTACTTGACTCAAGTTAATTTTTATGGCTATAACATTCATTTGTTGGGTAATTATGAGTGGCCAGAAGGAAGCAGCTGGAAGGGGGAAGTGAAGTGAAGGGGAGGGGTTGGTTGGGGTAAGCAAAGCGCACTTTGTAATTAGACATTGAGGCAGCAAAAGCAGCTTAAGAATTGCGGTTGCCTCTTCTGTTTCTGCTTCTGCTGCTGCTTCTTCCACTGCGAAGAGATGGGCCAATGAACTGCTGTCGTCCAACGAACTTGATTTGGTCTAAGACTCGTTGTATATGTGTGTGTGTGTGAGTGTGTGTGTGTGTGTGTGTGTGTGTAAGCATGCAAATGTGTCTCAGGCAGCGCCCTGGCGAAAGGTCACCCAATGGCAGCAACAGCAGCGCCAACAATTACAAAATATGCGTTAAAATGCATGCCGCATGACTCGACACGACCAGCAGCAACAAACAGCAACAATAACAACAACAACTACAGTAACAACAACAACAACAAGAGCAAGCACAACAACAAGCAAAATACTGAAATAATATGGCCACAAATCGTGATAAGCAACGCCGGCCAACAAAATAAAAATGAAAAAAAGAAAAAAAAACAGCAAAGATATTGGCAAACATTGCCTGGCATAACAACAACAAACAAACAACACATTCTGCTTAGCACGTCGACTGCTAAATGCACTCGAAATACTAGAAACTAGATTAACTGAATGGCAACTAAGAAGAATAAATAACAAGCGGAAATACAAATAAATTCAAATACAAATACAATATACTTTGGAATGTTGGACCAATTTGATACATCTTAAGCAACTCAAGACTATCAATTTATAATTCCAAGATATGAATTGTTGTTCAATCATTTTATTTCTTAATTTAGTTTATAATAAAATTTATTTCATTTCTCACATTAAATTCATTCTGTCGATGGAGGTATGTTCACAAAAATATTAATTTTATTTAAATCTTCTCGGCTAGAAGTTTTTTACATACTTTATTTTTTATCAATACACTATTTTCTTAAGTTTTCTAGAATATGCGAATACTTTCTGAATTTTATTTTGCCTCTGAAGTGGCTGATAATTATCTGTAGACTCTAACTTAAGTTGTTTCCCAAGTTAAGGCGAGAATCTTCAATCAATTGAAATTCATTTGATCTTAAAGTCACGATTAAATTGCACTTATTAATTTGCTTGCAGCAAAATATATGCTTAGAACAATTTAAAATGCTGAAAATCAACTGGAAGCTCGATAATGTGTGTGATGGACAAATGTATAAATAAATAAAATAGATATAAGAATTGTTAACACATTCATAAAGTCATAATGCCCAAGTTGAAGGGTAGATTCAAAGTACAGCAAAGAAAAAGAAAAAGAAACGGCCAGGCAAAAAAAGAATAAACAGGCTTGGCCAGGGCAACAAACAAATGGCCCAGGACTGAGACAACAACAACAACAACATGAACAATAAGAGCACCAGCTACAACTACAAAAACAACAACAACTTGGGCCCGGTCAGCATTTTGTGAACCACTCTATTTATCAGATACGGAGGTTGTGGCCCAACTAGTTGGCTCAATTGCTAGTTGGCCAGTGCATGGATATCGTATCGTATCGTAACGTATCCGTACTCCTCTGACTCCCCTCGCTCCAGCCAACATGCTCAATATTATTGAGCGATTTTTAGTTGCCGGCTGTGTTCGCGGTTCGCTCATATTTTGTTTTGATGGCGCGCTGAAAGTCAACTTTGAGTGTGTGTTTGTGTGTGTATATATATATATATATGTGTGTGTGTGTGTGTGTATGTTAGTAGTAAAAGTTGTAGAGTGAACGACCATCAAGGCAAAACCGAACCAAACCAAACCAAACCGAACTAAACAATGGCCAAAGCCAACATCGTGCTCCGTCTCCGTCTCCGTATCCAACTTCAGCTTCAACTACACAGAAGAAAAAAATCCGGGACTTCGGGATTAAAATCGTCAGGAAAACACAATATTCCACATGTATTAAAGACAATTTTTAAAGCCAAACATTTTATGCACCTTAAATATCGGATATTAACATTGTTCTAAAAAATTGTATTTAAAAATTTGTATTTATATAAATCAAAATGTTGTAAAATTAATTATAAGTTGTTTAGAAATAATTTGAATGCCAATCATAGAATTAAATCAACTGTATTATAAATTCCTTACAACTTGTCACTAAAATAAGTTCAACGCGATGTCAAAATTTCGGCAATTCTGTATATTATTAAACCAAGTACTAAACACTTGAATCAAGTAGGATTTTTCAATTCTTTCGCCGCAAAAGTCAAATGTAAAATCAAAGTTTTTAGGTTATTTTTTGTTGATTATTTTAATGCTGAGTATTTGTCATTTTATTCGCATAATTTGGTTTAACTTAACAATAATATCCTTGAAAAATCAAGAATTTTAAGCTTGCACTTTAGAATGGATATTTTTTTGCTGTGTACAGCTCCAAGCTGAGTTCCAGCTACAGCTCCAAGTCCAGGTGAATGTGCCGAGTCTCAGTTAGTGACTTTGGGGTGTAGCCCGCAGAATTGTAACGCGTTTCGTTCTTTAGCTGAGACTCGGTTCTCTCTACCCCTTTTATTGTTATTGTTTTTGCTTATTTGTTTCTACGTATTAATAACATGTTGGATGCAATCGCAGCCTGGTTAAAAATATGCATACCCCAAGAGGGGAAAGAGGCTGAGAATTATGAAAGGACGCGGCGTGCGTGTAACCGCCCTGGACATGGCAACTTGCAGCGTGGAACTTGGAACTTGGAACTTGAAACTAATAATAGTAATACAACCGGCAATAATAAGTTTTAATCATCACGATAATGGACTCGCTGCTTAAATGCAAAAAGACCCCCACAATATAATGGGGATTAGTTCACAGCTCGCATCACAAAAATTCTCAGCTTCTTTTAGTTTCTCACTTTTCACACCAGAGACAGACCAGAGACGAGACGAGGCTGAGACTGAGACTGAGACTGCGACTGCGACTCAGTCTGGAAGATTTTGATGTCTCCATAAAAATGTTTCTTGTGGCTTTTTTTTGTCTGTATGCATAAGTTGGGGTTTTTTATAAGCTTTTGCTTTTAAGCCGCAAGTTGTTGTGGGCGTTGCATTTGGAGTGTTGGCCAATTCTTACTTTGTTGCTAGGCTCAGCTGACTTGACTCATTTGCAACTGGCACACATTTCAAGTGAGCAGACACCTTGAAGATGAGATTAGCCACAAGTAAAAGATGCAGAAAATAAGGATTTTAATTTTTAAATATCAGTTTTGATCTTAATTTTATTCATTATTTATTATCATTAAATGGTTTAGCTTGAAATGGTTTAGCTTTAAATGGTTTAGCTTTAGTTTTCTCATTTATATAAAATATTTTACATTTGTATTTACAATTTTCTTCTGGTTGACGTAAAGTATATAAATATATTAATAAATAAATAACTAAATATTCAAAATGAAAACTTGCATCACTTGAAAACTGTATTAATAAAGATGTGTTTTCATCTCAACAACTCTTCTTATTCTCATTTAAGCCCTTTCCTTGGTCTTATCTATGATCTTGTTAATCATAAATTACGTGTTATTATGATTGTAAGTTGAGAGCCCATTGAAAGCGCATTCCTCTAAAATATGCTAAATTATTTACAAAATAACATTCTATAGTTTATTTAATCCTTTTACTGATATTACCCACTTATTTTGCATTTTTATAGCTATTGATTTGACTTTAAATCAAATGAGTTTTTTATGTACGTTTTTTATGGACCCAACCAGGTTCCAACTCTGACTTTGTCACTGGCTGTAAAAATGTGATTAAAGTTGGACTGAGAACTGAATTGGGATCAGAGCTTGAAAGACACTTTTGAGTTAAATAGAGAATTAGAACTGTGAGTAGGGGAATTCAATTTGTATTTAAAAGTAAGTTAAACTTAATAATCTAGCTAGCTTTATTTGATTGGAAATCGTTAAGGCGATTTTGTTTCCCAGACTTTAGTGTCACTTTAAATATTTTTGTAGTCAAAGCATCATCAATGTACGATGTGTGTGAGATCATCAATAATGACACGCACGCATCAATGGAGACTCAAGTCACGTCTCGAGGCAGATAGCAGAAAGCCAAAGAGAAGAAGAGGAGATGATGGAAGAAGAAGCAAACATATGTTAAATAAAAATCCTATTAAAAGCTTACGACAAAAAAACAAAACGAAAAGGCGCAAATATACATTTTGTTAATGGCAAAACGAATGGCAATCTAACCTTCCCTCTCTTTCACCCTCTCACTATCTCTTTCTAGCAAACTCACAAATTGTGCGTGTCTTTGAACTTTCGCATTCGGCTGTGCTGAATTTTTTTTTTTGTTGGGCGCCAAAAACAGAATTTGTGCAATTCATTATGGACAAAACACACAAAAGAAGGCCAAAAACCTATTGACAGTAATTGCGTTTAATAACACTGCGATTTACCGTTATGCGTTATGAGTAGCCAAAAGGTATCTACAACAAATAAAGCATTAATCATTAAAGTCAACTCTTAAAATTGGCTTAAATAATGCGAGACAGTCAGAGAGCCAGCAACAGAACAGAATCCCAAGCCAGGCCCTCTTCAAGCTTATGCAACACTTAAATTTTATGCTAACCATAAATATTCAGCATCAGATCGCAGAGTCCCGGCAAGGAGAAAGAGGAAGAGTCTCAGAGGAAGCAGCTGCTGGTTTATGCATCGATTAAACTAATTAAATTGTCGTTACCTTCAATTCTAAGCTTGAACGGTGGCAGGTTTGTGTCCTAAGTCTTTTGTTTGGCCTTAGAACTTTTCCAACTATATTTCGAATTAGGGTCAGAGCTACTAATAGAGGGCGTTTATTATACCCTGTAATCGGGGGGCTTAGAATGTGATGTATGAAAAATTATATTAATAGAGAATATAATAAATTTGTAAAAATTATTTATAGTAATTGATCCATCAAGGAACTAAGCAAATTAATTTCTAACATAAATTAGACTTTTAGAGCTCAACAATGGCAAGTTTGTGTCCTAAGTCTTTTGTTTTGCGCCTATGAACTCTGCATTTAAATTACATTTTTGTAGGTACAGTGAGTTTAAGGTTAATATTAATGATATCTTAAGTGTTCTACCAATTCCCTGTAATCATAGAATATCATAAAAGTTTATCTAAATATTTTTTCAGGCATTCTTTCTTTCCTCGGTATCTGCTCGTCGAGCATACACATTTATCTGAGATGCGATGCGTCAGCAGTTGCGCATTCGGTTTCTAATGGCCAACGCTTTGTTCTGAGCCCGTATTTTAGCCAAGTCCGCGATATGCAAACTCAAGGCGAGCAACTCAACTTGGTAGCAACTTTGGCTGTGATTTAAATTAATTTAACTTCACTTTTTGGTGACTGCGTTTTTTGCTGAATGTAAATTTCGATATAAGCCAAAAAAAACTCGTTTGCTGACATTTAAAATGTTCAAAGTGTCTGAGTTCTATATAAATTGGCGCCCACTGGAAATGAAATCGGAACTGGGAATTGAGCTCGAAATTGTAACTGTTAACTGGTAACCGTTAACTGTAAATTGTGAAGTGATTGCATCATTGGATAATTTCACAAATTCATGAAATTTGTGAACGCAATACCATTTTCATTGGAATCACCATTTTTTTTTATTGTATCAATATATGTTACTTATATTTTTACAAGCGCCAACAAGTTACCAAAAATAGTCAATTGTCCGATTTTGGTTTATTTTGATTATTTATTGACAGTCGCCCGTTATGTGCAGAGTTTCGTAAAATGCCAAATGACGGCGGACCGAGCCCAGCCCAAGTCTCAATCTCAGTCTCCGTCTCAGTCTCAGTTGGAGTCTCAGTTTCAGTTGGAGTCAAAAACATCAACAGCTTTCACTTCTTTGTGTAGTTGTTGTTGATTTAGTTGTAATGTATGTGGAGTGTGTGCTGTTTAATTTGCCACAGTTTGAATGTTTGTGGCAAGTCAAGTTCGTGTCTTGAGTCTTTCGTTTCGTTTCGCTCGTGCTCAACTTTGTATCCCAATATCTGTTGATAGACCCCAGAGACGAGGGCGTATGGTAATAATCATTTTGCACGGACACTGCCTGTCTGTCTGTCTCGCCATCTGTCTCACTGTCTGTCTCACTGTCTGTCTCTCCGTCTTGACTTCGTTGTTGGCGGCATGAAAACTTTGTAGGTAAATTGCGCTTAATGATTATGTTCAACGGGCTTTACAATAATAAATATATTGCTGGACCTGTGGAGACCAAAAATAGCAACGTTCCTTGCTACGAAGGTGCCGGAATTTATGTCTCTTTCTATCTCCCTCCCTCTCCCTCTCGCTCTCGCTCTCGCTCACTAGCTCGTTCTTGGGACACACAACGGAGGCAGAATGCAACGCCTTGAAATGACTTTAATTCAATTAGGCGCTGCTGTAATTTACGACCATCTTGCGACCGTACGCCTAATAGATTTATTTTTAAGACCCTCTACATTTTTACCCTTCCCTTCCCTCACCGCCCCTTTCGTTGAGCTCGTTCCTCTCTGTGAAATGTAAAATTACTCAATATTAGGTCGAAACACGCTTAACTTTTATTATGGCATACTTAATCGCACTTGCTTATATGCGGAATTAATATCTTATGCTTTTGTTGTTCTTCTTTTTGTTGTAGTTATTTAAACAAAAGTTTGTTGTTTGTTGTTTGTTGTTGCGCTCAAGGCTGTGTCTATTCAGGCGGCAATGCGAAATTTGTTTGCAATTCTCTTGCGACTTCAATGAAACTCAATTAATTTAGCTTCTCCCCTCTTTTTCCACCCCTCTCTCTTTTATATGTGCCAAGAAAATAATGAAATGCAGAAATAAACAAAAAAAAACAACAAATAAATCGCCAAAAAATATAAAAATAAATTATAAACAATATAAATAAATAAATAGAAACTTGTTTGCAAATCCGCACAGATCAATCGACAAGCTGTGGAGACATTAAAGACTGCTTGACTATCAGATACCCTATAGTGTGTCATAAAAAAAAGACAGAAAGTATCCAATTTAAATCACTTTCAGTGTATACAGGGTATAAAAAAATATAAACAACTTAAATTGAGTTCATTGCGATTAATGCAAACTTTTTAGCGCCTTGGCATTTTTAATGAATGCGCATTTCAATTGAGAATCAACAATAGCGAATATTTAAATGTATAATGAAACTACAAGATTTATTATACATTTTAATAGATATTTGATTGGATTCGTTTGCTGCTCTTCTCCTTGTGCTATTAAGAGCAAAGTCGAAAATGCGAAAATAATTGTCCAACAATTAAATATATGTATATACATAAATTTGCCAGTATTTTTTTTAAATATCTGCCGCCCTCAAGTGTATTTTTCTGTCTTTTGTAATATATTTTTATGTGTGACCTTCGAGGGGCGGTAGAAATTACCGCGTCGCTTCAATGGTCAGCAAAAAACTGTCTGACTATGTGACTGGCTGATTGACAGATGATCAGTCTGACAGCCGATGAGCTGAGAAGTCAGGAAAATATCATAAGCACATACGTTGTTTCAATTGATTGCATGCAACTTGACTTAAACAATCATTAAGATCTGATTTTTATCATTTTCTGTGAGTAATTCAATCGCTGCCCGTGATAAGTGTAGATTTGACAAATCAGCAAAAGCATATAATTAAATTTAATATATATTTTACTTTAAAATAAACTGACTTTTTGTAGCCATTTTAATTGAATAAAAGACACCTTAAAATTATTTATTTGATTTGGTTGAAAAGCCACAGTTGATTAGTCGACAATTGAAACAAAATTAAATATCATAAATAAATTGTAAATATTTCGGAACATAAACTTAACCTGTTTACGGTTGTTGTTCGGCGAGTTAATTAATAGTGGCTTTGTGCTAAATTATGTTAATTGCTAGCTCAACTAATTGCGTCTATTAACCAATGCTAATAATTTGTCAAATAATTAGAATGTAAACCATATTAAATAATTTGAAAACTTACCAATAATTTGTTGTAACTCATTTCTCCGCAAAAGAAAATCTAATGCCGCTTTTCAAATGTATTTCAGCTGCTTTTTATTTGTTGTTTAACACTTTTTGTTGCACTTTATTTTGATTATTTATTGTGTAAATATTTCTGGTGCTCAGTGTAAGCTCATTTTACACACATACACACAAACACTAAACACAACGCGATTGGGTCGTTGTTCTTTTTTTTTCTTTTCCTTTTATGTTTGATATTGTTTTAGGCAGTTTTGCTGCATAGAGAGAGGGGGAAAATGAGTTTGGAGTTTTGTCTTGAGGGTTATGCAACGCCAACGCCAACGCCATAAAGTGAGAGGGGTGGGGGGGGGGGGGTTGTCCAAGAATCAATTGAATGCAATTTGAGTGGCCATAAATACTCGTAAGCAAAGTGGGCGCACATTTATCATCCAACTGTTTCATTGTGCTGTGTTGCATGCCACAGCAATTGGCTGGCCATTATTTGTTTTTGTTTTTCTTACTGTTGCAAGTTGCAAGTTGCATGTTGCATGTGGTTTGCAGCCATACAAATTGCAGCAGTCGCAACGCGGGAATCATTTGTTGTGTTGGCGTTTAATTTGCCAATTTTTATGAATTATTACGAACAAGAACGCAAAGGGCCGAAACGAGTCGAGGCAAACAGTTCGAATCGACTAGTGCCCGAGTCTTGATCTGTTTGCCCTGCCACAATTTGCATCTGCAACAGCAGCAGCAGCAGCAGCAGCAGCAGCAGCAGCAGCAGCTTCATTAAGCGCTAAATTTAGACAGGCAGCGTCCATAGTGCTCGCTCCAAGCTGAAGCTGAAGCTGAAGCTGAACCGGATATGGCTTAATGCGGCAGTGGCAACATCTACAGCAACTGCCACAGCAGCAACTACAAACTTGGCTACACAGAGAAAAAAGAATACGAAGTTCTGGACATAAAATAAAATTTAAATGGTGTCAGAAGTGACTTTTAGACACTGTCGAACTTCCGTAACTCGAACAAGTCAAAATTTCTCTTAAATTAAAAAAAAAAATATTGGCGCGTGCCGAAAATCGTTCTGTAAGGGTGCAAACAGCTAGTGAAATAGCTTTAGGATAGACGTACTTTCTGCACTTTATTTATTAAAAGATTATTAAGAATGGCCACAAAACTTGTATTAAAATGTTTATCGCTTGAAGAAATTTTCAAACTTATTAGTTAAGCAATTCGAATTTGAATCAAAAAAATTGAAGTGGCTGATTTTCATTTGAATCGGGAATAGCTTTTAGATGCAGTAAAAGAACAAAAACCAATTTTTGAGAATATCGACAGAGATTGAAATTTGTTTTTGTTGAAAATAACAAGAAAAGTTTGCAATTTTAAATGTTATATTTGAATGAGTGGAATTGTAGTTTCTTTTAATAAACTAAAAAAAAAGAATTCCATAAGTCGAACTTGTTCTTTGGATAATTATGATTCGAGTTAAGAAAGTTCTGCTTTATTTTAAGTACGAATTTACATTTGAGTCTAAATCAAATATTATGATAATAGCAGCTCTTATACAATTTTTGTACTTGAATTATTTGTTCCACATAAAATGTTAATTTAGCAGTTTAAAAATTCATCCTAAAATTAGAAACTTTAAACTTGAATTCTTAAATAAGAATTTTTTTTTTCTGTGTAGTGACCATTGGTCAGGTCTAGACCAAATTCTTGGCTACAGCTTTATTTAAACACAATTATTTGCATGTTATTGTTGTTGTTGGTGTTGTTGTTGTTGGTGTTGTTGTTGTTGTTGGTGTTGTTGTTGCTGCTTCACTTACACATAAATTTGCATGTGCAACAAATTTGTTGTTTCGACTGCTTCTGCTTCTGCTTTTGGCTGTTGCCTTGCATTGATGTTGTAATTTAGTTAATTTTGCCTATTCCAAGGTGGCAGCAAGCCAACAGCAACAACAACAACAACAACTACTACTACAACAACAACAACATTGAAGTTGCAGCTTCCAGCTACCTCCGACTACGACTACGACTTCGACTTTGACTTCGACTCATGCCAATTGCTGGGCGGCTCGTGCTCAGCTTTTTTTTTTTTAATTTTATTTATAAAGTTGTTCGCGTTGTTTGCAGCGTTGGCGTTGCCTTTCAATTCAGTTATTTCGTTTTCGTTTCAACGTTTCTCTGTTTCATGTTTATTTTGATTTCGATATTCGTTTTGCTGCAATTGCACTTTAATTTTATTGCCTTCAATTTGGCTAATTGCATTTATGTTGGCGATTCAGAATGTTGAGAATGACAGTGAATCTCACAAAATCACAAACACTCACTGAAAGATGGTTTAACACACAGTTCTAGCTAATAGCTGATTACATTTTTAAGCAATATATTTTAGTAAGTCATTTATTTTAAAAAGTTTTACTTTTATTTATCTAGTTTAATTATTGTCCTTTAAAATGTGATTTATGAAAATTTTAAGCTTTCTTTTGCTACTGACTTTTATTTGTTTTAAATTACAAACAATTGAAATAAATTAAAAAAATAAAAATAAAAATTTAAAAAGTTGCCAAAATTAATTTCATTTCAAATCGCATTGTCTTTATACTGATTGACTACTTTTGATTTGCAAATTTCACTTTAAATAAGTTTAAAATTAATATGAATATGAAAGAAATAATTTAAATAGAAACAATTGCTATTTTCGGCAAGTTCATTTTCTTAGAAAAACTCAAGTTTATTGATTTATAAAAAAATGTTTAGAGTTTAATAACTTGCTATTTTTGGTTTCAGTCAAATTCTTTATAAAAAAGAAAAATTGTAGTTATTAATTCAATAAAAATATCCGAATTTCAATATATATAATTGTTTAAGTATATTTAATTCTTTAATTGTATATCAATCTTTTATTATGTAAATTAAATGCAATTATTACATTTAATAATTGTAATCAGAAGCACTTTTAAATGTTCACACACGCACACACAGTTTGAGAATTCGCAAGTTTTCCAAGTATTTATTTTCTTGAAGAGGCTCACAACAAAATAGATTTTAGCAGCGTTGCGCGTTGCGAGTTGTGTCTCCGTATTAAGCGCGACTCGGAATGTGGCAAGATGAGCAGACGCTGCCGCTGTGAGCCTCCCAAATGGGAGAAGACGAGAAAACGATGACGACGACGTAAGAGATGCGAATGACGTAAGTCGGTCAACGAACGGACTACGTAAGCCGTGATCAGAGCGAGACAGCAACAACAGACACTTGCCACTTGCAACTTACTGAAGAACAAGTCGAGCAGACAACGACGACGACAACTTCACACGACGAGGTGCGCAGCAAGACTGAACGCGAGCGCCTCCAAAGACTGAGTTTAATAAAAGACGGAGACACTGACGGCATTAGACGTAACAGAGAATGAGAGAGAGGTAGACAGAGTGAGAGCGATTCACCACACTTGAACTTGACCAAATGCACAAATTGCAGAGGCGACTCAAAAAGCAAAACACGTGAGCGGGAGAGCAACTAATCTACGCTCTCTCAAAACTTCTCGCTCTCAGTGAGTCGCTCTCTCAGTCTCTCTCTCTCTCGCTGCAACATGTAAACAAACGAGTGTCAGCCACTGACAGCTGAAACAAGTTTTTGCATTGCCGCAAATCACGTGGCCGGCTTCGGTTTGTTTTGGTTTCCAGCTTTGTTTACAGCTGTGACGTCATCGTTTTGACACTGCCAATTGGCAACAGCAGCAGCAGCGTCAGCGGCAACGTCAACGGCGCTGCCGTGGTGAGTTTCGTATTGACCAAAACGTAAGACTTAAGCAACGAACTTGACAAAACTTTGAATCGAACTTTTTTTGTTTGTTTTTTTTAGTGAATGATATTGAATTTCATTTTTAAGGTTTGGACCCCGTGCAAATTGTTGTTCTTGTTCGCTAAGCCACACACACATTTGTCTGGCTTTGAAATCGGCTTAAAATCAACGCCTGCGTGGGTGTCCCCCAATCATCTGCGTCTGCGTCTGCGTCTCAAGAGATGCCACAAGAGATGCCGACCAGTCGCCCAGTCAAACATAAATCCACACGCTTATTAATGCTCTGTGTCAAATTTTGGCATTCGATTTCATCGCTCAATAGAGTGCAATGACATCATGTAAAAGGCGCCAATATCTGTGCGTTTGAACGTAAGTCTGCTTGCGTGTGTGTGTGTGTAAGTTGTTCTATCATTAATTATCAAGGGAATAATACTTTTTCAGTTGGTGAAAGGGATTTGCGAGAAATATTTGATTATTTAAATAAACAGTAAAACTTTTGGTGACTTTCAGACTGGCAACATTTTGCAAAATACTAGTAGTACTAATTATGATAGGTATAAAAATAAGTTATAATAAAAATGAACAAATATAGCCCTAACATTTAATAAAGTTAAATATTAATTTATTTATCGTATTTAAATTTGTAAGGCTTAAGAACTTTTCACTTAAGAACTCTCTGCAATAATACTTACTTATAAGTAGTTATAAAATTCGAGTACTAATTATAGTTTAGATATTTAATAATATCAATAATTATTTACTTGTCTCTTTCCCGCAACAGGCATACTTTATGACTCTTTGCTCTCACTTTTCGGCCTTTTCAATTACTTCACACTCTACATACATATTTCCCATGCTCACTTCTTTTGGGCTAACATTTCTTCTATTTGTTATGTTGATTTATGACATAAGCACTACATGTTTCGCATGGTTCGCTACACAAATCATCTTTTCGTGTATTCGCTGCGTGAATAACACTGAAGGCCCTCATTTACATACACACAAATTTTAAGTGGCAGCGAGAACCCAAATTAATCATACGAAGGTGTCTACATTATACTCAACTTACGCTGGAAAAACCCGCCAGAAGAAATAGTTCCCGACTCTACAAAGTTATCTTTGGCCTTGAACTTTTTCAAGAACTTTTTATACCCTGTTTCCACTGCAAAGTTTGTATATTTGTTCCAAATTTTAACAATGTATTTTATTTTACTAATATTCAAATGTATATACCAATATTTAATATTATACACTCTCTTTCTCCCCTCTCTGGTTACCTTTTAGTAACTAGATTCAGTTTCTTAAGTTCCAAGTACTTTACAGTTTTCAGCTAAGAGCAGGAACTGCTTGTTAGCTTGACTTTGATCCAGTTCGTGTCCTAAGTCATTTGTTTGTAGCTTGAAGTGGGCGCAGTATTTGATTTAGTTGATTGTTTCGAGTGTCGCCGTCAAAGTCGGTAAATGTAAATGTAAATCCGAATGTGAATGTGGACGAATGTAAATGAATATTCGTGACGCTGTTGACCCGCTTGCGTAACGGTTAGCCTGGTCAGTCTGTCAGTCAGTCAGTCAGTGAACAGTCTAAACGGCAGCCTACTTCCTACACATTCTCAAGTTGTTTGTGGCAATTAGTGAATGCAAACAGCTCAAACATAAATACGAGTGTTTGAACTCGCAATTGTTAGCACTTTTAGCTAATTGAATTAGCGCCGCCTAGAAACAAACAGAGAATCGAGATATCGAGAGGGAGGGAAATGTGAATCTGCAAATGTTTGTCCAAGATTTTTATGTGCATTTAATAATGGCGGACCGAGGTTGATGTCAAAAAGGCATAGACATGGTTATGAGCACGGATAAGATAAAAATGAAATCAAAACCTGTGTGTATGTTTGTGTGTGTGTGTGTTGGCCAAGTTGAAATTTATGCCGTCATATAATGCGATTTGAGCTTTACTGCCGCCTCTTTTATGACTTTGCCACTATTTCAGCAAGTTTACAATGCGTGCGAACAAAGTAACAAATTCCTAAATGGGGCCTGGCACTTTTTATTGAAGTCTGAAGTCCAGTCGGAGCACAGGACACACACCACACCACAACACACCTGGAGTGTAGAGGAGCTAAAGTGCCTGGACTTGAGATGAACTCAGATGCCAGGCTGTCAGTTTCAATTTGAATGCTCAACTTAATCCACGCGCGTCACTCTTGAAGCTGCCAGCAGCTCTCATTCTCTTTCTCAGTCCCAGTCTCAGTCTCAGTCTCATTCTCAGATTTAGACCCCCTTTCCGAGGTGAGAGACGCGTCTAGGCAATTTGCGCGGCGTCGGCGCGTCATCAAAAGCAAAAGTAGCTTCAATTTTATCCCCACACTCAAGTCAAGTGTTTGTCTGTCCGTCTTCTCTGCACAGCCATATTCAAAATTAATTTCAGACAAAGTTGAAATTTTTTAATTACGGGTTCCACTTGCTCCTCAACTGTACCACGCTCGGAGAGTTTAATTTAGAGATGAACACGAGGCGTGACATGAATTATATTGCGTGTTTCGCTTAAAGCTTAAAAAAATGCGTTAAATTGTAAACTTAAGTTTGCATCAGAAGAATTTATTACATTGACTAAATTCATTAAACGATTATAAGCTTTCATTTTCTAATAAACTATATTTAGAGTGTTTTATATAATCAGGCAGGTTTCAAATGTTAAAATACTAATTGAGAGATTTGTAAAAATACATGCATAATTTAATGAATCAAACAAAATGCAACTTGTATTTTATTTGTGTTTATTTTATTGCGTCATCTAATATTTAAGTTTTAAGAGTGAGTTTTTTAAGTATAGCTTTAAGCAGTTTAATAAATTATTAAATTGACTGAATGCAAAACTAAAGTTTTATTTTCTGATAAGCTTAATTTAGGGTGTGTTTAAGAAATAGGCTTGTTTTACAAATCTCTTATCTGAAATGTTTATTACAATTATTGTAGTAAACAAAATAAACCCTTTATTTATTTTATTTTTTTATTTACTTTTTTTACTTTCTCTCCATCTTGAAATCCTCCCTTTTCCTATTCGTTCTGACTATAATAATATTTTAACTAGTTACTAATACTAATCCTTTTTTTTTAATTGGGTTTTTAAAGTTTTCCACAGTCCTTATATCAAAAGTTTGATCATTTAATAATTGTTTGAACATTCAGTTTAAATTGAAATTTATAAAAAAGTAAATTATGTATAATTTAAAATCATATTCATTTTAATTTTTAATTTTTAAAAGTACTTTTGCTCAACTGCTTTAAGTTCACATTAAATTAATAAATAAATTGTTAAATGTATTCTGAAGTGCTATCATTATCAGCATTTCTTTATAAGTATACTCCATATATTTATTTAAAATGTCTTAAAATGTAAGCGATCGCCTTACACATGATCAGATTTTGTGTCATCTCTAGATGGCGAGCCGTAAATCTCTGGAGGTTGGCCCGATTTGTTTTAAGAGACGACCCCATTGACTTAATTGAAATCCAGGCAAGTCGCCAGGCGAATTCGCAGTCAAAGTCGAAGTCAAAGTCGAAGTCGAAGTCGAAGTCGAAGTCATGCATGAGACTCGTGTGGTCCTTGCTGGCAAATTGATTTGTTTACCATGTTGTGGATAACGTGTTGGTTTTTACAGTTAAAATTGAAAAATGATATTGTTGCATGCTCGCTGCAAATTAAATCCGTATGCCGAAGGTTCCTTTTGGATGCTGGAAAACTCACTGAAGTAGCAGCAGCTTAAGTAGTTTTAATGAGGGGTCTCCAGTCTCCAGTCTTGGTTGGATCTGTTGGCCAAATCGCCGCTAGGGTCGACTGGCAACAGGTACAGTTGAGCAGCGTCAGGTGCTGCCTAGAACCACAAGAAGATGTTGAAGCTGAAGTTGAAATGGTAAATGGAAGCTGCCAACAGTAGCTTCAGATATGCAATGATCGATTGCACCCGCCGAAACAAGCAATTAAGTTAGTTTGAAGAGCACTTGACACACTTATTTTGGAGGCGAGTCGAGAATCGGGAATCGGGAGTCGAGCAGTCGGCAATGACAGCTATCAAATCGCGGCCTGTTTAATTGACAGCCAGAGGAAAGTGCAGTTGTCGACAGCAACACTTTTCACATAACTGAGAGAATGCACGACGATCGAGTATCAGAGGCAAATGTGGCCAATGATTTCAAGAACCTGTTGGCGCTTCAACTCAAATGCAGCATGCAGAGAACCAGTCACCGATCAATGCTTATTTGCTGAACTATTCAAAAGAGTGATAGAGAGAGAGAGAGAGAAGAAGGGGGTGGTGTGGGAGGGGGAGGTAACCCATAAAATGCAGTAAAAGAAGAAGCGTTTGCTTCGGTCGTTGGCCGGAGGTGTCACACACAGCCAGCGGCTGATGATTAGCGCCGCCTTGGCATCCAGACAAACGGACGGACAGACAGACAGACGGTGGCCAAATGACGCCCAACATTGTGGCATGAACATTGTGGCAACGTCTGTTGTCTGCAGGCTTGAGTGAGGCAGAAGTGACTCCACATTGGCATTAGAGAATGTTAAGTGATTGCTTAATTGCAGTTGTGATGCTCAAGCAAGTTCGTTGCCTAAGTCTTTTGTTTTACCCTTGCAGTGGTGACTTTAATTTATACACTAAGTGCGTAAATGGGAAGACTTTATATTCTTAGAGGTCTAACGACATTATAGAATATTTATGTTCTTAATCAGCAGAATGAGCCGGGTCAATATAGCCAGTTTTTCTTATCCTTTTGACTGTCAATCCATCTGTTCATGAAAACTCTTTCAGTGGTTTAATGGTTTAATAATTTCTATGACTTTTTTAAATTTCTGAAGCAATTTCACAGAATATGTATTTGATGTTGTTTTACATATCCCTAAGAAATTTATCTTAACTTGGACGACTCTATTTTACGCTTTCAAATAGATGATAGATTCAAGCTTAATCGTTATTATAACAAAATTTCCTGTTTCCTAAGATATGTATTCCATTCTCAATGATTATGATCCTAAGAAAAATTTGACTAAAATCGGATTACTTAATTATATAGCTGCCATTAATTGATCGTTAGTTAGTGTATCAAGTCGTCAGCGAACTATGAAAATTAATGTTCTGTCTTGTTTTCGCATTCCTTGCTGCCATTTAAATCAGTTTGACAAGCCCTGCGGTTTGGCATGCACTGCAGCTCAAACTGTAAACGCAGCTGAAGTGCTGAGCAAATAGCTTTCAGTGGCAAGTTGCAATCGTTGCACGTTGCAATCGTTGCTGGCTGTCAGCACTTGAGCTCCAAATGAGCCAACAACTGCCGCGGGGGGTAAAAACATGGGCAAACAGCAGCCAGCATTTGTAAATGCTAATTAGAAATGCAACAACAACAAGAAGAACAACAACAACTGCAACAACAGCGAGGAGCAGAAACAGTTGCCAGTCATAAATTGTGGCAAGCAACTGCGACTGCGTGTGTTGCAACCAATCAGCCAGAAAGGCAGCCAGAAAGGTGGCCAGAAAGGCAGCCAGAAAGGCAGCCAGAAAGGCAGGCAAATGAACTGTCAACTGAAATATGCGCCTGCAAGCGCGATGGAGGTGGAGGTGTGTGTGTGTGTGCTCTATGTGTGTGTGTGGCAAACACACGCGCCAAATAACACACACTAATAATAATAACAATAAATCAGTGGCAGCAGCTTTGGCTTTGGCTGCTCGCAACTCCCATCAAGGCGTGGCAGGTTAGAAAATACTCCATTTTTTTACATCTTGAGTGTGGCATGCCACGCCCACACATTTTTTGTGGTGGCAAGCAGCTTGTCTAATGAGCAGCGCCTTGTTTGATTTGCATTTTGGGTTACAGGTTGTAACCTCAACAGCTCGATTGACAATTGACTGCTGTAAATGGACTTTTGTTAGCCACTGTGCCACAAATTGCACAAGTTAACAAAAACAAAAACAAAAGCCTAGGAAAAACTCATTCACAAAAACAATCATAACACTGACCTCAATTTCCTGCCAGCATTTGCAATCACATTTCCATCTGCCATTTGCCAGTTTGCCAGTTTGCCAATTCCCAGCTCACAGCTCCCATCTCTCCCAGTTCTTCCATCTCTCCCAGTTCTCCCTGTTCCCACAACTCTCCCTGTTCCCAGTTCTCTTCCTGCTCCCCGCTGTGTAGTTCTAATCAGAGCCGCTTCGTAATTATGACGGAACTCTGTGGAACATGGAAAATCAATAAAAGCACAAACATCATTTCCAATTTATACTTCTTTGCTTTTTCTTATACACTTTTATACTATACTATACTATACTATAGTTTTTTTCATAAAATATGTAACACAAGTTGGCAATTTATGTTACTAATGAAAAACTAAGCAAGACATGTGAAAAGAACAAGCTTTTTTTTAAGAAACAATTTTATAAGAAGGATGATTTTTTACATAAAATTATTAGTTAATTGTTTTTGTAGAGTTCTAAGTCAAACTCCGAAATCTCACATATTCTGAACAACTTTTATCCAGATTAAATTCTATAAAAATTTAACAAATACATTTCGCAAATGAGAGTTATGAATTGGAAAAAGATCGAACACAAAAAAATGAATTGGTAGATTGAGAAAATTACTCATATGTTTTTTTTAAAGACTTCAGGATAAATTTGTATGTTTAATTTTATGTTTTCAATTATTTTTAGCTTTTATTTCTAATTTTTATAGTTCTCATTCTTATTTTTTTAAACCAGCAAATAACTTTTATTTGATCATTTTTTCCATAAAGCTTAAAAACGTTTTAATAAAATAATCTTTTGCTCGATGAAACACAACATTTTTTACTTTTTATTCAAAGTTTTAATGGAATACTTTTTTGG
The DNA here is from genome assembly GCA_037043435.1 of Drosophila suboccidentalis. Taxonomy (NCBI): domain Eukaryota; kingdom Metazoa; phylum Arthropoda; class Insecta; order Diptera; family Drosophilidae; genus Drosophila; species Drosophila suboccidentalis. The sequence goes on along the minus strand of JBAMBK010000415.1, from coordinate 577,963 downwards.
CATTAACAAAAACCTTTATAGTAAAGGGTATTTGATCGTCTGCTAAGCAACGTATTGTTAATTCTTAGTTGATTTTTTGTTGAGGTCTTGTGTCTATTTGGCGCTGATGATTTGCTTTTGATGATGCGCACGAATAGAGCCCGAAAAAAGTAGCACAACAATTGGCACAGAAATGAAATAATTTGCATTTAATGGCGCTCGCCTCGCGTGGGCCGCATGTGGCATGAAGTTGAAGTTGGAGTCGGATATGGAGTTGGTGATGGAGTTGGAGCTGGAGATGGAGTTGAAGCTGGCAGCTGGAACTGAAACTGAAACAGTCTGTAGGCTGTTGTTATGGACATGCATGTGGTTTCTGGCTGTGGCATTAACTGCAAATGGCGGTGCAAGTTCAAAATCATTAGGCGAGTACGTTGTAAGTATTGGCCCATAGTTGGGCCAAGCAAGTTCGTTGCCAGAGTCTTTTGTTCGTTTGCAGGCGGGCAATTTGCAGGCTGGCAGGCTGGCGAAACTGGCAAAAGAATGAAGCTGAAGCGACTGCGCTGTCACGATTAATAACGCTGTCATAATAACACTTTTCTGTGATTGATTTAAGACAATTACAGAAAAGAGGAACACAACGCTCACGTTTGAGTCGTCGTCGAGTGCCGACTGAGTGATTGGCGCTGACCGCTTAAGAAAGAGATTATCAAGTTGCCAAATGGGCACGTCCGTTCCAAAGGGAAGAACAACTCGAATCTGAGGCTGAGGCTGAATCTGAGGCTGGGAATGTGCCACAGTCTCAGTCGGAGTCGGGCTGGCAAAGTGTTGAACCGCGCAGACATGCTAAATTAAGCTGAAGAAGATGGCTATCAACACCACCAGCACCACCAACACTAAAGCGGACGCAGTTCTCCACTTGGTGGTTGCATTGGCTTTGACTCTGACTTTGACTTTGACTGTGACTTTGTCTGAGGCTACGCAGCCAAATCGCTTGATGTTGATGGCTTACAACAAGTAATTGGCAGCATCCACAACTGGCCAACAACAACAACAACATTGCTAACCACTGCAGCCTACAACAAAATCATCCAATAAGAATGTTTAAGTCGAAATGCTCGACAATTGAATGCCAACATCCTAAATTTTCACGATTAACTATAATCAGAATTTCAATAAAATCAAAATATTATACAGAACAAGTAAATATATTATATCAAAATAAAAAGAAGGACTAGTAGACTAAACTATTCATAACTACATAAACATATCTCAATTATCTTCTCAGTTTATTTTCAAATTAAAATAAGATTCTCAACTAATGTTCGCAGTAAAGAAAAGAAATACTTAAATAATATTTCAAGGCAAAAGATTTATCAATTGTTTATTTATATATTTTGGCCTTTCAGCTTGAATATGAATTGATATATAACTCATATTATTTTAATATTTCATTGTAAATATAATAATTTGGTCAATTGCTCTAAGTTGACATTATAATAATGAATTCCGTGACCAATTCCTAAACCAATTTTGACCTACCTAAAATATAAATGAAGCCATCAAATATTGTTGCTCTCTATTGCTTTTAAATATCTGAGCTCTAGGCTTTTAGACATTGTCAGAAACCCATAAGCCTTTGTACACTTTGGTTACTGGGCGTTAAAGAGCAAAGAGCAGCCTCATCATCTTCATCAACTCATGTTGTTGTTGCTGTTGTTGTTGTTGTTGCTGCGTTGCTCGTCGAAGCGTCGCGTTGTGTCAAAAGGTTTAATTTTTCTCTCTCCCTCACCACTCATCCTTCTTCCTCTTTCTCATCTCTCTCCCCCATCTCTAGACCTTTTTCCTGGCTCTTGTAATAACATTTCATGCTGCGCTCTTTGGTCCTGCAACCCGCAACCTCTTATATGGCTCACTGCTTGCCCCTCACAACAACAACAACAACATCAACAGCGCCTCCATCTGCGTCAATGTCAGCAACAATCGAGTCCAAGTCCAACTCAAGTCCCCTGACACACGTCGCCACCACCAACAACAACAACAACAAGTGCTCCTCGCTTATTGGCCGCTGACTCTTGTAGTTATTGTTATTGGCCAAGTTGCTGCCGTTGTTGCCATTGATGTTGTTGTTGTTGTTATTTGGCTGGGTCAAGTTCAAGGCTTCCCATTTTGCGACTTTTATGCGTTTCTTTATTTTTTTTTAGTTCTCGCTTTTTGCCCCGTAAACAATTTAATGTGGCCCAAACGCATTGTGGCTGAAATTGGCACACGTTGTTGGCCCAGTCATAAAAATGTTTCACTCAGTCTTCACTCTGTATTAGAAGTTTAGTTTAGTCAAGTCTGCAAATGGCCCAATGCCATTTGTGCGATGGTAAAAGAGTGAAAAGTATGGGTTACGCCCTTAAAAAGTGGGCTATAACTATTTATTAACAATAACTTCACTTTTGTAGATTGCACTTGAATTTCTGTTTTTAAATTAAATAATCCACAATTTATTAATTCTAGATTGTAGATAAACTTCTTATAACAATGTCTTCTCCACATGCATAAGAAATTCTTTTTTAGTCTCAAAAAAATAATTAAATTAAAAAAAAAATAAAAATTCCTTTATAGAAAATTAGGTTAATAAAGTTTGTTGTGCTTTGTATAGTATATCGATAGATTATATTAAAAATATTTAATAATATTTAAATGAAAATATTACCAGCCTAGTATATCGATAGATTATATTAAAAATATGTAAGTATATTTTTAATATAATCTATCGATATACTAGGCTGGTAATATTTTCATTTAACACTTCGATCATTCAAATTGAAGCTAAAGAAAATAGTTCTACAGTTTTATGCGTTATGCCCTTTTTAATACGCTAAAATATTACAAACAGATTTTCCTTAAAATTCTTATGTATCTTTTATGTTTACGAAATGTAAGAAATCCATTTGAAATGCTTGCGATAATTGTTTGTTTTTGATCAATTGTTTTTAGCCAGGCTAATGGAAGTACAACATCTGATACCGATGCTGAACATACATCATCACGTTACTCAGATCTATAAACTGAAAGCTAGAAAGCGATTTAAATGCAAATGCCACAGATAGCAGGAAGTCAAGCGCAAAGTAGAAACAACTTAAAAGAAAAATGTTTGTTTGTTTGTTTATTTTTTTATGGCATTCGGGAAATATGCGAACGTATACGTAATATTTGCTAAGTGCGGCTCTGAAAGGCATTTGAATTTGGCTCTTAGCTGCTGCAAACGCATTCCTTTTGGCGTGTGGTGGGAGGTGGAACGGGGCGTGGTGAGAGGCGTGGTGAGGGGACGACGGTCGAAAGTCCGCGATCTGACCATGATGGACAGTAATAATTCTTGGCAAAAGCCATTTTCGTTTACAAATTGCCGCATAAATCGCATATTCGATGAGAGTTAGCTGCCTTTTGTGCTTAGCCCAGTAACCAAAGTGTAAACAGAGTTATGAGTTTGTGTATGTTTGATTTAAATCATAAACAAAATAAATAAAATAAATAAAATAAATAAAATAAATAAAATAAATAAAATAAATAAAATAAATAAAATAAATAAAATAAATAAAATAAATAAAATAAATAAAATAAATAAAATAAATAAAATAAATAAAATAAATAAAATAAATAAAATAAATAAAATAAATAAAATAAATAAAATAAATAAAATAAATAAAATAAATAAAATAAATAAAATAAATAAAATAAATAAAATAAATAAAATAAATAAAATAAATAAAATAAATAAAATAAATAAAATAAATAAAATAAATAAAATAAATAAAATAAATAAAATAAATAAAATAAATAAAATAAATAAAATAAATAAAATAAATAAAATAAATAAAATAAATAAAATAAATAAAATAAATAAAATAAATAAAATAAATAAAATAAATAAAATAAATAAAATAAATAAAATAAATAAAATAAATAAAATAAATAAAACAAATAAAATAAATAAAATAAATAAAATAAATAAAATAAATAAAATAAATAAAATAAATAAAATAAATAAAATAAATAAAATAAATTAAATAAATAAAATAAATAAAATAAATAAAATAAATAAAATAAATAAAATAAATAAAATAAATAAAATAAATAAAATAAATAAAATAAATAAAATAAATAAAATAAATAAAATAAATAAAATAAATAAAATAAATAAAATAAATAAAATAAATAAAATAAATAAAATAAATAAAATAAATAAAATACATAAAATAAATAACACAAATAAAATAAATAAAAAAAAAAAAATAAAATAAGAGCCAAAAAAGCTAAATATTTGTTATTACATTTTTAAATTAAAAAAAAAGTTTAAATTGTAAATTTATTTCCTTATCTCTTTAAATATTTTTCTGAACTGTTTTTTTTTTTTTTTTTATTAATTTTTGTGTTTAACAATTTATATTTATTTAAAGTTATATTTAACTGCTGGGCATCCAAAAGTCTATCACTTTTGTCTGCCTGTTTTATTTTGTGTCCGTTGCCAGAAATGCATAAAATGCAAAGAGCGTCGGATGCGGCAGTTGAAGCTGAAGCTGAAGTCTGAAGTCGACTCACAACTTGCAGCAATGCAATTTCATCTCTCAGTGCGCCGCGTTGAAAGCCCCCAAAGAGGCAGTCAGCCAAGAACCAGAACCGTTAACCGACCATGCAACAACAACAACAACAACAGCAACAACAACAGTAAGAAGAAAAAGAAGAAAAGAGTCAGTTGAAATAAAGCAAGTCGAGTGCATAATTCGTTATGCTTTATTACGAAATTGGATATCATCGACTCAGAAACTGCGACTGTCTTTGGCTTTGGCTTTTGAAATTTGAAATTATGGCTGAATGCGAGATGAGATTCTGGCTCTCAGCTCTGCAGCGGTAGCTGCCAAATGACATACTTCTAATTTATGGAACGACTCGAGTCTCTGGCTCCACGCAGCATCCAAAATGTATCTCACAGTTTGAGAGTCTCGCATCTCTCGCTCAGTTTTCAGCTCGCCCACGGAAATGGTTGGTAAATTGCAGTAGCACCGCTAGTTTCAGCTGCACCACCAACTTGCACCACTCAGCACCACACACTGCACCACATAATTAGTAGAATGTGTGGACAGGCCACCGCTACGAGCCAAGTGCAGATCAGAGTTGGAGTCAGAGTCAAGTGCAGTTTTAGCCATGTTTATACTCCATATTAAGAAAGCATTTCTGGGCGATCCCAGCCCATTCAACCCATCTAATCTCATCCCATCCCATTCCATTCCATTTCATTTCATTCGATCCAATCCGATCCGTGTCGTGCTTCAGATACAAGCGAAACTCAAGTTTAACTCTGCGTTTGATTTTATCTGTGCAACTTGCAACTTCCACACTACTCGTAAGTCGATACGCCTGCTCTGTAACTAAGTAAACAATCTGGCTAACTGCAACTGCACGACTTGGGTATACCCTGTAATTAACAAAGCAATTACAGTAGATTGTTGCGGCATACGAAATTATTAGTTTATTATTAACAACATTTGGATAACATTGTATTTCTGAATTCAATTTCAATTATAATTTTTGGAATAATGGAAAATATTTTAAAAGTAATTTCAGATGAATTTGATCTATAATTCTTATGACATATTGAGTAATTGGCATTTTTTAACTATTATCAACATAAATTGATACAAAGACAGAGTTGATCTTCACCTAAACTTTAGAATTGATAAGATTTAATTGGAAAATAACAAAATTGTATTTAATTATATTTTATTAAGAAATAGTTTGACATGCTTATGTAACTTTAAAAATTGTTATATTTAATAATTTGTTATTTTATTTTAATTAATTCCGATCACTATATTCACTCATACACTGATAAAAATGTTAAAAAAAAAAGGAATAATCGTGTGAAATAATTTATTTTTATAAGCCTTAAGCAATTCTTCAAGCATTTTGTTCTTTTACCGATCGACCAATCGATCAATCAAAATATTTCCATTGCAGACACATAGATATAAGCCACCCCATTGTGATTTGGAGACAATGGGTAGAGAAAAACAGTTGTTGACTCCAAAGTGAAGACTGAGATCTTAAAGTGCCTGCGGCATTCTCGTATTTTTCGTATTTTTTCGCCGCTGAATCGCGATGATGCCATAGATATTGTCGCTTCGTGTACAGTTAGTCGTTACATATATATTAGTCGAGTCCAAAAAAAATTTGTTGCTTTTTTTTGTGTGTGTGTGTGATAGAGAGAGAGTGGGAGAAAGAGAGGGGAACTTGTTTAACAGCAATGACGAGTGGGTGGCCAGCTGGCAAATGTTCTCTTTGAAATTGGAGATGGTTGAAAGCTAGAGGGGGAAAGGAAGAGAACGGAGAAGGGGAACGGGGACGGGAACGGGTTAGGAAGTCTGCCTGGAGTTCTTGTCTGTATTTCATTAGCGCTAACCGCAAATTAGCCACAGCTCTGTGGCTTCAAGTCTAACGTGTGTCCCCATTTTTCGGTAGATAACTCAATTGAAATGAAAATCACAGACATGGCCAACAAACAAACAGTTACCGTTAACTGTTGCAATGCCAATTGCCAATTGCCAAGACCAAGTCCAAGTGCAAGACCAAGTGTAGAGTCCATTTACGGTTCAAGTTGGTAACAAATTGTGGCAGCCAAGTTAGAATCGAGGCGTTTAATCGGAGCAACTTTCCATTTATGGTTAGTGGAAATACTTGGGCGTGAATTGAGCATCTTTGGCATTCGGTTTAATTAGCAACAAATGCCGCAAAGCCGAACAAATTCTTGTTGAAATTAGATGACAAGCTTGCTTACCGCTTTCTGCCTTATAAACATATCCACTTTATGCAACACACACACAACACACACACACACACACACAACAACATCAAGTTCAACACGCAACTTTTGCACGCAACTTTTTTAGCTCCCCTGTTGAGCTGAGTGCTGTGAAAAGGGGGGCGAAAAGGATGTTTAAGGGGGAGGCAGGGGTGCCTCACTCTTTTTTAAGCCACACAAATTTATGCATGTGCTTCACTTGGCAACATGGCCAAAAGCACAGCATGGGGGATGGGGTATGGGGGCCTTTTGGCCAATTCACTGCATGTTCCGCGCTGCTGTTGTTGTTGCTGTTGTTGCTGTCGTTGTTGTTGCTCTTCCTGTTGAAATGAAAGCAGCAGCAGGCGAGCAAATAATTCTGAATTTCGTATTTGTTGTATTTGTTGTACCCTACCTTTTACTGGGCATGTCGCTTGGGGAGAATTCTTTGAAGATCAAAAGAATATGTATTTATTTATTTGCTTATTTATTTATGTATTTATTATGTATTTATTAAGATAAAAAAATGTACAATTAATAGGAAAAAACCATGTTGTAATAAATGAACATACACAATTTTAGCTTTAGTTTTAATATTAATTTAAATTTTAGTTTACAATTGTAATTATTGTAACGATGTATTGCAATACATTTAATATAAATTATAATTTATAATACAATTTCTATTGATTTTTTTATTCATATAATTTTTATATTTTTTTTAAACAGATTTTCTTTAAAACTTTCAAATTTTTATGTTTTTTCACTTATAAATTATAAGTTATAATCAACTTTTTTTTTGTCATGAATAGTGTTGGTAAACATTTTAAAATTTATATTGAAAACTTGCATTACTTTGTATGTTATTAACCCAAAATGGACAAAAATTTCGAATTGAAAAAATGTTCTCAAAAACTTTAAGTTAACTTAACTTTGGGACAGACTCAACCAATTTCCATGCGGAATATCTATTTGATCATGATTTGGCCTCAAATTTAACTATACAACGCAAATATAAAAATGTAAGCAATAAAATATTCTAATTGCTTTAACATATATCAAAAAAGCAACAAAAAATATATGTCCAATAAATGAAATAAGGAATATAAATAAATTAATTTATTAAACAAATACATCTTAAATTGTTGGTATCTTTTATAATAGACAAAAAATGCAAGAAAAAAAATAGTTAACCAATAAATGATTTAAAGAATATTTATATAGCAACAGAAATGTATAGGGTATGATTATGCTTCGTTTAGGTTTCAAACCATTTCATGCTAACTTTTATTATTTATTTTAAATTTAAATTTAAATTATACGCCTGTCTTGAGAGGAAAGTGCACGGCGCTATGTTTTAAACATTATAGTTTTCAGTTGCCCGTTCCCCCTCGACTGTTAAATGAAATGAAGCTGGACAGTTGCAGCTTTGAATTGAAGTTGGAAGTTGGAGTGGAGGGACTGGAAACTTCATGCACGATTGGCAGTTGGCAATTCAAAGATATTTCAAATTGAGGCGATGCAAGAATGGAAAGATGGCTTCGATTTGCTTTTTATTCTTGTGCCCGTTGATGATGATGTGCTTGCTGCATGCGATTTGCATTTGAAATGCTGCTGACTGCTCGAATTTAATAAAAATGTTTTATTAAGTCATAAAAGTATTTAAATATTTTGTGCATGCCGCGCAATTTGCATAAGTGAATGCGCATTGAAATTGTGCAATTTGGCAAAGCAAAAACTCAAACCAGGAAGTGAAGATCGGTTCTTGATCCCTTGACCACTGACCACTGTCTTCTGTCCGGTGGCTGAAGTTGATCCAAATCGCAGACTGTCTCCATTGTAAGCTAGACTCATAAATAAAAGCCAGCACACACACGTACACACACACACACACACACACACACACACACACACACACACACACACACACATCACGCACAATCAATTAAAGTTTATCTCGCCGCAACCTGTCAGACTCCGACTCCGTCTCCGACTCCGACTGCGAATCCCTTCAAGAAGTCGCACATTTTTCGCCATGGCAATTACACAAATGCCATCGCATCAACGAAAAGCGGCTATTGGCATTTAAGATGCCAACGCCAAGATGCCAGCCTTTAAGATGCCTCTAGCCCACATAAATCCAACGATCCTGCCGAGATTCAGCCACAAATTCAACAACTCTCGCAACGCTATCAGGGAATGTCCCATAAATGGGATACGTTTTATGCCCCGCAAATTTGTCAGGCTTTCGAGCATCAAAAGTGAAAAGAAGAAGACGCTGTCAGTGACAGTAGCTAAAGTTGTCACTACGAAAGGCTTAACATTAATCTCGAAAAGATCTTTTGTAGGAGTTTGTTTGCAAAGCTCATTAAAGTCCTTTATTAGCTTACATCCATTTTATATTACAGCTATAATAATTTTATTAAAAGTTGCTACTGCTATAAATTTTATATTCATCAGATTACTTTTTTTTATCTATTCAATTTTACAATTGAGCTTGATTTTAATGTAATTTAATTGTGTATTTAAATTAATGATTTTGTAATTTTATCTTATATTTAAATATTACAATAAACAACTTATTAGCGATTAAAAATCATATTCGAACCACAAAGCTTAATTGTTACCACTAAATACTTAAATAAATGAATAAATATATAGATATTTAATTCAGCAAATAATTAAAGAAATAAATAATAATACGACTCCAAAGCACATTTAAGCTAAAAGCTCAAAGCTCCTTAGTTACCACTAAATACTCATCTAACTGACAGTCAAGAACTGATTGCAAAGCACATGAAAGCTGCTAACGATCAATTAGCCTAAAAGCTTGACTAACTGTCCATAAAGCTGATAATTTATGGAACTTTAAGGCTGCGCACTCTTGGCCAAGAATAGGGCTGGCTAGTGTCATTGGGAGTTATTCAATTATCATTAGGCTGGCCTAGGCCCACGAGAGGCTCATCAACAGGCCTGAGAACCGTTTGCTCAACTAACTGAAAGAGAGAGCGAGCGAGAAAGAGAGAGCGCGAGAGTGAGGGGGATGGAGAGAAAGATATTATCGCTAAATGACCGCAATTTGCATGTAAATGTTGTTTATCAATTTAAGCGGCTAAATGCTTTAAAACTAATGACAGACCTGGTCCAAAAACGGCAATAAAGAAATTTTTTCACCCTGCAGCCATTTGTGGCAGCAACTGTTGTTGTTGTTGTTGCTGTTGTTGCTGTTCCAGAGAAGACCGGTACCAAGTACCCAAAGTACTTTTCTCTCATCCTCCCCATCATCATCATCATCGTCATCGTAGTTTTATTTGTGCACTGCGAGAAAAATCAAGTATGTTCGTACTTGAATCAAGAATTCGCGGTGTCAAAAGTTCAATGATCCTGGAAATTCTTGACTCAAGTATAAAATTTTAAATTTGAGAGCGGCTTTTTAATTGCTTATATGATTGAAAACAAATAGTAGCTCGATTATGAAATTGTAAGCACACTTAATTTATTTTTATATCATATCTGTATTTGTCATAAGTATTATGATCGTAATCATAGTGTAAAGTCCTTCTCATAGCCTACTATCCAGAACCATTTGGGAATTCTAAGCAAGCGAACGCAAAACTGACATAAGAATTAATGATTTGGGTCTTGTGAGTCTAAACAGAGTTCCAATCGTCCTTAACGAACAATTTTAATCAGGCTTAAGCCAAAAAAGTATTAATTTAATATATATATTTCTTGGTTTAGGTATTTACCTCTTACTTTAGATTCCGATTCACACTTTAAGTTAGAATATTAAACACCAAATTCTAGAACGATTTGAAAACAATTTAAGAATTATTTTTTGTATAACTAATCGTTCTGAATTTTGCTGAGTGTAGTCTCTCTCGCACTCTGCATGCAGCTCACATTATAACAACAATATTACGGTAATGACGTGTCATTAATTTTATTACAAAATATGTGTGTATGTAAGAGCCAAAGTGAAGAACCCATTGGCCATTGGCGTTGGTTTATTGAAATCTTAAAGACTGCCGGTCTTCCGCATTTGATGGCCCCATTCCCAATCCCAATTGGAAGACAAAGAAAGCCAACTGCGGGAGGAGTTGGGAAGAGGGGGAATCTATATAAAGATGCCAAAAATAACTTTGGAATTGCTGGAATCGCATGAAATATATATAGTTGGGTTTGAGTTTGGATTTGAGCTGCTTCCTTTTGATTTTCTTTTATAGAGAGACGAATGAAAATATTTTCTATCAACTGTTGACTGCATAACTCACTTTCGGTGTGAGCAATGGATCCCCAAGTCGATTGTCTGTTGGGCCCAGTTGGGAGTCGGCGACGGCCTGACACTGAAAAATGCAAACAGAAAATAAAACAAAAGACTTAAGCAACAAACTGAGTGATTGCAATTGCTTTGCTATGTCTCAATGTGTGTGTGTGTGTGTGTGTGTGCGTGTGTGTATTGACTACAGCTATTTTTAGATGAGCTAAATAGTTGGCATTGGCCCAAAGGATGCGCGTCGGCTGCTGGTCCAGAAGGAGCTGCCCAAGTCTCAGTTCAGGTCTCAGTGCGGCCTTGTCTTGGCAGCATATTATTTTATAGCCGCGCGCATAAATCTTGCAAACGCAGATAAAAAGGAACGCTTTATAGAAAAATAAAAATAAAAATAAATAAAATGCCAGCCACTGTGAATTGATGGAGTGGTATCCAAAGGGAGGGAACAAGAGAGAGAGCGAGAGAGAGACTAACAGATAGATAGATGGCGGGAGAGTGAGTGAGAGAGTGTGTGGGCAACCGGATCGTCGTCGTCTGCAGCCCTCGCATTGATCGAAACAATTTATGGCAAAATTAATGATAGATTATGGCGCTGCCAATTAAAAACCAACAAACAAGCGCGCAGTTTATGGACACAATTCTTCCCCCTCTTTTTCCTCTCTCATCCTCTGGCTCTATTCCCAGTCAAGTGCTGATCGAGTAGTACATAGATTGGAGTAGGTGTTTAGGCTTAGATTGACATCAACCATCAACCATTGGCTGTGATTTGTTTATGGCTCCAAAGAGTGACAAATTGCAAGACAGAGGTGACATCATATCAATCTCCAGATTCTTCAATTCCTGGTAATTAAAATACAATAGAAACAAGACAAGACACAGTTTTAGTCAGTTGATTAATAACCTTTGGCTACAAAGTCTGCTATTAAAATCAGTCGAGCGCAATTGGAACAAAGCAAAGTAAGAACACCAAATACGATTATTATTCAAAATCCAAAACCAAATTTAAATATTTCCTTTTTCAGAGCAACTGCTTAATAACGACTTGTGTCTAAGCGGAATTCTGCATAGACGCGTTTCTTTTGAAATTCGCCAAGAAAAATATAACAAAATATCTTTGATGATATCATCAATCCACATACCTCATTGCCATCAAAAGTTCAAAGTTAAGCGATCTATTTCATCAGAAGCATAAATATTTTTTAAACGCTTTAATTGATTCGTTCAGATGACTATTTTTAAAATTCTAGAATGACTGGAAAAGTACTAAATAATAAAATAACTAATTTATCTGAATTATTAACCATAAATGTGAATTAAAATATAAAAATAAATATAAAATTTAAACTTTTTTCATATAGGAGTTGCATTTACTCCTGCAATATCTTGTCAATACTGCAAATTAATCAGTTCAACTTTGTCGTAAACATTGATTACCAATTTCTCAGTCAGTCAGTCAGTCAATCAGAACAAAGAGTTTTATTTATATAGATGGTTAAGATTTCAACTCATCGACAGTGCTTTAATATTCAGCAATGGCAGAACTTTCTATACGTGATGAATTGACAACTTGACGACTTGATTTTCCCATGACAAACTGATGACTTGACAACTGATTAGTAGTCGGAACGTACGATAGATACTTGCACTTGACAACTTCTTCTCAGTCATATATTTTTTCTGTTTTCTGTCTCTGTCTATCAATCTCCTTTCCATAGCGAGATTTCTTCCTTTCGATATTTAATATTTGGTGAACTTGTTTAGGAAATGTTAATTTGAACAACCCAAAATTAACAGAGACTGCAGAAAATTGGCTGTTGATTGTGGTTGTCTGTGATTGTTGTTAACCACGTAAAAATTGCTTTTTAATAATTGCAAAGAGAAGGAGCCAGAGAAAAAGAGCTCTAAAAAGCGCCTGCAGCTCAATACATAAGTTTTTGAATCCAATGAAAGAAGAAGAAATGCCAAAACAACTTGAAATTGAGCAATTAAACAATTTTGTAGCAAAACTTTGGAAAGAGAGATACAGACAGGAAAAGAGAGAAAAGGAAGACTCGAGTTCAATGTGCTGAATGCACGAAAAACTCAAAGATATCTCATAGATATTTGGGAACTAATCACGTGCCGCAATTAAGTATTGCGCAATATGATTGACTGACTGATTGACTGATTGATCGCATGCTTGATTGACGGAACTGTGCTACAAAAATACAATGACACGCCCACAAGGCACAAATTACGCGCAAAAATTCATGTAGTAATCGAAAAAAATAAGAAAGAAAAAAATATAACAAGTGTTTCCAGTCAGAATACGTGATGCATATTTAATTTCGTATCAAAAGCTTGAGCCACTTTTATGGATCTTTAATGGGGTCTCGCTACCTGCCAATTCAGTTAGCAAAGTCGCGTAATTCAGGCAGTGCCAGAAATGCCTAGAAATGGCACAGTTATTGGCCCGCAGCTATTGCCAAGCTACTTAACTCAAAAGTGGCTCGTCGTTAACAAGGCAAACGCAAACACAAACACAAACACAAACAAACACTTCTCGGCCAAGTCTCAACTCCAACTTGAGTTCGAGCTTTCGATTTGGGTAAACAAATCACCTTATGATAATCAAGAGTCAATAATCTCTAGGGCTGTGTTTGCCCCAAAGGCTACCAGAAGTGCGTTCATTGGTGGCCAACTTTGTACTTGACTCGATCGACTAAATGAAATGATTCATGAATGCGTACACTCAAAGAAAATAATCAATGCTTCCTTACTCAAACAGGGATATTCAAGTACAAACGAGCTCAAAAGCTGACTGAGCTCGGAGTTTGCTAAACAAAGAACAAAAACCTTAATGCCATCCCATCTTAAAATAAGATTTTTCTGGAATACTCCAGGTACGTTTTGGGATTAATTTAAGTCTGTTAAGGATCGGATCATACTAGTTTGAACTAAAAGAAACTTGAAAAGCTGCTAGCTGCTTACCGTTTAGAACCAGTTGAGAATTCTAAGGCGCATGTATGAAAACTAAAACAAACAAAACTAAGAACAAAACGGCTTAAGTAAGGTTTCAAGTACGGACATGTGTACAGATATTTTTCCGAGTGTACTGCGAGTAAATGAAATGATTCATGAATGCGTAGCTCAGTCCCCTTTTGCCTGATATTCATTTGTTCATTTGTTGTATGTTCAATGTACATGTCGTTCATATCTTGTTCTTACAAATCGCGTGCTGATCGAGGTTTCAGTTCAGTTTCCGTTTCTCTTCCCTCCAGAACTCTTTGCTCGTGTTTGACAAGCGCGCAACAGACAATTTTAATGATTCCCTGCGGTTTCTGGCCGCCGTAAGAATTATGACTTTTTCAATGTGATTTCATTTATTTTGCCTACCTGCCACTCCCCGGGCAATCGATCCCCGCCCTCGCCCCCGCACACTCGCTGTCCACAATTGGAACGCTGTTGGTGTTGATAACGACTTTTACTTGGCATCTTGTTCTTGTTCTTGGCCATGTTCTTGTTCTTGTTCTGGCGGCGCCTTTTGGCCTTTCAATTCTCTCTCTCTCTTTATTTCATTTTTTTTTGTGTCTATAGATTCGATACAGTTCCTTGAACCCGCCAATGGGGCAACTTAATTAACTTTCATCCATTCCACAGTTTGACAGTCACTTGTTGACTCTTCTACTATTCGTAATTTACATTTTATTTCTGCTCAAACGGAAATGTCAGTTTGTCTAATAGAAACTCCCCTTCATCAAAATTCTTAGCTGATTTGCATTTTTGCACATTTGTCGTTAAACTTTTGTGCTGTATTTTAACGAGAATTTTCTATAGATCTTCTGTGATTATGATATCATTTTAGCTCAGCTAACGAGCTCACTATTTGCACATCTTTGCAAATATTATAATATTTTTATTTTTTTTGCCTTTGTGGTTAATAATAATAAAAAAATATTGCTCATTTGGCAAAGTAATTTACACGCAATTTGAATTAAATGATCTTTTCACGAACAAATAACTGAGCCAATGAATACATACTTAGGAATATTTGTATTTAACAAAAAAATACATGATAAGTCGAAAAGTTCGAGAGCTATTTTTTAATAGCTGACGCAGCGTACCATGACTAAGTAAATCTTCTTAGAGATTTGTCATAGATTCGGGAATATCTGATGATTTGCAAGTAATCGAAATACCCAGATGATTGGGACTTAATGTGCAGTCATTTAAATGATAAACTTTAAATGATATTAGTTACTTTAAAACATAATTATGTTATTCAAATATGGGTATAAATGTATACAAATTATTTACATTTAAATTTTGATTATTTTGTAATTAAACATTGTGAATACTTTGAATTATTTGATAAGCTTTGAGATAATTCCTTGTGCTTTTGATAGCTCAATTTTAAGTAGATACACAGGAATACAATGAGGTGTCAGAATTTTGGTAATACCGAATTTTCTTAAGTGCTTTCCAAGTGCAAAATTCCTGATTAAAGTACTGAATATTCAATTCCTTTTCCTTAAGTATTTTATATATCGGCATTCTATAAAATGGTTTTCAACGAATTTAAATGTTTTGGAATTTTATTGACTATTTTACAATTTTATTTTACATTATTTGCTGAATACATTCTTAAAAAAATACATGCTTAAATCAAGAATTTTCATTAATGGCATGCAAATTTCTGCCTGTGTAGATACCAGGATTCATTCAAAGAAAAAAGCTTGGGCAAATTAACTTCATCTGTCCCCACACGGTGGCCAGTTGCACATAAAATCAGTCTTCAGTCCACACAAATGTCTTGAGGTGCTGTCCAACGTTCATTTGGAATTGTCTAATGACAGGGCCGTCTCTCATCAGGCCCTGAGATGGTACTTCGATGGAGATGAACTGTTGCTTACATTGTAATAGATAATTAAACGCATTGCCATATATTTTATACCCGATGTCGGCGCTTATTTGACTTGAATGATGTGCAATCAATTTTTATGTAAACGCAATTCCACAATGCAAAAGTCGATGCTAATGAAGCGCGGATTATTGCAGCTGCCACAACATTAACAACAACAGCAACAACAACAGGCAACCGGATAGCCTTATGCCTTAGCATGGATAGAGTAGTAAAATCTAAAAATAAGGGGGGGGGGAGTATTAACTAAACATAAGCCAAGCTTATGCTGATCACAAATATTGCAAGTGCCTAATTAAAATTGCCATAAATACGACAAAGGCTCCATTTGACATTGTTGGTGCCAAATGGAAAACGATTCGAAATGAAAATGAAATTGCGTTTTAAAAATAGCTTTGCATAAACTTTTAGTTTGCATAGAAATTAAAAATGGACAAAACAGCATTTGCACTGAGGGACACCTTTGTATTAGCCCAGACAAAAAACTAATACTGCCAATTCGGTTAGCAAATATTAATAGCAAAAAAAAATATCCATAAATTGTCGCTGTATGTTGTGCACATACATTTATTGCCATTTGCATGGCTCAACAACTACTAACTAATTTGCCAAAAACAACAATTGATTCAATGAGTACAAGTTTGAATATGTCTCTCAAGGTCTTAGCCTCAGTCAGAGCCACGTTTAGAGCCGCAGCCCAGCGACATCGATCAACAGTGCATGAAATTTGCGCTTGACCATGTCGCGTGTCATTTTCATTATGAGTATTTATACCCTGTAGCATATGCATCCGAAAGTCATGCGTGACTGTAGGCAAAATAATTTAATTTAATTTATTTTAAATTCATATTATATTATTGAAATAAACTTTATTGCAATTCCCCTCTTTAAATTAATTTAATTAAATAAAATTTACTATTAATTCTTATTGATATCTTTATTTATTGCAATTCACTTCCATAAATTAATGTAATTTAATTAAATTAAGATTATTTATTATTGAAATTCCCCTCCTTAAATAAATTCAATATAATTAAATTTACTTTAAATTAAATTATTTCTTTTGTACTTTCCAACAATCCTCAGAGTTTAAAATTCACTTTACAATAAATTTAATTTTATGACGAGCTTCCCTCTATAAACAACTCTCAACTTTCTGTCTATTTCTTAACAATTATTTTATATGACACAATTACTCGCCAATTTGATCATAATTTCCATGTCATGAGGGAAATTTGTAAACGGTATCTCGTCGTGGCATTTACCGTTTTATTTTGCAAGCTTAATAAATAAAATTTAGCTTGTTAAATATTTTTTATGTCCGCTGCTGTCTTTGCATTGATTCATGCTGCGTTGCTGCGGCCATAAAAATGAAGTAAACTTTTTATTTTATTATAAATAAATTGCAATTGTTATCGTAGCAGGAACCTCAAACAAGTTTATGTCATGTGGGAAACAACGGCAATTTTGCCGGCATTGTCATTTCTTTCTATTTCTATGGCTCGCTGAGCTTTTCTTGTCACAATAAAATACTTACCAAGTGCCCAAAAGTTATTTATCTAAACTCACTCGACTGCAACAGAAAGCACCGTTCCATAAAGAGAGAGAGCAAGAGTCTCTGTCTCAAATTTCCAGACCGAGTCTGAGGTGTTGACTGAAAAAACAATGGGTGTCGGTAAATGAAGTCAACGCATCAGCTGCAACAACGAAACAAAAACAGAAGCGCAAGATAATTTGGCGTAGATTATTTTTAATTTGTTGCCCTAGCATCATCAACAGCACAAATAACAATCGAGAAATCAACATTGCATGTTGTTGGTCGAGTGAAACTTTAATAGCATTTTAGCAAAGCGAAAACTATTTAAACCACATTTTTGAATTGCCACAACAAACTGGAGCAGTCGATTCCACCAACTGTGACCAGTTGGAAATACCTAAACACCTATTGGAAAACACGCCTTAAGTGGAACAAATAACACCTCAAAATATTACTAGAGTTGTCTTCTTAGTTTGAATTAGGAATAAGCTAATTTTGTCATTTTAAAAAGAACATATAAATATATATGCCAAAATTCATTGATTAATATTCAAATTAAATATTAAAATCCAAACCGAAACTAACCGTTATGCATGAATCGGTTAAATCGGTTTTATACCTTTGGTTTTGTATTTGGGTACAATAAAAATATTTTGTTTCGGTTACGGTTATCAATTTCAATCGGTTAATACTGCTTAACGGTTACGGTTTTAAGCCCAGATCCATAGATTTTTATAGTTTCCAGTCAATTGCCGCATAATAAATTTTTAATGAACTTTTTTAATCGTCATCGTAAAGATATTCTTTTGAGTATTTAAGTCTAAGTAAATGCATAAAATGATAAAAACAAATGTACAATTTTACACAGAGAATTAAAGCTAAATATATTCAAGTGCAATTTACATTTGATGGGCATTAAAAGATTAGAGTTCTGAATTTCGACTAACATCATTGTTGAAAGATGTTCAAAATACCTTTAAGATACGGATTTGAAACGAGCTTGACCCAAAAGCCTTGCCAGTTTATCACAGTGATAAGTAGCTGTCATTTCAATTTGCCTGTACTTGGTATGCGGACACACCTTTAACACACACACACACAAATATCTCGAGTGTCGAATCTCGAGTGTGCGCCGCTTTTCCGTCTCGATTGTGGAAAATAGCGAGTTTGCGTTGATTTGCCATGATATGCGCATTCGGTTTAGTTCAAAGGCTTTTCCACGTTACAGCTCATTGATCGCAGAGTACAGAGTACAAAGTAGAGCCCGCGGCAAATCAATTTGACATATGCTTCAATCGCATTGTTCAACCATGAGCAATCAATGCGAACAATTGGAAAATCCAATATGGAAAATGAGAAAATGTACAACTTCGATGCAGCATGAAAATGCAGAACTTTAAGTTAATTTGTTTTTTTTTTTATTACAAGCATTTGTTAATTAGAATTTAATATGCGTAGGTAAGTCAGTTGATGATCTTACACGGAGAGAAATGAGGGAGAAGATCTAGGCAATGAAAATATTATTTCCCCAAGTTATTAAATCATTTATTTAAGTTCGACTTGATTAGTAGGCGCCAGCGATATTTGTGAAATGTTAGACAACATTAAGAAATGTTAAGCTCTAAGCTAACAATAAGCATTTTAATTTTCCACATAAAATTAAGTATTACTTATTTTAATAAGCACTTTTAGTATTTTAATATTTAGTTTTTACTCTTATACATATACATATCTATATTTAAATTTGACTAAATATCTATATTTCTATTATTAGCAATCCAAGTTTTTTAATTTTTAATAAATTCAAATTAAAAATAATAAATAATATTGAATTTGAAAGTTTTAATATAAAATTCAAAGTCTATATTTATTCTTCTTCATTTTGATATGAATAAACGAGTAAACAAGTAAAAGTTAAGAAATTAAAGAATATTATTTTCCTTAAGCAATTGGAAAAATTTAAAAATACAAATATAATATTATTGTTTTAATTATTTTTTCCATCACCTTGTATCTAAATTTTATTTATGTCTATAACAATAACTGTCTCTTTATTTGAACCAGAATTTTGTACCAATATTTCTCTCAGTGTAGATATCGCTAAGCCACGGCGCCTGGTGGTCGGCAAGGTCGTTTGCCGGGTGCGTGCCACTGTCACTGTCACTGTCCCACCGTCCATGTCCAGCAGCATTGGGATGAGATCATGAGCTGCACCTGTTGCCACCTGTTGCTGGCTACCAGTCGCCAGTTGCCAATTGTGAGTTGACAGTGTTTGCATTTCAATTGTGACTCGTAATTAATAATCTTTATCGCTATTAATACACGGGAGAGGTGTTTAAAAGATTTGCACACATCATGCGACATGATGCAGCATCATATTTTGCCAGATGCCACGCCCCTGTACGCCCCCCTGCCTGCCCACAACAGATGAGAGACTCCTGACTTGGGCACAAGCCAAGCGGAGTAGCCAAGTACCTTAACTTTTTAGTATGTATTTTTTACATATTTTATTTAATTAACCATTTAAGCAAAACCGAACACGTCACGCAGAGAGATGAACAATTACCTCATTGTCATCTATATGAACACAAATCAGAAACAACAACACAACACAACAAATCACAAATCAAACAATGAATTATGTATTGTAATGCTAGTATAGTTGTGGAAGAATCTCCTCATCTGCGTAAATGTTTGAAATGCATTTGCATTAATTAATTATTATTCGCGAACTTAGAATCTAACTAACATCGAATGCCTTCAACTCGCAACCCCATGTTGAGAGTTGTACTTAAACCTATCTTAAGTTTACTATACATTTACTGATCTTATGTGATCTTTGCTTCTCATTAAACTATCTAAGATTCATTGGTGTAATTAATAGATGCACTATATGTAAATTATTTTAATTTCAACTTAGTAATAACTATGATAATTGCCATATGAAAAATCAGCAAAGTTGTCCTATAGATCAAGCTTTGTTAACTTATAACTTGTTTCTGATTTTCATGCGGCTTTTTATTTATTTATTTCAATCATATAAAATACTTTTTAAAAACACATAACATGTTGAATTAAATTAGCACATTCCAACAATATTTTTAATTTAAAAAGATAAATGAATTAAAAATATTTTTGTAACTTATAAACGTACTTTTTTCTTTTAATGAATTGCATTCTCTAAGTTCCTTTTTCATCGCAATAAAAGATAGAATTGTTTCATTATTGTTTCTCCAACCCATCAACATGAAATTATGTTCAAAAATCTATGTCAAAAATTAAATTCTAAGTGTTAGATCAATTTTAAAAAATGGTGAAAGTTTTAGAAAAGACTGGCCAAGAACTTGGCCATGCATAAATCTCCTGCATGCCATAGATCCCAGTTGTTAACTTTTTCTGTGCCGTGAAGAAGATAAATTGTTATTTGCAGAGGTTGCAGCAGCAGCAGCTGTTAAACACTTTCTATAAGAAGCAGCTCCGCCGCCCTGGACGCCCTTTAAGCTGGCACTTAACACTTTGACCAGCTGACAGTCAAAATAGCCGACGGGCAACTCGTTAACTTTGACATGTTCATAACAATTGCCCAAAAGCCAAAAGATTCGACTCTGCCAACACCAACTGAAAGAAAATCTCCAGCTTCAGCTCCAACTTCAGCTACAGTCTCAATCTGAATCTCAGCTTTGGACTGATCCCCAGCCAATTATTGGGCCTCTGGCATGCAATTTACGTGGAGCTGCCAGTTGGTTGGGTCTTTCTTATCAACTTGATGTACATCTTTGTTTGAAATGATTTGAGTCCTCTGCCTTGTGGGCAACTATAGAAATAGAAGTGGGCATTGGGCATTGGTCATTGGACATTGGACATTGGGAATAGCCGAAACTTGTTTAGCATATTGGCAAAAAATGTTTTGGCATTTACGAAAAAAACAAAAACAAAAAAACTTCCCAAATAACCGACAACTTCCTTGACCGCCCACTTGAAAATGAACCAAACTTCCTAGGAAAAAACTAAAGTCAAAGTCAAAGACCACGATCATGATGATGATGATGATGATGACGAAGGTGCAGACGATAATGATGAAGGCGCAGCGACCTCTGTGCAGTTTTCAAGAATCCGCTAAGAGTTTACAGGCGGACATACTGAAGAATACTCGGGAGAAGTCAACTTGAAAATACCCTGTAATCGTCTGCTAAATTGAATATTTAATATATGAAATATAAGGTCAGTGTTTTCAATAATATTTATATATTTAAAACTGATACATTTAAAATATATTTAAATATTTTGTTTTTAAACTAAGTTGTATTTAAATTTTAATTGTCTAATTTATATTAAATTAAATTTTAATTTAAGTAATTGAATTTATATTTTTATGTCTACTGCTTATAGTCGAAAATAAAAGTTTATATTATTAATATGTATATAGTATTTATTATATCTGAAAATCTTTGGAGTTCAACTAATTTACTTAGATCTTGGCCAATAATGAATATCGAAATATCATATCATCATAATCTGTGTTGTTACATAAGTCTGTTCAACTCTAGCGTAACCGCTATGACACTTTTTACAGGGTATAAATAAAACTGTTCAACTTTGTGCAGCTGCGGCAAATGTGGCCCTAAGTGGAGTAATGAACTTTTGCCCAGTTGTTGGCGCTCTGTTGTGACTATTGTTGTTGTTGTTGACTTTTTTTTTGTTGTGATTGCGTGTTGTTGTGATTGTTGTTGTTGTTGTTGTTGCAGCCCATTACGTCAAATGCGCGCATTGCATGCGACTGGGGCAACAACATCTTTGACTTTGTTGTTGTCTCTGCTGCGAAAGACTTCCAAGTTTAAGGTTAAGTTTTCGATTTTGTTTTTGGCCAAAAGACAAAAACAAAAGCAACGAAACAAGGAAGCAAACTTGCAGTCAAGTTGCTCAAGTTTTTGGCCATTTTTTGCAGCTGTTTTTGTTGTTGTTGTTACCAATTTAAAGCCAAATGCAGCGCAGAATCTCGTAAATGGTAATCATAGTGATTCGTTATTGAATTTCCCAATTTGCCAATTTGGCAACATGCAGCCGACTGTGGCAGCAGCAAGTGGCAGCCAGCGTAGGAGTCGACAGCGAGTTGCAGCCACATTTTTTTACTGTTTACTGTTAAGAACGCAGCCAAATGCGTCAAGTTCGTGTCTTAAGTCTTTCGTTTTGCATATGCCCAACGGCTGCAGCTACGTTTCGTTTCGGCCTCGACTCTGACTCTGACTCCACTCAACTCAGCTCACCCGCACCGCATTCTCTTCTTCTGCCTCTGTTTTTTCTCTTCTCTATTTTGCATATTTTTGATAGAAGTTTCCCATGCAATTTGCCACTAATTGCTGCACGCAGCAGCATTTCGACCCTTGCTGCTTTCTTTCTTGCGCCTAGACAGCAATAAATTGCAATGGCTACGTGTCTGCCTCCTCTCCCCCTCTCTACTCCCTGCCTCTGTCTCTTAACTTGTCCTAGAGCTGGGCGTAGAATCAAGCACGTTTTGGCTTATAAAGAAAATAACAAATTACAGCCACATTTTGACAGCAAACTTTGCATTTTTCAGCTTTCTTAGATAATAAAATAAAAGAAGGGATAGTTTAACTTTTTAGCTTGTCATCGATTAGATACATTGGAAGATTATTAAAATAGAACAATTATTATATGTTAACACTAAAAGAGAAAAGTATTTTAAAATATATGTATTTTATTTGTTAATATTAAAAGTTAGAAATAATTATGTGAAAGTGCAGTCAATTTGTAAATTTTTAAATTTGTTTTTATGTGATCATAATCGGGTTGTACTTTATGTAATATCGATCAAAATAAATCTATCAGAGAAACGAAGCAATTCAAAGCTAAATTACACACACACGCTTATAATTAATATTCCAAATAACTTTACTTTTAAATTGTAACTATAAATATATAATATTATTTCTTTAAATTCTTTCTTTTATATTATTTAGTTTACAAACAGTTTTGTATCGAATAATGGCCTAATACTTCTGACTAGCGCTTTTAAAATTAGTAACTCAATATTCAATTATATTACTTTTTCAATATTTTTTTTATACATACGTGACCTTCTGAAAATTTATGTACATTTTTGTTCAGTAAACGAAGTCCTTATACCCTCCACAAATGTGTTGATGTACTTACATTATTATTTCATTATATAACAATTAATCAACATGAATTAAGTAAAGTTTTGATTAAATTATAGTTTAGAAACAATTCTCAGTTTTGATCTGAAATAATTTCAATTAAATATCGTTAACATTTTAGTTATGATTTCAGCAGAGTTACACAAGTTATTAACAACAAAAATCCACTAGGCTGATTTGCACCAACTGTGGCAGCCTGGTCTTGCCCCTTTGTCCTCCCTTTTGGCCCTGTCGCTGACGTGGCTGGTGGCCAAAGTTGTCGCTGTTGTCGTGTTGGGTCTGGTTCTTAGTTCTCAGTTCTCAGTTCTTAGTTCTTGGTTCTTGATTCTGGGACTGCAAATCAAAAGCCCAACGGCGCAAGGGTGACAACAACCTACCGCGCAGTTGCAACAGTTGCTACTTGCAACAGTTGCAGTTGCAGTTGCAGCTATTTTAATGGGTTCTTTCGCTTTTCGTTTGGAACGTTTGGATAGCATCAAGGAAGCCAGTTTTATGTCTAGAATTTTGAGTGTGTGTGTGTTTGTGTGTGTGTGTGTATGTGTGTGTGCTTCTGTTTGTGCTTTCTGTTATTGTTGTTGCTCTAACGCTGTCGTTTAAATGGAAATCAACGCGCAGGATGCATAAAGTTTAGCCTGTTGCTGCTGCTGCTGCTGCTGCTGCTATTGATGCTTCTGTGTCTAATGAAAGGGTCAGACTGTAGTCGAGTGAAGACTGTAGACCGTAGATTCTAGACTTTAGACCTGGCTCTGCTATGAATTATTTGCGCTTTGTTTGCCAGGCAACTGGCAACTGGCAACGGTTGCTGCTGCTGCTGCTGTGTTGTTGTTGTGGCTACTGCACGCGAATTGTTGCACAACAAAACGGCAGCCGCAGCCTCCACAAAGCAAATAATAAAGTGAGAAGAACAATGCCAATGCAATGTTCAAAGTCAACGAACCTAAAAAGTCCCATATTTCGCTTACAGCAGACAAACAGCCGCAGCAACAGCCACAGCAACAGCAACAGGCAGCAGCAGCAGCAACATGAAGATCCAAGTCGGTGCTTTGTCCAGCAAACAGCAACATTTTTTCGCTCCATTTCATTTTTTCCAAGCATGACGCAAAATTTGTTGCCAACTTTTCCACACACAGCGTCAGCATTTTCACAACCTTTGCACGTTCAGCCAGCAACAACAACAGCAGCAACAACAACAACAACAACAACGATGGCAATGGCCAAGAAGCCCTCCATGGCATTGCACGTAAAAAGTGCAATGGCCTTAAGTGGAAAAAGCAGTAATAGAAAATAAGCATGGACTCTTCTCTGGGCCTGTGTTGCAGCACAAAAAAGAAGAAAGAAGGAAAAAAAACGAATTGCAAGCAGCAGGCAGCAGGCAGCCTCAACAACAGCAACAGCAACAAAAAGTTGCAGAAACGACCTCGCTTGCATCATTAGAAGTGGTGCTCCCAGCAGCAGACACACATTGCCAGCAGGAGAAGACACAGAGACAGAGACAGAGAGAAAGAGAGAGAGAGAGGGAAAGAGAGTGAGAGATATTGCAAGTTGCTGCCGCAGACAAAGCCAAAGTGCTGCTACGTGCCTTGGGTTCTATACTACATAGTTCCCTCTTGCCCTCTCTCTCTCTCTCCCTCTTGCCCACTCTCTCCCTCTCTTTCACTCACCCACTGGACTGTGCAATCGAAATAATAAACCCAACAGTTGGACAATTTTCTCGACGTGAGCTTTGTAGCAGCCACAACAACAACAGCAGCAGCAGCAGCAACAGTTGTTGTTGTTGTTGTTGTTATGAGAGCAATGCATGTAAAACTTGTCACAGGCGGCAGGCGGGCAGACAAACCAATTGACCTTTTGCCGAGTGTGTATACACTCAAAAAAGTCTTGGCCTAAAATCGAAAATCACTAAAAGAAATGGGACTCAAATTCAGAAAAATATTTTGAAATATTTTTTATATATTTTTTACATTTCAATTGGTTTATGTGATGATTTATATTTCATTAATTTTCGAACGAATTTATTAAATGAAATTAAAAAATATATTAGAATAAATTGTCGATTTTCTGTAAAAATTAAAAAAAAAATCGCAATAAAAAATGCGATTTAAATTTAGAAAAATATTTTTCAAATAAAAAAATATTATTTCAATTAAAAAATTTATATGAGTGTGGGTCATGAAAACTACAACTCAAATTTAGACAATAATTTTAAAAAAATTAAAATAATATTTTTTGTTAAATTAATTGGATTATATATCTGCTTATTTTGAAATAAATAAAAAATAAATATATATTTAAGTATAAAGCTGTAAAAATTTAAAAAGTTTTACCCCTACAATCGACCTGAAATTTTCAGCAAAGAAAATGCGATTTTAATTTAAAAACTAATTTTAAAAATATGCTTTTCTGAAATGAATGGATTTGTATAAAGATGTTAACATTAACTTTAGCCCGAATATTTAGATGAGACTAAGAATATATTTGAGTGTAGCCCTAAACCTCGATCTTGAACTGGAATTGGAACTGGAACTGACTCCGACTCTTTGGCCCTGACCATTGCGCTCTGGTTCAATGCACTCAATCAATCAAGCAATCAATCAATTGTGTACCATGCCAAAATCATTAACAACATTGCTGGCCATGGCTTGACCCACAGCCCACTTAAGGCAACAGTTGTTGTTGTTCCTATTACGAGATGTTGTTGCTGTGTTGTTGTCAGTTGCGAGTGGTTGTTGTTATTGTTGTTGTTCTTCTGCTTTTGTCATGCGCCAAGAATTAGAGACAGACAGTCAGAGAGACAGTGCGATAGATAGATAGATAGATGTTGCTGCTGCTTCTTCTTCTTCTTTTTCTATATAGTATATATAAAGGTATATAAAAGTTTGTATGTGTGTGTTGTGCCTCAAAATGTTCGTGAGAAATTCGCACGCTTTTTTATCGCAATTGTTTATGGCGGCATCTGCAACACATCAGCAACAGCAACGGCAACAGCAACAGCAGCAATTGCAGCCACAACGGCAGCAACATCGTCGCCGTTTGTCGTTGCCATTGACAACAGCACCAAAGAAAGCTTGGCCAGGGCTAACAGCAAACGGCCACAGTCTGTTTTCCTCTCCACCCCAATTGAGAGAACCGTATGTACAACGTGACTTACATATTTGCCACCTTCTGTTGCTGCAAATGTTGCTGCAGTTGTTGCAGTTGTTGCTGCTGCTTGTGGGTGACTTTTGCATGGCTGATTGCTGCTACGAGTCGAAGCGGCATTAGATATGGCCAATTGTTAGCCCAGTAGCCAAAAGGCTGCAAAGGCTTTGGGATTTGTGACAAAGATTCTATAAAAAATATAAAAATATTCTAATATAAAAAGAAATCGAATCACAAAAATAATTTTAAGTTTACTGCCTTGAGATTAAAAGCGATTAAATTCAAAATTTTATAATATTTATTTTTTTTTTTAGTTAATATATTTTTTATACTTTTTGTAATTATGGTTTTTTTTCGAGCACTGGGCATCTAACAGTCGAGCACCTCTTACTTGCTGTTGATGGCAACCAAAAATTAGAATTCTAATGGTCCGTTTGTCTTTGACTTTGACTTGGTTGCATGCCCAAAACTGGACTCAAGTCGCAGTCACAGTTGTTGCTGTTGTTGCTGGTGTTGTTGCTGTTGCATCAGCAGCAATTTGCGCGTGTTAAATGCAAACGCTGCTGCAACATTTAACTGTTAAAGCGCTGTCGAGTACCTCGAACTGTTGCCTGTTGTCTGTTGCCTTTTGTAGTCGAGTGTGCCAAATTATAGTCAATGATTGAATTCAATTTGCAATTGAAAACACTCGCCCCGGACCTAACCCAAGTTTAAACTATTGTCTGAGAGTGTGTGGGCGGCACTTAAAAAAAAGAACAGAGAGAATAGATAGAGTGAGTGAGAGGGGAAACGAGTGTTAAGAGAAGAGACGTTGGCGTCGTCATCAACTTGGCCATAACTTGGCTTAAAGCTGTGCTCGGACTGAGCCACAAAATGCAAAAATGCTTTACGATCGATGTGATGATGTCATTGTGCATGTTTGTGCTTGTCCGCTGTGTGGCACGTGAATGCACAGTTAATTGCCCAGCTGTCTTGGCTGGAGCCAACCACAAAATGTAATAAGATGTAAACACCTCTAATAAACGCCATGTTGCGCCAGCTGCCTCATAAGTTAGTCAAAGTTGAACATATGTACAAAAAAGTCATGATATAAATAAATGATTATTGTCTTAATACATCATTCTATATCTGGATTTTAGTCAAGAGAACTGTTAGATCAATCAAGCCGTGCTCTGTATATGTGTAATAAATTGCATTAATAACATGTAATTGATTCCATTTTTAGTCATTCTTAATGTTTCCATTGTTAATTCCATGGATATAAAATACATATTTTGTTTTTATATCTAAAATATTCATTGCATGGATTTAAAAGATTTCTTCTGCATAAAAAATGTTCTCTTTGATTTCTGTAAATGATTTAAAGAAGTAACTTAATTGTAAGGACTCCTTAGATATTTAATATTTAATTTGCTTATTATACTTTCAGCTTAAATTTACATAACATTTGTAATAGTTTAGTATTAGTTCTTAATATTTTTATAGTTTTTTTAAATAAATAAATATATACAAAAAATTTAAGCCTTATTTTAAGTCTACACCAATCTTTTCTATACACTTTAGAGACAGCCCCCTTCATTATGCACAGCGGTGAATTAAATGTGTATGAAGGCAATAAATTATTAGATCCATTGCAAACAGCAACAACAGTAAAACAGTTAAGAATCTATTTTTAGCTATGCACATCACACGCCATAAAGATGAGCACATACACGTATAGTACATAAATGACATGTACTTAGAGTGTAAAATCAATTGGGGAATTGAGTAAGAAAAGCTTGACACGTAGATAATTTCAATGACGACTTCAAAGATTGTGAAATAAGTGTGACTAAAGGGAATTTATGCAAACGGAACTGCAAATTTATTATTTGCAATTTGCATAGTTAACTGAGATCATAGATTAAATCCCTTAAAAGGGGCAGATAAATTCAATGGGAGCTATAAAACATGAGATCGATATCTATAGCTGTTAATTTATGATCATTTCAAATAGAATAATAAAAATAATAATTTAAAAAATATAAAATCAATTAAAAATTCGCAACTTCGGACAGTTTTATTTATTAAATCATTGAAGATGAGTTTGAAGCCCAAAGGAACTGAATTAAAGTTTCATTCCTTAAACATTTATTTCCCATCCAAGCAGATCAAATTTGCAAAAAAAAATCACAACAACTCGTTTCGTTTTATTTTCGCCATAGATAATTGAGAATGAAGCACAGTCGTGGAGTAATCAAGTAATTTCAAACATTTTCCAGAACTTGGTTTTGAGATAATGTGATGTTGCCTGTGGGCACCCTGTGGCTTTAATTAGATTGAAGCTGAGCTGGAAATTAACTGTAACTGAGCTAGACATAATGCTAAACGCTAAATGCCGGCAACTGAAATTAATTAGTTTGACTTTTACGATCCATGGCAAAGTCAACACAAATCAAGTTTGTTGCCTGAGTCTTTCGTTTTGTGTAGTGAGCAACGCTAATTAAAATGAAAATGACCACAAGACATACTCTCTTCTCTCTCTCTCTCTCTCTCTCTCTCTCACACACACACACACACACACACACACACACACACACACACACTGTGCTCTGTCTACACCTTTAACATGCTGTGCGCGATCATAAAAGCGCACATTTCTATAATAAGCATGAAATGCAGACTCTATCCATTGGACCAAGTCCAAACTATAAATAACGCCCGGCTGAACAAACTGAGACCCATTTGACCACGATGTCCGATGTCTGAAGTCCGTTGTCCGTTGTCCGTTGTCCGCTGTCCGTTGTCCGCTGTCCGCTGTCCGCAGTCCTGTATTGATGTGTGTCCTGTCTACTGCTTTTTAAATCAAATGATAATAAATCACCCGCAGATATCATAAAACATGTTGCTCATAACCAACGAACCGACCGACGAACCACTCCAAAAGGGACAACTCTAGCCCCTGACTCTCTCCCCTCCCCGTTCCTCGTCCTATTCCATGACAAAAGCTCAGCAAACATATTCGTTGTTTGGTGGGAAATTTGCGCCGTTGCTTAGAAGTCGCAACTATGCCGGGATCAAGTCTCAACCTGGACTTGAACTGAGCCACAGCATCAGTGCACTGAAAAAAAAAAAACTATTTATCAGTTCAAACTTAAATTTCTTGATTTAAGCATGTATTTCTTAGGAATATATTGATTAATTCAAACAATATGCGAATAAAATATCAACCACTCAGCATTAAAATAGTCAAAAAAGTCTAAAACATTTGATTTAACTAAAGAAATTTCTAAGGTAGGTGAGGGAATTGAAGAATCAAAATTGATTCAAGTATTTTGTACTTAGTTTAAGAAAATCCGTGACTACAAAATTTCATCCCAGAATTCCAGATATTTTTTTCTGTGTATCAACTCTTGTTGCTGTCGTTGCTGTTGCTGTTGGTGGTGCTAGTGGTGCAGTTGGTGGTGCTGTTGTTCCTGTTGCCGCGCGACGTTGTCTAATTTGCATAAATGACAATGAGAGTCATAAAACATGCGTCGTTGTTGTTCGCCTTGCGGTTGCTTCTTTCTTTCATTTCTGTTCTTATTGTTGTTGTTGTGGTTGTTGTTTTAATTTTTAAATAAAAATATTGCCTGGCTGGCATCATCATCATCATCATCGTGCAACATGTTGCATGGCCTGTGTATGCTGCATAAATTAGATTTCGCGCTGATCTACACTTTTGCTGCTTTGGCAGGCCACGTTGCAGCCAGAAGAAAGTGCAACCCAAAAGCGTTTTCGCTCTCAGCAGCAACATGTTGCACGCCCCCTGCCCCCTACCCCATGCCCCCTTTCTCCATGTTAGGTTCTGTTGCTGAGGAATTTATATCGCCGAAATGACGGTCAAAAAAGTTAAGGGCCAAAAGCGTGTCTGCAAGTTCAAATAGAAACGAGTCTCCTATTCCGTGGCCTGCCACTTGGTCCAAGTCGAGGATGCGGCTCAAATGTTGGCTAAGACGCTGGTGACTAAGGTCGCCCTGCGGCTACTTGTGCGGCATGGCAAGGTGAAGTCCCTCCCCAACCCCCTACATTCAGTTCCCTCAACTCGCACCATTTCTATCTCATTCTAAACTCGACTACACCCAAAAAAAGACGCGTAGAAAAGTAAAAAGTCATATTGAAATTTTTAATTATAATTTAAAACATTCTTTAAATGATAATACTATAAATAAAGTGTTCAATATTTTGATTAAACTCTTTAAGGCTTAAATGTAAAATTTATTATGTAAGCTATGAATTATTTTAGGATTAAAAATTATACATTGAATTTAAATTTGTTGAAATTTTATATTTAACTAGAAATATATTTTAGTAAACTATTTATATATAATTCATTCATTCATTTAATTCATATAATTTAAATTTATGAATTATTTCAAAATAAGAAAGCTTATATTTAATTTAAACTTGTGAATCTTGTATTTTTCATAAGAAATCTATATAACTTAATTATTTATTTATCCTGATTTTAATTTTTAAGGTCCACCCAATTTAATCATTTAAATTTATATATAATACTTATTAGCTATAAATTGTTTTAAAATGAGAATGCTTATAATATTGATTTTAAAATTGATGAAATTGTCTATTTAAATAGAAATTTATTTGACTGATTTATTCATATGTATCTTAGTTTTAGTTTTTAAAACTCATACATTTGATTGGCTATGAATTATATCAAAATGAGAAAGTTTATATTGAATTTAAAATTGTTGAAATCGGATATGTAATTTGAAGTCTATTAAATTATTTATTTTAAAATATTTTCTTATTTTATTAGTTTAAGTCATTTAAGCTCTTATAGCATTTTCTCTGAGTGTATAGACTCTCGACTTCATCTGCGAAGTTGGCTCCAAAGTCAAAGTCTTGTTGTTTGCCAATGTTGTTGCCCTTTTTGAAATTTATCTAAGCTTCTCTTGACACTTGTCGTCGTCGATGTTGTTGTTATTTGTTGTTGTTGTTATTTGTTGTTGTTGTTGTTTGCTTGTTTGTTCGTTGGAGTCGTTGCCATCGTCGCGACGCCTGTCTTTAGGCTGTGCCCGTCTTGAAATTTCCGCAATCTCGCGCCTTCAAAGTTCCTGCAGTTATCATTAGACACTATGCTGGTCTTCAATTTTCCACTGATTTAAGTTAGCCACACACTTGGCCCATGTGTGTGCCATAGCAGCCACTTCAAGTCCCTTCAAAGTTCCCCAACTCTACTCCGATCTTCAACTCGGTTGCCGCAGGAGTTTTTCCTATTTGACGCAAGCATTTTTCTTGCATTTTCCTTTTTACTTTGTAGTGCCTTTTGTCTGATGCTCAGTCAGCCCATAACTGGCAATTGCACGATCTGTTTGCAGCCTTCGCCCGTTGCCAGTTGCCAGTTGATAGTTGCCATGACACTGCGCTACAGATGTATCTGGCCAGACTCTGGCGGCATATCGAGGGGACAACAGCAGTTGACTTCATCAAATAGCTGGAACCAGATAAGCCCCTGAAATATATATTTAATAAGTAATTCTGTAAAATGATAAGAAGACAGCCAACAGCAATTGGATTGAGACTCAAAGCACTTTAAGAGATTAGAAATAAAAGTGGCGAGCAAAGATGACTTCAAGAGAAGAGATTGGAAATCTAATTCACTTGAATAACCCTTGAAGATAGTTTAAGACAGTCACTTTGATTTATGAACTTACAAATATATAAAGTCGAATAAAATAATACTCAAAAATATTCGAAATGAGACTAAATTTTGCGCTTTCTGTTTAAACTCTTTGGATTTTTAATAATTTTAATTTTTATTTATATTTCTTTTTAATTTTGTGCTGAATTTAAATAATATGTCAACTCTTTCGCACAGATGTTAATCAGATGAGAACTTATTTTAATTGCATTACTTAATATATTTAATTATTAAATTATTTATAAATAACTAAATTTTAATTAATTTTTATATTTTAAATTCGTCTTTTTTTTCATTATTTGAAACAAAAGGTCGTTCTGGTTTCCAGTATCCCAAGTAAATTTCTTGCTGCATACTTTTAGGCACCTATTATTCGAAACAATTCAAGTGTAATATGCAGAGATGAAATCTCAACTGCAGTGCGTGCAATTTTCAGTCAGACCCAATCGGAGATTACACTGCTGAAGTTTAGTTTTAACGAAGTGTTGCAGTTGGAATTGTTATTGTTATCTATTTATATTTGTTATTGCTGCTGTCTTCTGTCCAATTGCTGTGGCGAGTCAATGAATCGGACCCATAAACGAACAAAGGGTAACGCATTTTCTATCAGTGTGTGATGGCCAAAGTCGATGCCAATCTGAAGGAGAACTCAATCAGTATTCAGCGGCAATTTGTTGCGCCCCAAATGCATATGCCACATGCCACACGCCACATGCCACACGTGGCACGCAACATGCGCCCTTTTTTGGGCTGCTTGTGCTCAGATTATCTTGTCCGATTGCGTTTACAAGCCAATCCCTCGACTTGGCCATGGCCATAACCGCAATTAGAAGAACAATTGTTAGACATGCAAAGCAAAGTTGCAAGGCCCTTAAGGTGGGCACAGGAGGGGGCAAAGGGGGCGTGGTCATAACAACGATTGCCATCTGTGGACATGGGCGACAAGACGAAGAACAAGGATTTTGTGTGTGTGTGTTGTGCGTGTTTATAACCGAGAAATGAGCAATTACCTTACAAAGGATTTGGATCTGCACACAGATAGTGGACA
This sequence comes from Drosophila suboccidentalis, assembly GCA_037043435.1. Taxonomy (NCBI): domain Eukaryota; kingdom Metazoa; phylum Arthropoda; class Insecta; order Diptera; family Drosophilidae; genus Drosophila; species Drosophila suboccidentalis. The sequence continues at coordinate 544,406 of JBAMBK010000415.1, read as the reverse complement.
GTGTGTGGAGAGAGAGACAGAGAGAGAGAGAGAGGGAAAGAGAGACGCAGAGACATAGATGCCTTTAATAAACTCCTCACGATACTCCATGTTAAAGTGTCTCGCGCCTGGCGTTGAGTTGTGAGAAAGCTCAGCTCAACTCGAGTCTCTTCAGGCTGGACCAAAGACCAAAGTTGAGTTCAAATATTTAAGAATTTTCACAAACACGTCACACGACAGCCAGACAACGACAGAGACAGAGACAGAGGACACAAAGACAGAAACAGAGACAGACAGACAGCTGGCAGGGCATGTGGATGCAACTGTGGATGGCCCTTTGCGGCTGAGCTACACTCAGAGAAATATGGAATACCATGTCCTTTCTGTTTCTGACAAATGTGTCATTTCGGCGCCTTAGAATTCTCAACTGGTTCTAGCTGCACAAAGGTAACCAACAAATGACACTATTATTATATTGAATTCAATTTAGTTATTTGAAGCGATTATAATACAATTAAACTAGTATATTTTAAGACTAAAACGAACTTAAATATGAGCATGAAATTATAAGTATGATTTGAGAATAAATACAGTCAAACTTTTATAGCTTACATTTTCTCTAACTCCAACTAAATCGAGTGGCAATAAACTTAAAAAAATGCATTCTATAAGTCGAAGTTACCATAATTCGAACTTTTTCTTGGAATAATGGCGATTTGAGCTAGGGAAGTTCGACTGCAACTAAATAAACTAGTATGATCCGATCTTTAAGAGACTTAAATTAATCCCAAAGCGAACTAGATATAAGATTTTTGCTCTCAGCTTTGTAAATTCCGAACTCAATCAGCTTTTATGATTGTTTAAAATTTAAATAGAAATCTTGATTTATTTTTCTGAGTGTTGGAAAGGAGACAAGGTTGAAGTTTAAAACGGGGAGGTGAAAGGTGGGAGGGGGGGAAGAGAGAGTGCTTTGGTCACAACAACTGTGGCACCCGCACGCTCATGGCTTGTATTTGTATTTGTATTAGTGTTTGTATTTGGCTTGTTAACTGCGCTTGTTTACTTTATGTTAAATTAAGTTGAGAATCGTGCAATGCAAATCAGTTGGACGAAAGAAAAGCTGCAGAACCAGAATCACTTCACAATCACAGTCACAACGAAGACGACTCTTAGTCGCATACAATTTTCCAACTCTTTTTCTAATTGCCAAGAGTTGCAGCCAGTTCTAAAAAGTCAGAGTTGCAGTTGCAGTTGAAGTTGCAGTTGCATTTGGAGCCAACAGAGGCCACGGCTACTGTCACTGATTGCTTTGCATACAAAATGAATTAATGTCATTGAGCAGGAAGAAGATGTTGCCCGTCGACCAGCCAGCAGTAGCAGCTAACAGTGCTGCCAATTTAGCCATTTTTCAGTCATACATTAATAATTATTTCTATCTGTTTGTCAGCTATAACAAGGCCTGAATATAAATATTTTTATGGCTTAAATAGATCTTTAAAATACTCTAAGAAATAATTATAAATTCTAAATCATATTCTGATTAATTTTTCAACAATTTTATGTGATAAAATTTATAATTTAAATTTATTGTATACAAATTAATAATATTTTTAAATTGATTTCGCTTAAGATATGCCTATAAATTAATGACTTCAAAACTGAAAACAAATTTAACACCGCCGATTTTGGATTTATTATTAAATTATGTTCTAGAAGCTTTCCCATTTTCTTGATATTTTTTTTTTATTTTGTCGCGAGTTGGCAACACTGTTAGAGCTGCCGAGAAGATCTCAGGTTTTAGATTTGTTTGCCCAGCGGCCTGCGAATGCTACAAATTTGTTTGAGTAACAGACAAAGAGAAAGAGAGGAAGAAATAGCAAGGGCGACAGAGAGAGAGAGAGAGATAGAGGGGGTGACGCCAGAGATATTTGCTTCCTTTTTATTATCTAAGGGTTTAAGTCGTCTTCATTGTTGGCAGTTATCAAATGCAGCACATCAGTCACAGAAAAGACTAGATGAAACGAGATGAGTCGAGAGAGATATTTGCATGATTTGTCTCTATGTTTGTGTGTGTGTGTGTGTGTGTGTGTGTTGTGTTTGCTTTGAACGTCACACACAATAATTAAAATGCTTTGGCTTTGACTTTGAATGCAACTTGATTGTTTGTGCCGCCTAGATAAGTGCAACTTTTGCAACTTTTGCAACTTTGTAAGTTGCCAACTTGCAGCTTAGATAATGCAATTCTTTACTTATGCAAATTTATGACTGACTGCCTGTCTGCCATTGGGGCGGCCAAGTGAATGGCAAATGCCATTCAACCTTTCTAAAACACTCTCTGTTATAGTTTGGCATGCGGCAAGTTCGTTGCCTAAGTCATTCGTTTGCCAGCCGCCAAGTTCAATGCACCAAGTTCACATAGAAGTTGTGGGCTGTCGTGCTGCCACGCCCATGTTGCATGCAACCGCACTTAGATAATTGATTTCAACAATTGCCTTATCAGCGTGTGAGGCAGCTAACCCCCCCCCCCCCCCTTCCCATTATCCTCCTCCCCCTTCCACTCGACTGCTGACCAGTTCTGATCAGATCTCTTGTCACGCAGCAGCATTTTGAAACTCAGCTCTTCATATTCATACTTTATGCACTCACGACTCGTGCGCATCTCTAAATCGATTATGATATTAGCTTTAATTTCGTGTTTGTTTTTTGCTATGCAAATGAGTTAAATAAAAAAAAACAGAAAATGAAATTTCGAAAATCAAATGCTAAATTTTATGTGTTTACATTTGCATTTTATTTGGGCTCGATATAAAAGTAAAAGTTATTTATGTTTTGCGAACAGAATTTGAGTAGATGAAATCCAGAGACACGCGTTGGTATCAATTAAGTTATTAAGAAAAATATCAACAATTTTTGTATTCTATTAAAAAATACTCATAAATCTTTTTTAGCTTTTTAGAGTGCAGTGAGATTTATGTATGTTTTATCGGAAATCTTTTTATTTAAGAGGGTTAACGAAGGTACCCCTTTATAAAAGTTAATTATAAATATGTTTTGCGATCTATTTCAATTTAAATTTAGTTTCTTTTCACCATTCACGGAATCCATGTTCCACTTTTCTTAATAGCTGAACCTTTGTATTTGATGACCGATGAACTTTTAGTACATATACATACAGTAAATTTATTCATATTCCACTTTATCTGCTTTAGCTTTAATTTATCGACAAGTTTACATTGCTGGCCTTGCGTTGATATTCTTTCCCCCTCTTCACTGTTAAAAATACTGTAAAAAAAACGCCATAAAAAGCAGCACTTATGGATCATAAAAACGTAATGACTTCTTGAGTTGCGCTTTGATTTCGGGTTGTGTCCTACATAATTTATTAATTAAAATATTATTAAATTGGCAATTTTATGCACGCGCCGCAACGCAAGTGCCACATGTTGCATAACTACCTTATGCTCCGATTTTTTATAATATTATTCCATTTTATTTTCCATATTTTCAGAGTGTTCTTGGGGCTTGCCACTTTTGGGGGCAGACACCAAAAGCGACGACATTCCGGGGCCAGAAATTATGAGTGGCCGGCGGGCAAAAGCAGGGACAGACTGGACAGAGACTGGACAGCGATTGCAGCTCAGGTTCTGCCACGTAAAATATGCCAAAAAAGAGGAGGCAAATAGCAGGAGAAGGCGAAGGAAGATTGCAAGTTAAAGTCTTGTAAATTATGCGAGACAGCGTGAAAGCGGGCGTTTGGGTTGCCTGGTTAATGATGATACCGGATAACCGGCACTTAAAGGATATTTATGCTGCATATGCTGCAGTATTTATGCAGCGACAGCATTCACAATTCCCAGTCCAACATTCAGACTCCAACTCCGAATCGGATTTGGAGTGGGGCAAAAAACAAATCGCATCGAAATTGCCAACTCAGCGCATGAGTTTTGGACTTACGCTGTTTATTTTTGGCCAAAGCTGGGTCAGCAGGCGGCTCAAGTCGATAATGATCGTAATGATGATGAGCATGATAATGACGATGACGATGACGATGACGATGATTCTGCCTAAGCCTCTCGAGCAGCGCATTAAAAGTCCATTAAGCCCCAAATGTGGAGGCGGCTGGAAGTTTGCTCCACTTTTCTCAATATGCAAAAAAATAATCAAGAAAGAAAGAGATTTTTCGAGCCAACGAAGATTTGATACCCTATCAGAGCCCAGTATTTAATTTTTGATTGATCTTGTATCAATTATTAATCTGAGTTTAGCCAAGTTTGTTCAGATTGTAAAAGAAACATCAATATTTTATTATTTTTTTTTATTTATTTATTTACATATCTATTTATTTCTTAAATTATTTATTAATTTATTTTTTAGTTATTTATTTATTTATTTATTTGCTTGTTTATTTATTAACATTTTAATTTATTTGTTTATTTATTTATTTTTAATTTATTTATTTGTTTATTTTTTTTTTTATTTATTTACCTATTTATATGGTTATTTACATATATATTTATCATTTACAAGTATTGTTTTTTTTTTTAATTTTAATATTTTGCAGCTTTAAATTATTGTTTAATATTTCATTTATTTTTCACATTACACACTTCGTCAAAAATGTATAACACCTTTTGTGAGGGCATTAAAATAACATTCAAAAGTTTATTTGTCATTTGAGTTGTTCTGGCTGTTGATTGTTGTTGTTGACTGCGGGGCAACTTTTAAAGTGTTATGCAAATAAACCTGAAAGCAAACAAAGAAAGCGGAGAAAGAAAGAAAGAAAGAAAGAAAATCGCAAAACTGTGTAACCAATAAAACATTCATATTTTTAGTTTTATTAAACGACAACAACAGTGCCGAATCTCTGATGACACTGGAGAAGTGGAGATTCGCTGTGGTATAAGTAGCCCGCGTTGTGCAAACAACTTCGTCACTTTCCACACGAAACAACTCCACACAAGATGCGTTCTCAACTGGAGCTGCCGCTGCTTCTTCTGTTGGGCTGCAGCCTGGCATTGGCTCAGTATGACTATCAGGCGCCATCCCAGGTAAGAGTAGAGGATCAACTGCAGACAGCGGCACATCTTTCGGATCTCTTGGGTCCAGATCATCCACTTGCCGAACGCAGAGCACGTCCTGTGAATCGGAATCAGTGCACCGCCAAGGCCAACTGTTGTAAGTATTTATAAATAAATATATAAATTAGTTATTTATTTTTGTATTACTTCATTTATTTAATAATTTCATTTAATTAAATTATTAATCGAGCAGTCGACAAGAGTTTTAAGAATTCAATAACATTTGCGAACTAAAAAATAACAAAAATATCAAAATTGTATATTATTTTAAAGATCAAGATTAAGATTGAAATAAATTTTGTTTAATTTTTAAATTTAAATTAATCAAGAAACCTTTGTCTCCCCTTTATTTAGTTTTATTAAATTACTATATATATTTTTTAATTTAATTACAATTTATTTTGTTCATATTAAATTAAATAAATTCACAGTTTGCGGTCTGCCGAATGTGAATCGCATTGTGGGCGGCCAACAAGTGCGCTCCAACAAATATCCTTGGACCGCTCAGCTGGTCAAGGGTCGTCATTATCCACGTCTCTTCTGCGGTGGCTCCTTGATCAATGATCGCTACGTGCTCACGGCAGCTCATTGTGTGCATGGCAACAGGGATCCTATTACCATACGCCTCCTGCAGCTGGACAGATCCTCCCGGGATCCTGGTATTGTGCGCAAGGTGGTGAAGACCACAATTCATCCCAAATACGATCCCAGCAAAATTGTCAACGACGTGGCGCTGCTGAAACTGGAGTCACCGGTGCCACTTGGCGCCAACATGCGTCCCGTTTGCCTGCCCGAGCCCAATCACAACTTTGATGGCACCACGGTAAGTTCGTTGCCTAAGTCTTTTGTTTTTCTTATGAATATATGTTGAATTGTGGTTGCTGCCGTTAGGCCACCGTTGCTGGCTGGGGTCTGATCAAGGAGGGCGGCAGCACCAGCAACTATCTGCAGGAGGTGGAGGTGCCCATCATCACCAACCAACAGTGCCGGGCGACGCGCTACAAGGACAAGATCGCCGAGGTGATGCTCTGCGCCGGCCTGGTCAAGTCCGGCGGCAAGGATGCCTGCCAGGGCGACAGCGGTGGCCCCCTGATTGTCAACGAGGGCCGCTTCAAGCTCGCCGGCGTCGTATCCTTCGGCTATGGCTGTGCCCAGGCCAATGCGCCGGGTGTCTATGCTCGTGTGAGCAAGTTCCTCGACTGGATCAAAAAGAACTCTGCCGATGGCTGCTATTGCCAGAGCTAAGGTGAGAGAGAGAGCGAGAGAGAGAAACGGCTTTATCCTCAACTGCATCTTAAATTATTCTAAATTATTCAACATTCTGCTCATCCAATAAATAAATCCCCATAAAATATTATTTAATTTCGAATATATCAAAGAAGATGTCAGACTGGGTCTAAGAATAGAATGAAGATGAGCTAGGGATGGGCAGCGATAAGCGATGTTTATGACAAAATGTCATACGATACTTAACTGAAACGGAAGAATACTCATATATTCAATAGCTTCCTGTTTGAGTTCACATTTAAATAATTCTAAAGAAAATATATAATTTAATTGCTTGTTGTTAAATAATTTTTTTGTAATAATTTTCAATTTTTTAATATCGATACTTTTACGCGTTACTCATCGCTAAGAGAAACCCTTGAGCCATTGTCAAGTGGAGAATTGATTCTTATCGGTTGAGTGAGAGTTGCTTCAATTATCGATCCACCCTCGTACTTAGCTGCATGATTAATGCCTCGAAATTGTTGCTCAGCCTGATGGAAATCTTGGCCAGACTCACATCATAATCGTTGCTGTCAATCAGCCCCCAATGCCAATGCAACCCCAACAAGTTGCCAAGTTTCCCAGTTGCGGCATAATTTGTGTTTTGACTCATTTTCATGCACAGCTCATAAATTCAAAAAGGGGCACGAGTAGAGTGCCTAGGATCCAGGCCTCCATATCATAATGTTGATCATGATGTTGATGATGATGATGATGATGATGATGATTATGATATGGCAACTCCTTCTGCATTGATTTACTATGTGAACACTTTATGGCTGTTTAAGTTGTTAAATTGAATTAAGATGAAATAAATTCTCGAGCAATTTTTATGTTTGTTAATAAATTTTGCATGCCCCTTGCGATAATTTGAGCGATCGCGTTCCCGCTTTCCGCTTTCCGCTTTCCGCTTGGCTCGTAAATTCACTGGCCACTTTATGGCCACTAAAAATAATGCCAAGCAGCGCGCCAGAGACAATCGAAATAAATAATTCATGCGTATATGAGAATCGATTCCCTTCGCACACAAAACGCACCGAGCAGAAGTTTTTCATTTTCCTTGTCTTTTTTTTTTTTGGGCATCGCCCAGGGGAGCAACTACAAATGGAGTGGAGTGGAGTGAAGTGGAGCCAGAGACGGAGACAGAGTTTGTGGTCGATTCTTTTCGTGTTTGCATTTTAGATTTTTCACACCTCGCAACTGACGGTGGTCTCTGTTTCTGTTTCTGTTCAAAGCCGCCGCCGGCAGTCGCCAACCTGTCCATGTACTTGGCACTTGGCACTTGATACCAACAGAGAGAGAGTTAAATTTAAACTTGCAATTGCAGTTGGAGTTGGAGTCGAAGTTGGAGTTGGAGTTGGAGTTGGACTTGCACTTGGAGTTTATCTAATGCCATTGGCGTTCGCCCAACTGTCGGCGTTGTCCTCACCAAATTTGGCATTGGCTTTTCAAATGTGTCTGGCCGCGAATTTGTCGTGACTTGTTAATGATACGTTTTGCGGCAGCAGAATAAGAATACCAAGAAGAAGAAGAAGTGGCAAGTGGCAAGTTGCCCAAGAATTGGCATGTCCCTAAAATGCTACACAGCAAAAAACTAGCATTCTATAATTCAAGCTTCAAATTTCCGATAAGAATACGTTTTCTTTTTTCTTATAAACAAATGTACTGCTGATCATGTATCTAATTTTTATTTAAATTATGACTCTTATTCCTTTTTAATATTAATATATATTTTTGTACTTCATTTAATGTCAACCAAGAGCAGTTGATCAAATGTAATTCAAAATAAGATTAGAAAATATAAATTGAATTTAAATATATTTAAAACTGAGAGAATAGTAATCAAAAACTAGGGCGTTTAGAATAAATGCAGTTTTAGTTATCATTTGTTTTCTACAAGTGAGGAGTAAAATACATATTAAAATGCTTAGAATAAATGTAAATTTAATTTTCATTTGTTTTCTACAATATTAAATTCAAGTGAAGAGTGCTATATTCATTTATATATAAATCAAGTACTACGTATTTGGTTTATTTACTTAAACCATTGAATTTTTGACACCCTCATTAATTTATATTATTTTAAATTTATTACTAAAATTGAAACTGAAATGAGAAAATAGTAATTTAGTTATGATTTGTTCTCTACTATATGATATGCAAATTTAAACTCAAATGAGAAAATAGTAATTACAAATTGAGTTGATATGAATAAATGTAAATTTAATTATCATTTGATTTCTACAAAATTCAGCATGATTCAAATTGTTTGCACTTGTTTTATTTATTTAAATTATCGAGTTTTTGACACGTTTAGTAATGTGTTTTATTTGAATGCACAAAGTGCAGTTGCAGATGCTGTAAATTTAATATTTAAACTTAAAATATAAATATTTTTTATATGTATCCATTGTGGTCAATTGTTCTTTTCCTTAATTGTAAAACTAGATAAGCTTGTTTAAATAAAATATACAAATTAATAAAATAAAAAGAATAAAAAAATTATAATTAAATATTTAAATGCTTAGAATAAATACAAATTTAATTATCATATGTTTTCTGCAATATTAAATTCAAATAAAGAGTAAAATGATAATCCATTCTTGAATCAAGTAGTTCACACTCGGTTCTTATTTTTGACACCTTTTAAGTAATTGATTTTATTTCAGTGTACAAATTGCAGTTGCAGTTGTTGGCAGATGTTGGCGGTGCCATCTTTGGCATTTGGTACAGTACAGGGAGCACTACTTAAAGAGGTCTGTGTCTATGTTAATACGCGCATCATGTTGTCGATTCTGCCTGCAAGGCTATCAGTTTTCCCTGATTTGAATAGGACTTGAATGGGACTTGCAGTTGCAGCTACAGCTAAAGCTCAAACCAAGACTATTTTCAATTTACAAGTTGCAATAAATATTTCTTGCACTTGGTTTATTCTGCTCTTCTGTTTTATTTTATTTTGTGTTAGCCGTCGCCGTCAGCATCAACTTGTTCGTGCCACAATTTATGAGCTGTTCGAGCCAACAGGCAATTGTGGCCAGAACATGCACCAAATCTGGAATTGTGATAATTAAACCCGAGTGAAATAGTGAAAACAAAATGATTTACTTCGACTCTTGAAGTTGGTTTGGTCTACGACATCTCCAGCTCCTCCTGAATGGAGAATGAACCATTTGCTGAAGGCGAGAGTCGTCAGCCTCTGTTTATCTGTATGTCTAGGCCATTAATATTTATAAGCTGAACATCATTCAGACAAACGCTTTCAGATTAACACTTAAATGGAAATAAGGCGTTAAATGCTCTCAAATGCTTCAAGTCTCAAGTCAGAACTTAATGACATATGTCAAAGTATAAACCCCAGCTCTGGATTTTACCCTCGCCTTAGGGGAATACCTCTATATTTACAACTTGCTCTCTATATATGTACCGTACACATGTAACCGCTGGGCTTATGACTATATTAAGCATTCAATATTCAAGTCATAAATGTAAAGCGCTCTAATCTCAAAACAACTGCTTATGAGCAGTACAGTCAATGAACTTTAAGACGAACTGAACATCTATTAATATCGATACATCTTATATTTTCTTCAGTTAAATATCTGCTCCTTTTGAAAAAGACAAAACTAGGTGAAAAATTGAAATGAATTTAATATTCAACTGATCAGATTAATACTTTAATTTTATTATTTTCTTAAAATTTTAATTTAATCAGGAAAGCTGATATAGACATTTTAATATTTAGTTTACATTTGCACATAATTTATAATTATTTTAAAATCATTCTTAGTTTTATTTTCATTTTTAAAAGTACTTTTTTGCCCCTGCACTAAGTTGACATTAAATAAATAAATTAATAAATAAGTAGATAAAGTATTATAAATACATAAATTAATATATAGTAAATTAATAACATAATTTATTTTAAAAGTGCTTTGATTCAGAAATCTAGTCGATTTCGAGCTCAGATATTTAGTGCAAGTGATGTCAGTGTGTTTAATCTCTCACTTGTTTCGCAATCTCGCGTTGCTTTACTGTCACGTATTTCAAGGTAGGTATTTCCCAATACACTGGGACATAAATCAAACATATTTGTATGTATTTTTTGGGGTTGCTTAACACGTTCGCAGCTTTAGTTTTGAGATATCTTCTTTTATTTTTGGCATTTTTGCACGTTGCACATTTATTTTAATTTCTCGCTGATCTTTTGCAAATGGGCTGGGCTCAGAGCGGCAGCAAAGGAAAGAGAGAAAAAGGGAGTGAGAGTGAGAGAGGGAGATGGTAGATAATCTCCGGCTGCTTAGGTTCTTCAGGCTGTGCCCATACCAAGAATAAGAATGCACCTCGTTTGGCTGCAAACTGCAAACTGCTCATTAGTTTATTAATTAAGTTGTGCATCGCATTTTCAACCGTTCCCAGGGTTGTTGTGGCAGTTGTTGTTGTTGTTGTTGTTGTGGCAACTCCGGCTGCAGATTTATTTCTGGCCATTATGAAAATTGTCTAGCCATTGACTTGAGTCGCCGTCTTAATATTATTATGCTAGTTGCGGCAGTTATTTTAAATTGTTTTGCCTGGCCTAATGATACCCTGCACGGCCAATGGCCAACGGACCAACGGACCCAACGGCACTTAAATCGACAGTAGTTGAGCTTTAACGCCTGGCCCAGGCTTTAAAGAACTAAAAAAAAGGTCCCCTTTATTATTGCAGTCCACTGCTAAGTGGAAGGTGTTGAGAAAATGCACAAAAATTAATCATTTTATAATTACTAAATTGCCAGCGGCCTTTTTACACAGAGATCGCACATTCAAACTGCTTTAAAAAAAGGAAAGTTTAGAATTTTCACGCCTTTATCGCTGTGGCGTCAACTCAAAGCGTGGGCGCCTTTTGGGCCAAAAGCTTTTTTGGCCACATGCATCATTGGCCATGCGTCGGAAAAGGGGAGCAGCCTCAGTCAACGCCCCAAACGATCAAATCGGACGACCTTGACGATTCGCTGTGCAGCGCATAACAAGCGGCATTCCATACACTCAGAGAAAAAGTATACACACTCATAAAAAAGAAAACATAAATAAATGAATGACTGAATGAATAAATTAATGAATGAATAAATGAATGAATGAATGAATAAATGAATGAATGAAAAAATGATTGAATGAAGGAATGAATGAATGAAGGTATGAATTAATGAATGAAAGAATGAATGAATGAATGAATGAAAGAATGAATAAATGAATGAATGTATGAAAGAATGATTGAATGAATGATTGAATGAATAAATGAATGAATGATTGAATGAATAAATGAATGATTGAATGAATGATTGAATGAAGAAATGAATGAAGGAATGAATTAATTAATGAAGGAAGGAATGAATGACTAAATTAAAGAATGAATGAATGAATGAATGAAAGAATAAATGAATGAATGAATGAATGATGGAATGAACGAATGATTGAATGAACCATTGAATAAGTGAATGAACGAATGAATGAATGATTGAATGAATGAATGAATGATAAAATGATTGAATGAAGAAATGAATTAATGAATGAATGAAGAAATGAATGAAGGCATGAATTAATGAATGAATGAATGAATGAAAGAATGAATGAATGAATGAATGAATAAATGAATGAATGAAAGAATGATTGAATGAATGATTGAATGAATAAATGAATGAATGTATGAATGAATGAATGAATTTATAAATAAATAATTATACATAAGTACTTTTGCGTTTAGCATGAGGTTTGCTTTTGGTGTATATTTTTAAAACATATATTCAACGCTATCTACTACAAAAAAAAGACTCACAAAAATAACAATTAATTTAATTTTGTTGCCACAAGCTACCAATTAGGACGTTTTCTTATATTTTAAGAATTTTATATTCTTCAGACATTTTGACAAAACAAAGAATTAGTTACAAAATAACAAAATTATAACTAATTGTTTTTTCTGCTGGCGACCTTTATTTTTTAGTATTTGACTGAATTAAAATAGCTTTGATTTTATTTTGAAGTTAGTTAAATGAGTATTATTTAAGTTGATTAAGTAATACCATATTTAACCTGAAACTATTAAATAAAATAATAAATTCATATAATATGTAATATAATCATATGTAAATGTTAGAATTTTCAAAATTGTTTTTTTCAACGCGTACGCATTGTATTAGAATACTTTTGATTTAAATACTTAATATGAAATCTATTTAAATTAATTATATTATTAAAGTTGATTGAATCATTCCACATTTAACTTGAGACATATTAATAACAAAGTAATTATATCAAAATGTGAATATTAGAATATCAGTCAATTTTTTTCTAAGTGTACGCTTTGAGTTTCAGCCAGAAATATCTTTGCTTCCCCTCCCGCTTCTCCCTCTCTCTCTCTCTCTCTCTCTCTCTCTCTGTTCTCCTCATTTAACTGACGCGTTGTCTACATTTTTTCTCGCTTTACTTTTAATTTTGCACGCGTTCCAGCATTTTTTCTGATGAGTTTGTTTAGTTTGAAATATGTTTTCTATACGTGCGTCATGTTTGGTCAGCTCAAGTTGAAGTTGAAACTGAAGCTGAAGCTGCAGATGAAACTGTAGCTAGATATCTAGAGTCACTTTGCCCCGCGGGCTGCAAGTCCTTGGCGGGACTGGGGACTATAATTAAAGGTATTGGTAGGCGTTACTATTGGCTCAGAGAGTTGGCTGCTGGCTGCTGGCTGTTGGCTGGGTTAACTTGGCCCAGCTGGAGACGAGCTGGAGACGGGACATCTCATCTGTGATTTGGCCTGACATTGCGTAAGTCTGCAACCACAAACTCAACCACACAGCAAACTTCATTAAGAACCTTTTCGAGACTTTTGTACAGTTATGCAAGTTTCCTGTCGTTTGAAATTCTTGAGAAATTACTTTGGCAGCGCCTAACTTTGGAGTTTGCTTTTGGTCATTAATTTAACGGCGGCAGCTTCTGTGTTTCTACCAACAACAACAACAATTTGACGCTGTCCGGCGGATGTTGAGCACAATTTGCGATTAACGCTTCCAACGCCTTCACCTGAAGCTCTGAATTAATTAGCACTTTGGCTTCAAAATTAATTACAGCAAATAACAAGTTACACTCCGTAGACCAACCCATAAACCTAGCCCCAACCACACCCCCCCTATCCCCTTTAACACTCCCTTTTCGCTGATTTCGAAAGCAAAATTTACTAAGAACTTCTGCAATTTCAAATTCGTTGTCTGTGAAGCAACAGAAAAAAACAAGAAAACCAAAACAAAAACAGATTCTTCTTGTGAATGATTTACATTTTAATCAGCTTGCAATTATAATGCGGCACAGTTGCACACATCTCAGCAAGGTCTTTCAATTCAACAGTTAGCGGGAACTGAGGAGCTGAGGAGGTGTTAAGTGCTCCTCAAATGTGGCACAAGGTGTTACCACCTGCTCTGCTCTGTTACGGATAGATTACCTTTCCGACTAGGTTAGCAAATCGGAGCGCCAACTACGCCTACGCCTAAATAAGCTCATTATCACTTCAAATTGGTTGCAGAAATTTCTCATGTATCTAAGTCAGTACTGTCCGAACTCACATAATCAAACATCGCAAACAGCAAAACACGAAGTCAACGAAACGTTTTACTGCTTTACACTGAAAAATTGAGATGAAAGAGAGCATTAGTTGCAGTGTATGATAAAAATCATGTGCTGTGCGGTCTCTCCTTGTTGACCGCAGCTCAGCGACTGACATCAGAAAGGATGAGCCGATCAGATGCCTCGTGAGAGAACAAAAAGCCGAGCACACGCATCGTGAGAGCACAAGCTGTCGAATGTGCTATTTATAGAACACACGTATTCTCTCTCTTTATACTTGTGTCGGCTGCGACGCCGGCAGAGCTTTGAGCTTTTATTCGATGGGAGAGGCTTTTGGCATTTTGGATAACACTTATCTAAATCTACAATAAACATTACAATGTCTCTGGACTAAATCCAAGAATCTTAACGGATTTCTTTATTTTTTTTATCAATTTTTTTTTAAATTGTTCTACATTTTTAAAATTTTTCTTTAATTTATTCCGTTTTCTCTATTTTTTAATTTTAACAATATTCTATCAATTTTTTTTACTGTACATTTGGCAATTTTTGTGTATATTTGTTAACATTTTATTTCAATTTTTATTTATTTATAAAAAAAACGTCTAAATCAAATATTTTCAGTTTTTTATAATTAATTATTCATTATAATTATTTTATGCAAAATAAATAATTTCATAAGATTCATTTGACCTTTAACAAAAGTGCTTATGGGCACAATAAGACTGAACATTTTTGCTTCCCCTTCACACAAAGCTGACTACGCCCTTCTCGAAAATAAATAATTTACAAAACAAAGAACGCTAGAAATGATTTATCTTGAAGGAATATCACAAAATCAGATTTGATAACATAAAGAAAATACACAAGTCTATTTGACTTATTTATCTAAAATATGTACTAAATATATGAATCAAAAGATTATAAAGAGTTTTGCATTATCATTTTGTTTATCGCAAGTTAATAAAAGATAAGAAATCTTTGAATTTGCTATAAAAGTACGGTATGAAAGTCAGATTTTCAGTTCAGTCATCTACTGGTCGCAAAATGTTGTCGAAGATAATTTGTATAGTATTATTAATAAATTCATACATACTAATTTCCGATTCTATTCAGATTTCCGAGTTCAATGAGACTAAAGCATTTTTGTCGATTACTTCTCAGCTAACCGAATTAAGGTGAGTTTTCATTTCCTTAAATATAATACAGATCTAAGCTATAACTATTTTCAGAGCGGAGCTGGAACGTCAGGGAAAGTTGCCCAATGATTCAGTCTTAAGAACAGATCTACATCATCTAAAATCTCATGGACGCAATTGCGCCGAGGCAACGGCCAATTCTAAGCCAAGTGGAATCTACGATATTCTCATTCCCAGCTACAGTAAACACCACTTTAGAGTGGCTTGCGATGCAGAGACTCAGGGCGGAGGCTGGACGATCATTCTGAGACGAATGGATGGCAGTGTGGACTTCTATCGAAACTGGAATACCTACAGAAAGGGATTCGGAGATTTGGATGGCGAGTTCTTTCTAGGCTTAGATAAAATACACGCACTTACAGCAGAGTACAGTCAAGAGTTGCTCGTTGTTCTCGAGGATTTTGAGGGAACTGAAAAGTTTGAGAAGTACGAGAAATTTGCAATCGGGGACGAGGATGAACAATTCGCATTGCACACTCTGGGCAAGGCTAGTGGAACTGCCTCCGATTCACTGTCATATCATCATACCATGAAGTTTTCAACATTTGATCGCGATAACGATCGTGATACGACAAACTGCGCTGAACGATTTACTGGCGCCTGGTGGTACAATACTTGTCACTACAGGTATGATGCTGTTTTTTAAAATTCCGCTTATAAATTGTCATCTTACAGCAACTTGGCGGGCAAATATAAAGACAACAGCCATGCGAAGGGCGTCAACTGGTACCATTCACGGGGCTACGAGTACTCCTTCAAGAGAGCCGTCATGATGGTACGGCCCAGAAGGTGAATATTAAGTATGTTCCCAATTTTTATGCATAGTAAGATCTCTTAATCCTCCTTTTAAGATTTAAGATTGACTATTTTTGTAATAGGCAATTAAGTAAGCAGAATAAATTAAAAATAAATAATTTATTTTTTAAATGATTAAAATATATATTATACAAAAATTAAAAAAATATTCTTAAGAAGACAGTGATGGACAAATAATAGAAACGAGAGTCATTTAGACATTTCAAACAAATCTTTAATAATATGATGTTGTTGTTTTGTTAAATTTTGAAACATTGTGTGGTTTTTTTAATTTTTGTCAACACCGTTCAAATGTATGCATTTAAGGCGAGTTTATCTTACTTAATAAAGCATTTACAATTATACAGAGACAATTTCGAGATAGAAATGTATCTGCAAGCTGCAAATATATTCGCATGAAATGTTCTATAATTTATGTATGGCTATTTCTATCGCATCAGATTATGTAACCACAAAACTGAATGAGGGCGAAAAGGGAAGAGAGTTTGTGACAAGGGAAATTCGTGTGGCAAGTTCCAATCCAGTCAACAAGTGAGCAACAACAACAACAACATCAACAACAACAACAATAGCAACAACAACAACAACAATGGCAACATCAATTGTTACAGTTCTGATGACTTTAATTGTTTGTTTTTCACTGCGCTGAACTTTTTCAGTTCTGTTCGCAGTCGGTGGGCAGAGCGGCTGAGGGGGCGGGGCAGGGGGGAAGCATGCGAAAATTCAATGGTAAGTTGAGTTAAGTAAAGGAAATCAAATTGCAGAACTCGAGCGTTGAGAAAGCACCGTTAATGTGACCCGACGTGCGCGGCAATAGATAAAAAAAAAAACAAATGCCCAACAAAGCACAATGGTAGAAAAAGCCAAAATGTTGGCATAAAATCAGTTAAAAATATTTATTGTAGTAAATGATTTAGCTATTACTTATTATTGTATTTATTTTATAATATAATTTATTAATAATATTATAGTATTTATTATATTAATATTATTTATTGTATTCAATTTGGAAACTCTTAATCAGCTGACTTTAATAAAAATCTACAAAACATATTTAAATTCTCTTTTAAGTATTCCGATTCTTACCATAGTGCAAGGTAAGCAAACAACCAGGAGACAGTCTGATGGATAGATAGACGAGACAGAGAAAGAGAGAGAGGGAGAGAGGGAGAAAGAGAAGGACAACCGCAAGCGATGACCTCGTGCACAAAAAACAAACTAAGTCAGAGTCAGAGTCAGAGTCGAGCTCAACTCGCTGAACAATCAGCCTGGAACTGAGAAATTACCAACGATATCTGAGATGCACAGAAGGGTTAAGAAAGGGGGAGGTGAACGAAAGGAAGGGGGCGATGGCCGCAGTTAGTGGGTGAAAGAGTCAAGAACAACAATTCCAAATAAGACAAAAGCAATGCCATTGCCATGGCCATTGACACAGCTGGGCAGCATTTGGCAAGCCCTGAGAGCCAAGCCTTATAAGGCCAATAAGCAATGGCAATGACAGGCAGCAGGCACGATAAAATACTCGTATGTAACGAGTGACTCCTACCCCCTACCTTCAACTCGCCGAGTCCCCGAGTCCCTCTTTTATAGCCACCTCCATTCGACTTGGCCCAAACTGTGTGGTGTACAGTTAGCTGCAGGGATTTATGACATTGACCGTATTGTGAAACAGCAACAACAACAACAGCAACAACAATAGCAATCTGCAATCAGTGTGACCAGATGGGCGTATGTAAATATTATTCGATGTAAGGAATTAAATGTAATCAAAATGTATTATATGTAGTTTAAGCCGATTATTAACCGATTGAAATGGGTAACCGTAACTGAAACCCTAACCGAAACAAAATATTTGCATTAAACCTAAACAGAAAACCGAAATTATTCAAACCAAAATATCCGTTTAGTAACCGCTTCGTGCTTAGCGGTTGGTTTCGGTTCATACCGTTATTTTGAAGCCAAAACATTAAAAAAAAACGGTAATCGTTACGTTATCGATATGCAAAAATGTATCATAACCGATAGCGAGCATAACCGAAACCGTAACTGATAGCCTGTTTAGTTTAATAAATTATTTAAATTATTTTTTTTTACTTTTAATTGCCATAAGAGCAGTTGACCAAAAATACTTTTCAAAATTCAAATTAAATTAAATAGCTTAATATTATATTAAATTAATATTAATTACATATCAATTTAAATGTAAGCTGAACGGATAAAAAAGAAATGAAAAATCAAGAATGTAAAAATCAGGGAGTATTCAACAATTTTATAAATAATCCAACATTTTAAATAATTCAACATTTGTTGGATGAATTGCGGAAACTCAGAAAATTCAATCAGATCAAAAAGTATTTATACTGCATTTGTATATATTTATTTCTTAATTTTGGTGAAAAAAACAACATACAAGTTTGACTACATTCCTTATTTGTTTAATTTACTTAAACATAATTAAAATTAGTCTCTCTAAATTAGTTTTCTTTCAATTCTAATTTTATTCTATTTTTATTGACTCTTAACCTCTGTTATAGCACACAGAGTATCTTCTAGCTGACAACTCCCTCTAGTTAATCATTATGTCAAGCCTTAAATATTTTGTGCTTCTCATCGTGACATTTTTAGATTTATAAATAAGAAACTGCACACTTTGTTTTATTTGTATTTTAAAAGTTATTATTTTGTGGCCAATACAGGGGTTTAATATATGTTATTCATTTTTACTTTAGCAGCCCTCGCAGCTGTTGCAGCCCTGGTTACCCCCTGCCAATTGTCGCCAGTTTTAAATTTTTCGACTTATTTGAATTAATTGACTTTCAAAATCGAATGCCGCCGCGCCCAGTTACCAGTTGCCCAGTTGGCAGTTGGGTTAGGCAGGGCCAATGTCAATGCCATTGGCCAGAAACTAACCCAAAGTCAGAGCCATAATCGGAGAGAGGCCAGAAAGAGAAACAGAAACTGGGATGCTGCCAAATGGCCCTGGACCGACGTGTCAGTTGTCAACTTCAACTTCAACTTCAACTTCGCGGTCATCTGACACCTGACCACCGAAATGAAAATGCGTGGCGAATGTATGTATCTGTATCTGTATCTGTATCTTTATCTGTATCTGTATCTGTTGTCTTGGATATGTATTTGTATCTGTGCGCCGTCGGCTGCAATTTCAATCAAGGCACAACAGGCTAAGGGTTGACCTGGGATTATGGATACCACAAAGTTGTTATTGTTGCTCTTGTTTTCTTTTATATTTTATTCGCAATCTTATGGTTATCAAAATAAATGAAGTGTTGCCAGCAACAAGTTGCGCGGCGCGGAAGCTCCACTGTACGTGCCACAGTCTTGCCACAGTCTGTTGCACTGATTGCTTGCCACTACACAGAGCGAAAGAATCATGTAATTCGCACCTAATAACATTTAATTCAAATGTAATTTCAAAATATCAATTATGATTTTGATTACTCTGCAAATTTAAGTATTTTCCTGTTTTATAGCTTAAAAATTAGTTACATTTTGATTCAATTGTGATTGAAAATTAAATCCATTAAATTCAATTTATTTTTTTTAATAAATTTTGATTTAAATTTCTTGATTATTCTTTCAGTTTAAATTTAAAATTTATACACAATTAATATTAATTTGATATCATTTTTATTATATAATTTTATTTTAATTTAATAAATTAAAACATATTTCCAGATATCAAAAACAGTTTCATAGGTCTGAAAATTATAAATTGTAGTATTTAATTACAATTAACTTACATTTTAGTATCTAATTACAATTTTCAACTTTTTTTCTCCAAGTGTAGCCCTGGCCAGAGAGTGTTGGGAATTGGGAATTGGAAGTTGCCAGGCGAATTCACTTGGTGAATTGCCAACTGAGCCTTGTTAAGCTGAGACGCCGAGACTCTTGATCAATTTTCAATATCCAAATACATGGCAGCAGCAGTGGAAGGAGCAGAGTGAGAGAGAGAGAGAGGGGAACTTATTTAACAAACGCTTGCACAAATTGAATATTAAGCTGGCGTCTGTCCACTCGCCTGTCCATCTGTCCCGCCGCTTCATCTGTTGGCGATGCAGCCAGCGATAACAGAGATCGCGATAAGCTCAGATCGAGGCGCTTCCTGTGCTGCCAGTTGCCAGTTGCAAGTTGGCCAGTTGCAGCTACTTTCGGACTGTGGCATTTATTGGCCATTGCCACACGCAATCAATAGCTGCCCCAACTGCAACTTTGATCATCATTCGCCTAATCGACCCGCTGTGCACATGCAGATACCAAACAAACTCAAGTCAACTCCACTCGACTCCAGATACACGAACATGTATCTGATTCGGATTCCGATTCTGATTTAGCATCTGCATCTGCATCTAGTGTTGCATCTACTTCTACTTTTTCTGCTGCTGCTGCTGCTGCTGTTTATCTAGCTGCCTTGTAACTTCTGCCTTGCTCATCTTGTTAGTCATTTGTTATGAAATTTGTGCAGAGCGCAAGTTAAACACGACACAAATTGTGTCTTTGGCTCACCGAAGACTTGATACCCTCACAAAGCTCGAAACTCAACTTTCCACTGATTGTTTCTATATTTTACAGTGGAGCAATTTTAAGCAAATTTCCTCAGGATTTATTCATATTCTGTGAGACTATTTGAGATATCTCAAGAAACAAAAAAGCTGTTCGTATAAAAGGTAGATTCAAAGTATTGATAAAATAAATAAATTTTTCAAATGAATAATATTTTGATGTAGAATGAATTTAGAGAACAAACAGTAATATAATTGACAATGTTGGGCCAATAATTTTCTTTTTCATTTCAGATTCCCCAGAGTTTTTAGTTTTTCATTTTAATTGATTTGTAATTTAAATAAATATATTTTTTAAATGTAGTATTTTTTTTAATTGTAGTATTTGAATTTCAAATTAATTGTTGCTTTTAGCCTGACAATAAATGAATAAATAAATCGGTAAAGTTTTGACAAAGTTATGGGAATTCATAGATTTTAAAAATATGCAAAGGGTTAAGCATGGGAAAAGTAGACATTTAAAAAAAAGGAGATTTTCCAAATTAATTAAATTTTGATGAGGAATCCAATCCATTCCATAATTCGGTCGATTTTTAATAAAAATATATTTAATCAATATTTTTACATCACAAGTACAGTTAAACTTCCCTAACTCAAATCACCATCATCCAAACAAAATGTTTGAATTATGGAGACTTTGACTTACGGAGCTCTTTTTTTTAAGTTTGCTAAAGCTATTATCGCTTGATTTAGCTTGGGTTAAAGAAAATTCCAGTTATAGAAGTTCGAGTTTTGGAAGCTCAACTGTACTCAATAAATATAACGCTGTACACATTGTATGACAAAGTTATGATACCCTCTGCAAGGGCATAAAAAGGGACTCTGGGCGGGCTCGTCTTGCCAGACGACTCTGCATATGCATGAGTCCAATTCTCAGTCTCTGTCTCATTCTCAGTCTCTCTCTCATTCTCTGTCTCTGTCTCTGTCTGAGTCTGGCTGTGTGGCATTTCAACTGGCCATGTGCGGCATTCTTAACACGTGTCAGTGGCGCATTTGTCTTGTCTGCAGTTGGCCCAGCTAGTTAGCCAACGTCTGCCATCGACCATCGACCATCGACCATCGCCATCGATTGTCGGAAGTGCAGAATTCCAGTGACTTTTCCGCCATATGTATGTGTAAGCACTGTGCCAAGTTTCCGAAAAGCTGTAATCAACATAATGCTTATTGCAAACAAAACCAAAGTCAAATTGCCTTTTTCGAGAATTAATAATGCATATCCCGCTGTTTTGCCATTCAGCTGGCTAAATATAAGTAAATTACAGTGCAAAAGGGCTCAAAAGCAGATTTTAATCTTGGTTATCTACATCTGGGATTTATTTTATCATTAAATACAGCTGGTACCAGATGGATAAAGAAATTACCTTAATGTATGATTATAATATGATTTTAAAATTTAATTGAAATTACAGAGATATTAAATTCACATCTGTTATAAAAAATCAAACTGGTTTTGCAATCTTAACGACATTTCAAAATTGGCGCGCAGCATGCTTCACGTTTCCGTTAAGCAGCCAACTTCACGTAGTCTCAATATGCGTTAAGCAGCCAACTTCACGTGAGTCAGAGCGCGGCCAACTTCAAGTGCGTGGAATACTGCGTTCAGCGGCCAGCTTCACGTTGCGCACTTTAGCACACCTATAGCTGGTTTGTGTCTTTGCTAATATACTACTGCTGTCGATTATTTATCGATATGCGAACTTGGCGCAAGTTTTGAAAATTATAAGTAAACATGAAGACACGGAGATTAATGTGATTTATATGTAATATATTAATTAAGATTGTGTTGGCAATTGGTATACAGACTAATCAGTGCTGTCAATGGGCCTAATTTATTGAATCAACGATTTTGGAGTGAGTTGGTTGTTGACAAGATAATAAACACACCAAATATTCGTCATGGCCAAAAAAGGAAAGTCTTAAAATCCCGCTGGCCAGTTACTTTGATTTATTGGGCACTAATGAAACTTATGCTACCATAAAACAGCCATAAATTCGCACACTAAACGGACCAACAACAAAGCTAAAGCGATGGAAGGGGAAGAAGGGGGAAGAGGAAAGTCCAGGCACTTAATTATAAACATAAAGGTGCATGAATCAACGACAACAACAACAATATGTATTAAAACAACTGCAGTCAGGCAAAAGCACATAAACAACAGAGGCCATAAAAAGGTGTTGGGGCAGGGGAGGGGAGGGGGACTCCCCCCAATTGCTGACAGGTAAATGTCGGCCATTTTGTGTGTTGATGTCTCGTCGTTGTCGCTTTTAATGCGACTGAGAAAAGAATTTATACAAATTAGCGGCGAAATAAATTAGCTGATGGCAGCGCAGGAAAAACAAATGAAATTAGGCAGAAGGGGGATGCGAAGGAGGTGGACAGACGGACAGACGGAATTAAAGGTGAGCTTAAAATGCCAGGCAAATAAAACATGTTCAAACAGCAAAAACAGTACAGAACCGAAGAATTGATACTCTTACAAAAATAAGAAACTCAATTTTTATTTATTAGATTAGATAAATAAGTCAGATTTGAGTATATTTATTTGAATTTAAAGCTTTAATGAACTTTTAAAGAGTTAGTTAAGTTAAGTTAAGAAATTTTATGTTGAAACTCAATTAACGCTTAATTAAACACAAAAAATGCAAATAATGTGAGCAGATGCGCAATAATATAAGCTTTAAGCGTTAACTTTTGTATGTCTCTGAAAGCTCTAGTGCAGTGGTGTCCAAAAGCACATTAAATGAAATTGTTTAATATTACTTGAGATTCGAAAATGCACTTGTTTTTTAAAATAAAATTAAGCAAATGCGAAGCTTTTTCTTCAAACTCAAATTAATCAAAGCTCTTATGTGCTTTCAGAACTGTTTACATTAATATTTGTGTTGAAAAATAAACAAAAAATAGAAGGAAAAGAAAACAAAAAAAATGTTTAATGGAAAATTCTGATTTTCCAAAAACAAAGCTATAAACATTAATATTTGTGTTGAAAAATAAACAAAAAAATATACGGAAAAGAAAAATTTAAAAAGGTTAAAGGGAAAGTTCTGACTTCACATAAACAGAGTATGTAAAGTGCATAAAGTGTCGCTTTTTTTTGTGTGTGGCCCAAGAGGAAACAGCCGCATAATGAAACATCCCGTGGCCAGGGAAAGAGAGAAAGACAGAGAGAGAGAAGAGAAAGAGAGAGAGAGAGAGAGTGGGGCTGAGGTTGAAGCTGTCGCCCTTGACTGTCTGGCGGGATTAAAGGCATGCTGGAAAAGCAAAAGCGCATTCATGGCTCTGACACGCAGGAGAAAAGAGAGACAGGCTGAGGGAAAGAGAGGAAGAAGGAAGAGTGGGTGGAGGAGTGGGAGGAGAGGTAGAAGAGGGTGTGAGTGAGCAAGGAACACAGGTGTAAGTCCAAATGTCGGAGCAGCGCACAGTGGACTAGAAACTATATTTTATAAATATGAACATAATAAAAATAGAGTTGAGTTCAATACAGAACACTTTCAATATTAATAAATTACAAATATTGAAACACCAGTTATTTATTTTTGGCAGTAATTTATCTCAATAAATTTATTACTATATATCTATCTTTTTAAATTTATAGAAAAATTTGCTGCTTTTCAAAAAACTAGATGTGATGACTATTACCATATATTTAAAATAGAGTCCAGTCGAATATAGAACACTTATAAACAGAACATTAAATTTAAACACCAGTTAATCACTTTTAAATAATAATTTGTTTCATTTAATATTTTATTTTAATTTTCTAACTTAAGTTAACATTTTTATCCACTGTGCAGCGAGCGCCAAGAGGTAAAAGTCGACATGACACTTTTTCTGAGTGTCCGGGCCACTTGGGTGGCTGCGACCAAACTGACATTTCAAATAGCCTGAATGGCAGCCAAATCACATGCTAATTTTGTGGCAGTTGCAGATGAAAGTGGCCAGAGGGGAAGGGGAAGGGGAAGTGGCAGAAGGGCAGGTGGCAAGTGGAAGGGGAAGTGGAAGTGGCAGAAGGGCAACTAATCATGCCACTAAAATGTCACAGCACACGCAATGAGAATTGACGCTAATGAGGCTCGCATAATTTCCACATACATTTATCAACTGACTGCCTAAATGGAAGTCATCACTCCCCCTCCCCCCTCCCCTCCCCCCTCCAATCCTCTTTTACCCCCTTTACCCACCTGAAAAGCACTTCCAATTAAACATGCATCATCATTATTGACACGGGCTAAAAATCAACTCAACATTTCACATTTTGTGCCATCGTTTTTTCTCTTTTTTCTTTCCTTTCGAGTGCTGACAAATTAAGTCCTCTCTCCCTGCCACGCCCCCTTTGCAGCCCACATTTTTAATCCTCTCTGAGTGGGCTTCCAAAGTTTAATAAAGTCCGTCAAAATGACTTTATGAATGCGAACAACGGCAACCAAATGACCGTCCGCTTTTCAGTTTTTGCCAAGGTGAAAGGCCGGAAAAACTTTCTTGACACACTTATCGGAGAATCTTAAGAGTTCTCTTGATGATGTCGTGATGCTTGGCTGCTTCAACTTTATTACTCAAATCAAATACTTGACTACACAAAAAAAAAGTTATTATAAAACTCAAATTCCTGATTAGCATTAAAATAGACAAGTCTTAAATGTTTGATTCGAGCATAAAATTCTAAGACTTTTAAATGTTTCAGTAAAAAATTAAATTTGTGTAAGATATAATTTAGCTGTTAATTTTATAACACCACTTTCTACTTTTATTTTCTTATTTTATTTAAATAATTTTTCTTTTGTCGACTGATTTTAGTCAAAATTAAAGGAACAAATAGTGCAAAAAAAGAGATCTTCAATAATAGATATATATACTGATTGCCTTTACCTATTTCTTTTGAGAAATCACTGACCTAACTAATACTAAACTAATACTAAAGACTTATACTTTTACTAATACTTTTGGATTTTATTGGATTTTGCCCAATTCATGCAACAAATGTTGAAACATTTAATAATTTTTTGAGCACCACCAGTTTTTAAATTTAAATATAATTCATGTTAACTTAGATAATTTTAAGTTACTTCATTTTATTTAAATTTTTAATTGACGATAAATAAATAAGTAAATTAAATTAACATTAAATAAATACATAAATATTTGCATCATAATTAAAATAAAAAAAAACAAAATATACACTTAAAAGTTTACTTTAAACTATTTTGAAAACCTTTTGCAGTTGATTATAGTCCGCAATCTTGGATTTTTTTTGCGTGTAGGTCCTTGGCCCAGCCAAGAGAGTGCTTTGCTTTCATTATTCATACGCCTCGTTGCCAGTTGGCCAATTGGCAATTGGTCTGGCGTGGCCTAAACCCCATGACGACCACTTCAATAAAGGCTCATTACAAGCGCGCCACAATTTTTATTGTTGCATACATTTGCGGGCACACACACACACACACACACACACGCACACACACACACGCACACACACACTTCTGGTTGTTATTTATGTTATACGCAATATTTGCCAACAATTTGTGCGGCCAACAAATAAGTTTACTATCGTCTTGCCTTTGTTTAAGCAACGCTCGTTGTCCGCCTCGTTCAATAACCTCTCGGTCAACCCTCGCTCTCCCCCTTTTCGTTCTGCTGCTGCTGCTCGTCAAAATCTGCGGCTTGTCATATTTTGAATATTTTATAGAACTCACAACATTTCCTATAATGATGGACACAGCAGCTGACGACCAACAATTTTGGCAAGAGACGAACTCATAACAAGGCAAACGACACTCGTTCAATTTGCTCAGAGTCGAAACTGGCCATAATGTGGCACATGAAAAGTAATCCAATAATGAGGCGAATTACCAATGGCCACAGTATGTGAAAAGACTGGGAAGTATAAGAATTTGTATGCGAGAAAACTAGATAACAATTTTAATAATTTTACAGATTCAACCAACTATTATTGTTCAAAATTGCAACTAATATAAAAATCCCAGACATTTAATATAAAATACAGTTTGTATTTAAAATATAGCAAATATTTTCAGCTTAAATTTAATTTGTTTTTAAAAATTTATATTTTTTTAATATCGTAAATTGTTACTTAATTATTTAACTTTTTAAAGTACTTTTGTTCTTAGTTGATATCAAACACTATTCAGTTTTTGAATACTACATAATTAATATTGATTTTTATTTTTATTCAGTTATTTATTAGACAACATTCATGGATTTAAATCAGTGTTGTTCAAAATGCCAAAAGTCTTTTTGATTGGATAGGAACTCATAGTTCTGCCCGCGTCGCAGCCGACACACGTACAGAGAGAGAATGCGTGTGTTCTATAAATAGCATGTTCGACAACTTGTGCTCTCACGATGTGTGTGTTCGGTTTTTGTTCTCTCACGAAGCATCTGATCGGTTGATCCTTTCTGATGTCAGTCGCTGATCTGCGTCCAACAAGGAGAGATCGTACAGCGCTAGATTTTATCATTCACTGCAACTTATGCTTGGCTCTCTTTACGTCGCCAACTGTAACGATGCGACAGTTCGAATGTGCTTTCATTCCATTTTTTCAAGTGTAAAGCAGTTAAGCGTTTCGTTAACTTCGTGTTTCGCTGCTATTAATAATAATTTGTTAATATTTTTTTAATCTCAAATAGTTCTATTTCAGTATGATTTATAAAATAAAAGTGTTTAATTAAATCTGAAATTAATTAACAACTCTTTAGTTATTCTTCATAAGAGTTTCGGTTTCTGGATTCAACGCAGCGAAGATCGAATGCAACTCTGCCTTTAATCGAAAAGTTCTGTTTTTTCTTCTCATCTTTCATTTCTCGCCGGAATGCAGAACAACTTGATTAAAATCATTGCGAGTTCTCTTTACTCAGTTCACACATACACACACACACACACATCTCATTTCCCTGCTCGATTCCTCGAGGATTCACTTAATAATTGAGTTGCTGCTTTTGCCACCTCTGGACACTTTGGACAGCTGTCCCTCTCTCTCTCTCTCTCTCTCTTGCTCTACCCTTTCTCTTCTGCTGACAACATTTCCATATTGGCAAACAATTTCATTGAACATATTTTCAATTATAATGCCAACCAATTTTACTTTTTGTGTGCGCTCCTTTGCTTTGGGCCAATAGAGTTAAAGTGTTGAAAGGGCGGATTTGAGAGAAAGTTGAAAGGGGCTTAAAAGGGGGGCTAAAAGGGGAATTCAAAAAAAGGGTTGCGCTATTTGTCCTTGGGCATTTGGCAAAACTGGCAGAAAAAGAGCCAAGATATCACTTTCCATCTGTTGTAATGTTTTAAATAAACAAGAGTCGAAAATGAAAATGAAAACGAGTTTCCCAGGGCCAGCGTGGAAATTGTTGTTAGTTCACTTAATAGGCCGAAACAGGCATAAAAATAAAAAAGAAATTGGCCAACAGTTGAGCGATTAAATTGTGGGCACTAAACACGCACACGGCCCAGACCAAAGTGTATTTTGAGGGGGTTAAGAGAGGTCGATTCATATGAGTGGGCGTATCTCTGGGTAGAGTGAGAGAGAGAGGGCAGAGAAACATTAATTGCGCCACTTGGGGCATGGCATAATCAAAGCGCACGCATAATGAGCCACAATTAAAGGACAAACATAATTACAAGTCAGTTTTCGCAATGCGAGAACAAAACGAAAAAAAGAAGAACAACAATGAAAGGAACCGTTTTCGCCAAGTTAGCTCAACAGTGGGCAAAGAGGCTAGATTACTGCTATTAATTAATACTTGCGTATTAATATTTTGACTTTAATTCATATTTTATCTAAGTGGCAAACATAAGAACTTTCTGTTCTCTTTTTATGTGAATTGTGTGCATCATAGAATTTTTGTATGCATATGTTTATTTTTATTTTCTTAACTTTTAAACCACTTATTTTTGTTTGTTTAATAAATCCTAGTGCTGAAAGCTAAACCTTATTAGTTATGGCTCTAGTCATAAGGGGCTATAATATGTTTTAAAATTTACAGTTTGAACTCTACAAATCCATTTTATTTATTTTGCCTTGATTTTGAATTTCCTTATGTTTTTTCTTAATTTCTAGTTGCTGTTGACCAATAGTTTATTTTTAAGCCTCACTTATTTTCCTGCAAGTGCATTTTTAGTTTTATTTTACATTACGCATTACTTTGTTTTATTTTGTTAACACTTCAATTTTGTTTTATTCAAATGTTTAAGTTTTATTTGCTGAAGTTTTATTTTGCCATAAATTTACTTTTGTATTTAATCTGTTTTTAAATCAATATTTATCTCTAAGTTGTTTGATGAATTGACAATTGATTAGATAAATAAGCAAACTCTAGTTTCAACAAATTTTAATTTATGTTAGCTAATCTAGCCTGTTTACCCACTGTATAAAAGGGGCCTGTGAGCAAACAATGCGATTGCCCGTGGGCTGCACAGCTAAAACTTGTGCAAACTCTGCAAATGAAATTAACAAATTTTGCTAGCGCATGCACAAAAGACGGTCCAAAAGTCGGAACCTGGCCAAGACCGTTTCAGACGGTTTCTTATTTACGTATGAAAGTCACACAAAACGATTTGCGTAGCGCTCGATTACACAACATTCACGAAAGAGGAAAAAGCAGAGAGGAGCGGGAAATGGAATTGAAATGAAGGTTTAACCCCAGCCCAGAGAGACTGACCAGAGATGTGGATTCAGTTCCATCTCCATTCCTGCTGACACTGATGCTGGCTGTTAAATTTGGTGATAAATGGGTTAAGGTAATGCGTTATATACATGGCCCAAAAGCCGCAGCCTCTTTCAGCCTCTTTCAGCCTCTGCATTACTCCAGGGATGCCCAGGCACGCGCGTCTCTAATGAAATCATTTAAATACAAGCCCAAACTCACATGAACACACACATACACACACACATACATACTCACTAATATTCACACGCACAAAAACGTGCCAAAGCTTTCAGGCAGCACAGTGGTGAAAATTGTAAGCAGTGGGTAAGTAGCATTTTCAGCACATGACCACAAACAATTTACAGAGAGAATTCTCTATTACTTTTAATTAAAGTTTTTAAATATTTAAATGCAATCAAACAACATTAAATTTAAGAAGATTCTAAGTCTTAAGCAGATTTTCAAATGAACCCATTTACAGCCTAAATTCAAATTAATATTAATACCAATTTCAATATTTCACAATAACATAAATGTTTGATTAAGAAAAAAAAAAAAACAAATGACCACTTTCAACTTCACAAAAATATAAAAGTTGCTGGAACTTAAAATACATATAATATATCCTGGACTCTTAAGGTGTTATATGATATCAACTGCATTATATCTAATACATCAATTTTGTCTTCCGTTGGACTACCAAAATATATTTAAATAATAAATTTAACATATTATAATAAATAAACTTTTCTAGCTATTTTTTTTCTATGAAATCAATTAAGCAATCAATCAATCAATCAGGGATGGGATTCGTCTTTTCCAACTTTTCTGAGCAGTCGTTACTTTTTAACTTTAAAATATATTTCAAAACTAAATCCAAATCGAAATCTACGGCCAAACCGTATTTAATTTCATTTTGTCTGTAACAAACTTACAATTGACGTATGCTTGGTCTTTTTCCAACACTGTTGTGCTGTTAAGCCGTGACTTTCGAATCCGAATGTTACAAATTGCAAGTGTTTTACTGCAGTGGCAGCTGTTGCTTAAGTCCATTGACATCCAGAGACACATCCACATCATCAACTTCGACCTCATCCTCAACCTCATCAACATCTTTCACAGTTTCTCATCCTCTTGACTTCGATATATCAACGCAAAATGTCAAGCTGGTTGTGTCCTATGGTTTAACACCCGAAAACCAAAACCAAAACCAAAGCAACAACAACAACAACAACTACAGTAGATACACACATGTGCTGTCAAATACACTTTGTAGTCCATGTATCTTTAGTACACATTCATATGGCTAGAGATACTTATGCACATCTGCACCCACACATACATAAGTACATATATCCCATATAACCCATATAACCAGATATCATACCAGTTTTTATAGCCAAAACTGAAACTTCATCCCTTGTCCAAGCCCCCGTCAAGTCCCAGTGACATTCAGATTCCATCGACTGCATTTGATGGCGGTTCGCTCATAAAACAAAAGAAGCGAATCCGACGAAAAAGCTATGAAAAAAAAGAGTGGAAAACTACGCAATATGTTAACTAGGCAACACTGCAGCACTAACTTGGCCTTTACTCTCAGCCTCAGAAAGAGGCTCTGAAATTTACACTTTGTTCTAACTATTTTGTCATAATCAATCTAAAATATTCGACTTAATATTTAAAAAAGCTATAAGAAATATATTTAATTTCCATTTAATTTAAATCACTATTGCTAACTTTTAAAATAAAATGTATAATAAAATATAAATAAATATGGAATTTATTATTAAAATAAATTTTATTAATTTCTTTTTTAAATTATATTAAATTTTCTATTTTTGTAACTTTTATTAAATAAATTTAAATTTAATGAGAGTATATTTTATTTAATAATATTAAGTTTTCTATCTAAGTGACTCTCAAGTGATTTTAAAATATGCCATTTTTTTAAGTGTAACTCCTTATGATCCACTTCTTCTACATCTTTAAACCATAAATAATAAAATACTTTTTTTTAC
Organism: Drosophila suboccidentalis; assembly: GCA_037043435.1. NCBI lineage: Eukaryota > Metazoa > Arthropoda > Insecta > Diptera > Drosophilidae > Drosophila > Drosophila suboccidentalis. Next base: position 513,218 of record JBAMBK010000415.1, on the reverse strand, counting down.
GTCTTTAAAACGATCTTTTTATGGAGAAAAGTAGAGAGTTTAAAAGACAGACGCATGTTTTTAATTTGTCGTGTCATCTGCAACAATTTGACGATTAATTTGCCCAGCAGTTGCATGCAACGCATTGCAGGGGCAAAGGGCAAAGGGGGCGTGGCACGCCAATTAAACTCAGAGCACACAGAGCATCATTCAAATTTAAGCGACTGGACACAGAGGAAAACCGACCAGTTGAAGCCAACAATGCAAACATTTGCACACCAGCAAATAACATAAAAAACTGGAAAAGCAGAAAGTGAAAGAGACAGCACAGGGAAAGCCAGGAAGTGCAGGAAAAGCGGGAAAAGCGGGAAAAGCGCGCGAAAAGCCGCACAAAGTTCGCCGCGGAAAGCGTCGCAAATGTTTGAGTTAAAGATAAAAAAAAAAATGCGCCTCGTGGGCAGTTGTCACTGCTAGGGCTAAGCTTCCGTTTCCGCTGCTCACCCAGTTCCCCTCCCCCTCCACACACCCTTGCCCTTTTATCTGAGGTAACCTTTAGCATTTTTATGCATTTGCATGTTGCATGCCACTCGTCGTTAGCATTGCAAATGCTATCAAGTGGCGCCTGAAATTGAAAGAACATTTAACAAATTTATTAAACACCCTCAGATTTTTACTTCTTTAATATTTAATTTGTTCTTTATCCTTTCAGTTGAATTTGAAATTAATAAATAATTCATAATTATTTAATATCATATTAAGTTCTAATTTTATTTTCAATTTTAAAATAATTTTTTGTCAACTGAATAAATAAATAAAATTATAATTTAAGATTAATTTAATTACAATTTTTATGATTTATTATGATACGTCTATTATAAATTATATTATTATTATTATTGTTATTACTAGCTGCATTTGATTGGATTAATCTCAACACTAATTGCAGCATTAATCAGTCTCAACATGATTCAACTTGCAACTTTGCAACTTAATTAAACGAAAATTCAACTTTTGCAATTCGTTGGCAACTTTCGTTGTACTTGGCTGGATTGTTGGCCCATTACGCGTTTAAGCCTGGCCAAATTGAAAAATGTAATGCTCTGCTGGTGGTGCAGTTTCAGTTTCTGTTGCTGTTGCAGTTGCAGTTGCAGTTGCACCACAATTGCACCACAAGCAACATGACATTTACATACAGCAAATAAATTTAAATGCCATAGTTTTCTCTGGGTGGATACAATAACTAAGAGACTTACTTTGAATCACAGATGAATAAAAATTTAAAGATACTTACAGCTTTATATATGAGAAATATATTCCTGTCTTAAGTATACATTTAAAAATGTTTGTTTCCCTAAAAATATATTTAAATTAATCTATTGATGAGTTGAAGAAAATCCGTTTCATGATATATTTTCAATATTAAATTGTACACAATAAAAAAGTTGCCATAGAAATAGTTATTGTATTAAAAACCGATTAAAATCGAAAATGAATTTAATATTATTAAAAATTTTATGAAAATCAAGAGAACGGAAAAAAAAAATAATTGTGATATACTTTTTAAAATTATAAGAATATCTGGACTTGTTGCATTAATTTCTTCAAATATAATTTAGTGGAATGCCAGAGTATTTTAAATTCAACGAGTGCTTGGAATGATTTTCTTAGTATTTATTGCGCTGTGCACAATGCAACGTGTTGCTGCATTTTATATTCATTTGTGCAACTTGTAATGCGAAGTACAAAAAAAATGTATAAGAAGAAATGTTAAAGAAATTATGCAAGCGAGTGCCAGACGAAATGCCGAATGACGAATGCGCAGAGGCAAACGTGGCGTATGCGTGATAATTTTGCATGCAAGCAAAAACACATTCGGTAGCTGATATCTGTGTGTGTGTGTGTGTGTGTGTGTGTGTATCTGTGTGGGTGTCTCTGCGTTGATTAAGCTGCATAAATTATGCCAGCTTGTTGATTAACTGCAGTGCTATCCTCATCTCTATATCCATTTCTCTTGCCGTCTCTCTCTCTCTCACGTTGTCGACAGGTCCAAAGGCCAAGTTCCGGATTGAAGCTTCAACGCGTTGACATTTTAATAAGCTGTCAAAACGTCATCAATGTGAAAATGGCTGCCATTAAAGGGCTTGAGCTGCTTTTGAATAGTTAACATGTCAACTCTATCGCAACTTTTGACAGCTATTTGATGACTGACTCAACAACCTTTTCACTCTGTTCTCTTAGCAAGTTGCACTTTAATGAGCTTTAAAAATACTTTGATAGCAAAAGATTTTATATACTGGGGTTTAATAAGAAACTTAACAAGGTCTTAAGAATTTAATTAACATTCATTTTATTGTTGAAAGCCCTTATGTGCATGTAAAGCTTTTAAAGTTTTGGTTTCGAGTCTCTTATATTAACTGGAATGAAAATTTGCTTGCTAGAGCTTTAGCTGTAAATGGCTATCAATTCCCTAGCAAGCTCATTAATGTTAAGCTTTTGATTTAATGTGCTTTCTGAAACTTGACAGCATTTGTTTATAGTGCCTTACTTACTACCAAGCTTTTATAATTCGATAATTTTAAGCTGAAGCTTTAAGCTTTCATGTGCATTCAAAGCTTTTATTTGCAAATAGTTTCCTATGCTTTAGGATAACTTCATAGCGACATCAGTTAATCAATTTCTTCAATTTATTTGGAGTCACCTTAATGTTATACCCCTGACTAAATGTGCTTTCAAAGCTCTCGCCGCAACAGCTGACCTACTCAGAAACTTTGCATTAAGTCTGTGACTGAATACGCTGTCCAACAAGCCACTTAAGTCACTTTGCCAGTCCGATTCGTATGCAAATTGGAAATGGCATCGAGTTGTCAGCCGTGACCTCTCAACTCTGAATTGCGTGGATTGCAATTCTTGAAGCAGCCCAGTCAATTTCTTGATGCCATTTACAAGCCAGTGTATAAGTGTGTGTGTGTCCTGAGCTGGCTTAAATCATTTATAAGTTCAGAGAAGTTGTGATTCACCTCGACGTGCATTTAACATTGACACCTACTTAAAAGAGCGCCCGAGTTAATCAACTTTACGCACTCGCATAATATGGCAAAAAGTTTAATTAAAAGCGTAATTAATAGGCGCAGAGATGAGGGAGAAGTGACAGGGGAGAGGGAGAGAGAGAGGGAGAGAGAGTGTCAGGGGAGAGAATCGAAAGACCAGAAGCCATGCAACCTGTCAGACTCGATGGCATTGCTGCCACGCACATGCTAGCAATTAAAATTAAAATTTTATGCTAAACTAAGTAGCAAGCATCGTGGCAATGGCAATGGCAATGGCGGCAACAGGCTCAAGCTACACCGAAAACAAAATTTGAGTTATTTCGGAATAAAGGCAACGAAACGTTTTACTGCTTTACACTGGAAAAATGAAATGAGAGCAGATTCGAACTGTCGCATCGTTACAGTTGGCGACGTAAAGAGAGCCAAGCATAAGTTGCAGTGTATGATAAAAGTCTAGCGCTGTACGATCTCTCCTCATTGCACGCAGATCGGCGACTGGCATCAGAAAGGATCAGCCGATCAGATGCCTCGTGAGAGAACAAAAAGCCGAAGACACGCATCGTGAGAGCACAAGCTGTCGAACATGCTATTTATAGAACACACGCTTTCTCTCTCTTTATACTTTAAACTTTTGGCATTTGTTTGTAATTTTATTCGCATATTTTGTAATTTTAACAATAACATTCTCAGTACATACCTAAAAATACATCTGAAATTTTAAACTTTGATTTTAGAAAGCATTGTTTTCTGTGTAGTTCCCCTATTTACTGCTCGTCCCCCTCTCTGAGTCCCTTCGACTTAACCCTCGACATGTTGCTGCCTCTCTCAGCCCTTTTTAGCCTTGTCCCGAGTTGGCAATGTCGTGGCCGTCAGCTTAAATTATTAAGCTGCATGTTATGCCACTCAATGGCAAAGTTCACAGTCGCTTTGAAACGAGTGTACCCAATGAGTTATTCACGAGTACTCGAACATGCATTACATTTTACGCATGCCACACAATCATAAATATTCATTAGACATTTGCATTAAATGCCATTTTGGGTTGCATTCCCCCAAAATTATAATACCAAAGTCTGTGGTTTAATTAATGAATCAACCGCATTTAATTCAAATTTAAGTTATTAAATTCATAACGGAGATTTAATCAACATTAAGGGCAATCAAGTATAAATAGATATCATTTGTCAGCTTTCAAAGATTTTAGAAGCATAAAAAAGTCATAATATAAATATTGCTATATATGTTTCATATTATAATATTTTTATTGACTCTTTAATTTTAAGTTATTTACTTACTTGGCAACAACAGCAAAAGAAGTTGACAATTTAGTTTACTAAATTTATTATTCTCTTTAATTTAGTCTATTTTTAAAAATGAAATCACAAGTCTGACCTCTTCTTAAAAAAAAGTATGATTGATTCCGCAAGTTCCAGTTCTGATAAACCTCATTCAGTTTCTTTTTTTTCGTCTAGTCTCATCCCTAAGTCTGGTTCAATTCTCAAAGCTGTTGCCTCCTCTAAGTCTGACTCATCCCTTAAGTCTATTATATTCCCCAAGTCTAACCCTTAAGTCAGGCCCAAATTTAGTTCTGCACACACATAGAAAAAACTAAAACTTCAGTACTTCTTTTCTTTTTCTGTGTTTTCTTTTTTTTTTTATCAATTTCAAGGCCATCACGTTGACAATATTTGTGTAAACAGCTGTGAGTCTTCGATGCTCGTCGTCGTTGAGATGCCATCGAAATTGAACTGAAACGCACAAATACAGATACAAATACAGATACAGATACAGATACGGATACAGGTACAGAGAGACAGAGGACACATCCGAATTCGCATATCAGTTTTTATACTCTTGCAGAGGGTATTTTAATTTTGTAACGAAATATGTAAAGCTTTAAAGGAGTCTATAGTATTTTTATATCTTTATAAATTTATTTTAATCTTTTTTCTTATATATTTTTTGAGATATATCAACCACATCAGCCCATATTTAGTAATGACAATCTAAATGAATTTGGTACTACGATGTAACCAAAGTGAATAGAAAGAAGTGAATAGAATAGATTTAGAAAGAATTCATTGAAAACCCATTAAACATATCAATCTATTTCACGGAACTAAATCATAAATCATTTAGCTGAAATAGAGGCGATCGGTTGAAAATCAACCTTCAGTATGAAAAAGTATTCTGTTTCTGAAGATATCTCGACGGAGCTCGTAAATTTTGTATTCTATATGGTATTAATCATTATCTGAATTTATTTAAATCATAAATCTGTTGGAAAGGGCATCAAGTCTTCGGCGTGCCGAAAATAATCATTCTTTCTTGTTTTGTTCTCAGCTGTTCTCAGTCAGAGGTGAGGGATTCAGCCCGTCCGCGTCTGTTGGCCATTTCGTTTTGGGCCAAGTTTTTTTGTGGGTGTCTTTTATATTCCCCCGATTCCAATGTTGAAAGTAGTTTTGCTGTTGTTTGTCTAACTGTGTGTGTGTGTTTGTGTGTGGGTTGTCGCTAAGCTGCTGCTGCCAAATGACTGCGATCCCTGGGATTCTCTTTTTTCTAGTCATAGCGCATACGACGTGTTGTACAAGCGCAGTATGGTCTCCCTTTTTTGTTGTTGTGGCATTATCTGTAGGTTCCACAACTGTTTATATAGTAACTAGTGTGGCATGTTTTGCTGTTCGCTTCATCTTTGCCAGCGAGTTTATTCCATTCTGATGCTGACACATTGTTGTTGTCACTTGGATTTTGGTTGTTGTTGTGTTTTATGCTGTTGTCATGTCTCGTTGTTGTTTTACTTGCTGTCACGCTTTATATATATTTTTGAACACCTAATAGATTATTTGGCACTTTACTATAGCAAAAGAAGTTTGTATTTGCCGTTTTTTGATACTCCAACTGTAGAGTCCTTGAATTATCTTGTTTCTTGTTTGTCTATCGAGTGCACAGTGGTGCAAAACATATTTGTAAAGTATATAAAACACAAAATATGTATTTTATGTCATCAATTGATTTATTTCACAATTAAAAATATAACATATATCTAGAGATCTATCTGAAAAGTGGTTATAACTTAGAGACTCAAAGAATGAGATGAATTGTTGAAAAAGGAATGTAAGACTCTTTAGATCATATCATAATAATTTATGAATCGTTAATTATTCCCATAAAATATATTTAAAATGAGATGAAATATTGAAAATTAAATTTAAAATAGCTCAGAGTTTAAATAACGAATTAGATGAATTGATAGTGAACAACACCTGGAAATTGAACTAATCTGAAGTTTTAACTCTGATAAAAGACATTTCAATAATTTTAATTTGTTTCCAACAATACAATAATTAAAATTAGATAAGGTCATGGACTATTATATTCTAAAACTATGATCACAACTTGATAATCTTTAATTTAGAGAAATGCAATCTTTCGACTGCAAACTGATTGAATGATTTCAAGGCAATGCGTTTTAAAGTTTCACTGAGTGAGTTATTTGCTGGGGAATGTGGTACCAGTTCACTTTATTGGATTTATTCGGAGTTGCAATCAGAATGCGTTGCATGCCACCTGCATGTGAAACTTGTGCAGCATTTGCAGCGTTAGTTTTGTTTTTCCGGATCGGTTTTCCACCAGCTGTTTATTCGAGCACATTAGACGTGACAGGACTTAATGTCATTCGTCGACTGGTTTCAACAAAAATGACTGCACTGCCACGCCCTCTAGTCCTCTCGCCCACCACGTTGTGTAGTGGGGACCAAAATAAGTCGAGTTTGCTCAATACAGTAGGCCGATTATAACCAAATTTGGTCGAAATGTATGGGACCATCCCGTATGCATATTCCGTCAGTTTGGTTGAGATATCTCAAACAACAACAAAGTTTTTCATACTATAACTTGATTTTCGACTGATCGTTCCTATGGCAGCTATATGATATAGTGATGCGATTCAAATTTAAAAACAAACTTGATCTGCGTGCGGTATCCTACATACCAAATTTGAAGTCTCTAGCTATTATAGTTTCTGAGATCGACAGACGAACGAACAGACAGACAGACAGACGGACTTGGCTCAATCGACTCGGCCGTTGATGCTGATAAAGAATTTATATACTTCATGGGGTCGGAGATGCTTCCTTCTCCCTGTTACATACATCACACAAATCTAATATACCCTTTTTGACCATTTTTAATGGGTACAGGGTATAAAAAGAAAATATAACTTAGGGCTAATGAAGCGCATGCAACACGGCCGATCTAACCGCAGGGCCATAAAAGTCAAGTGCCAAGCCAAAAAAATGCAATGTCAATCCAGATATCGAGTTCGACTTTTGCCTCTCTGCATTTGGCAGGTCTGTGTGTGTGTGTGTGTGTGAATGTGTGTGTGTGTGTCATGGCTCATTTGCCCATTTGCAGCTAACTGACTTTGCCAGCCAAAAGTTCACAGCCAAATAAAAATCACATAAATAACGACTTTTCTCCAATTTTCAACTGCAAATTTCCATGATTTCCATTTGTATCATTGCAATACATGTACATATATACTTATATATAAACTACCCATAAAATAGTTCTTGCCCCAATTGAATGCTGTAAGATTTTCGCATTTTATCGACTCGACCGCCAATTTATAGCTGAAGGTTGACATAAGTGCGAACAGCAGCAGTTTTATTTAAGCATCGTTCTTATTTAAGCTGACATTAAAACGAAAGCTCGTTTTGTCAACTTTGATTATCTGTGTCACATTGCAAGCGAGTGCATTGAAAGAGATATCAATGGTCCATCAAAAGTTGATCAAGTCGAAAGTTAATGTCACACTTGACAGAAGTCGAGTTGTTTATAATATCGAGGAGAAAGGAACCCGCTTCAAAGTCTGCAGGAGCTTTCAAAGTAGTTTTAAAACAATTATTGTAATTGTAATCAGAGAATATCCAATCTCAAGTCTTAAAATTATCCGTTTTTTGTAACTACTGGATTCATCTTTTAGAACAATGTGATATTTATCAAGCTATCCGTTAATTAGTGAGCTTTTTAATAAACTATATTAAATAGTTTTTGATAGAAATAATTTGATGGAAAAAGTGGACAATATTTTTTAAAAAGATTCAATTTTGATGCAGACAATGACAAAATTGACATTACGCAAGAAAAATCAGTTAAGTTTGGACAAAACATTGGAACTTGAAATTATTGAAAAAGTGTCAATTGTGAAAATTTTTTGATTTTTCAATTAATGAAATTTTGATGCAGAATCAAATTTGAGGTTAAACATTAATAATATTTGTTTATCCGCCAAAGTTTGAAGTTTTGGATTAAGTGTCGTACAAAATGATAAGAATTAGTGACTTAAATTAAATCTGTGAATCGAGTTTAATAATTAAACTTGGCTTCAAGCTAAAAATGCTGCCATTTTAATGGGCTCGTTAACATTTCCCTTCTACTATTCTTGCTCCCTCTTCTTCCACTTCCCCTTTCCGCTTCCCTTCCCACTTTCATTTAATTTCATTGATAAATGAAATGTCAAATCGTTTTACATATCAATGGATTCGTCGTTCATTCGAATGTTGCCGCTTGCTAGATTTGATTGGGGTTTGGGGAATGGGTCGCAGGTCGGGGGAGGTCAGAGGTCAGGGGTGGGGAGCTGCACAGACTGTCGGGACTTCCCTTATTGATTACATGGCCAAACACTTTTCGGGCACACTGTATTTCGTCTTATTGTTGCGCCCATTTTGCGCTTCATTTAGCACAGCTTTTTCCCTTCCTGAAGTTAAGAAGGAGCAGAAAACGGAAAATATTTAAATGCTGTTTCCGCTTACGACTCTTTTTGCATTTATTTTTCATATTTGTTGTAGAGCTGAGTAAACGGAGAGGGAGAGTTGAGGGATTTCCGCTGTCATTTTATTTGCAAATTTGTGTGTAAGACCTGAAATGTTTTTTATTGATTTTCATTTAAGTATGCATAAAAATTGGTTTTTGACGTGCGTTTTTTATGATCATGTTGCTGTATTTACGAGTATAACTCATACGACATGTTGGGCGCAATAAAAACACACAACCAAAATTGGAAGGAGGGGGGAATGAGTTGTGCTTTTTAGACAAATTAAATGCGTTAATAATGCATGACACATACATAAATAACATTGATAAAGCCGCGCTCCATTGCCTGTCAGAATCAAATAGAATAGAACTCAACTGAACTGAAGTTAAGTGAACTGAATTCAAGCATGGCAGACTCATAATTTGGCCTGCGACTTAACACTTCAAGTGTTTAGCTAGTGCACGTGGCGTATGCTTAATTTTTGTGCACAATCATCGCACAGCAATTGAACGCACAACACCACACACACCATTGGCACACACATAAACCTGTCAGTTTGGCATTAGAAACAAGACTAAAGTGTTATTTACACACACGCAAGCTGCAGAGAAAGTCGTTGCTGGCACTGCTAGACTAGCAGACACCCTGTATAAATATCTAAATTTTTTGTTGAGTATCCCTATCTGAGGCTTGATAGACTTACAGCTCAACTTGATTATAGTTTCCTTTATCGACATAAAATTAATAGGTGAAGTTATAAAAATTGATTTAAAATTGATTTTAAATTAAGTAATATAATTATTTGATTAAAATAGATAAAGGTCTACAAAATGATTTTAAATTTTTTTAAAAAAATTGTGTAAATTGAAAGATAAAATAAAAACAGATGATTAGTGTAAAGGTATTAAAAATAATTTTAAATTAATCCAAGATTTGCAACGAGTATTAAGGAAGTAATTCGAAATATTGCTCTTAAATCTAATCACCCATAATTGATCATACCCAATTGCACTTATTCTTATCTCTAGGGTATATAAAGGGCGAGAACTACCCGCAGTGGTGTGTGTATTTTGGCATTTGCTTTCGCTGCTTTGGCAGCTCATAAAAATTAAAATGATTGCCCCGCAAACTTTTGTCGCAGCACGTGTGAAAGTTTTGTCATTATGCTGAGTATCTGAGTATCTGAGCATCGTTTGAGTATTGCCGTGTCATTAATGGGTTTTCTCCAATTGTGGCTTTAATTTCCAGTCAACTCCATTGGCATTAATACCCCATGCGACCCACTATCACATATTTGGCACAGGTTAAAGCATATTTTGGTTAACACACGCATTTCAAATGGTTTTTCATCTGCAACCAAGAGAAATGTTAATAACAGATAATGTTTGTAATGCTCTCTGAGTGCTGTTAGGTAACAGCGAGGTTAACAGTTCTCTGTTGCTGTTAATTGAGTGAACTAAGCAAACAGCTGTTGTTTGTTATGGTCTGAACATGCGGCGTATGAGTGATTTTAAGAAATAGACTGTTAGACACAAAACGGAAACTTGAACTGAATTGAGAAATAAAAAATGTATAATTTCCAGCAAATGTGACCAGAAATTAAGCCACTGACAAACTTGTTACATTTCTACTTTAAAATTCTATCAAAATTCTGGCTAAAATTCAGTTTGAAAAGCAATTTTGCTGACCAGCTTTTGATTTATGCTCACACGAGTAAACATTTCTCATTTCCCGTCCGAAGGATAAGAAAAGCATCAAAAAAATGGCCAAGGCACAACTCAAACCCAAACATTTTGCCTTTAAAATCGAAACTTTTTATCGGGTACTTGGCACAAACTTTTGCATTTCGCACGCGCTCAAAATTACTTTACAGAAATAGTAGGAAACAGTAGAGAAAGTGGAGGGAAAATATGTCCTCCAGCAATTTGGCGCATTAATGTTATAGGAATGCGATACATTTTGGGCCATAAACATAACGAAACTTTGTAATTGAAAGCAACAAACAATAGACAATATTCCAAAGAGAAGGCAAATTTGGGCGACATAGACAATCAAAGAGAGATATAGATAAAGTGAGTTGATTAGATTAAATGAGTTTTGGCCATGATTTTGTGGCCAGGTAACCCGTCCGCTAATTACGCTAATTGTTATTACAATAAAACCAGCCAAAACAGCTGCATGCTTTTGGCCAATATACGTGTATAGTATTTACGAAAACTTTTGTTAACCAAAACCTTCCTTTTCAGTCAGCTGAATTTCATGCGAGCAACTTTTATGCGAAAACTTTTAATGAGCATTTCGATAAAAATGTGTAAAACGAGTTGGCAATTTTTCAGTTTGTTGCTATCAACTTTTCAGCAACTCGAACCAAACAAAACTCAACCCAAAACACAATGAATACATAGTGGCCTAATAACACTACTTAACAAATTTATAAATACTTGTTGTTGAATTTTAAAGTTCAATTAAATTATATAAAGCGCTGGAAAAATTACAATAATTATAGTCAACAAATAAATCGATAAAATCAAATTTAGATCAAGTCAAGTCAAGTCAATGTAAATCTTAATTTAAGGCCAATTAAATTAATTTTTTTTGTTAATACCATTTTATTTTAGAAATTGCTTTCAAATTAGTCGAATTTTCCTGACTTAAAAATCTATAATTTAATTTTTAGCACTATGTATTGGTATAAAATATGTCAAGGGACAACTAATGTAATATTGAATTGCTTGTAGAATTGATTTTTATCCAACAAAATTTGTCCAATTTTCGTCATCAAATTATATTTTTTTTTCTAGTATCAAAACTAATTTTATCTGCCCTTAATTTAAATACTTTCGACAATGATTAAAACAGAATTCATCGTTAATAGAGTTCAATTAATTGCAAACTAATTTGCTGTTGGCTAGTGTAAATAACGAATTTCAGAATTCAAGTCAAGCGTCAGGCGCCGTCTGAAGTGACTTTTTGGGTGGATGCGATGCAATTGCAGCCACAACAACAACAAAAAAGCACCCCCAAAATAGCACAAAGTGCAGGGGCAGTAACTGAAGGGAATGCAGAGAGGGAGCAGAGGGGGGCGGGAGTGTTAGAAGGGATGTCCTGTGCCGTAGTGTAAACACAATTCAATTAACTCGGCGATTGTTGTCGAGCGGTTTTGGCCATTGTTGTCAAGCCCGGCAAGGACGCTAAAATAACTGAAAACTGAAAACGACAAGCCGATGATGCTGATGATGCTGATGATGATCATAATGATGATGCTGATGATGATGATGATCATCAAAATGATTATTAGGACTAGCCGGATGACGTTGATGCCACATGGCACATGGGAATTGGGAGATGGGAAATGAGAAATGGGAAATGGGGAGAATGTAAGAAGGGAAATGGGAGATGGGAGATGGCACATGGCCAATAGCGGAGTGGCAAGCACAAAGGCAACAGCCAGCTAAATTTGCTGGTTGCATGCAACAAGCAAACTGGCAACTGTTTGAGGCAGCCGCCGGCAATGCATTTGCATTATTAAAATTTTCATTTTGCGCTGCACTGGCCCCCCAAAAAATACATATATATATACATATATGTATATATAAAAAGCCACAGCTAATTGACTCAGACTCTAAGGCAACGAATTAAGCGGCTAATTATGATGGATACATAAATCGCATTCCTCACGTCTCTCGCGCATTTTAAGCTCAGGCCACAGAAAAATAATTAGGAAAGCAAATACGAAATGGAATTAAGCATGATTAATAAGGATTATAAAATACACATCACTAAACTGACTGCATGAAAGTGTAACTTACAATCTGATTTAGTGATTTTATAGCTGACTGAGTGATTGACAATCAACACACAATCATTGCATTAATTTTACCACTAGCAATGTAAATTTAATAAATAGTTAAATTTCACAACTAACAGGAGGAAATTGGCATAAAAAACATCTAAAGAAAACTTTGATTTTCAACCAAATACAGTTTGACAAAAGATTCAAAGATCTAAGCAGAAATGATTTCTGATGTTCTTCTAGGTGTTGGATTTTACTAAAAATTTTTAATTAATTTATAAAAATTAAACTACAATTAAATCGTTAAAAAAACGGATATTAAGTAATAGGTATGCCTTACAACTACATATGTTAAATCTGATTCCTTGAGTAATTAAAATATTAAACCTATATAAAAGGAGCTGGAAAAACATAAACTATTATTTTAATAATTTATTTTATATTTCTATTCTGAGGAAAGTTACGAATATAAAAATAAAAATGATACCAGTAAATTTCAATGAAAAATAAATTTATTTAAACTTTCAGTATTAAAGACTCTTATGTAATATTAAGTAACAAATTTAGAAGTACGGACTGTAACCTCGATTTGGACAGTTAAGCTGGCATCATAATTCAGAAAAGTCAAATTTTATGATCTATGTCAGTAGATTTGCATCATAAAAATAGAATGCGAGATTTAGGTACTTTGAATAGCAAACTTAATGAACTAAATAAAGACAGAAAAAGGTTAAGAGAAACGAAGCGGGACGGGAAACTGAGAGTTTCGTAAGGTTCATTTATCATCTACGTGAATTTTGGAAGCAAAGCGACAGCAGGCGAAGTGTAAATGTCATTGCCAGTGTTGAAAAGCGAAGAAAGGGGCAGGGGGAGCATGTTCCCTGTCTTGTTACTCTTCCCCTCTCTCCCTCTTTCTGTGGCTTCTGAACAGTTGCCTGGTAACTGGTGACTGTGGCTGGAAACGCACGACTGCCGATGACACTTTTGACTCAGCTCCAAAATGGCGAAAGGGTAAACGAGTACAAGGACAAGGACATCAGCAGGAGACACCGACAAAGACACAGATTGAGGAGGAGGAGTGAGAGAGAGCGAGTGAGAGAGAGAGGGGGAGAGGAACAACTGTAAGCTGTGAAGTGTGACTCTCTGTGTGAGATTCTCTTTTGGCCAGGTTGCTGACGCGGCGTCAACGGAGCAACGTGACTTCTGCCAAGAATAATGACTTAATTTTCAACCGCATACATTTTTGGCAATGTCATTCCCTCCTCCACCTCTCCTTCCCCCTCTACTTGGTCAGAGGACAAAACACAACATTCTTCAACTTTAAACGGAATCAATCAAATTGTCTGTTGTCTGTGTTGTGTTCTGTGATATACCCTCTAGTCCGAGAGCATCTCAAAAGGAGTTGTATAGATGGGAAATTTATCAATTTTAAAAACAAGATTGCAAATCTAGAAACAATATTGAAAAGCTTATGTTAGATGGCTAGAAGTGTTTTAAAATTAAATTTAAAACGAAAAATACTATTAATTTCTCAATTGTTTTTATTTTATCAGTTAAAAAATTTCAAAATGTGTAAAGATTTAAGTTTTAATTTGGTTCCGTATTTCAGAAAAAGTTTGAAATTGTGATATATTTTTTAAGTTTTTTAAGATTTGATGAGTGTAGAAAATAATAAAATAAGTTGAATGTAAAATATAATAAATACTTTCAATTTAATAATGTCAAACTAATGTCTTTATATTCCAGAAAATCTTGTTGCAGTGTAATTTTTCTAAAGTTCAACATTCCCAGCCAACACGTTTTCATTTATTTTACTTTTCCAGCTAAAAATAACTTTAGAGCTATACTTTCTTTAAATTGAATACAGTTTGTAGGCATTTTTTTTGTTGTGTTTTGTTTTGTGGTATCCTAAGAGTAAATCGCTTTATAGTAAATTTCTTTGCTTCATTTCTTATATAATGTTTCAATTTGCAGCCACATTTCGTCAGAGTGTGCTTATAAATGTTTACTGTGCGTATGATTGATATAAATTTCACTTTGATGAAATGCCCCGTGGCAATGTGAAAAGTGTTTGTCGGCTTTTGTTATTTATTGCCATCTTCGTTGGAGAGCTAAGCCAATTTAGTTGCTAGTTGCGGCTAGTTACATGTTGCCAAATGCCATTTCTATACAATTCACAATCTACAAAACCAGCAGCAAGCGAAATAAACCAGAATTCCAAAAACATTTCTCCACACAATGCATAACCAAAAGCACAGAGCAAACTATTTGTGTGTGTACAGTAAAACCTCTGCTTACAAACTGACTAACTGAATTTATTAGCTTAGTTATGTTTTAAAAGCGAAGAAAACTATTCTTAAAAAAAAGTCTGACCCATGTTAAGTAATGATAAAAAAGAAATACAATAAAAGTATATTTAAAACAATAAAAAAATCCTTATTTTTCTTTTAAATTATTGCCAAAATCGTTAAATTTTCTGATAAAATGAGTTGTAATTTTATTTAAATTTTGCAAGTGAGAGCTTTTACTGTATCATATTCAAATCTGGCTGCCTTTTTATGGCACACACACATACATACACACACCCTTGACATTTGCATATCAAAATGTTGTTTGGCAACAAAAAATTGAGAAAAATAAAACCGAAATAAAGAATAAAAGAAAAAAAATAAAAATATTTACTATGCAGAAAAGCAGAAATCATTGACACGTTTTTTCTTGTTCTGAAGACAACTGAGAATTGATTATTCTATTTATTTGTAAGATGTAAATATATTTCTTCGAGTACACACTTATGCACAAGTGAAAAATAACTATGCAATATTTTGTACACTCGAGTTAAATTGACTCCCTGATGGGACAAATAAATTATGCATTGTGTGTCCTAAATCTTTTGGCTACAATCATTTCAATCCCACTTCTCCTCTTTTGGTGGAGAAATCTCTTCATTCCCTTTTCCATCCACAATGTTTGTTGATTTATGTCGTCTGCATTGTAACTAAATGCACTCCAAGTAAATAAATACAATTTATTCACATGCCAGGCAGACCGGTCAAAGTCTTTTCGAATAATTTACATTCATTATTGTAGCAAAATACTTTTAATTTCTAAATAATTGTGGTGCAATAAATCACAGAAAATTGAAGTAATAGTCGAAAGAGAAATAAAGAAATAGTTAAGGAAATTTGTAGATCACTTTAAAGTTGAAAGTAAAAATATGATTTTATTGAGTTTGCAACAGGGTATCCGAGTAGGGTAATCTATACCCTTCCTTACAGATACTATTACATATCTCTTTAAAAAGAATAACACATATATATACAAATATATATAAAATATACACAATTTTGAAAGACCATTACTTTGTATATTTTTTATAATCAATACAAACTCTGGATATCTTTCGTATTCAGGCAGCTGTGTTCAGTCTTCTTCCCAATATCTTACTTTTCTGTGCAATTAATAATCTTATTTAACTGCAAATATAAAAAACAATTAAGATTCGTTCTCTTTAAGGAGTGTCAAGCAATCAGACCAAATATGACTATTTATACAATAGTATCATACCATAATTGGCAGTCTAAAGATATTAAATATGTATAATATGCATGAGAAAATAAATTAAATCATCGCAATGAATTTGCTTATCAAGCTCTGTATATAAAAGCAGTCTCTCAACTCAGTCATCGATTGGATTCAGTTTGGAACAGTCGCAAAAATGTTTTCGCAAATTGCTTGCATAATTTTAATAATATACACATTTATAATACTTTCTGATACTATTCAGATTGCCGAGTTCAATGAGACTAAAGCATTTTTATCGATTAGTTCCCAGTTAACAGAATTAAGGTGAGTTTCCATTTCCTTAAATATAATACAGATCTAAGCTATAACTATTTTCAGAGCGGAGCTGGAACGTCAGGGAAAGTTGCAAAATGATTCTATCATAAGAACAGATCTACATCATTTGAAATCTCATGGACGCAATTGTGCCGAGGCAACGGCCAATTCTAAGCCAAGTGGAATCTACGATATTCTCATTCCCAGCTACAGTAAACACCACTTTAGAGTGGCTTGCGATGCAGAGACTCAGGGCGGAGGCTGGACGATCATTCTGAGACGAATGGATGGCAGTGTGGACTTCTATCGAAACTGGAATACCTACAAAAAGGGATTCGGAGATTTGGATGGCGAGTTCTTTCTAGGCTTAGATAAAATACACGCACTTACAGCAGAGTACAGTCAAGAGTTGCTCGTTGTTCTCGAGGATTTTGAGGGCACTGAAAAGTTTGAGAAGTATGAGAAATTTGCAATTGGGGACGAGGATGAACAATATATTTTACACACTCTGGGGAAAGCGAGTGGACCGGCTGGGGACTGCCTAAAATATCATCATGGCATGAAGTTTACAACCTTTGATCGTGACAATGATCTGGATGCTGAAAACTGCGCCGTAAGATACAGTGGTGCCTGGTGGTACAAAACTGGACACCACAGGTAACAAATAATGCATATATTTTAATAAACATTTGATTTTTTGAACTTAAATTATTACAGCAACTTGGCAGGTACATATAATGCCAGCACCGGATTCAAGGGCCTCCATTGGGGCAATTTTCATAATCGGGAGTACTCCATGAAGAAAGCCGTCATGATGGTACGGCCAAGAATGTTTACTTTTGGATAATTTAAATAAAAGCAATTGTTATTTTAAGTATGTATATATGTGTTAATTCATTTTATTTTTATCTTCATTCTCCTTCGAGCACGTCAAAGTGTGTACAATGGCGACACACAGTTGTGAAAAGCCTTTTGAAGAGCCTTCGATGTGAGCACTACCAGTCAATGCGACAGAGCATCGCAAAACATCACATAGAATCAAAAGGTTCACAAAAAGTATGAATTGAAAAATTAACAAATTCCACAGATTGAAATATTCCCTGGAAAATTCAGTTCTTCCAGAAATATATAAAAATATTCTCATGTCCCCTTCGAAATTGAAAGTGTCACAAAGCGTAGGAAAACCAACTGCTCGATATGCTATTCACAATGGGATTTAGTTAATTTGGGCTACTTCAACTTTAACAGCTGTTCAAATAATGTGTATCAAACTTGTGCCAATCTCCATCAGATAAAATTGTTAATAGAATTGGAAAGTGGTGTTCACATTGGAGTGTCACATTTTTGTTACTCCAAAATGTTGTGACAAAGCTTTTGGTGTTGACTTTGTTTCGAGATGTTGTGAAACTTTTTTGTGAAGCAGCTTTACTCCAAGAGTTATAGCTTAGTTAATACAAAGCAGAAATATCAAATTTGTAATCTCAAAAACAAAGTAACGAGTTTATAAAAGCAATAACACTCTTGACACATTTGAAAAAAATCTTGTAAATTCACCAATAGGTAAAATTTTTTAGTAAAATAGACCAATAAATGTTGATCAGAGCGATTCTTAGTATGGAAAAGTGAATTTCGAAATTGGTTATAAATTATTTCCCAAGAAAAGAATGTTGCAAGATTATGGAATTCGACTGGACAATACAAAGTACAAGGAAAGCTCTGGTAAAGAATACACGTAACTTCATATGCAATAAGTAAATTTATTCGTAATTCTAAATATAAATTGTGTAAATTGAAAATAAGAAATTACATGCAAAAAAGTAATTTAAGTCTAAGTAAGTAATTTAAGTTAATCTAAATTGTGTACACTGGACCATTTCAAAATATGTGGCTGAGCCAGGAATTATTTTGTGGCTTTTGAGTTTAGTCTAAACAGTTTTGCGGGGACGTTTCTGGAGGCGAGTGCGAAGCATTTTGTTCTCATCGGCGCATTTGGTGGTGATGGCGGTGCGAACTTCCCGCGGTGTCATCTGCAGGCTGTTGGTCATCAAGTAGACGAGGTCAGCGACCTTCAGTGGGTCCAGCGGCTGCTTGCTGGGCCGGGCGCAGTCCATGAAGGCCGGCGAGGGTTTGCCCGAGAGTGTGTGGAAGGCGAGCGTGTTGCGATCGAAGATCTCGCAGAGCAGCTTGCGGGTTATGGCCGGTCCCGATGTGGTCCAGTTGATGCCCTCGAGACAGGCCCGAGAGATCTGCGTGCCATTCGGTCCAATCGTGATCATCTTGGACTTGCCATCCCGATCGAACTCGAAGTTGGGACAGGAGCGTGTCACATTTGGCGTTGAGGTCACCAAGGATTTTTGCGATCTCTTGCGTTTGTTTGACTTCTCGGAGGTGTATGGAACATATTCCTCATCGTCATCATCCAGCTCAACGACTTCATTCTCTTTGTCATTCGTCTTTTCATTGTCATTCTCCTTGTCATTCTCTTTATCGTTTTCATTCTCGTCCTCTTCGATTGTCTTGGGCGTGGATGTGTTGTGATCTTCGGTGCCGTCGCGGAACATTTTGAAGTGCGGTGATTTCCGTGGACGCTCCACTTGATCCATGTTCTGCACCTTCTCGATTTCAATTGTGAGCAGATCGAGGGCTTTGCGTTTGCTGCGTTCCCAACGTTGCAACAGTTTGAGGCGTGCCTCATTCAAGGCCTCGATATTGTTCTCCATGAGTTCGCGGCGATCGATGTTGGCCAGAGCTTCCTCCTCGTCCATCACCATATCCGAGTCGTCCTCGAACTGGGCGAATTCCGCCTCCTCCTGCTTGTATGTGGTCTTCATCAGCTTCTCAGCCGCAAGTGTCAGAGTGGCCAAGGTGCTCAACTTTTGCTTTGGCTTCGGCATTTGAGTTTCTCGATCGGATTCCTCAATTTGCTGCAATGCCAGCTCGGCAAAGCCATCGGCCTTAATTTCCAGACGACGTGCCTTCTCGTCCTCACTCTCCTCCTCGGGCCCAGAGGACTCGTCTGTGCGCAGCCTGGCAATAATGTCCTCCACCTTCTGCTGGGCGGCGGAATACTGCACCAACTTGGGGTCGTAGGGCAGAATGCTGAGTGCAAATTCCAAGCGTTGACGGCGATTAATCTGTCAAGGAAAGTAGGAAAAATAAATTAATATAGAATAGAACAGAAGCAAATGTTATTTCTTTTTTTAATTTCAAACTTACCATATTGACTGTCGGTGTCCAATTGTAGACTGATGTCTCTGTTGGTAGGCGAGGCTCTTATATACCACAAAACCAATACGACCCAAGCTTAGACAGGTAGTGACTAAAAGCAGAATCCCTTTATGACCCTTTTCCATTTGCAGATGCCGTTCTCACTTATGGGCCGCGATGCTCGACAACTTCAGGCCACCTGCAATGGACGCCAGAGGGATCAACTGATCGGTTACCTGGAGGCGGAGGTACAACATCTGGCTGTCCCGCCAGCTGCCAGCACAACTGTGCAGATGAGGATGAGGACAGTCTGATCGCAGCTTGTGATCTACCTGCACCCAGTCGAGCTAAACGTCCCGTGTGCGTTGTTTTCGATGAGTTCGATCCGATTTCTGCACTCGAGCGAAGCTTCGAGATATCTGCTGCCAACACTTCTCAATCTCAATTTCAATCTCAGTCCACGCAAACAATTTTCGTGGAGCACAAATCTACACAGACTGAAGTTTCCAATAGATACTATAAGGTGCGGGACGTGTCTACGCAGGTTGAAGAAAGCGATTTCCAGTTGGCAAACAACCCTGGCAAAAAGAAAAATAAGAAAAAGCACGAAGTAATCGAAGAAACTCCATCCTATTATATATCGAACCGAAGAAGAACCAAGGGCTTTACAGCTCCCCTTGCTCCCAAGCAATCAAATGTCCTACAGAAAATGCATTTTTGGCGACGCAACTTTTCCGAGGACAAACAAATAGAAACAGATTTCCAATCGAATGTAGACATGGAACAAGAACAGGAAGCGATTCGGAAGGGTTGTCCAAACTGTCAAAATATGCCAGATATTTCTCGAAAGTTGAGTGAATTAATGCTGAAACTCGACAGACAAGAGGCTCAAGTGAGACAGCTGGAAAATGCACTGAACTCAATGAAATTGCAACAAGAAATCAGCAATTTAAATCCGCCTGTTCAGGCTGCTCCGGGCGTAATTCGAATGCGTGATGATAGCACAATAACAGATCAATCCGACATCAGCAACTCCCATTCCTCTTCCCATGCTGCTCAGGGCATAATGCGAATTCGTGATGCCAGCACAATAACGGATCCATCATTCAAATTGACTTCAACTAAGACTCGAAGGAGTCCAAGGGAAGAAGTCAATGTCTTCTTGGGAAATCGCTCCTCTAAAGTCGAATTCGCAGTTCAATCCACGCCCAATTTTCACTTGCAGAGTAAACACTCCAGTGACTGTCAATTGTGCTCGGAAAAACTGCAGCCCGTGCTCGATGATCTGATTGACGAAGTCTTGCGATTGATGGGACATCGAGAGTTTTCTGATATCATGCTAACGGTTCTGCTTCGGGCTGACAATGTCTATCATGTGAATGTCCAGGAGCGACAATCGAAGCGAAATCTCGGCTGTGTTTTGGTCACTCACGCGGCCATCGAGACAGCCGCGAATTCGGGCTTCTTCAATCAGATTCTCACCTATTCGGTGACTGATGTGCGCAATTCGATCAAGTCCCCATCAAGTCGTCCCTTTGGCATTCCATTCGAGTTCGCTTCAACTGAAGACACTGCACTGAATTCCACAAATGGAGACCAAGATTGCATGCAAAACAATTTCAGAGTCTGCGAATTTCTAACCAAAGTTCTGAGAATGCCAGCAAATAATTTTAACTCGGGATAAAATTATAACAAATTTGTCTTAAATTTATAAGAATTTCTTACTGATCTTTGCTGGATGAGAAAATGAATTAACGTTCGTACTTTGAATATATTAAGAAGCTCCACAATCTCTTTACTCTGTGTCACATCCAAATTGGTGCAGAATTTGTTCTTATTGTCGACGTGATCGCTATTCGATTGAAAAACTTATTGATTAATTAATAATATCACGTCAGTGAAGATGAGATGCGTGTTATCTTCTTTGCTTTCATCGAATCTAAAGCACCAACATTTTATCCATATCGATGATAAATAACATAAGCGGATACATAATTATTCCTTAAGAAATTTTATAAATGTAGACAACTGCAGTTTACGCTCTATTTTAATTCAGAATAAAATGCATTACATATTGGAAAATTATTATTAGATTCATATGGTTTTTTTCACCTTTCAAATAGTATTTCTGTTATTACCGATAACCACCTCAAGATTTTCTACCACTTAAGGTTTTTTAAATATATAATAAATGATAGAAACCAAAAAGATCACAAGTTGAGTTCTTCTCAATTTACATTCGCCTTTAATACTTTTAAATATAATTATTTGAATGAATTATATAATAATAATGACTAATACTAATAATCAGGCCCGTTCCGAATTCCGAAAACGAGTCGATTTGCCAGAAAACGAGTTGATTTATGTTCCGAATTCCGAAAATCGACAATCGTTTTCAAAACGTGTGCTGTAGAGTTGTCGGATTTTAAAAATAAATGCCATTTAAAGCATTAAATTAAGTAACTAAAATTTTTAACTGAAAATTATAATAATGATGGACATTTTTAGAATCGATTAACAACACTACATCAATTTTATGCAATTGAAGTATTTTTTAAAAGCATCAATAAAATATTTTATAAAAAACAAAACCGAGCTGTTCTGAATTAAACTTTAATTTTTATTATCGATACCAACTCTCGCAATCGAAAGCTGCTGAGTTGCTTCAATTGAATAACAAAATTGGGAACTGGGAAATGGGAACAGCAAATAGTAAAACAGCAAATAGTAAAAGAAAAAAGTATGAATATGTTATAATAATAAAATCTTTTAATACAATTTTATTTCTCATCTATCTATAAAACTAAAGTTCCTTTATCATTTGTTGTGCAACAAGCTTTAAAAATATTATTCAATAATATTTGAATAAACATTTTAATTTAATTAATATTTAAAAGTGAGCTATATTATTTTTTTGAGCAGAATAAAAATGTTTCACAATTATAATCGTTATGATACCTAAAAGTACTCTTAACACAACTTGAACCGTTTTCAGTTTTCAGATTCTTTCAGGTCGTTTCTGAGTCTCAGGGCCGCGTCACGAGTGCAGCTGTCGTAGAACAGGCAGATCACAAAGTACAGGTATGCATCTCTAACGCGGATCACAAGCTGATATTCAAATAAAGATCGATTTTAGGCAGTTGGTGAAATAGGTTTTTATTGCTCAGTTTGTGCAGCTGTTGCCCGATCCGCGGCACAATTAGGTAAATCCAGGCGACAATTAGGTAAAGGCGTAAACTATGAAGATCAGAGAACTACCTGTTAGGTACCTGAGAAAGGGAAGGGGATCGTTGGCTGATGCTTAAAAGCGCCTGTCGGCGAGCAGGGAGTATCAGTGTGCCAAGAGCAGAGCAGCAGTGCAAATCGAGATCAGTATCAAACTATTTCAAAGCAAATTCAAGAGGAGTGCAATCATGAACAACATCAGCAACGACAGCGGATTGGATGACTCGGCAGTCGCAGCACAAAATGGCGGAGTCGGAGGGGGAGGAGGAGGAGGAGCTGTTGTCCCGACGGGAGCGGCGACTCGTCTCTCCTGGTTCCTCGCCGAGGTGGACGAGGGATCGATGAAGAACGGCAAACCGAATGGCCGGAGGCGATTGTGTGTCCTGCACAGCATGGAGTTGCTGGAGACCGATGTCTCCGACAAGTACATGACGCGCTTCGTCGAGTTCCGCATCAACGGAGTGAAGCTGGAGGCGAAACTGATTCTGGCTGCGGATGAGCGCAAACTGGTGGATGCGGCGCTGCTGTCGCTGAGCAGGGAGCAGCGGGAGGAGGAGCACGATGCCAGGCAGATGTTGGTGCAATACACCGAGGAGGGTGCAGCGGGAAAGCGACTTGTCCAAAAGATGATCTCGCCGCATCGCGTTGTCTGGCTGAGCACAAAACCAGAGCTGGGCGGAACACCTTTGGTTAAACTGGGACCCGGACTCATTGGACATGTTTTATACGCCTACGAGCAGCGGGATTACATGGAGAAGGTTCTCCTGAATCTCAAGGCACGCTGCTTTGATCACGCCTTCGATGAGCAACTGGACACGGAGCCGGAGCCCATGGACGAGCAGACCTGGCTGCTGGTCCAATACAGCCCAGAGCCCGAGACGGTCGTCTACCAGGTCATCTCGTACGCTCAGACCGTGTGGCGTCAGGAGAACCTCTTCAAGGATGTCATTGCCTATGTGCAGCTGCCCGACAACGAGTTCGTCCTCCAAGCCGTGGTCATCTGCTATGGCCAGGATCAGCAGCAGCTGCAGGACAAGTGCGAGCAGCTGCGCACCTTTGCCCTGGAGCTGGACCTGCCCCTGCCCGAGGATCTGGACCAGCAGCTGCAGCATGGCGGGGGAACCGCCGCCCTCTTTGCCCGCGCCAACACGACGCTCTTCCAGCGCGCCGAGCAGCGCGACTCCAGCGGAGAACACAGGCAGCTCCGACGCCGCATCGAGGAGATGAGCGAGAAGGCCCAGAGCGAGGCCGCCATGATCATCGAGGCCTTCGACATGGTCGACAACATCAACCGGAACCTGCAGTGCCGTCAGGGCCAAATGCCAAATGCCAAAGCGCCCTCTACTTCCGCTGCTGAACTGCACTAGTTTTCCTTTTTTTAAACATTTCTTGTACTTATTCTTTAAGATCACTTTGAACCTAGTTCTTTAATTTGCATGGTAGATTTATAAGTCAACACTTTTACTTGTCACTAATTGACAATATTCAATAAACGAATTCACTTTATGTACATTTAACAAACACTCTTTTATTTAGAATGTATTGTATAAAAAACCTCTTTTTTTGATATGGGTATTTCCAGGATCGAGAACGCGACATTTGTACGTCTTTAAATGAAAAAAAAAAGTGGTAAAAGCTGACATTTTTAAAACTGTTTTCTCACGTGTTTAATGCATTTTATCAACCCTATTTTTATGATAAAAGACAAGCTTTGAAGACTTTTCGTTTTTTAATTATTTATAGAAAACAATGCATCGCGAACGCGACGAAAAATGGAAGTCATTTTTGACTTCATCTTGACAAATGCGAAACTCTGCGAAATGTGGCGTCTAATTTGGAAGAAAATACTCTCAAAATATAATAAAATAATGTAGTTTTCGATTTTAGAAATAATTTTGATAAGTTACTATCATTTTATTTATTTTACAAGTTTTATTAGTAATTTGTAACGCGACATCGCGAACGTGACAAGATTTCCACCTAGTTTTTCCAAGAGTTTGTTCATCAAATTTCATTCTATATATCGAACACAGCTTTTAAAACTTGTTTTAAATTAAACTTTCAATATATTTCTAAGAATTAAAATGGTTTATGTTACAATCATACTGTCCTACTAAGTGTAATTGTTAAAATACAAACGGTCCATTTTGAAAGTAAATTTTTAAGAAAATGGGCAAATATATGGAAAAAGTGAATTTATTCCAATGTAGAATCTATATGTTCATCCTATTGAATTTCTTCTAGCGTATATTGCTTAAATAAATAACTCGAATACATTTTTGGAAGAAAATTTCACAAGATGTGAGTTTTTGATCAATTTTACGTTTTTCGTCGTGGTGGACCTTTTCTGGAAATGCCCATATACAATTTTGTGACGAACGATATTAAATTTAATTTATAAATAAATCTTACATCTCGGCACATTGCGCACCGAGATCCCGATTCTTCTTACCTTATTAAAATAACTTGTGTGCGAAGTGCCATATGCTCAAAATAATTTAATATCGTTTGTCACAAAATTTAATGTCAGAAATTTCGGTGTTTTCGTCACTAGATTTTTACCTCATAGATGTGTTTTTTAGATATCTTCTTTTCTCATAGGAAAATTGAAGTTTTAAAGAAGCAAAATACACCTACAATGACAATTACTAAAAAATACCATGTTAAATATATTTTCTTTTCCTTCTCGTTTTTTGCAAATGAAGAGCGCATTTAATGTGTCACGCTTCCAGCTGCATTTCCGCTTTCCACTTCAATTGCCAGTGCTACTCGCACCCTCATCATCATTAAAACATCGTAATATCCAGCGAAATAGGGACACACTGGCAATGCAGCAACATTCGTGGCCGTTGTCAGACTTGATTCCATTCCGACAACTCGTAAGTTCAAATTAATTGCATGCAATTCGGTGGCTTTAAGCTCAACAGTTTCAAGTCCCTTCATTTTGCATTTTAAGAGGCAGCTTTGGTCTAGGGATTTTCCAACTGGAGAATGAAAGCGGAAAACTGGGAGAAAGGGAACTGAGACATTTTCCAGTTGGCATAAACTGAAGATAAAAATGTAATTTGAACGCGCTGAGTACATAAGTAATTGTAAATATGCAGGCGTCTTCATATACGAGCTTATTCCCCTTCAGAAACAACCCCTCCTCTTGCCCTAATGAGCATTAAAGCCTCTGTCTCTGTCTCTGTCTCTGACTTGGGGTCCGTCCCATTCTTTTGATACGACTCTATTAAATGAAGCTCGAATGCTCTGCTGTTGCATTTGCATAAATTGAAATGCTGAAACGACCAGAATTGTCACAGCAGGCGGTTAAGACAAAAAATATATATAAATAGGACTTGACTTGCAGATACCCTGTACTCAAACTAAATTGTATGTTTCTTAAGCGGACGCAGTAAAATTTTTGAAAAATATTAGTTAAATTCTGAAATGTATTCTTTAAACAAAACTAGAATATTTTTAAGTTTTTTTGTAGATCTGTCTCTTATAAATAAAATTATAAGCTTAAAACATTAATCTGTATAAAACTATCAGAATGATTGAGAAATTAACTAATACATATATTTTTTTCAATTTATTAAAATTTACATTTTTTAAAATATGAAATTTAAGAGTTTTTTTTTAATTATTGAATAAAAAATCAATTAAACAATTTATATTTTTAAAAATTATATTCCTAAAAAGTAATTCTGACAACTTTGGACTACCCAATAATCTAATCTACTTGACATACAGGGTATATTCAGTGACAAAAAACATTGGTATAT
Source organism: Drosophila suboccidentalis (assembly GCA_037043435.1). NCBI lineage: Eukaryota > Metazoa > Arthropoda > Insecta > Diptera > Drosophilidae > Drosophila > Drosophila suboccidentalis. The sequence goes on along the minus strand of JBAMBK010000415.1, from coordinate 486,542 downwards.
TATGGCTTTCAATTTAATTGGTTTGCATTTTAGATTTGATGCAATTTGTTTGAAGCAAAGCGTTAATTTTGGCTTTTTGTGTTGTGTGTGCAATTTGTTCATCTGCAATGCACACAAACACACCCTTTCACACCCAGAAATAGAGAGAGAGAAAGAGATAGAAAGGCAATCGTTTGGCAATCAATTTACGAGTAGTGTACAACGAATTCCCAACGCTTGCTTTTGATTTTTTGATTAGTTTTTTATTGATTTATGTGAGGCTCTGTCGAATGCTTGAATTGAATTCGAAATGGAACTAGAACCAGAGAGTGAGAGTGAGAGAGTCAGAGATTTCTAATGTGTTAAGCTTTGTTATTGTTTTGGATAACTCTCATCTTTGGCTGCCATCTCATTCCATGGGCCATTTAATGCGGCGTATACGCAATATCTGACAGCAAACACACTCAGATGTGGGACCAGAAACGGAAGCACTAAACCAAACATCAAAATAAACAGCACACTTAATCGTGTATAAATGTTTATATTTACCCTGTAGGCTCTTTTGGTTCTTGGCTCTTGGTTCTGCTCAGCATCGTCATAGTTTTATGTCTCAGTCGAAACGTTTGCGAGCGGCAAATAAAAATAATCAGCAAGTCAATACTGAAATCTATGTTACACTACGGAAGAAATACTTAAATCTCACACACACACACATACACAGATAGTCTCACATTCATATTTGATGAAGTTGTTGTTGTTGTTGTTGATGCGTTTTTATGGCATCGATATGATATGGTGATTAAGTGGTTAGTTCCATAAAAGCCAACGGGGCGTATGCTTGTTTAAGTAGTATCAATGAAACTGTTCGTGTAGCATACGATTTCATTGAAGAAGGTGTAGATTCTGCTCACACATTAAAATACAAACAGGCAGACAAACATTTGTTTACACAAGTTAATGAGCATAGTGAGTGTATAAAACACTTTAATGCATTCGAAAATTGAGTTCTCTTTTCGGCTTTGAAATAAGAATTAATTTGTAATTAAAAAAAAATTAAAAAAATAAATTTAAAAATAATAATATAATATAATAATATAATATGTAATAATAATTATGACAATAGGTACCTAAAATAGTTCAAATTGTAAAATATAATTTATATAAAGCTAAAAAATGTTAATTTATACACTTTTTTTTACAATTAATTGTGAATTGTTCAATCTTATTCACTCAGAAAAAAAACAAGCACATCTGTGCACAAATCAAAACAAACTGTGCATGAAAGTAGCGTAAGCACGATTTTTCTTACTTCATGAACGCTTGGTCATGAAATTTCATGAACACTTGGGTGTTATTTTTTGAACGAATGGGAACAATTTAATCGCTTTTTGGGCTCATTTTATGAACATTTTAGTTCGTTTCAGGAACATATAGGGATCGGCTTAAGAACATGACCACAACATTTTATGAACAGCATGTGCACAATCCAAGAACATTTCAGCTCGTTTCAGGAACATATCCACAACATTATACGAACAGTAGGTGCTCAGTTCGCGAACATTTGTTTACTACTTTAGGACCGTATTGGTTACACATTTAGAACAGACCGTTCTCAATTTATACCCATATATTCCACTTTAGGACCCGATTGGTTTTTCATATAGAATATATTGTTTATAATTTATACGTTTTAATAAAAATACACAGTAAATTAATGTTTTAGTATTTTATTGATTAAATTGGATACATATTTAATTTTCTTAATTTAACCTCTTGACGTCTTCGGTTCAGCTCATCTAGCTGGTCGTCGATCTCGTTGTCGCTCACGAATGAACTGTTCCTTGTTCCCGACATTTCATTAATCACTCATAAATATTGTGTTGTCTTCAAAGCTGCCGCCTTGGTCCGGTCTCTTCAGTATTTTTGAGATTAATGTAATTTCCTTGCTTGGCAGTGGTAGAGTTCAAGTCTTCAGGGTGTGGGGAAAAATCCAATTGAACTGATATATGTATAAGGAGCTTCACCAAGTCAACAGTTCCACTCCGCTCTAGGACCCTGTGTTTCGTTGTAGCGGAGCTTGAAACTACTTTTGTGGTTTTGGATGTCGATATCCGTGCCCCTCTTCTTGTCAGCGACGATCATCCGATTTAGGCTAGCTCCCACCGAGTAAAAAAAACCATACATTTATTTCTCAAGCAACAGGAGATCAATGATAACAAAGAAAACTGAATACACAAATAATTGCTATAGAGCTTACAACGATTATAATTACATGCTTCCAGAAAGTATGCACTGAATAATAAAGTTATTGGATTGACTGTCGCCAGATGGCGATTTCTGGGAGTGCTGTCAATTTCACTTCATTTAGTAGCGCCATCTCCTGTAAAAATTTGTTCCCAATAAAAATTTACTTTTCACTATTTTTAAATATACTCACAGATCGTTAGAAATATTTCCTTTGACACACAGCAAAAGCAAAGATATCAACTCAAATGTAAAATTGAAGTCGTCGCCTGCTTTTCTTTTAAAGAAAATTAAAAATGTTTGACTTTTCTCGTTAATTTTTTTCTGTGTGCACGATTTGATACCGACTCGTTCTTGTTTTAAGCACGAAAAAATGAGAACGATTCGGTCAGATATCAAGAAAATTGTGCATGATTTTTTTCGTTCATTTTTTTCTGAGTGTTCATATTTCAAAATCAATGTATATAAAAGTGACTGGAAATAAATAAATAAATAAAAAAAATAGATTTACACCCCAAGTTAATTGAAAAAAGGCGCTTTTTCTAAACCTGTTTAAACCTCTGGAAACCTTCTGCGTTCTTCAAGTCTCGAAGACGTACGCATATTACGTATACGCACTGTTTCCACTGAAAGTTGCTCCCTTAAACTCATTAAAAACTTTCTTTTTCACTTTTGTGGGGTGTGCAATTGTTTTTTGTGTAATTATCTTCATTGTGAACTGTTTTTTGCTTGCATTGAGGTGACATTTTAAATATATTTAAGCAAAAAGTTGCATTTGACGGCACAACAGAGATAAAAATGCGTTGGCAATTTGCCTCTATAAGCCACAACCCCAGTCGCCCCATAGTTTTGGTTGCCTGCAGTGAACAGCTGGAGCCAGACAGAGAGGCGACTATGAGAGGGGGGAAGCGAGATGGAAGAAGAAGGGACAATGCGTTGAATGCTCTGACTTTGGTCTAATTTGCAACTTGTTTGCTTAAGCTATAAGGACAATAAATCCGGATTTCTGGGTCATAAGTTTTGTTGGTATGCAGACAGAGAGAGAGAGAGAGAGAGTCAGATGGAGAGAGAGAAAGAGTGTGAGGGAGAAGGGTAGCTGATAAAGACAGACTGTTTTAGAAGCTGCAATAATAAGTGCATTTTAACAAACCACAAGGGAAACCTTAGGTTCCCCACGGGAACGCTTTCTAACTTATAATTTTTTTTTCTGGTTTTCTTTTTGTATGTGAGCGAGTGTGTGTGTGTACGTGTGTGTATGTGTGTGTGTTTACCCCATCAACATCATCAGCATTCAAAACAACAACAACAACATCGTCATCATCATCGTTAGCTCGTGCAAACACTTGACTTTCCTGCATGCTTTTTTCCTCCACCTCCTCTTCTCCTACATTCCCATTCTCATTTCTCGTATTTGCCTTGCCATTTGCTGGAGCAAATTTTCTTGATTGCCTTGGCATTGGCATTGGCATTTTCGCCTCTTTTCTTGTTTTCCTCTTTTTTTTCTACTTATGCGTTGTCATCTTTCACTGTTTTTCCTCTTTCTTTTTTTTTTGGGGGGAACTTTTCCCCCGCCATTGACAGTGATTTTGACATTTCACGCGCATTTATGTCGTTCCATCTTTATTTTTATTTTTTATTTTTATTATTCTTATTTTGCTGCCCAAAAAGGTCAACATTCGTTTTGCATACACAACAAACATATTCCTATTCCCATGCCTATATTTATTTTCTTATTTTTATGCTTACACTCAGTCAAACATTCATGCGTACACTCACTTTTTATACTTTTTATAGTAAATTAAAAAAAATTTGTTAGAATTTTGGAATAAAATAAATTTAATTTAATTTAATTTGAAGTATTTTACAATGAGTATAATATGAAAACCAAAATAAAATGATCGCGAAAAACCAATCAAAAATTATTCGTAGCACGATTTCAACAATTTTAAACACTTAAATTTACCGTGCTTCAATTTTTTTATATTTAAAATAAGTTGTACAAATGTTAATTAATCAAGTTGAAATTAAATATTTGCTTATATAGGTGTACGAATAAATGTGGGGCTAAGTGTATGCTTATGCTTATAACTATGATGAGAACACGCGCTGTCCAGTTGCTCTCAAGAGGCGCATTTTGGTACAAGTGAAATTGATTCACAGAACAGTGAAAGAATTTCACTCGAAGTACTCGTAATTATGAATGAAATTGCAGCTCAGCTGTTGCTACTGCTCTCGCTGTTAGCTCGCTGTTGACTCGCTGTTGACTCACTGTTAAATGTTGCTCTTTCAGTTAACAGCACTCGACAGCTTCACAGCTTCTGCCTCTGCCTCTGCCACAGCTGTGTCGCCGTCGTCGTCGTCGTTGTTGTCGTCTTTCTGATTCTCAGTCGAACTACGGACTTCGAGTCGAGAGCACACGGTACGCGCATGTTTGGCGTTAAAAACTGAATGAAAACCGAGTCGAACAAAACACGAGCCACACACACGTTGCGTATACGCGGCGTGGTCGCGAAACACAACATCAACAAAATTCATCAGTGTGCATTTTAGTAAATAAAATGGTCAGTTCTCGCATAGCTGCGACTTTATTATGACAGCTAAAATAACAAATAAATTGTTTGTTTGATCAACAAGCGAAAATGTTCAATTATCATGAAATTAACTCAATCAAATGCTGGCGGCAAGAATACAATAAAGAACCGCCTCTATGAGGCTGGGTGTAATTGTTAACAATTAAACATTAATATAAACGTTGGAAAATAATAAATAGTCTTACATAAAATAAAAGTTTTCAATTTAATAATAAATAATTTAACAATGTTAACAGCCACCTTTATTCAACAATATTGATAAATCAATTGTTTTTAATATTCGAAGCCGAAATTTACAAATAAAATTAATATTTATTGAGTAATATTTTAAGCGCAAGTTAACGAATTAAAACTTACTCAAATTATAATAGAAAAGACTACGTTTGTATCGAAGTTAATTGTGCTTTAAAACTTAAACAAAATATAATAAAATTTACCTAATTTACTCAACTTCAACTGAGCTCTTTAAAAATATTTTCAAACTAAAAACAGGCGCAAATCAAATAACACATTTATATAAATTTGATAACACAAAACGCGACTTGTGAATGTCACATTTGGGGTGAATTGCATTAGATCAACGATTTAGTTCCCTCTCGTCTGCTGCCTGAGGCACGTGCTCTTCATATTGATGGCTCGCTCGTCTCCTCAGACACATCTCAGCATTTTCCGCTGCTGTCAACATCTCTTCCTGTTCCTTTTATATTCTTCTTTTCTTGACGGTGGCACTCAGTTCTTTGTTTGATTTGCATATTGCTACCTGTCTGAGTTGCGACACACACTCTCAAGTAAACAGAGCATAAAGAAACAAAAGGAAACAAAACTGAGAGAAAAAACACTGGCAACAAAACGTGATAAAATAAGCGGAAAAATAGCTGACAAGCAACCTGCCGTTTTCCACCACCACCACCAAAAAATATAAAAAAAAGAAAACGCAAAATAAAAACATTTGCTGTACAGAACAAAGAAAATTATCTGACCAACGGCCTGGGGCGTGTCTTCGTCTTCGTCTCGTGTCCCCCCTCTGCCTTCCCCTTCTGCCACAGGCATCTGCCTTTGCTTGAGCCTCTTCTCCCCTGAGGTGCCTGTGACAAGTGACAGTTTTGTTTGCTTGCCGCCCGAAGGGGGCTGCAGGGACTGGAGGGTGGACCTCGGTCTCGGAGGAGTGCTGGTCACCTAATTTGGCCAATGCTTTTATTGTTTGCCCATGCTCATTCCGAGAAAAAACAGCGTTATTATGCCGCCTTCTGTTTAGTCTGTTTACACGCACTATTAACGCGTGTTTATTCGTGGATAACGTAAACTAATTGAGACATTCACTTGGCCGACGCGGCGTATGCGCAACGAGTATTCGCCAGCTAACTCTGCCTGCGGCGTGTCACGTTTTATGACTGCACTCGGCCCAAGCAATTAGAGAATACCTTGAAAACACACACACACCAACATACACACACACACACAAATGCAATTTCATTGCTGGAAAGACCTAACTAAGAACTAACTGAAGATCTTAGCCCGAGCAGATTGAATACCCTTGCAATTTGATTCATACGGCTCTCTGATTGTCAACTAATGTCCTAAACTAAATGAAAACTATTTGTTTATTATTATGACACATAACATATAAATAATTTCTATATATAAAAATGTGACAAAATTGATAAACAAAATTATATCTCTTCCGGTTTTTGCTAAAATTCAAAACAATAACACAAACAAAATGTTTTTTATTCCAAATTTTTTTCTTTAATATAATATTAAATTTATTATATAAAAATTCCAAAAAGAATGCATATATTTTACAATTGAAAATAATATAACTAATTGTTTGAACACTTCCAGATTTTAACATTTTAAAATGTTTAATTGATTTTTATTGTTTCTGTTTAAATTTATTTATAATTCATAATAGTTAAATAACATATTCTTATGTTCTTAATTTTGTTATACTTTCAAAAGATCTAAAGGTCAACCGCACTTAGTTGACATTGAATAAATAAATAAATAGAAAAGTAAGATATTCAAATATAGAAAATAATCCAGATATTTATTGCCATCTGTAACTTGTTCTCTACTTTTGTGGCAAATGTAATAAGCCCGTTGCGTTAAAAGAAATCAACTTTAACCTTTCCTTTGCCAACGGCCATTTGTCACTTGTCGTCCCCGTCTCTAGCCTCATTTAATGTCCCCGTCGCCTTTGTCGTTCCCACTGGCAGAATGTTAGCTACTTGGAGGCAGTCATCGTCCGTCCGTCCGTCCGTCCGTCCGTCCGTCCGTCCGTCCGTCCGTCCGTCCGTCCGTTCGTCAGGTGAGTGAGTGAATGAGTTGCCTTGTGGCTGCAGCTGCGAGGGCTTGTTTACCTGTCCGTGTGTTTTAATGAAATGCAAATGCAAACAAGCTGCCTCCCTTACACTCACACACACTCACTCTCACACTCACTCTGACACTCACATACTCGTTTGAATCGACAGCATGAATCGCACTCATATGGAAATTATTTTTTCTTTGCTTTTGCCAGTTGTCGTGGCACTTAAGCAGTAATAATATTATTCTTGTTATTGTTGTCGCTGTCTATGATTCGCCAGGGTTGCCAGCTGACACAATGACAGTTCCAAAATGTAATTAAATTTAATAATTTTAAACTTCTCAAGCCTGCGGCTTTTTTGTCATATTAAATATGTATTTATCATCATTTGATTTCGTTTAACGAGTATTTATGTTTTATGTTCGCTCAGCACTTGCCACACAAATAAATTGGCAAAATGTTGACTTTATGACAGGTGGAAGCCGCTGATACCTCAACTTGCCCCAAGGAATACTCAACGTTGAGGCCATAAAAACAGATTTGTGCATAATTCGAAAGACGTTTTGCAATTTGACAGCTTTAAGTTATGCCACTGCATTTAAATAAATCCAAAGCGGATTCTTTCAACATCTCTTAGTTGCATTAAATGTGTACGATCAAAGCCAAAGCTTGTCAACTTAATGGCTCATTTTATGCTTCAGTCAAACTTTCCAGCATTCGCATATGAAAAGTGTCGTAAAAACAGTTTATGGACATTGCTGTGCATAAAATTTAACACTTTTTACATTGCACTACCAACTTTACACTTTGGCTCACAAATGTAACTTCAGAGTAAGTTTTGAACTGAAAGCACATGCAAGTTTTAAGTATGATTACAAATGTAATATTGACCATATGTGACAGTAGTTACAAGAAATTTCAGATATTAAAAACCCTAAAAACGTCTTCATTTTGCTTTCAAATTAAAGCTTTTTTAAAATTCAATAACGGTCATGTGGTTTAGATTTAACAAGTATTTAGACTGAAAGCACATTAAAGCCTCTAGCTGTGTATAGCGCCATAAAACTCTTAATGAAGATAAACATACAAATTTAAAAATGTTTCTTGATTTAAGTTTAATATTCAATTTGACCATTCGCTTACTCTGAAAGCTCATTAAAGCTTCAAACTGTGTGATCTGCTATAAAGCTCTATTAAGTATCCTTAATGAAGATAAATAATAAAGAACACACACAATTGTAAAATATACTTTATTTAAATTGCATGCTAATATTCAGCATCAGCTTACTCTGAAAGCTCATTAAAGCTTTTGCAACTGAAATAAAACTGAGCTAAATAGCGGCACTTCATTTATTATTTAGCCTTTAAGAGTTTACTCAATATTATTTATCTTTTTAATAAAAATAAATAAATTTCAACTGATTCTTGTCAATTGCACTCTGAAAGCATATTTAAGCTTTAAGCTATGTGAAGTGCAATACATATCTTAATGAAGATAACTAATAAGGAACACACCAAATTGTAAATCAACTTTATATACATTTCCCACTAATAGTTTTATCTGAAAGCACATTAAAGCTTCCAGTTGTATGTAGTGCAATATCTTTATTGAATATAAAAATCTTCAAATTATCTTCATATATATTTCATCTCATATTAAATCTTACCAATAGTTTCTTATAATAAAATGTTTGTTTTTTAGCGACCTTTCTAATTTGTAGAAGTTAGTTTTTGCAAACTTGAGGTCTAGTAATGTCAATATGACAGGTACGACAAACAACAAAACACCGAGCCATGCTCCTTGCATTTTGCAAGTGCTTTGTGTTGTTTTGTTGTTTGTCGTACCTGTCATATTGACATTACTAGACCTCAAGTTTGCAAAAACTAACTTCTGTTTCTTATAAAAGCAATAAAACTCTACTTATTAGCTGCACTTTAGTTCTTGCTAAAAATAAATTAATTTCGTCCTTAAGAGTTTAACTCTCTTGCAACTTTAGCCCAATTGTAGCATGCCACAAATTGCTGCCACACATTCATCTATTCACGAGCCAAGGACAAACGACATCTCAAAAATCCCTTTGGCAACATATATCGCAAACAAGTTTCACTTGACATGCTCCAGTTCTGAGCGCCGATGAATAACTTGCAAATTTGTTTGCGAATGGCCAAAATAAAGAAGGTTCTTTCACATACACACAACTTCGGATTCCGGGGCAGAGTTTCCATAGCTTTTGGGTCAAAGAACACTTGAGTTTAATTAAAGTTGAGTTTACGTCATAAACTCTTAAGCTACTAAAGCTGGTTTTAATTACGGTTTTGGCCAACTGCCTAACTGGCTAATGGCTTCAATTTCAAATTTGTGCGGCTTAAATCAAACTTAATTTTCAACTTTGCCGAATAAACTGAAATCGGGGCTGCAAAAACTTTGGCCAAATCTCAAAACCAATACGAGAAAGCTCAAACCCAAAGCCAAAGACAAAGTCAAAGCCAAAAGCTACTTATAAATATTATGAGTATATTCATTCATTGATTTATGCTGATTTCTTTGATTACAATTTTCCTCTTTGTTGTTGTTATTGGGTTCCCTTCTTTTTGTTGGATTATTTTGTCGCTCGCCGCATTTTCATTAATTTATTGCAGCCAAGGGCAACTGATTTCACTTTAATTCAATTTATTTCCCGATACAAACAGCGACACAATAACAAGAATAACCACAGCAATAGTAATAATCATGATATGAGTGAGAGCTGATGAAATATTTCATACCCCGTAAAGAGTTTATTGACAATAGTTTCGAATCAAGTGTTTCTGAGAAATCTGTATAGGTTTTTATACCCATTAAAAATATAGACAAATTAAGCATTTATATTTAATTTAAAATGAATTTTTAATTAAATCCAAACATTTTTACATTTTTCAAGTCCCTTAACGTATAAATTTGACATTAAAAAACAACTTACAAATGTTGTTTTCAGCAAAACTTTGCTTTAGGATTTTTCTCAAAATATTCGAGATATTCCATTTCTTATTAATTATAAGGTATTTATCAAATGAAATCAGATTAAATTGGCTTGTTTTAGTTATCGTGTTACATTTTCCTATGGCACTTTCAACATGCCTCAACCTGCAGTTCTCTATTACAGGGTATAGTGTAAACAATAACATTTCGCATTTATTTCATGTCCACGATTGCGATGCGATTGGCGTTGCCTTTGTTCGTTCGAGGAGAGGCGAGGAGTGGAAAGTGAAAAGTGGAAAGTGCTAAAAGCGGTTGGGTGTTGGTTGGTTTTCCAGCCCAAAGTCACTTAGCTGCTTATCAGGCGAGTTTCATCGAGGGAAAACTATATATGTCGCCCAACTCCAGTTTTGTGGCTTTGAACAGTGCGTGCCAAAAGATGCATACGCCCCACGAATTTCCTCTTCAAAATTTGTTGTTGCTGTTGTTGTTGTTGGCACGCGTGTACACACACACGCACACATGCACACACACACACCTATAGGTCCAAAAATGAAATCAGTTTAAATGCGCCCCAATGTGTCGTTTTTGGATTATGACTTCAAACATTTCTCTCAGAAACCACAACACTGAAGAGCGTGAATGAGAAAGAGAGAGAAAAAGAGAGCGTGTGTGTGTGTGTGTGTGTGTGTGTAAATGAGATGCCCAAGGCGCTGAACCAAATATGCCTTTTTCACACACAATATGTCCCACGGTCATGGCCAGCATTGTGTTATTATTTCTTTTTTTTTGCAGCAGAAAAATGATTCCTTTTAAAGACAGACCCTTAAAAACAAGAACAACAACGTAAAGAGTAGAAAAATTGAAGAGGAGAAACTCCGCTCATGTGTGTAAATGCTTGTGAGTGAGTGTTTGAGTGTATGAGTATATGAATGAATGAGTGAATGAGTGGTGCAGGCATTGGACTTGTACGCCTTGGCATTTTTATGGCACTTTAAGCTTACTTTGAGTAATGTCCAACTCACACACACACACACACACACACACTCACACTCACACAGTCACTGGGGAAAGTAAAAGTCAAGTGGCATCTCCAGTGGGTCAGATGAGAAAAGATGAAAAGCTGCCTGGCAGGTGCCATTGAGAAATGAGAGCGGCGAACTGCGAACTGAATAAACAAACACTAAACTCATAACCCAAAAATGTTTTTGATGTTAAGAACTTTAAAATATTTCCATGGAAATATAATACAAGTTTTATTTGCTAAAGTATTCAGCTATTATTATTATTTTCTATTCTATTATTTTAAACAAATATTTTTCAATATTTACGATTAGAAACTAATTTTATTAAACATTTTCTAAAAAATTAAAAGAGTTTTTTTTTTTTCAGTTATAAATTTAACATTTATTTAATTTAATTTTTTAATTCAAACAAGCTTTCCAATTTTTGCTTGAAATTCAAAATTTGTCTTGGTTTAAATAAAAGTCATTGGATTTCATTTTGATTTTTTTTTATCATTGGATAAAGCAGCAAATTAAAAAAATTATTTTTAAAAATTTTAATTCACAGCTTTCTATTTAAACATCTCTTAAATTTCTAGTCTGCTGATTTACTTTTAAATTTCCGGTTAAATTTGCAAAATAAACATCATAAATTAAAAAAAACAACTTTATTGTAATGCGGATCTTGATGGTCGATGTGTGCAAGTGTGTGTGTGTGTGTAAGTGTGTGTTTAAGTGTGTGTGGCAAACTGTGTTTAAAAACGAAACAGGCGCCACAAACAGATGCAACTCTTTAGCGATGTCATAAATAACAAGTTTAAGTCGCGCTCAGCAGCTGCTCGCCATCTTTGGGGCCATTGTTTGTTGCTCGCCATTGTTGTTGTTGCTCTCCATTGTTGTTGTTGTTGTTGTTACTGTAAGAACGCGCTCAGTTCCGTTTCCGTTGCGGCTGTTTGTTCCGTTTTTCTTTCCTTCGCTGAAGAAGTCGCGTCGCGCATCTGATTTATGAGCCGCTTTTTTTATATCATATGCGCCGCCGTCAAAATAAATATCAAAAAGCAACAAATTGCTGCAGAGCCTGAGACTGAGACTGAGTTGAGCTGAAATGAGGAACGGGAAGTGGAAGTGGCAAGTGGGGAGTAGCTGCCTTTGCTCAAGTTCTCGTGCTGCGATGTCGCAGTTGGCGTTTAATTTTATGCTAGACGCTGCTGCCGCAAGGCCAACACACACACACACACACACACACACACACACACATAGACAAAGTAAACACGTGCCCAACTGGGGCTAACCAAGGTGTCCACCTTCTCTCACTCTCTCTCTCTCTCTCCTGCTGTCGCCTCATTTGTCTCCTCCTTAGCGCCCTTTTGGCCTCTGTGCATAAATTTGAAATTGCTTGCCACTTTCACAGTGGATGAAAAATGGCTAGATTAGCCTACAGTGCTAAAATTTTAATAATATGAATAAGAGTATCGCATGAACATAAAATATTGTTATTTTGTTAAGTTTTAAAACAATGCTTAATGGGTATGAAGTAAAAAATTATGAAGCTAAAAAAAAAGGATGTTTTGTTATTATTTTCATCATCGTTTATTTACTTACATTTTTAAAACTCAAATTAAGTAAAAAAATGTATTATATTTAAAATATATCGTAAGTTGTTAAAATTAACAAATTAATTTAATACAATTAAAAGCTTATATGGCATACTAAAAACAAGTTATGACAAACTTACATTTAGGTAAAAACAGACCGAGAATACGTTGGTTACTTTCAAAGATATAATATTAATTATTATAAGAGAATCTACTTGCTTTGCCCACTGTGCATATGTTGTTGTTGTTGTTGTTGTTTCGCGTTGCACACTTTTTGGCCACGGTGTCCTCGGCTTAATAAAGTCGCCTACTTAACGCAAATGACAATGAGACGACATTCAGCGTGTGCAAATGCGTATATTGCAAGAGACAGAGACAGAGAGAGAGAGAGATAGAGAGAAGGCAGTCGGCAGCATGTGTTACACATTCGCAGCCACATCCGGTTTTGGCATTGGCATTAGGCTACCTCTCTCTCTTACTCTTCCTCTGTCTCTCTCTCACAGACGTTTGCCGTTTCCGGCATGTGACTCTTTTATTTAAGAGTCTTTTATTTTTGTTCTGTTCTGTTCTCACTCTTGCCGTTTGTGCACTTTTTTCCCTTTCTGCTTCAAGCCGTCTTTCCCTTTCTCTTGTTTCAAATAAAAATAAAAAGAAAACAGTAAAAGTTTTAACGGCGTGTTTCATTAGCCTTAAGGGCCAATAAGTTTAAATTGCTAATCCTTAATAGCTTTTCATCCAGCTCGAGGATTTACTACTAAACTAAGCTGTTAGTTTAGCTTCAATTCAATCCTTATCGACTTTTCACAGTGTCTTTCCTTTTATGATCATTCTCTCAGAGAATTCAAAAATTGTTTTTTCACACTTCAAAAATCGAGTCTAAAACTATCTCAAAAAAAGATTTCAGAACGTATCATCCTTTCGATCAAATTTAGAATACGGTTAGAAAGCTTTAAGCTTAAAGATATTTTTAATTTGTAAGCTTATCACTGCGGACGGCAGTCCGCGCTAGTGACGAAAGCAGCACGAAGGGTGCGAAGGCGACTATCACTGCGGACGGCAGTCCGCGCTAGTGACGAAAGCAGCACGAAGGGTGCGAAGGCGACTAGCATATATACACAGGAAGAATGGAAAATTTGCTATGACTGTCCGATCAGGTCGAGTTACATACCGATCGAAAGGTATCAATTTAACTTACAAATGTGCATACTAAGACTTTTGAAAACTCACCTGGTTCGTGAGATAAACAGGTGTAAGTGGGAGGGGAAAAATTTAAATTATTGGAGCTAATGGGGCCGTTGGAGCCTTTTGGTCAATTTTTTTAATTTTTTAATATTTTTCATAAAATAGCGCGTCGAATGACACCTCAATCATTAAAATCCGACTTCTGGTTCAAAAGATAATTAATTTTGAAATTTTTAGTCGCCTTCCGAAAATGAGATGAAAAGTCAGTCTGTTTGTTTGTCTGTTTGTTTGGATCAAATCGTTGATTTAGCTTAAAAGTTTGAATGAGGACTTGTTCCCGTTCAAAAATCTAGAAACGTTTGTTTTACGACTTTTTCGAAAAATCGCTAGTTTAGCGGGAAATCGCTAAAAACCGCTAAAATTGAACAATTGAAAAGCCCCTATAGCATCCAAACGATAGGAGCTACAGATATGTTATATATGTCGTTGGAAAGGTGTTTCGAAGGGCTTTTAGGCATACCTTCAAAGTTTTTTTTTTAAGTAAAAAGGTAAACAGCTACAGGTGAAATAAGATATTTTTTCCCACATTTTGACAATTTAAGAAAAATCTACACATCAAATCACTTTTTAATATATTGTATGTTGTAGACAATTCAATTCCGCGTTTTTTGACATATAACACATATCTGTCAAAATTCGTTTCGGCGAGAAATTACCTATCTACTGAATATACCTTTTACCTTTACACTACTGCATGTACATGTGCAGTATGTACACTGCTTGGAGCGTAATGCGGAAATAAACTGCTTGCAAGTGGTGCTCTCAACCAGTGCTTAAAGTAACCAGTGCTACCAGAAAGTTTAGTTTTGTTATGTGACAACGCGACTTTAATTTATTCATATGAGTTAAGCATTAGAGTCTCTCTGTAAATTTATTTTATTTATTCTTCTTTACTATATAATTAATTAATTGCTTAATATTGCAAACAGAAAATTTATCTTTATACTTGTGCATTGCATGTTTTGCATTTTTACATATGTTAATTTATTATATACTAGGGGGCTCCGCCCCCTGCTCGCTTCGCTCGCCAACCCCCGCTCGTTTATTATATATGCCAAAAAAAAATTAATATACATACAAAGTAAAAAAAAAAATTGGCATTCGGCACTGCGCAAAAAGTTATTTTTTAGGTGCAAAGAAGCTGAAGCTTTTTGCGCAAAGTGCGGAGTGCCAATTTTTTTTTTACTTTGTATGTATATTAATTTTTTTTTGGCATATATAATAAACGAGCGGGGGTTGGCGAGCGAAGCGAGCAGGGGGCGGAGCCCCCTAGTATATAATAAATTAACATATGTAAAAAATTTAAAATATTTCGTCACAAAATTGAATATCAGAAATTTTGTGGCATGGAAATGTTTTCGTCACTAGACTTTTACCGCGTAAAGAGGTTTTTTTGGGGGATTTGTAATTACAAATATTCACAAATTCTTTTGTAGTTTTTGGAAAAGGGTATGAAAAAAATGGAAAGTGTTGGTAAATTATAAAATTTAACAAAAGATGATATAATATTAGCTCGATTCATAGTCAACCAATTATGGAGCTTATATGTTTTTATTTTTACATTAATACTATCATAACATTTTGATGAAGTGCTAATTTGTTGTTCTTGGCTGACACATGAAAAATTAAAGCTCAAGTTGGCAAATGTTTTTGAATTAATCCCACATTTGTCAAAATTATTCAAATGTTTGAGTGCGGGTGTTAATATAAGTGCGTGTGTACATTCACATTCTCATTCACATTCACATTCACATGACATGAATAGTTAATACAAATGATGCCAAATGAGTCAGACTGACAGTTGTAACTGTCTCTCTTGTGGTTCTGTTCCGCTGCGGCTGTCTGTCTTTTTGTATACCCTGTAGTGTACGCTTTGACAGAGTTGTCTGAGCTCGAGGTTCTCCGAGAAAATAAATTTGATTACTATAATAATTATAATTAAATAACTATCAGGTGTGCTACAGAAATGTCTTCCACTTGAATTTGCCTTAAATTTGTATGAAATTAATGTCATTTTTTAGATGAAAGCGATTTCTATAGCACACCTGTATATTATCATTAATTAAATCTTCACTTTTATCTTTTTTAATTAAATTTTTAATATATTTTTATTATATATTGTTTAAATTTTGATTTAAGTTTTTATCATTTTTTCGGCTGCATTAAGATTAAAATAAAATTGTATAAATAAATAAATTAAATTCCAAATATTTTTAACAGTATTTCAGATAACTTGTAATATAGTAAATGGAATACAGGGTATCTGTACGTCTATCACTCTGACTGTGCAATAAAGCTAATGAGTTTCTGGCATGTCTGCCAAATTGCCCAGACTCTGACACAGTCTCTGTCTCTGTCTCTGACTCTGACTCTGGCTCGGTTTCAGCCTCATTCCAAGACAAAATTCTGAGGTTGAGGTAAATTCTGAGACTGGGAATGAGACTGAGACTGAGGCAAATCCTTTTTCTTGTTGCACGCAACTTGTTTGAGTTTCCGCTTGTTGTTTTGCCATTACAGTGAGGTTTACGAGTCTCTCGCATGACGATGATGGCGTTTTGTTGTGCGAGTCACTGAATACGTCATACAGAACTCATGAGTGTACCCGCCAGGCATTCACTTGACTTTGGCTGCTGTCGCTGACAACTTACAGACAGATTCAGATTCAGATTCATAATCAGAATCATGAGCAGATTGAGAATCAGATGCAGAAATAATCACGTGCTTAAAAAGTTTAAATCACAAAGTTTTTGGGCACGAGGCCAACACTGCGTATACGCAATTTTCCCACCAGCATCAGCATCAGTTGAAGCTGATTAAAGAGCGACTGACTCTCACTCTCTCCCCCTTTTGACTTAATCATATTCGCATTAATATTTCATAAGTGCTAAGAGCGATGCATTTAAATTTTTAATTTAAGTTTTTAATTACATTTCAGTGAAATGAGCTACACAGATCCTTTAATGGCCGTTTCCACAGACGCCATTTCGACAGACGCCGCTTAATCCTTTCGGCGGCATATTTTCCAACGCGACGCGACTTAATGAGTCGCATTTCCATTTCCATTAGCATTTTCATTCCCATTTTCCATGCAGAGCACGCAACGACATTCTGACAATAACCCTGAATGCTCCTGTTTTCAAAATGAGATACTAAACAATGTTTCTTATCAGCTGCCGCTGCTCGTCAGTTAATCACACTCAATGTGCTTTCAAAAGCAACGGAACATACGAAAATTTCCATAATTTAAACATGAAATTATTAAAGCAAACTTCTATTTAAAAGCACATCGCATTTCGAGAATAAATATAGAGCTTTAAATGTTTCTTATATATTCAAATCATTAAACAGTTTGCAAGGAAAGGGATTAAATAAATTAATATGTGTATCATATGAATGCTTCTTATATCTTAATCAATTTAAATCAATTAGCCTTAAAGTTGATATTTAATCAAAGCGGATTTTAACTGAATCAATCCAGTAAAATTATTTCAAAACGATATAAAAGATTCTTATAAATCGATCAGCTGGAACTTTATAAAAACTTAATATTGAATCAAAGCTGATTTTAACGCAATCAATCAGTCGAGGAGCTTTTAAAGTACATTAAATCTTTAAAGCACACAACGCGACTCAAGCTTGGGAATTCAATTAGGAATGAGATTTGCAAGTTTCGACTGCAGATAAGGTCAGCAAATTGCAATTGAAGCGGAAAGTGAAAAGCGGAAAACTTCACCCACAACAACTGCTTAGTACTGTCTTTCCGCCCACCTGCAACTTTGGAAAGTGCACACAATTTACCTGAGCCATTTCTCTGCACTATTTGCCTGCTTTTTGTCTATGCCGCGCACTTTATTGCATTCACTTTCTGCAGCTATTCTCAGCTTGCTTTTCCATATACCCTAACTGGGGATATTTTGTGAATTTAATTTGGTTTGCTTAAAAGTTGCCAAAGTTAAATATCAAAATTCAATCTGGACACATACAATATTTGTAGTATATACTATAATATAAAGTTGTCTTAAATACCAATTACAAAAAAATGTGCTTGGTATAAGCTGGAATAAGATCTGACCTTAAGCACTTAAAATTAAATTAACTTAATCCAAAAGTAAGTGAATATGTATGACTTTTATTTTATTCTGATCAGACAAACAGATATTTAATAACAGAATAGACCATTAAAGGTATACAAACTTCGTTCAGCTTGGAATTGTTTAGCTTGGAATCTCCTGTTGTCTATTTAATGTAATTTCATGGTCTAATATGCAAACAAACCCATTGCATAGACTGGGAGAAAAAGAACGGAAACAAGACTATTGCCAGTTAGTTTCCAGTTAAATGCGGACAATGGAGAGCAGAAGGAAGACTCGAGTTCTATTCGTGGTGCAGAATTTAATTTCAATTAAGTTGACTCAGTCTCGTCTCTTGGCCTGACTCCGTGTTTATTTATGCTTGCCACAATGCAACGCACAATGCAGCTTACAGCTTAAACCGGATGCTGTCCTGTGGCGTCATTCTGTCTGCCATGTTGCCACTCAAAGGCAAATGAAGTGTTAACTTCATCCCCCCCATCCTTCCCCCACTTCGCACCAGGGAAATTGCCAAAGGCAATTGGCAACTGTCGCATCCGGTGCGTGAAAAATATGACGGGTCACCAAATTTGAAAACTAAAAATCCATCGGCGGATATTGTTGGTTCGTGCCACATGCCACATGCCCCCTAAGGCAGCCCAGAGGGCGTGTCGATGTGTTGCGGTGTCGTTTTTTGTGTAACTCGACTGTCATTTTAATTTGAATCTCTTATTTTCTCTCTCTCTGCAGTTGGATGGAAAGGCACGTGCTGTGATTTCAATTATTCGACTGCAATTTCTGCCACATCAACACCTCAACTGAACTCAACTGAACTCAATCTGGTTTCAACTGCAGTTGATGCTGTTACTGATGCTGAGGTCTTAACCACATCCAGTTCCAGTTCCAGTTCCAGTTGCAAAACCAATTCCACATCCGCTTACACATCCGCATCCGGCTATTGATGGATTGTTCAATTTAGCCGGCGATAGCTACCAAACTCAAATATTGTAGAACAGAGAATACAAGTATATTCAGCACACTGAGACTTATGTGTGAAACGTTGAAAGCCACAACAACCACCACAACAACAACAACGGAAACAACAACAACAACATGTTGACAACACATCACCTGCATCATTTGCATCATCATCGCGGCAGCACGGCCGTCGAATTGGACAAGATTACCAACTTGAATACGGTAAGTGGCAAAGTCGAAATTAACTTTCAGCAGAGAGAATGAATATCTCGCATTGAATCGATTTTAAGTATCGAAAATGAAGCGAACTGTCGATAAATCATTTAATTATTTCCAAAAACTGCTTCGATTTCCCCCCGATTTTATATTAAAAACAATTTAATTCACTTAAATGATTGTCAAAAAAAATGTTTGAGTTTAAGTATTTGAAAATTGCTCGTGCGAAAATCGAGTTGTCGATATTTCGTTTTATTTTTACATTACTAGAAAATAACAAAAAGCATTAATTTCAAATTTTTACATATAATAATATGTGGAATGTTTTCTTAGCTTGAATTTAAAATATTGGAAAAAAGCTTATGAAATTATAATCGAGCTCCAAAATCTCAATAAATTAAATTTTTTTAAAAGCTAAACTGACCGCGCCTTAAGGTATGCAACAATAATTCCAAGTGCCGTCAACAGCTGCGGAAATGCGTTTTCCGCTGTGCCGGCACAGACAGAGAGACTTAACGGCAACTGATTGCAATGACCTTCACTTAGACTTGGCAGTTGTCATAAGTCAAAAAGTTGTTGCAGTTGCAACAGCTGCGCGCATCCGACAAACGAAAAATACAAATAAAATTACAGATACTCGTAGGAACAAATTATTGCCATGTGTGACTTAAAAAAAGAAAAGAGAATTTTTTTTTTAAACTAAAATTAATTTGGCTAACATTTGATTGATACTCATATAAAAGGAATTTTTCGAAGAAGAGTAGCAGGATATAAGCTTAAGAGCTATTAATTGTATTACTTTAAACAAGTTTTAAGTTTCTTTGGCCAAATGTATTAAATTTAATATGCAACATAATTATATTTTCTGTGTTCCTGGGCAGCTGAAAAAGTAAATGAAAAATGCTGGCAGAAAATTGCGAGCTGGCCAAGGCGAAGGATGGAAAAATGTGAAACACGTTTATTGCCATTCATTATATTCTCGCGAGCTGTTGCGCAAAGTAATGAAGCACTTTCGCACAAGACTTCAAGTCTTGTTATCCTTTTACACCCCCTCAACATATTTATAAAAAACAACAACAACAACGTGTGGCAAGTTGCAAGTGGCAACTGCTGAATTGACTGTGATGAGCGCCAACAAAACAAAATAAAAATAAAAATGAAAAAAAGGAGCGCAAGAAAAATGACTCGCCGCCTTCAGCCAGAGTGGAAATAATAATTTTTGGTACGGCCATTGCAATTTACCCAGCCCTGGACAAGGGATGGAGTAAGGTCCAAGGGAAGTGCGTGTAAAAACTACAAGCCATTTTCATTATAGAAGCTCGCTCAAAAAACAACAACCGCCGATACATCTTCATTATTTTCCTTCAAAATAATATATATGGCATGTTTGTCTAAACATTTTCATGCTCACTGTGTGTGTGTGTGCGTGTGTGTGTTTGTTGTGCTAAATACTGAAAACTTGTGCTTCACTTTGGCATCCAAACATTTGACTGGCTGTTGGAAGGACAAATGAATTTGGATTGTGGAATTTGCTATGCGGGTCGATGGCTGCAAACTCGAATAAATGCGAACAACAGGAAGTTATATAATGTAGAACGGCAAACGAAGTTTTGGATGGAATACCCTACAACAAGTTCATATATCAAATGTCAACAACGTAGCTCAAGCACTTTTCGAGTTATCGCTTTTTGAGTTCGATTTGAACCAGTTTTCAAGTCTTGATGTTGACTTTTCAACTTATGTTGTTAACCTAACAATTCCAGTGTAAATTGAAACTAAAGTAGATAAATTAAAAGTTTACATGTTCCATTTCATCATCTTTCATCATCAACGGTTAAACAAATTTTGTATTTATTTATATATTTTATTTTATTTATTACCATAAACAAAAGTTGATTACTTAGGCTAAACGTATCTTAAACGACATCAAGTGTTTCAAACTACTTCCAAAATATATCTTAAGTTTTAATCTGTATCTCGTATCTCGTATCAGTGTTTAGACCCCTTTTTGTTGTGTGGTTAGCGTAGCGCAAACAAAGGATCGTATTCAAGGCACATGTCCAGGCAAGCAAATAGATACTAATGGCAATGACAAAGACACAGATACAGATACAAACATATACATAGACACACACTGATGTATAGCTTTAAAAGGGGATATCGCTCTTGAACTCGGGTCGTATCGCTTTCAACTGGAAGGTAAATGAGCTGCCCTCGCTGATTGTCAGTCAGCTTGATTGATAATGTAAACTGAGAGACAGCCCCAACACACACGCACACACAGATACAGATACATAGATGCATCAGCTTTTCCTCGTTAACATCTGCCATTGAGTGCGATATCTCAGCTCATTCCCCGTCTGTCGCTACATGGCAATAAAAGCAGCTAACAAACACTAGCCACACTCCAGACCAGGCTAACTGACTGGCCAAACAGCTGAGCAGACATCTATCGATTTCAGGCTTACGACTTTTTGCCATCATTTACTCAAAAAGCAACCAAATGGACGCTGTTATCGTGGCTTAGATAAACCCAAGTGTCTGTTTCAGACACGACTCGAAAAGCTAAAGGGGTTTTTATTTGATCGATTAGCTTTGAGTGAAATCATAATGACACTATCTGAAAACTGTTCGGAATAATCTTGAATGCCAATGGGAAAAGGGAAAAGCAAACGCTGCTTACTTTACTTAAATGTTTTTTAAAGGTTTCTTTTAAAGGAGAAAATGTTTGCTTAGCTAAAAAAGCCGCTCAGTTTACTGATAGTTTGTTTTCAATTCAAGTCTTAACTTGGAATGAATTTGGAGTGAATAAATGCATTGAAATCAATGTTAAATTTAAAAGTATTTTTCAGCTTAAATAAAACATGAAAAAGGGAAGAATTAAATAACTAACAAATATTTTTAAATAATTTATAGGAATTAAAATAAACTTATTAAATTGAGGTCGATGTTTGGATGTAAAATTTATAGAAATTAATAAAAAATAAAAAAAAAAACAAAAAAAGTATCTCTTCGCTAAAATTTTAAGTCTAATCAACTGAATGATATTCTGAAGATAAATGTTTAAAACATTATGTAAAATTGAAAATAGCCAAATAGGTAAAGCTTTCTCATAACTGCATTCATTTGTTGACCATTGCTATAATATTCAGGGTCAATAATATAAAACACAAAATAGCCCACAGAGCGAGCTGCATATGATATATAATTGCCAATTGGCCTATTCGATCTGACCTTCTGCGGCGACTGTTGTCCAAATGGGCAGCAAGCTGTGAGCCTGGCCAACACATGCTGCCAATCTGCAATCAGCGCATAAAGCTCAGTTGTTGCTGTTTTGTGCTGACCATTGAACATCGGCCATACACTACACAGAGAAAAAAGAGGCCTACTAATCAATTATGTGTGAATGATTTCGAATTAAGTATTGCACTTGATAAAAGTACAAATTACTGAAAAATTCTTTAAGAAAGTACTAACAATCTTGATATAATGATCATTATCATGATCAAGTAAAACTCTAAAATAACTAGTAAACTTTGGACTCAGGTTCGATTCACAGATCAAGTTTGTAAATACTTAAATCAAGTTATTTAATTCATATATCTTGTATCTAATCACTTGATTTTTTCCTCTGTGTATTCAGTATTGGGTATTGGGTAACTGTCATTTGTTGTTGCACTTACACTTGTTCAACACACACACATACACAAACACACACTCTAACACTCTCACACACATACACTCACACTCACTTAACTTGACCATTTGATATTGTGTCCAATTGCACTTTGTATTGTTGCAATTGTCAATTGTTGTTGTTGCTGTTTCTCGTGTTGTTGTTGTTGTTGTTGTTGGATTTGAGCCGCTTTGCAGCCTTTGTCTTCTGGGATGGAGGCCCAGATGGAGTTGGCCAGTTAATCACTTGGCTAGTTGCCCATTTCCTGCCAGTTCAATTGTAATTATGCTACAGTTGAACTACAATCCTTGGCTTAATGCGTTTTCCCATTGTCTTAAAGCCCTGGCAACTGCATCTCTGTGTGTGTGTGTATATGTGTGTGGGAGTGTGCTATATCAACAGATGTGGGAAAGCGCATTTAGCAACAACTTTTATCAGCTGCTTGTCAGTCACTTACTCCTCTTGTTTCTCTCTGCCTCTCTCTCTCTCTCTCCTCCCTCTCTCTCTCTGCCCACCTCCACATTGTTTATGTACATATAAGCCTTGCCGGACATTTGTCAACAGCTCACAGATTATACTTTGGACAGCGCCACGTGTTGCCGCAACTAAACGCTGCAATTGTTACTCAACACTGGTTGAGTGCTTTGAACAATGATTTCAAGTCGAGACTGCAAAATGACTGAAGCGAAGCTTTAGAAAATATTTTCCGAAAAATACTTAACTAATGTTAACTCTTGAAGCACTTGAAATATAATAATTAAATCAAACTCTTGGGAAATCTTTTTGTTAAATAAAATTATTAAATTAAAAATTATATTATTTTTTATATATTTCTAAAAATTTCTTAACTTTATCTTCCTCAATTAAATTTAAAGTTTTTCTTTCGATCTAAAGTTTTAAATTTATTTATAATAGAAAAAAATCGTTTGCATTTTATTCGTTCTTATATCTTTTGGAACTAAAACTTATAAAACAATTTTAAAATCTATGTAAAACTATTTAATAAAGGATTTTCTTTAATTTATTATTTTTTTTAATTTTCACTTGGCGAATTGCAGTTGATATCATTTTTGAGAACACAATGGAACTGGGAGAAAAACGTTGACAGCTCTCAGTTGTTGTTTTGTAGGCGTCGCAGTTGTGTTTTGTTTTGTCTTGTTCTGTAGTGTTTTCTGTTCCTTTTGGCCCTGAGGGATAAAATAGGCGTGCAAAACTAAGAAGCATTGTGAATGCATCTAAAGCACTTGCCACTCAGAGCCACAGTCACAGCCACAGCCACAATCTCACAAACCACTCATGCTCAAGTCTCATGTCCCTCCACCATCCTAGATCCTTTATCTTTTATCCTGCATCCTCCGTCCTCCGTCCTCCACATTCACTTCATTACAAATGCAATGCAGTCACTGTGTCTCTGTATTCCTGTGTGTGTTTTCTGTGTCTTCTTGCAACGCGTTGTTCTTTGTATTGCAATTTTAATTTCCGCTTTCACTTTGTCTAGATTCAGTTTTTGTTTGCCCGTCGTCATTTTTGCCTCTCTCTCTCTCTCTCGTTTCTTTTGCCTCCCCTCTTGTATTTGCTGATTTGCACTTTGAGTAGAGTGAGTTTCCTTTTTGGCCAAGCACAGCACGCATGCAGATTTCCCATTTTCCCCTTTCGCCTTTTCCCTTTGCCATTTTCTTATCTTCCGTTGCTGTTGCTGGCATACACTGAGAGAAAAATCCAAGTGAAAAATGTTATATTTAAAAGCAGCCTTAAAATATTTTTATATCAAAAGCATTTGACAAGTGAATAACGCTTAGGAATTGTTTTAGTAGTTTTGTGTGCACAATATAATCCCGTAATAGCTTAAATTTACTTTTAGATAAACTTTTTTTTAAGAATAAATAACTTCTCTTTTCAGAACTTATAAGCTTAAAATAGGATCTAAGCAGTCTGAATATATTTTTGTAACAATCATAATCATAAGTGTGGGTGCTAAAAAGCTTTCTGCTATTGCACTCCGCTTTCACTGCAGCCAAGCCAAAACCATTTGGGAATTGTAAGCAAGAAATCGCCAAAAGGACATAAGATCTGTATTTTTGATTTTCCGAACTTCTTTTGTGAGTCGAGCCAGAGTTCTATAAGTACTTAATGAACTATTCTGATTAGGCTTAAATTTGTTAACATTTAAGAATGAAACAATCTCAATTTAATATATATAGTTCTTAACTTAGAAACTTTGCTCTTCTTTTAAGTGCTTAACGTTTATGCTTGAAGAAAATTAAATACCGAATGAATATAAGGTTTTTATGTGGTACGAATCGTTCTGAATTTTTCTGAGTGTGGAAGTCTAAAAACGAGTGAAAAGCGCCGGCAGCTGTTTTTCAATTTTCCATCTCAACTGTTGCCAGTAAATGCTCAAGAAATTATTGTTGTTGTAGAAATTATTGTTGTTGTTGTTTATGTTGCATGAATAGAATAACAAAACAATGTGGCACATGAATATGCACCACGTAGATCTTTTACACATCTTTTTAGCTGCTGTTGCCTTCGTTTCCATTAGCAGCAATAAGCGTTGAGTACCACAACTATTTGCGGTCACTGTGCATGGTGAATTGGACAGCGCTTGGAGAATTGAATTTGCGCTCAGCTTTTTTTCGGTTGCCTTCTGACTAAATTTCTTTTTCTGCTGTTTTTTTTTTGTTGTTGTTGGCCAGGTTTACGAGCTTTATGCGCAACTCGTTGGCCCTCTAAATGAATGAATGAATGAATGGCTGAAATGAATGGTCGGCCAGTCAGGTAATTTCATAAATGTGCTCGAGGCTTTACTTCATCTTCCTCTCATTCTCTCTCTCTGTGTTTCTCTTTCTCTGTCTGTTTTTGGGGTCCAGCTTGTCTTTTGGCTTAACGCTCTGCTCTTTCGTTGGCTTTTTGCAGTCCCTTTTTTTTACTTTTTATGCGCGTTATTCGCATTTGCCGCCATTTACTTTGGGGATTTGCATGTGTGTGTGTTGTGTGTTGCATTCCGCCATTGTGTGTGTGTGTGTGTGTGTGTTTTGTGTCCTTGCCTCAGCTGAGATTTAAGCTACATATACAATTTATGCGTGTGTGACCTTTATGAGTATCTGCGACTTTCTCTGCTAGTCCTGGCTATGTTGTTATACCCTGTAATCATAAAAATTTACAAATCAAAATTTTGCCCATTAGTTTAATCACCTGCTAGCCTTAATAAACTGAGTGTAACTATATTCAGATCAAGTTAAGAGGTAAGTCTTTGTCACTTGTCGTTCATCAAGTGAAACAAACTCCTTGCCACCACAACTTTAAGGAAAAAGTTCAAATATGACGCTAGAAATTAAAATATTTTTTTCAATATTATATTATATTTCCATGTTGATACAAATTTTACTCTTATTTTTAAATAATTCCAATAGATTAATTTATAAAGATAAAATAATCCTAATCATTTCTGTGACATACAATATTTGTTCAGAATTAGAGGGTATCTTTTTCAAGTACCCATTTGACCTTATCCAAGGCTTTGCGACTTGTTCATATGTGGCATTAGTTGGTGGCTCTGAAAATACTTCAATAAGGCAGCTTTTGGCAATTAGAGCTCCAGCTTTGCCAAATGTCAACAGTCAAGGGGAACACGCCCAAAATGAACGAACCAATAAAATGTTGCAAGGGCAACAGCAGCAGCTACAACAACAACAATAACAACGATAACATCAACATCTGATGCCTCTCAGCAAAACGCAAACTTTGCCATTGATTGACTACAAAGCAATGACGTTGCCACGCCCCCTCGCCCACTTCTTTTTGGTATTTAGTTGGCTAAAAGTTGTTGGGCCTAGAATATTTCGGTAGAAGTCTTGGTACTTTTTAGAAGCAATTTGCTTAAGTGCCGCTCTTCCCTTTCACTCATCCTCTCTCCCTCTCCCTTTCTCTCTCTCTCTCTCTCTTTCCAGCCTATTGCCAATATGACTAATCATGCCTATATTTCATACCAAAATTCGCTTGTACAACCGCACAGCTGTCGGCTTAAATTGAGTCAAGCCACAAAATTCACTTTGTATTCGCGGCTGCCGTTGGAGGATTATTAAAATTACGCATACGCCGCGTTTACGTTTCAAATGAAGTGCCCAAGGGGAAGAGCAAAAGAGTCTGGGAGTCAGTCATAAATATTTAAACGCTGCTGTTGCCGGTGCTGCCTCATTTGCGAAAGTGGGCGTGGCACAATATGCCCTCGATTTATATGAGGGATATATTTGCGAAATTAATCTCTTATGTTTACTAAAAATACGCATAAGAGGCCAACAAATTGCTGAAGGGAGGCCAAAAGTAAACATAATTGTAATGCAGAAAAATACAAACAAAATTGCTTGTCCACTTTTTTGTTTCCCTCGCTGTTGATGCTCTCAAGGTATTCGATTAAAAGTGGCAGGGAGAGGGAAATCTATTTATAATCATCAAAATTAAGAATTTGATTGTAATATAAATAAGATTTTTTAAAAATTAAAAAAAAAGGAAAATATATAATTACTTTGTATTAAATGGAGGGTATTAGTTAGGGACTCTGGAGAAAATGAGTCCATTTTTTATTTAAAGATTCAAGTGATCATTGTGGATCGTATTTAGAATATTATCACTTTTGAAGCATTTTATAAATTCACTTCAAGTCACTCTGTTTGTAGGAAATATATTTAAAATCATAAAAATTAAGTATTAGATTGGTTAAGGAAATGGGAAACTTAACTTCAATATATGTATATCTGACTTTTAGATGATTTTTTAAAAATGGTAAGTGTGTAAGAAATTAAGAATAAATTATATAAAATAAATTGAGACGCTGATGAGTCGAAATTGTAAGAAAAGATTAAAATGAGCATCGAGGATCGTATTTAGAATGCGTTCACTTTTTTTTTTGTATTTTATAAATTCACTTCAAGTCACTTAAACTTGCCTCTGTTGTTAGGGTATAAACAACATAAGAAACTGAAAAAGCTAGAATAAAATTAGCTTCATCCTTTCGTTTTTATTACTACTTCGCATTGTTAGGCACTTTCATTTTTATGAGACCGATTTGGCCGCAGGCTGGGAAATTAGGCTCGATTGCTTGAATCATTTGTTGCCACAGCCCCCGAGCTGGCCAAATGAGCCGTAAAAAGACAACAACAACAACGATAACAACAACAACAGCATTGAATATAGAAAATAGTCTGGAAATGTTGTTGTGCCTGCGGTTCCTGTGTATTGAGGGTCCCTTTTGGTCCCGTTTGAAACTCGCACATGAACTCTGTGTGCATAAATTAAAATGTATAATGTGTAATTTGTATGGGGCAATAGAGAGCTTGGCATAAATTAAGTACGAAATTCAGTATTCAGTATTGAAATTGTCTATTGCTGTGGCATAAATTAAGTCAACTTGAGCTAAAGTTAAACATTTGCTTTCCACTTTCCACTTTCCACTTGCAGCTCATCGTCGAGATCAACAGCCACGTGGCTCTGTTCCGCGATATGCTGATACATGTTGGCCAGGCCAAGGACTGTCCGGAGTTGCGCGAGAAGATCCGCAAATTGCGACGCACCTGCGTGGAGGCATTCAAGCATACGAATCAAATACTCATGCCACAGGTCAAGAGGTAAGCTACAGAATGAAAGAGAGCGAGAGAAAGACAGTGCGAGAGAGAGAGAGAGAGAGAGATGTGTCCTTTTCAATCCTATTCAAACCCAAACTCATCACAACAAACCCAAAAGAGAAAAGAGGACAGACTAGAGAAACACGCAACGCATTAACATAAACATCAACATCAACATCAACATGTGTGTGACATTTTACGGCTCACATACCCTGTACTCATAGTTATTGGTCAAAAGGATAGCATAGAATCAGACAATGTGAGCAGCAGTAGGAGTTTTTAAGAAGCAAAAATAAATAATAAAGGCAGCTTCTGATGATGGAAAGCATTCTTTCATCTATTAAAATATTAGGTTTATTTTTTTCATATTTAAATACATTTTTCATATATTGAATAAAAACTTAAACTGTCTAAATTAAATAAAATTTATTTTTAATATAAATAAAAAGACCTTAAGTAATATTTGATTAAATATTTTTCACTGTAAAAAATATATAACTAATAAATAATTTTTTTTCATAATTTTAAGCAAATAAAGAAGTGTCCTATACATATTTTAATAAAATTGTCACTTCTTCATAATTTCTAGAGATTTCTGAAACACACCTGAATATCCTATATATTCTATATAAGCTAAACTTGTCAATTGAATTGCCATTTAGAAACTCTAAAGTTATGCCATAAATCAAAGAGTATATCTCGCAGTCGAGCACTCTTTTCACTTGACTGGAAATGCTTTTAAAGTCGTACATTTTATGGAAATGTATGCAAATTTAATTGCAGTCAAATTTGCAAGAGGGACAGCCCACAGAAAGGTACTCACAACATACAGGACAAAAAGGATAACATAAATAACAATTTGTCGCTGCTGGATTCTGTCCTGCAGTCCAATTCCAATTCCAACTCCAACTCCGAATCCAATTCCGAATCCCACTCCAAGCTGAAGCTGGTTTCTGAAATGAGTTACTGCCGGTTGGAATTCAATTTCAAATGCTGCATAATTTAGTAGCATGTGTTTTCACTGGGTTTGGGTTCGGTTTCAGTTCTTGGCCATGGGTTTGGCTTTGTGAAGAGTTGCCTTTGGGCCAGGAACATGAACAGGACGAGTGAAAGTTAATAACATTTTGTTAAATAAAAAACACATGCAATTTCCCTCATTTAAGTTTAGCTTTTATTTCTTTAATGACATGGGAAATAAACAAGCTGCGAGAAAAATGCGTAAACAAATTGAGTTTGGAAACAATAAAACAAAACAGAAGCTAAATAATTAATTAATTACATTACATTAAATGTTAAAGTTTGAAAAAGTTAAGCAAAATATCACAAATTATTAATTTAAATTGAAAAGAATTTCAATTTAAATATTTACTTTGCCTCAAGTTCTTTGAGGACGTATGAGTCTTAACCACTTGGGAATTAAATATAATATATTCCTAGATGAAAGCGAACTAAAGTCTTTGAATTCTTAAAGAAATATATATAGAAAACTTTGCCCCAGCTGTAATAAGTGAAAACTTTTTGGTTTTATTTCGTGTCTGTCTGTCTGATAAGTTACTTCAAGTTATTGATTTATGCTGTCATTGATGTATAAAATGTTACAAAATGAATCCCCATGTGGCTGTCACACATGCGCCATTAGCACAACAAACCCCCCAACAAACTCAGAAGTTCGACGCCTTCGACACCAGAAAGAATTGTGAAAAAAAACACAACTTTTAAACAAACAACCTGAGCGGAATTTCATATACAATAAACCATTTTTATATCCTCTGTCGTATGAAAAATGAACAAAAAAGTGCATTATAACTTTGGGACAGAGGCATAAAGACATCGCCGACCCTATAAATACCATATTCTTAATTAATATATATTAAATTTAAATTTGTTTAAATCTTATAAATATCATTATGACGCTTAAAAATCAAAGAAATTGTTAAGTTGACTATTTTACAACATTTATTTGTATTCTATACTAAGCTGATTACTGGGTACTCTGTAGTCGAGCACTTTCCGCTGCAACTTTGTTTACATGTTTGTGCGAAATTTATTTGTAATTTCAGTCACAAACTCAATAGAACATGCTAACAATTGTGAGAATAAAAAACAGAAATGGAGAAAGATAAGGGGAGAAATAGAGAGAGAGAGAGAGTATGTGTGTGTGCTGTCTTGGAGTAACTTTTCAAGCACACCACGCTCGATGGTGTCATATGACAATGTGATTTATTATCGAGCAGACGCTTTAAATGTCATTCCAGCACAGCAGAAATGTCGATTCGCATATAACAAGATGAACATTCGCATCAGCATTTATTTGTTTACATCGTTGCTGTTACTTTTTTTGTGTATGCAAAGAAACTGACAATAAAAAATCAACTTTCGGCAGTTAAAATTGATGATTGGCTCTGGCAGCGGACCAAAAATAACGAGTGGAGCAACTCTTAAACTGACACAAGAGATTTCAATTAATTTTTGGTCTTATATTGACACAAATGAACGAAGGACGAAGGACGAAGGAATCGAGAAAAAGCAGAAACGGCAGCTGCTTATCGAGTTATTCGATGGCCCACGGGGCGTATGAGTGACGGCATTAAATTAGTCAGTGCGGATCAAAGCGCCAGGCCAGAAAGTTAAATTGAAAGCAAAAGTTCAATAAAGCACAAGTGAAACGGAGAGAGAGAGAGATAGAGAGAGAGAGAGAGAGTGAGAGGCGGCAAAACTTTGAGCGCAACTTGACAATGACACAGACAAAACTTTCTGACAGTGTTGCGTCGTTGTTTTTATTATGTTTTGTAAACACATGCCACATGCCATGTGAGGCAGCCCAAGTCTCGAGAATAAACGAAAGTAAAGAACACAAAAAACAGGAGAAAATTAAAATGAAACACACAAGAAATAAATAACTACTGACTTTTATAATCAGCTGACGAACTTGAAATACTCTTACAAAAATATAAAATACATTCAATACGGTCCTCAGATAAAAATATTTAAAACTTTGACTTTTAAGTGTGTTTAAAAATTATCGAAAGTTTAAGAAAATAATTGCTTTTGACAAGAACCAAGCAAAATATATTTTTGGTTTTATAAAATTACTTCAATAAATTCATGAGGGCTTCAAGGCTTTATAATTAGTTTGTTTTTAAATGACTTTACTATTTTTTGCTTTTAGCCAAACAACTTGTTTATAGTTTCTTCTTTTAATGTTTAAAAATGTAAATATACTTTAAACTGTATGTGAATGTCAACACTTTGTGATATTTGGGCAGTTGAGATCTCCGTTTTCTACAACACAAATAAGTCAACAACTAAATTCACTAACTAATTTGATATGTCTGTGTATGTATACATACAAATACAAATGTATAATGTATCATACCTCTTAGACAAACATCCCGACACATCCAAAGTACTCTTCTTACCTCCTCTAACAAGTATACAAGTAAGTTTGCTTTTACCTCGAACAGGCTGCACAGTTACCTTGACTCACAAGTTACATGTATGTACATATGTGTGTATGGCAACCATTTTAGCCAACTTCTTCCGTATAAATTCCCCTCTTCTTTGTACTCCTCTCTCTGTGCAGAGACTCTGATAGCACTTTGTCCAACTGCCTTAAGTGACTGATAGTTGTTTGCATGTTTGTTTGCTCGGCCGTAAAACGAGAGAGAGAGACAGATACAGAGAGAGAAAGTGATTCTTGTTGAGCATCCTACATGGCGTATGCGTGATGTTCCAGTTGCTGTTCTACTCATACACAGAAAAAAATACATTCAAGTTCAAAATTCTTACTTTCTTTAAGTATATATTCAGGATATTATTATTATTTAAAAAGTTAATTAAATAACAACTACTCATCATTAATATTGTCAAACAAAAAACCTAAAACATTTAATTTTTCTGAAAAACTCGTAACGGATTATTTTTATCCTAAATCTCGCAGTTTTTTTCCAGTGTATTTGTTGTCATTCAACGCTCATTTCACATGTTGTGTTTGTCTGCGTCGTTGTACTTAGTTCTGTATTGTCTGTTTGTCTTGCATTTATGTGAAGCTGTAGTTGTAGTTGCTGTCCTTAAATTACTGTCTTTGCTTTAACTGTGTTGTGTTGTCTCTGGCATCTGTTTTGACAGCGAGTTAGTCATCGGAATGCCCCGAAGCAAGGCAACAGTCGTCATCATGTTTGTCTCGAACGCATTTCCTCCACAAATAATGTCCGAACATCAGCCGTCATCATGCTCGGAATAATCTGTTCCCTTCTTCCTCGTGTCCCTGGTGACTGCAAACTGCAGTGTAAACAGAGAATAATATTGAGAGACGCACCTCGAATACTTTCCGCAGGGATAAATCCACAGAGCCAAAGTCAATAATGTTGACTTTATTGATGCCAAATGTCTGACAGGCAAATGCTTGTCGTACGCTTACTCTTGGCTATTGATACCCTGTAAAATGCCATATCATTTTTTTTATATAAAAATATTTGTATTTTTTTTATTTATTGTATTAATTATATTTATAAATTCATTAATTTATTTAAATACATATTTATTTATTTATTTATTTATTTATTTATTTATTTATTTATTTATTTATTTATTTATTTATTTATTTATTTATTTATTTATTTATTTATTTATTTATTTATTTACATAATTTTTAATTCATTTATTTATTTATTCATTCATTTAATTATATATTTATGTATCTATTTATTTATATATTTATTTTTTTTATTTATTTAATGATTTATTTATAATATATATTTATTTATTTAATTATTTTTTTATATAATTTATTAATTATATTTGTAAATTCTTAAATTAATGTATTTATATATTGATTTTTTCATTCATTTATATTATTTATTTATAATTTTATTTATTATATTTTTATTTATTATTTATTTATTATTTTATATTTATTCGTTAATTTTTTTACTTATTTTTTTTATTTATTTGCTTATTTATAAACTTATTTATTTAATTTTATAATTTTTGAACTGAAGTGGAAAACATATTTAATGTGAATATGCAAGTTCTTTGAAATCCTTTCGCACATAGAGTACATTTGAGTCTGGCACATTCTTCCTTTCATTTATATTTTTACTATATTCTTCTTTGTTATTTCGACACTTGATATTGGGTATATTGGGACTGTCGCCTGTGGTCAGCTCTCAGTTAGTGAGAATAACAGCAAATATTGGAGGTGCCATTAGTGCGTGAGTCCGTCACGTCCTCCAGGATACTCTACAGTTTTACGAGTGCCATAAAGGAGCAGCAATCGGAGTTGGAGTTTTACAACCAGAACCAGAACTCATCCCAGCTGCAGTTAATAACTTCGATTTCTCAAGTGATGAGACATCATCATCGCATTGAGACATCGCACGCTAAGCGCAGTTTATGAATCTTTCCTCCTTTTTCTTTTTTCTATTTCCCCTTGGCGCTTTTTATCCACTCAACGCATAATTGTGCAATTTTCGTTGGAATTTTCGTTTTTCGTTTTTGCCATTTGCCATTTTGTTTGGCGTTTTTGGGGGCGACCCAAGGAATAAAAATAAAAGCAACAACAACAACAACAGGGAAAATCCCATTTGAGTTTGGGGCTAGACCGGCACAATAAAAAATATTTCACTGTTATTTGCAATAAATGAAAGTAACGTCCAAACTGTAATCAACAGCAGCTGCTGACAATTTCTTCACTCCTCCTCCTCCTCCTGGTTCTTCTTCTTTTTCTTCTTCTTGTTCTTTTTGTTCTTTCCCTATAATATTTTACTGTAGATGCCCTTTTATAACTGATGCTTTGCAGATTTAGCTCGTTTATATACCCTAGAAATGGGTATTTGAATTTATTCAATGTCAAGCGAATTTTATAATTAAATTAAGCATCAAAAGAAAAGAAAATAAATTTAGAAAAACAAATATATTAAGGTAAAAAAAGACAAAAAAAATTATAAATTCTTTAAACATTTGTAAGTTGATATTTTGACATGTTATGTTGTTATTTAAAATGTTCATACTTGATCTGGAACACTTAATAATACCGCAAATCAATTTCCTAGTTTTCTAATAAATTTTTGTACAGATGATACTAATTATATATAAGACAAATAGCTAAATAATCCATAATAATTATAAGAAACTAATACAAACCTTAAATAACCTGTTTTATATCATTCAAATTCATTATTTAACAGTCTACTGCTTTAAACCCAAGTTTTTCTTAAACAATTCCAGATAAAACTTATATTAAAAAGCAGTAAATAAATAATAAATGCTCTTTAGATAGTTCATCAAATATAATAATTACAGGGTGTCTTATAGTCGCCTCCTCAATGCAAGCTTGTTTGGCTTTTTTCAAACTTATTATTGCGATTTTGTAGCTGTTGGTGAAAATGACCCGCGTTAATGTGCACAGCAATGAGAAGCAGATAGGATAAAGCTGGACAAAGAACAAAGTGAGGGAGAGAGAGACAGAATGAGAGAGAGAGACAGATAGCGAGAGATAGATAGATGCTTAAGACAAGGACAGAGCAAAGAGTGTAACAGAAAAGCATTAAAAAATTGCGTGGTCCTTACAGAAACGACTTGCAGCTTGTGAATAAAAATCGCTTTGCATTAATTTAAGCATATTTTAAGCACATTAAGTACCAACAAATTGTGGGATTTATGAATGCCACATGCCGCATGCCACATAATTATGGATAGCAACTAAAATCTGCTCTTTATGTTTGGATATTATTTAAGTACGGACAAATCCGGGCTGACCAAGTGCACTTTGTGAACGGAATGGCAAAGAGAAAAATATATAGTAAATAAAATGAAGAGACATTTATATAAGTCTCTATCTATCTCTTTCTTTATCGGGGAAAGTTGTCAACTTTAACATGAATTTGTTCTAAATTTAAATCCCATAAAATATTATATTTTCAACTCGATTCAAGTAACGACATTCATTTATTTTTATTTTATTTTAATATGAAATATGTATATTATACTTTTATATATATTTTTTACTAAAGAATGATTTTTTATAACTAAAATGTCAATAGGTTGAATTTTGATTAATTTATGACAATTAAAATTATCAAGATAAATTATATGCTATCCAGAAACTCTGTAAGTCAAAATTTTAGCCACTCTCTGGCAAGTTTAAGAGATTGATTGGATCAAGCTTCACCTGCGAGTCTCAACCGAAAAGAAAATAATTAACTTGGGAAAGACCGAAGCACGCAATTTATTAAATGCTCTACTCACATAATGATTCTACTTCCACATGTGACACATGCTTCTCACATAAGGTAGGTTAAGCAACAACAACAATATTGCTGTGATCCTAACTGTCACACACACATACACACACACACACACACACACACACACTGAGAGAGACAGGGAAATTCAGCAACTGTTTCTTGAAATTTTTCGCATGAGCAACGAACCCAAATCCAAACACAGCTTTAAGTAGCTACAGCTACAACTAAACACACTGACACATAGAAATATGCACACACACGCGAGTGTAAGCCCAGTGCGAGCTGAACAGAGACACCTAAGGCTAGATTAATTTTGCAATTTATGTGCTTTAATGGTAAAAATGGGCGTAGACTTCGCCCAGGGGGCAGACTGAATGGAGGAGGCTGAAGAGAAGGGAATAAACTGAAATGGAACAGGGAATTTTTGACTCTGGGAAGACGGCAACACTTACCATACTCACTAGGATTACACTTAGCTATTTAAAAGCTACAACTGCTTGTCCGACAAGTTGGTAATTTGGCTAAAATGCATACATCTAATTTTTAGCTAGCTATTTATGCCATTTCTGAGACCAGAGTATATTGGCTAACAACATTTAATACAGCACATTTTTAAAATAATCTAAGACCGGAAATAAATATTTGGTTGTCAACTTGGAAGAAAATTAAAATTAGTAAGAAAAAAAAGACGAAATAGAAATATTTTATTAAAAAAAAAGTTTTATAATTAAATATTTTGTTACTAATAAATTTATTTGATTTGATTTTAATTTTCCTAAATTATTGCACACCGCAAACATTTTTTTTTGTTAAATACAAAATTAATCAAAGGGCTTAAAATGTATGGTAATTATTTATGTTATGTTACAATTATTACAATTTCTTATATTATAAAGTAGATTTTTTTATTGTACTCAGACTTAAAAAAAGAGTTAATTTTCAATTTTTTCAATTAAATTTTTTCAATTTAAGAATATTTTTTAGACGTGCTCAGCCTTTTAGTACTTAGAAGTCCTTAGTTAGTACTTAGCACTGTTAAGAAAGAGAAAGAGAGAGATTCCAATTGAAGAGTTAAGGCAAAAGCAATTTAACAAATTGAATTAATTTTCATGCTTGCTTTAAATACATTTATGGCAATTTATGTCCTACAAAATTTGTTGTCTGCTGAAGAGAGAGGGGTCAAAGGGAGTTGCCTGATTCATAATTGCTGTGTATGTGTGTGTGAGTGTGTGTCGCAGTTTGCGAAATTAATGCTCTGAATTCCAGCTAAGCGCCAATTTACACAGCAGCTGTAAATTCTCAACATTTGTAGAATTATGAGCATTAAAGCAGAAATTTCACAAACTGAACTGAGGACGAGGTCGAATCTAAAGCTGAAGCTGCGATTTAATTGCGTTTTGAGTAGCAAATAAAACGATTTGTAACGATTATTGTCATGAAATTAAAATTTATAAATCGTATATTAGCCATTCAAAATGCATATTGTGAGCTCTATAAATTCTGTTTAAATTATGCAGAATGATTTGTAAATATGATTTACTTACTTAAGCTGGCAGCTTTAATGTGCTAGCGTTAAATGAATTTTCTACTTAAAGCCATAAGCTTTAAATATAATTAAGTTATAATAAATATTTCCATTGAGTCGGAGACCCGCATAATTTGTTTATACTCACAAATTCAAAGATTATTGAGTACAGACAAATGCTCACATATGTTGGGCCAAACAAGAGCTACATTCAAATCAATTGCCATGTTTGTGTACCAGCATAATATTTTGGATTAAGCTGTTGAGTGTAGCCTTAAAACATGGCCAAATGAATTGGTTTTGTCCACAGTTCCGACCCAAAACCAAAAACACAAAACATACATGACCAAACAAAATATAGAATGTCATAAATTTCATATAAATTTTATTTCTCAATATCCGCATGCAATTTGGTATGGCACAAAGTGTGTGAGAGAAATATAGGGTGAAAGAGGAAGAGAGAGAAAGGTAGCAATGATTTCAGCTTTGGTTTGTCTACACTCAAAAATAATTTCGGAAATCTTAAAATACGATTTTTCTGGGATACTTTAAGTACGTTTGGGATTAATTGAAGTCTTTAAAAGATCCGATCACGTAAACAAAAGTCTTAAACTCATCTTAAAATGTACTTGTTTGTAGTATAAAACATTCTCATATTTAAGTTCGTTTCAATCTTGAAATATATTAGTTTAATTTCATATAGAATCGCGCCAGTTGAGAATTCGAAGGCTTAAAAATGACAAATAAAACACAAATAGATCGTATCATACTTAAATCAAGAATCATAATACACAACAATCTTAATATATTAAAAACACAACGTAATAAATTCAAGTACAGAATTTTAGGGATATATATTTCTCTAAGTGTATAGTATAGTATGTTGTGCATTTTCTATTTTCCAGCGCCATGGCCGAGGGCATTTTAACGGACAATCCGCACTTGGTGCTGCTTTTCTACATGGCTCAGTTGTTTCTCCGGGAACTCGTGAAAAGTTATCGTCTCATCCAAGTTGTGCCAATGGATATGTCTGGCTATTACGGTAAGTGCAATACTCGTAGTTCCAACCAACAAATTCTGACCAAATTGCAACTGCATGTGAGTTCAAAGTTTTGAGCCCAATTGCAAATCAGGGCAACAAATGCTTAGCCATTGTTTGCATTCCGCTTGACTGTACAAGCTCTGATTGCTAACAATCATGGGCCATGTTTAAACCTTCATCTGCCTCCCGTTGACTGATTGTTTTGCCTGTTTTGCATACCAAATGCAGTTCAGCAACGTTGAATGTCAAAACATCAATTGCTGACCATTAATTTTTTAATTACCATTGCAACTTCCGCTCTTCTGTCAACAATCCAATCCAAGCGAACTGCAAATATTTGGCCCAATTGTTGCCAGCGAGGGGAGGAAGAGCAGTTGGGGTGACTCAGTGGTTTTTGCAGCTGCATCAAATTACAGGCACCCAAAATAGTTCTGTGCAATGTTATGAAAATGCCATAAAAATTGCAGAAAACCAGGCCAAAAATGAAATTGAGTTTTTGGTTGCAAGTGCATGTAAGTGACAGGAAGGGGCGAAGGGAGGGGTAGTTTCTCCCTCCCACTCCCACGCCCACTCTCTCCCACTCCCACTTCCACTTCCACATCCAATAAAGGTGGCTTTAAAATGTGCAATGCAGGCGAAAAATGCCGGCTTCACATAAATCAAAAATCGCAATACTTGCAATATATTTCGTACATATATTTATTTTCGTATTTGTTTTTATACATTTATTGTGTATACGACACGTGATCGATCAAATAAACTGCAACCCGTCGATGCATAAAAATCGACAAGGTTTTTAGATGCTGCATGCTGTAATTATTATTGCCGCTGCACTGACAAAGATTGATGATGATTCCAAACGAAAGGTCAAAGTTCGCCACGAATTTCTTATGAATTCTAATGATAACATTTGTACATTTGTATTTTTGTATTTTGTATATCAAATTTATAGCTTATTTTTAGCAGAAACTGCAATGATAATTTAGATAATACTAAAAAAATTTAATAACATGAGATAAGTTGGACAGCAAAGTTGTTTTTTGAATCTTGTAAGCAAGATTACTTTAGAAATTGAGTGCTTTACTATAAATTACTATGTTACGTTTAATATTACAATTCGTTTACATTAATTAATCTGGTGTTAAGTCTATAGCTTAACTGGTTGTGTAATGTTTTTAAATCGCATTAAAGGCTGTTGCAAAGAATATTATTATTTTTTATGTATCTTTTTGATTGATTTCACTTGTTTCGTGAACATGTAAAATACATTGTATAATAACACAAAAGGCATTTACAATTTTCACAATTCAACTGTTGCCTGAGTTTCATTTAACAACATTCAATCAATCAGTCAGTCAGTCAGTCAATCAGTCAGTTGGTGGGTTATTCAGTTAGCCAGTTAGTCAACCAAACATCAAAGCGAGTCGCAAAATAAAATGTTGGGTTCAAAAATGAGGGAGAAGGGAAAAACAAAGCTAATGAAGCACAAACAAAAAATAGAGGAAAGGGGAAAAAATTACAAAAATAAAGAGCATGCAAAATGATTGCATTTAAATGACGTAAATAAATAATGCGACAAGTATTTATATTTATTTAAATTTATTTATACTTATTTATATTATTTAAATTTTTATTAATTTTTATTTATATTTATATATATTTAATTATATTTATTTACATTTATTTACATTTATCTATATTTATTTATATTTACTTATACTTATCTTCAATTTATTTATATTTATTTATTTTTATTTATATTTATTTATATTTGTTTTAATTTATATATATTTATATATATATTTATATTAGTTTTTATTTATATATATTTATATTTATTTTAATTTATTTACATTTATAAATATTTATATTTATGTAATAATAATTATTTAAATGTTAATCGCTACGCTGACAATAATATAAAATAATTTATTTTACCGGGACAAGCAGATAGAAATGCTTGTGTTTGGGCCTGGTTAGCCTTCTGTTGGCCTCTTTTTAACTTTGTGGTCAAATGTAGTTGCAGTTTGGGCTTAAAAACTTCCGTTTGGCTTTTGGTTTAACCCAAAGATTTATGGCATTGTGTGATTTTGTGATTTTCCCAACAACTTTTTGGCAGAGAATCGTGCGGGACCCTCGAATCTGGGCAATGTTATAAGCCAGATATTGCTGTGCAAGCAGTTCACGCCCGATTTTAATGAGGAGGAATTATGCAGCATAACAAAGGACTCGCAGGACATCGCCATGCTGTTATCGGAGATGCAGGAATATATGCCACAACATGAGGCATATTTGGGTGAGTCCAGCATGCGCAGTCGCCGCCCACATTCACATTCGCACTCACACTCACACACACACACTCACTTTCGAACTCACACTCACATTCCCATTTTGCACTTTGCACTCTGATATTTAACCAAGGTCCAGTGCAAACAAAAATTGTATGGCATACAAAATAGAGAGGGCCCAAAAATGTGCAAAGCTATTAGTGTTTATGTATTCACATTTCACAGTCCGTCCATTCATTAATCAAACTTTCGACTTGTTCTCTCTTTCTCTTTCTCTTTCTATTTTTATTTTGCCTTTTGTCCCTTTCATTTTATGATTACAGAACGAAACGCAGCTCTGGATACAAATGGTCCTTGGCCGGCAAAACGACGACAAAATTATATATGCAAAAACATGAGTCTGCTCTGCTGTGTCTCCAGGCCAAATTATCTCTGAGACGAGGAGGAAATTGTTTAATCAGCCACACACTCATTAATACACTCGTACTCACACTACATATATCAATTACTAGTGTTTAAGTTAAGCCTACAACTAAACAACTAAGTAATACTAAGTACACAACATCAACTCAATTAGCATTGTAACATACTCGGAATCAAAGGTCAAAGGTCTAGACCAGGGCTCGGCACGGCCCTATCCCGTAGGCATAGGAAACTTGCGTGGCGACTGCGCTGCCGCTCACGTACGCTCACGTACGACACACTGCTACGATTTGCTTCTGTTAACGTCGCTGTTATTCCGCTGTTAGGCGAACAAAAATGCACACTAACGCAATGCAAACATATGACTGTGTTGGTGCCGACCACTGGTCTAGACACATACATACATATTAATTTATATACAATTCTGTGCACTTGTACAATTACAAGTACATATGTATATTAAGGTCTGTTGTGTATAATCAAAGTTTGTTATGCTGCATGATACAATACTTAATCTCACTTTTGGGTGAAAAACAGTTGTAGAAATGTTTTATTCAAACACTTGAGACGCAGTTCAATTAAATTTTCAATGGCATTAGCTGAAAGTTGACTTCAACATGGAGCTTTCAATGAAGAAAAATATTTTATTTTCAGTAATAATACTTGAAAGCTTCATCGAGATTACAGCCTTAGATTGTGGGAGCTTTCAAGTGCTTTAATAAGCTTTCGGGTAGTGTTAAAGGAACTTTTGAATTCAATTCCCAATCAAACTTATAACAAAATTTGTTGAGAGCTTTTATGTGCAATTTTATGAACTTTAAGCTGCTGTTGAAGAAGAATAAAGCTTTTATTTATTGATCTGGAAGCTTTTTAGAATTTCTTATCAGTTTTCCGTGGAAGCTAAACTTTAATCTTTTCCAATCAAACTCAAAGCAGAAGTTGATGAAAGCTTTTAAGTGCATTTTAATGAACTTTCAGTTATTGAGCTGAAAGCTTTTAAGAATATCTTATCAGCTCTCAGTTGAAGTTAAACTTTAAACGTTTTTAATTCTCAATCAAACTTAAAGCAGAAGTTGATGAAAGCTTTAATGTGGATTTTAATGTACTTTCAGTTATTGAGCTGAGAGCTTTTAAAACTTTCTCATCAGATTTTCGTTTAAAAATAAACTTTAAGCGTTGCTGAAAACATCTTCATTTAAGAAAGCTTTCAAGTTTTTTTTTATAAACTTTCAGCTAGTGTCAGTTGAACATATTTATTGAGAGCATGACTAAGCAGTTAAGACGTTTTAGGTCTGTAAATGATGTAGTACTTGTATAGAGCAAATGGTAAAAAACAAAAATAATAATCCTACTAGAAAAGCACATTATTCAAATTGAGTTAACATTAAGATTAGACAAGGCCATTAAAAGTGGGCAGGAGCAAATGATTGAGGCAAAGGGGAAACAAGTTAGAGGCTCTTAGAATGGTAATTAAGTTAAAAGCCCGACATGGAACTGGACTTCACTCTCGACCTGATTCTGTGTCTGTGGTGAGTCTGAGTCTGAGTCTGTGTCTGGGCATGTGTTAGAACAAAGCAATAATACAAACTGTTATTAAACAAACACACACACACACACACACACACACATTATATGTGTATATCTATGATGTCCTTAGGTTTCTGTTGGTTTTATTTGAAAGACAACAACATCAACGTTGAACTGTGCGCAGTACCTAAAAACGAGCAACATGTGACCAATAAAAATAAAAATAAAACGAAGAATAAAAAACAAACATAAATTTATACAAATTAAAGAGAAGTATTCAGTTTGTTCAATTTCTTAAATTGTCTGCATGAATTCAATGGTAGAACATTTCCACAATACATTATAAATTTATACAATAATAATATAATAAAACATATACAAATATATATTCCAAAAAGCAGCACACGACAATTAACAACTAATAACAAGGCACTTAGTAATTGAAAATTAAATGAATTTAATTCGTAATTTAAGTAATTTCCAAACAAACACATTTTTCATTTCTAGAGAGACATTTAATTTTATTGCACACAAGTAAATCCATTTATTCATTACGAGGGCCAAATAACAATTTAATTATTGATAGTAATTTTTTTCAGTTTTTTTTTTTCAATAAATTAATACCATCAGCATATTTGAAATACGCGTTAACATGTTATCTTGTTTACATATTTACCCTTTAAATTTATTAGAGATAGAAGGGGGATATCAGATAGTTCCTAATAATTTTTAAAAGTCAATTCGCGTAATACCCTGTAAACTTATTAATTTATTCATTATAATTCGTGATTTCGTCCAAATCATTTTATGCATCAGTTTTAAAAATTGCAAAGCAAAACAAATCATTTTGCAGGGTATCTGCCAATCAACTACCAAAAATGAATCGCTTTATTAAATCATTATTTATTGAACAATTGCGAATTTCAAAGTAAATTGCGATTTTAATTTTCATTGATGCTTTAACAATTGTTTAAACGAAATTTAACAATAAATATAAACTATAAAAATAGAGATCTACATACAATTATAATTAGAATTATATATAAAACCTGATATTTAT
Organism: Drosophila suboccidentalis; assembly: GCA_037043435.1. Lineage (NCBI taxonomy): Eukaryota > Metazoa > Arthropoda > Insecta > Diptera > Drosophilidae > Drosophila > Drosophila suboccidentalis. The sequence goes on along the minus strand of JBAMBK010000415.1, from coordinate 442,953 downwards.
TAAATATTAATTTCATTTAAGGCATAAATCAAACACCAAATGTAATTATTTAATTGAATATACATATTTATATTTATAGAGAAATTGATAGAATGTTCATAATATAATATAATAATATAATCGTACGTGTATAGATTGATTTATATTCCTAGCACAGGAAACAATTGTTTAAATATATGCAAAATGAATTCGTATAGTTAAAATAATATTAAACGTGATTGTTATATGATATTCATATAAAACTTCATTCAATGTTTGTTCATGTTATTTGCAACTAAAAAGTCAACTGAAAATACACAAGAAAAAGTCAAACTCGAACTAGAAACAAAACCAAAACCAAAACTTTGGGGTACCAATCAAAAATATATATATGAATAAAACTATTTTTAGAGAAACTCAAACACAAAATCGACACGACTTTTACTTTTACTGAAATCCTGAATATGTTAAGTCGAGTTTTTAGACGTTAAATTGCGATGAGGAAACGTGTAACCTGAAATTTATTGCACTTCATAAAAATGTGCGATTAACGTTTATGGATGTGATTTCATCACGAACTCAAACACACACACACACGCACACACACACACAGAGCTGAAAAAATACCCTTCCCATCCCTGGCTCTTAAGGTATTCAGTTTACCTGGCGTCAGCTACGTGTTCGACAATAGATACGTCTTAATCAATCTTAAACTGTTCCCAGCTAAAGGTAAACCTCGCAAGGAGCCTTAAGGATCCTCCAGCTCTGTTTAATTTGAACACATACCTGCACAGTGGTGTCTTTTCAGCATTTAGTCGACCAGCTTAATTCGCATTTGACATTTCTGGAAAGTATTTTGTATGGATAACTTAAAGCAAACTTAACAACAAGCAGTTATATTTTTTAAAAAGCTTACTTTAATTCAAAAATTATTTCGCTTAACCATTTCTAAATTGTATCAAAGCATTTAAAATCGTATCACTGTTTGACTTCTAATTTGATTCTGCATTAAAATTGTATGCATTTGAACTTTTTTTTTTTCTTTTTTAATTGTTCACTTTTCCATACTTTACACTTTTTTGATAACTTTCAACTCCCATAACTTTGTCAAATCTTATCCGATTTCTAACGAAATATCAATTTCTTCTTTGTCTATTATTGGTTTGAAAAAGTTAATTATTTTATAATTATTTCATTCTACTTTTGACAGTTTTTCAAAAACTTCAAACTATCACAACTTTCATTCTATTATTGTATTTACTTTTATTTTATTTTGAGATTAAATTTCATTTCAATACTTTACTTTTTTACCATCTATCTATCGAATTCAAATATCATATGAAAATGCTTTAATATAAATCAGATAATTTAGTAATGATTTATCTAAGACCTAAACGGCAGTTCCATTTGTCTATGTCGGCTTTAAAATGTGAAGTCAAACCGCCAAATCCGAGTCCGTGATTCGCAGGGTCACGTAGATTTTGGCGCCAGAAACTGTATGCAAATGAGTTGAGAAAGTAAGTAAATTTAATCGTTGCCCCACTGTGTGGTTGTGTGGTTGTGTGGTTGTCGAGGCACCTTTTGATGTGGCTTGAGCTGGAAATGGCGGACAGTGGATTGTGGCAACAACGAGAACAGCAATGAGTACGTGCCGCATTGGCCAAATGCTTCATTTACCGCACACTTCGACACCTTCTGTGGCGGGTTTATCCGGCAACTCGTGGCGAAGTCGGAGACGCGAGGTGTTAATAGATTTACGTGGTTGCCACGCGGCACTGTGTTACACTGAGAGCCAATGTACTCGTACTCGTTTGCCTAAATAGCCAAATGTGCCTCAAGGGTCAAATGACAATGCCACACGCAACGCCAACTTGCTAAGAGGCAAGAGGCAAGAGGCTCATTATGACAAAATCAAAACGAAAATAAAATAAAATTAAATAAAAAGTAAAACACAATGTAACAAAAAGAACAAAATGATGTAAGTACGCTACACTTTGCTCGACTTTTTGATGCCCAGTACCCATAAATAATAAAAAAAAATAAAATACTTTTAGAAAAATATATTAAAAAATGTTTAAAAAAATGTATTTTGAATACCCAAAGAACATTTAATTTGTATTGTTAATTTTAAATGTTTTTGCCTTTAATGTTTAATTTAAATTTTTATTTTTTTAAATAAATAAAAAAATTAATAAATAAATGAATAAACAAACTTAAATAAATAAAAGAAAGAAATTTATACCTTGAATAATTAATAGTATATCGCAATATTTAAGTAAATTTCGATGCTGTTTGGCAGCCTCTCCATATATACTAGGCTAATAATAAGTAAAATAAAATTTAACAAGTGGAACGAAGAAAAAGAGATTGACAAAACAAAAGGAAAAGTTTGAAAAGCAAACGGAAGCAGGACATTATTTTTATTATTATTTCCATTTCCATTTTGCAGTTTCATTTTCATTGTTTGCCAGTCCAAGGGCGAGGTCAGCACGAGGCTGGCAGGACACAGGACACAGGACAATGCCTCAAACAAGTTGCTGTCCAGACAACTGTCTGTGTTCCCTCTTTATCTCTGTGTGTGTGTGTGTGTGTGTGTTTGTTCGCGGCAAAGCCAAAATAAATGCCAACAAGGATAATTCCAGGGTAATCCGATTTAGTGCGCTGTCTGTGCGAGAAGCATCCTCATTTTTCCCTTACACACACACACACACACACACACACACACACACACACACACACACTGGCAGCGCATAAGACAGAGGCTGTTCTCGTTAGCAGCCGGAAGAAGGTGGAGACAGCCCGTATCAGAGTAGGAGACAGTGTCGTGACTTCAAAAAGGGCCATTCGGTACCTGGGTGTAGTTATTGACACTCGCCTAAGTTTCCGTGAGCATTTGGCATCGGTGCAGGAAAAGGCAACATATTCGAGCCGTGCACTGTCTCGAATTATGTTAAATACCAGGGGACCCAAGCAGGAGAGGAGGATGTTGTTGATGAGCGTCGTTCGCTCCATTTCACTGTATGCTGCGCCGATCTGGGCGGACGCAATCAAAGTCAAGAGCTATGCCAGAGGATTACAAGGAACCTATCGTCTCTGTGCCCTGCGTGTGTGCAGCGCCTTTAAAACGGTATCGGATGACGCAGCCCTGGTCATTGCGGGCATGGTTCCCATTGATTTGCTGGCCACCGAGGAGAAAGCCGTGGATGCTGCTATAACTGCTGGACAGGAGAAGAAGAGCGCACGCACGGAGGCCAAAGAGGCGAGTATGACAAGCTGGCAGCTGCGTTGGAGCACGACGTCCAAGGGTCGCTGGACACATCGTCTACTACCTGACGTGAGGCGTTGGACAGGACGAACACATGGTACTGTCAACTTCTACTTGACTCAACTGTTGAGTGGTCATGGATGTTTCAGGCAGTATCTCAACAGATTTGGCCACGAGACATCTGCACAGTGCACATGGTGCGAAGACGAATCAATCGAAGACGCCGAGCATATAATTTTTCGATGCGGCCGTTTCAGCGCTCAGAGACAGCAACTCTCATCGATGGCAGGCTTGGATGTTACTCCAGATAATCTTGTAGATCTAATGATTGAACGATCCGAATTCTGGGAGGCAACGTGCAACTTCGCTGCTCTCGTTATGCAGGAGCTGCGCAGAGTTGAAAGAGAGAGGAATCGATAGAAGTAGATGTAGTCGTCGTCCTTGCGACGCAGTAACCATTATCAGTTCCGCAGGGAAGGACTGCTTTACTTCTTATTGCCTACAAATTAGTTGTAATTTTTAGCGTTAAGGTATATAGATGAAATAAACACGAATAAAAAAAAAAAAAAAAAAACACACACACACACACACACACACACAATAACAACAAGTACTTGATTATGAGCTGCTTCTTCGTCTTCCACTTTTTCTCTTATCCCTCCACATTGATCAGGGTACTTAAGTGCCAACTTGGCTAGCTATCTGCTGCTTTTAGCCCAGCTTACAGTGGTCAAGCTAGAATTGTGTGGATAACTAACTGAGAAAGCGCATTAAAGCTTTTCAGTACATAATTATAATTATATGAAAACTGCTTAAGCAGCTAATTAAAAGCTTTAAATTAAAGCCTAGTTTAGGAAAAACATTATGTTTATTAAGCTCAATAAAGCTATTAAATAAAGCTCAAACATTTAAACAATTATATATACTTAATCAACTACACCTAAGAGAAAGCTGCATTTAAAGAAAATGGTTTAAAAAACAAATCCAAATCGTCATGCCTAGATAAAGCTCATTAAGAGCTTTACTTCAGCTGAAAGCTCGTCTGTTTTAGAATTAATTAAAATAAAAATCATATGCTAAAAATATTTTTATTTAGTTCTCACTCAGTTCTGTCTGTTTGACATACAAATATTTTTAATAAGTTTTTTCCAAATACGGCAACTGTGCATTTGTTTATTTGTGTATTTTATTTTTGTGCTTCTTGTGGTTTTGCTCCAAGAATTCTTGGCTTTTGTCCTTTATTTGTAAGAAGAAAAGAAAAGAAACAAATTCAGAGCATAATTTGAATGCGTCTGTTTTCTTTGTGGTTTCAGTTTTGCATAATTAAATAATGACAATGTGCCTCATCTCAAGTTATCGACTGTAAATTCCTTTCCCTCAGCTCCCTTGGCTGAGATTTAAGATAAAGACTTGGCAATAAGCTAAAAGCAGAAGTCTAAATCTGTCTCAGACATTTGCAATTGGGCCTCAAACGAGCATTGACCTTTAAAGTGGGTTGTCCATATGCTCTGGCATTTTTATCAGCGCGCCTTTCAATTTATTTTTTTTTATTTTTACTCTAGGGAATTGAAAATAATCGTAATCGTAATCGTAATAATGAAAATTGAAGGCCAGTTTTAAATGTGAAACATTGTTCTGTTTTTGAAAACATTAAATGGCATCTAATGGCGGTGCTCGATTAGATCTTGCATAGCGTTAAAAGCTTCCGTTTTTCCGTGCGTCACATGCGGCGTATGCGTAATAAAAACGCTTCTAATGAACGTAAACACGTTTAAATGCGATTCAGCTGATAGCAAAGAGAGTGGAGGGAGTTATTGATTTAAAAAGTGCTTTTAGTGCCAGTGTTGATTAGAGCCAGTGTTGGACAGCGACAAAATGTTTTCAGCGTCTCATTAAAACGAAGCAGCAAACGCATAAAAAAACTGAGAAGTTGAAAATCAGAAGAAGGTGGGAAAAGAAAAGGAGAAGGAGATGAAGTGCAATGCAATGCAAGGCCGAAGAAAAGTTTTCAACTTCTTTTTTATGCTCAGAAATGCACAAAGAAATTCCAGGAGCCACAAAAGCACTAAAAACCGCAAAAGGAATAACGAAATTAAAGGAAAAACCAGTTGAAAAGCGGAGGGGTGAGGGGTAGTCACGGCTAAAAATGCATTCCAATTGTGTGTGTGTGTGTGTGCGTGTGTGTGTGTGAATTGCATGTGATAAAGTTTCAAATTCAATTGTGGCATGGCGTGTCGAATTCATAACGTGCTACAAATTCCTAACACCAAATTCCACTTTAAAGTTTTGACCAAAAATGAGTTCCCCTCCCCTCCCCTCTTTTCTCTTCGCTCTTTTTATTAGCCATTGTGTGGGTTTCTGCTTCGCTTCTCTGCCTTTTTGAGGCCACGTGTCCAGCTTAAAATAATCAAAACTTTAAGTACACACATGTCCACATGTGATATGGGCCAGACAAGTTAACCAATCTCACACCCATTTACAGGGTATGATTATCATATTCAAGACTAAAAAGTGCGGGGACTAGCGACTTTATTTTATTTACCTATTTATGCTATATATATTTTTATTTTTAATATGGTTTAAGCTATTTAATTACAATACAAATTTGTTTAATATTTCACCAAGGATTTCATTTATGCTTGAGACGCAGTTAAAGCTTAAAATTCCAAGTGTCTGATACTTAGATGACTCCATTATCCTTTCATGCTAATCGACAGAGTTTGTCCATCGGTTGGAGCAAAGTTACTCGACAGGATTTTGATTTTATTCCGGCTTTGAAAAAAATATCAGAAATTTTGTTGAATTTTTCTCGAATTTCTGATATCTTTTTTTTCTCAATTTTATTTTTATTTCTCAATTTTTTTTTGGTTTTTTTTTAATTTTGACACCAAATTAATTTTAAAATAAAGTTAATTAATTTACCGAATTTTGCATTTTGTTTTTTTTTTTAAATTGTTTTTATTTAATTTTTAATTGATTTTTGAAAATTCCATTTCAAATTTGCGCGCCCAAAAATGTGAAATGTTATTAAATTCAATAGTATTGCAGACTTTTAGGCAGCAGGTTTGACTTGAATGTATTGAAAGCGGCATTTATGTGTCAGCTTTGGTTTGTGTATTAGCTAAAACTGTTGCTGCACTTGGCACAAACAAAAAATATTAAATGAAGCATGCTTTTAAGCATGCGCTGATGGTGAATGAAAGCAGTATATATTCTGTAGCATACTTTTAGCCTGCGTATAATAAATAATACTTGCGACGACCAACCATCTATGTGCAGGTGTCGCAACTATGCAACATTTGTGCAACATAATTTTACGGGTGCCGAAAAGTATGCAATTTAATAATAACATTTCGCATTTTGGGCGCGCAAATTTGAAATGGAAAACGTGAAATTTTCAAAAATCAATTAAAAATTAAATAAAAACAACTTGGTCCGTTTTTGCGTTTTGCGGACCACTTTTATCACTTGGATCAGGCGCGCAGTTGTGGCGCCATCTGTGGTCAATTCAAATTTTAGCCTATTGCCACTACCAGACGACAGAGGGCGAGGTCGAAACACAGGGTGAAACAACACATGCATCAGCAAAGACACAAGCCCTGCAAGCTGGCAAGCTTAACAGCATTGGTGGTGGTTTGGTAATAAGCTAAGCTTGTGATTCTATAGCAGGCAGCTTTTGAAAGCATTTGAATGAACATAAAATGCGTTAAAATAACGGAAAACAAATCTAACGAGTTTGGTTTAACCCTCTAACACCCAAGCATGCCTCGAGACACTTATCCGTTAAATCACAATAACTAAAAAAGTAATCCGTTTTTCAACATGAAAATATTTTTTAACTGTTGCTAATAAACACAGCTTGACATTTGCAACATGCTTGAAAGCACTCGAAAGCTTTTAATGGTGCTTTTTTTTATTAAGACATGCCATGTGTTTTTTCCGTTTTTCTTTCGCGAAAAATCTTGGGAGGGTCAATTTCAATCTGCTCTTATTCTTTACACACAACAAAATCTATTTGGTTGGTGTTACATAGCAATAGATAAATGACAAATCTAAGATGTAAACATATTTTCAACCGTCTTTTTTCACTGATGGCCCCAAAAGACCCTTTTCACATTTTGTCACCTCACAGGTGAACGAAGCCATCTACACCTTTTCTTAGCTCATTTTTGAATTCAGAGGCCCAGGTTCATCTCAGAAAAAGATAACTTGATTTCTGTTTCTTCATTTTTTTAAAAGATAGCTTTAGAGGGTTAATAATAGTTGAATTTAATAAATTTAATTAAATGTGTTACTATTTAAGTTGGAACGCCTTATCAACCTTTTATCAAAAACTTAAATTTAAATGTAAATAAATATTTTTTAAAGAAAATTTGTAATTTAATATGTTACTGTAACTTAAATTTTAAATAAAAATGTAAAATTTACGTTTGTTTTCATATGTTAACAAAATAAAAAAATATATTTGAAATGTTTGCATTCTTTCAGGATAGTTTTTCAAGGTTTTTCCTCATTTTAGATTCGTGCACTTTAAAAAGTTGGCAACTGTTTTCAATACATTTGACCTGCATAATTTAGACACCTGGCAGCTGATTGCTTGTCGATAATCACAGGTAAAAGTAAATAGATCCAAGTTCAAACACCTGCTTAGAGCTGAAAACATAAGCAGGAAGGAAATTCTAAATTCCACATTCGACAAATATCCACAACAACCGCAACAAACAAATAAGGAAGGAAATGAAGGAAAAGCCCGAGGCATTCACTCATTTTGTGAAGTGGAGAAAGGGGAAGGGGAAAGGGGTAGGGGGGAAGGTACCAGCAACTTGCCGCATTTGCTTGCCACACGCCTTTCAGCTTGCACATTTCAATGTGCCACATTAACCCTAGAGAGGCGGTGGATTTGGGAAGGGGCAAGAAATACCAACGGTCATTGGGAAGCACGACTCAACGATTCATGTTGAATGTTGAATGCTGAAGTTGAAGGTCCGAAACCATCAGCGTACATGCCAATGCCGAAGGGGCGCAGATGGCAGAGGGGGCGTGGCCCGTTGCTGAGGTAAAAGCAGCAAAACAAGGGTTAACAAATAAGAGACACATGTAAATAATTCACATGTGTAAAACTTTATCACATTTCCTTACCCCTCCCTAATCCCGACCCCCCTTTTAAATATCTATCTACGCCCCTGGACAACAGTTTTTTATGGTTTGGCGACCAGGAAGTTGCTCGTAATTTTGTTTCCGCCTGATTTACAAATATTTGCATGGTGCAACTACACAAAAAAAAAAAACGGAAAACCAACAAACATAGAACAAACATAATAATAAATATAAAAACAGGAGCAAAAATTAACAAATAGAAAATATGTTGAGGGAAAACTAAAGGAAATACAACACGAAAACCGAAATTGCAAGGAAATGTTCAACTAAAAAGTTGTTGAAATTCATTTGCACAAGTTGTGGCCAGTTTTTTGCGGTCTGTTGACTGAGTGAATACCAGTTGAATCACTGAATCACTGAATGAATAAGTGATTGTGAGTGTGACTCGGTGGTAAGTTTTAGAAGCACATTGAAAGCTTTAAATTATGGCTTAATTTCGAATTCAAAGTACTGATTAAGATTGTTAGAGAATCTCTTGAAAGTAGTCTTGAATAAGTGAAAATGCGGCGAGCTTTGAAAGCAACTTGAAAGCTTTTCAATCAAAGACTTTAATTTGAAGTTAAGAATTCATGACAGACTTCATGAAACTTTAAACTTTAAAGTATTGATAAAAGTAGTAACAAATGTGGCAGAGCAAAGTTTGAATGTCTAAGCTTAGAAGCTTAGAAGTCAATTTGTCAAAGCACATTAAAAGCTTAAAATTTTGGTGGAAGGTATATGAAAATATGAGAAAGGTTATAGTCGAGTATTCCAACTATAGGATACCCGTTACTTATTTAAATAAATATAAAATATTTTTCATAGCATACTTTTAAGCACTTCCATTGCATGAAGACTTAAATCAGCCATTACCACCTTTCTATTTGTCCGATCTTGTTACGATTTAGGAGGATGATAGGTAATAATAGTAGTTAACGGTAATTACCAAAAAGTACGTAATATTTTAAAAACTGTGCGTGTGATGACGGACGGACAGACAGTCGGACAGACTTACATGGCAAAGTCGACTCGGCTGTTGATGCTGATCAAGAATATATACACTTAATAGGGTTGGATATGCTTCCGTCTCCCTGTTACATACATTTCATGTTCCGGTTTTCACTTAGTGAAATGACTAAGTGTTTAAAAATTATCGTTTTTCACTTTATCGGACTTGAACTCATCCACTCAAAGTGATTTCAATCCGCAGGTATTAGCTTAAATATTATTAAAGCAGGTTAAAGAAATTAAATTTCGCAAAATCTAGCCGAAAGTGAAAACCGGAACAGGACTGAATATACCCTTTTATCTTATTTTTTAAGTAACGGTTATAATTAAAGCCAAGGAACCTTTTATGTTATTTTATGATACCAAATAATGTATAGAATTGTTTGTCATTTTAAATCCGACTAAAACACATCAAAGTCCTTAATTGAAGTGTCAAACTTATGACTTAGAGGGCTTATTGGGGTCACTTAAAGGTCAATGCAGGGCTGGATTGTAATATCTTAATAAGATTTCTCCATTTACTAGTGGCCCCAACCACGTTTCTGTTTCTGTTTCTGTTGCTGCTGCCAAACTCGATTTGCACAGCACATAAACAAGTTGCACGACCAGCTGCACTTGACTAAACAATACACACACACACACACACAATACACCCACACAACACACACACAACACACCCACACACAAAGAGGGAACAAAACTGAACTGAAACTTGCAGCGCAAAACTGAAATTCGATTTGAAGTCGACTCGAATTTAACCAAAATGAAGACTCCACTTCAATTCTTGCCCCCGAGTGTAGTGTGGAACTGACTGATACTCCCTCTATGCTGTGCTCATAATCCCATACATATATATATATATATGTACTACACTCATGTGCACAACAATAAGCGAAAGTTACAAGACGTTCGAGTTGCCTTGGAAAATCGCAGCTGGAAAAGTCGCTGGGAAACTCAGTTCGAGCACAGCACATGATTTGGCCGAGTTGTCGCTCAAGCACGCAGCCAATCAATATCAATCGCAATTCAATTTCAATTTCTACTTCTTCTGCTTCTTCTGCTTCTGCTCCTGCTTCTTCTTCTGCTTCAAGCGGCAACAGAAGTCAGCCAACTATTACCATTGTGCCGGCCTGACATACCCTGTAGTTAATGTTGGGCAACTGTTTATCAATACTGGACAACAGCTTTAGTTATTCTGATTTTTTTTTTTTAAATTCTTTAGAAACTTGAAACTGCTTACAGGTAATTATTTAAATTTAAAGTATAACTGCCTGTAGTTATATAAGTTTTTTTTATAATTTTTTTAAAGTTTTACTAGTAATTTAATTAAATTCAAGCTTACTGTGAATATTTGCTTAAAACTATTTTGACTTTATTAAGAAATATTTAATTTGTTTTTTTTATAAAATATATTTTGTAGATATATACTATATGTATATATATATTTTGTTTCTTACTGATAGAAAAAACTTAAGAAATTAAATTAAAGTTTGTTCTTTTAGAAATCTTTAAATCGTGTACATTGTTTTTTGATTTCAACACTGTTTACAGGGTATTTGCCAGTCTAGTTTTGTTGATATTAAAGCTTGCTTTCATTTGAAATGGTGAAATGATAAATTTGCGCACAAATACAGAAAATAAGTCAGTTTAAGTTTAATTTGACTTTATAAGAAATTGAAAAATGAAAAGGAATTAAATTATATCCAATTTTAAATAAATTAATTTAAAATGATTGATAAAATTATTTTGTGTTTTCAAAAAATTAAATATATTAATTATATTTGTAAATTATGAGAATTTTAATGGATTTCGAAGAGTATCTGCTGGTCATTATTGCTATATAAGTTGCACGATTTGAAAAATAGCAAAGTGCACTTTGCAGTACAAACAAAAACAAAAACAACAGCAAGAGCAACAACAACAACGAGAGCAACATCAGTTGCCAGTAAATTACTTAAGGGGAGATTTGTGTGCTCTGGAAAAACGAAGTTGCAACGGCGACGGCGACAGTGGGACGCATAATGAGGCAGACTGCGTTGCACGAAAGTCAAGCAGCCAAATGTGCCAGACTGACAGACTGCCAGAGGAGCAGATTGCCAGTCATGCTGACGAGATTCGAGGACAGAAACTGGGACAACTGGGAATGCGCTGAATGAAACACAGAACGAGGAATGAAGAAGGATGAAGGATGAAGGAGTCTCCGATGGAGCCAAAGTTGCAAGTGAAACTGAAACTCAACTCCAAACTGATTTTGCATCCAGCTCCGATGCGCTTTGAAAGACGTTAAGAGACGTTGCCAATGTTTGCGTGAATTTGCGCCCGATTTGTTGCCCATCAAACGAGCGTCGTAATTTTGCGTGTGATTAATGAATGCATTGCACAAAGTGGCAAATGCATTTTTCGACTGACTGTCAAAGCAGCCAAAACGACAGACGCTTGATAAATGCGAGGCAGCAACAGGCAACAGTCAGCAATCAGGTTGCAAGTACGGATAACACTAGCTGAAAGCGAGAATTTTTTAAAATATAAGGCCGTAATTTAAGTTTAGTTGAATGAACATTATTAATCATTATAATAGTTTAAAATATTTATTTTTAAAAATGTTATTAATTAATTATACTATATATACATATTTTTTTTAAAATTAATTTATTTAGTAATTTTTTAATATTTAATAATATGAATAATTTTTATATTCTTTCTTTTTGTTATATTTTTATTTATTCTATTAAGACAACCAAGCATTTAATCTTTTGAAATAAATAATACAATACAATAAATCTATTTATATATAAATTTTAAGAATGTATATTTCTATAATATGTTTTATTTATTTATTTATTTTTATTTTATTTTATAAATTTTCGATTAGTTTTCTTTTTTTTATATATTTCCAATCAAGTATTTAATCTTTTGATAAATTAATAATATAGTTCAAATAATGTTTATTTATTAATTTTTTGATTCTCATTTCTATATTTACGTATATTAATGTTTTATTATGTTTCATTCTATTATATATTTTACTTATTACATTAAGATGAACAAGTAAAAAAACTTTAAGTATTTAATATTTTAGATAGACTGAATGTCTATATCTTTGCAATTGAATCTACTTACACGTAACTTTGGTGCATTTAAAAGTAGCTGAGTCAAAATTCCCACAGTTTTTACTGTATTCGAGTGCATTGAGAAGCTTTCAAGCTATTTACAAGTATATCAGTTTCCAGATATAGAAATAAATGCTGACAAACATCCAAAGACTCTTAATTTCTTTTGATTCTTTCTTCCTAACTTTCAGCCAGTGTCATTGGATAATTGACAGCAGCATTCAAATTAAGAGACTTGCTTGGAGAGAGGCAAACAAAAAAGTTGAGCTGCCATTAGTAAACCTCACGTCGTGTGAAAGGCAACTCATAAAATGGCAGACAGACTGAAATTCAAATAATGCTAGGACAAGCAACGAACAAGAGGACAACTGGATAGAAGGACAACAGGACATGATACGGACAACTACTAAGCAAATAAACTGACACTGAAACGGACTCTGACTGCAGTTGCTAACGAGAGAGCACAAAATAAAAGTGAAACTTACACCTACAGCTAAATGTGCAAATAAAATCAACAAAATGCCAAAAGCAACAACAACAACAAAGGCAACAGACACCTCAGACAGACTATGTTCTGGAGTCCTTGACTCCTTTAGTCCTATAGTCCTTGTTGCTCCTGTGCAAATAGTGTAGCATACATAATGGCGCCCGGAAATTGGAAGCATGCTCCATAAAATGCTTAAAACAATGATAATGCTAAACCAAAATAACTATCAAATGTGGTTGTAATGGCTGTCAAGGGAGTGGAGAGGGAGAAATCTAACCTGTTACCTGTTACTTGTTACCTGTTAGCAGTTGTTGGTTTGTTGCTCTGCTTTGCCTGTAATTGAGCTGCCAACAAATTCGCTTTAAGCCCTTTTGCAATAAGCAGCTGAGACCATCGACAACTGCCCCAAAACTCTGCACTTTTATTAGCCCAATTCTCTCACAGTTGTTGCTGCAATTTTCAGCATTTCATTTCCAATAACAATTATTCGTTTATTTGTTTATTGGCATTTATGTTATTCGCCTCGTTAAGCTTATGTTGATAATGAAGTGTCAGTTGGAAAGTTATTGGACATCTTTCCAAAAGCAAATATCAGATAATAAATACAAGAGAATAGACCCAAAAGTGCTTTAGAAATTTAATTGAAGTTGTGAATTACTTGTTAAATATTTGACTTAACTTAGTGAACTCACAGTATTAAATGATTGAATAGAAATGATCTTTTATGCTGAATTAAATTAAGGTAAAATCACAGAATATATTTCTTAGAACATTTAAAATGTATCGAAAAATAGTTTGAGAAGTAATTTAGAATTTCGACTTGAAAAGTATTTGATTTAACAGTCAATTTATTTGAAAATTCATTGAAAACCAAAACAAAAAAGATTTGAAAAAAATAAAATATGTAAAAAATTTTGTTTAAGAATTAAGAGAGAAGGTTAAAAATCAATTTTTACTAATATTTGATTAAATAATTCACTTACTTGCAATTCACAACCAGTTCAACTCGAGCATAAAAGATGCGTTGAACAATAATCTTAAATCGGAAGCAATAACAACAACAACAATTACATCAAGCTGAATACAAAAGCGCAGTTTAAATGCATAAGAAATTCGAGTGCAAACAGGTGCCAAGTAGCAACATTTGCAACCACAATGCAACAATCAGCAACAGCAGCAGCAACAACAACAACGACAACAACAGCAACGAGTGGCATGTGGCAGGTTGAAGTTGCAAGGTGGAAATCATTGCGGAAATCCTGACAACACACACAGAAAATATGTATTTTCCATCAAATTTACGATATTGTATGAAGTGGCATGCCACGGAGTTGCTTGAGTTGCTGCCAAAAGGTTTTTAGCTTGTTCCCCAACACAACACACACACACACACACACACACACACTTGTCGCACTTCATTGCGCTGACAAAGCCCAAAGCGTGCAACACACAACACACAACACACAACAAATGGCACATGGCACTTCTCTGTTCACATTGCACTCACACACACACATATATATATAATGTTATTGTTATTGTTGTTGTTTTTAGTCGCTGAATGCACTCAGCACTCGACTCTGCTCAACTCGACATAATTTTCAATTTTCATGCATGTTTTGCCATTTGGTTTGCAACTCGTAAGTAGCTTCGAAAATGTGAAATACTAAATTTTATTATTGCTCAATTGTTAAATTCTTCTGTTATCTTTACATATTTAATTGGTTACATTTATATGTTATTTATTATATGTTTTATTTTTGGTTAGCAAATACCCTGTAAGTATTTTATTATACCCTGGGGGTATATTAAGTTTGTTCAAAAGTATGTAACAGGCAGAAGGAAACATTTCCGACCCCATAAAGTATATATATTCTTGATCAGCGTCAACAGTCGAGTCGCTATACCCTTGTCTGTCTGTCCGTCTGTCCGTATAAACGAAAGGATCTCAGAGATGGTAAGAGCTAGGACCACCAAATTTGGAATGAAGACTCACTATTATGTCAGGCAGAACAAGTTTATGTTAAAATTTTGCCACGCCCATTGTGGGGGGCGTAATTCATCAAAAACTGACATCACCTTTAATTCAGGGTTTTGAGTTAAATTTTGAAATTTTTTTTATTTCAACGGATGTAGGATCATGCCCAGAAACTAATCAACAACTTTCAACACGATTGGACCATAAATAGTGAAGATAATGAGCTAAAAATAATGGTAGAATATGTTCATACATACATATGTATATAAATAGAATTAACAGTCAATCAATCATTTTGCATTTACTCTGTCAAAATGTACAGCGAGTATGTATATCGAATTTGCCAGCCTCAGTACAAGTGGCGCGGTGGCGGAAGTGATGAGTGCTCGGCAGGTGAAACGGGAGGCCGAGGTTCGAATCTCGGTTTGGTCGATGCAGATTATATTTAATTATTTAATATTTTTCGTTTATTTAAATTGTGCGCAGGTTCGATTCCTGGTTTTTTTTTTTTTTTATTATTATTACTTTTTATAAATTTTAAAAATATTAAGATATCGTGCAAATTGGTTCAAATCACTCATTAATGTCATATATGTATGTTAGGGTGTCCCTTATTTGGTCAAAGTCAATATTTTTAAACGCATACGGGCTAGTTTTGTTCATTATGTCCTAAAGGACTCAGAAATAAATTTTCACCTCAATCGGAGTATGATAACCCGTGCCGACTTGGATCGGAAAATTTAAAAATTATATAGGAAAAAAAAAAATTTTTTTTAATTTTTTTAATTTTTTTTTTTTTATTTTGTTCATTTGGTCCTAAAGAACTCAAAACCAAGTTTTCACCTTAATCGGAGTACGATAACCCATTCAAATTTGCATCGAAACATGCAAAAACAGTGTTTTAACACTGATAATACATTTTTCGATGATTTTTCATGTTTCGATGCAAATTTGAGTGGGTTATCGTACTCCGATTAAGGTGAAAACTTGGTTTTGAGTTCTTTAGGACCAAATGAACAAAATAAAAAAAAAAAATTAAAAAAATTAAAACAAATTTTTTTTTTTCCTATATAATTTTTAAATTTTCCGATCCAAGTCGGCACGGGTTATCATACTCCGATTGAGGTTAAAATTTATTTCTGAGTCCTTTAGGACCTAATGAACAAAACTAGCCCGTATGCGTTTAAATATATTGACTTTGACCAAATAAGGGACACCCTAATGTATGTAGCTGCCACAGTAGCGGTAGGTCGATAATTAAGGATAAGTATCAGATTTGCATGGCCATTAAATCTTCCGCGTGCCGGAGCCTAGGCCCAGGGTATATTACTGTCGAGTGCACTCGACTGTTCCGCTTGTTTTTCATTTGCAATGTTATAAAGGCTCTTCACTTTTCTCTTTATTACTTTCTGGGTCTTATCATCATAACAGCACGTTTCATGGAACTTTCGAACCCACGGAAAGTATTCCAATTGATTCCCTTGCCAAAGCTGTTATCGCCATATTTGCCGGCCAAGTTGCTGTAATCATCACAAATAGATAGATAGATAAGCATAATAAGCAGCAAACAAAAACACAATAAATATTCTTCACATGTCTAATATGCTTGTAAACAAATAAATAAATAATTAAATGAATAAAAAATTAATATAAAGGCAATTAAATCAATTAATAATTCATAAATATACAAAAATATAAATAGCTTACCTTTTATGACATGGATCGGAATACCACCAACCGCCAGTAAATTTTTCAGCACAATTCGTTCCTTGGCCAACATTATTTCGATCGTAGGTTGAAAACTTTCGGGTGTGGTGATGTGAGAGAGAATCTCCAGCCGTTCCATTGGCCTTACCCAGTGTGTTCAGAGCAAAGTCTTCTTATCTTCTTTCTCATATGTCTCATAGCGTTCAACACCATCGGCGTCTTCCAGCAGAACGAGCAACTCTTGGCTTCTTTCTGACGTCAGAGAATAAATTTTTCTTAATCCTAGGAAGAACTCGCCATCAAGATCTCCAAATCCCTCCGCATAACTTTCCCAATCTCTATACAGCGACCTCCCCAAGTTTTTGTGTCGCAAAAAACGTTCATCTCAGTTCGATAGTAGTTTGGGGCTTTTACATTGTAAATCCCACTGGGCATTGAATTCTCCGTCACTTGGGCGCAATCTTTATAGACATAGTCTCTTTTTTCAATATTTCTACGAATTTCCGTTTCCTTTTTCCATTTTTCTTGCTCGATTTCAATGTCAGCTTGTTTTAATTTCAGAATGACTTGTTCCTGCCTGATAGGATCATTCATTCAGACTGATTAAATTAATGAATCATTTACTCACAACACTTACTTTATTGTATCAATTTCGTTAGTCACATTGAACTCTGATGTTTCATTGCTCTCACAAATCCATACAAAAGTACTTATCACAAAGATAAGAGCAATATTTTTTAGCTCCATAATAACAAACTTATTTAATCAATATGTTGATGTGAACTGAGCTAATGTCAGTTTGAATCGCACTTTTATAGAAATTGCGAATACTTCTTATCAAACAATAAATAATGATAACGTTTGAGTTCTGAACAGAAAGCTTTTCTAGTGAAAACTTTCATTAGTTATTTAAGAGATATTAGAAATTGTTTGTAAGAGTTAATTTCATAACAAAATGAAAAATAATAAATGTTGAGCTTTTATATTAACTAGTGCCTTAATCTCATAGAGAATTCTCTGAATAAATTGATTTAAGCACTAAATTTTCACATCTTTTGACTTTGTCTGAGTTTGTTGGCCATGTCAATATATGGAATCTATTTACAAAGCATTAAATTGTAATTTTTTAATTGCACGCCAAAGATTTAATGACTTGACTGTGGTAATAACACACAACAGACATTGTCAGTAGTCAGTAGTCAACAGTTGCCTATTTTACTTTTACTGGCAGCTGATTAAAAAGCAGCGCGCACAAAAATATGCAACGCTTAATTACATAAATGGATAGCTCGAAGCTTCGTGAAGAAAGAAAACTCTCAACATGAAGCACAGCAGCAAAGTACACTGAGAAAAATAACAAAATTTCCTGAACTAAACAGGGGATATTCGAGTTCAAATGATTTCAAAAGCTAACTGAGCTGGGAATTTTAAAAATACGAGAATGAAAATCCTAATTGAAAATCGCTCTTCGCCATCTCGGAAAACTTAAAATGAGACTTTTCTGGGATACTTTAAGTACATTTTAAGATTAAACTAGCTTAAGTACACAAAAATCTTAAATTTAATCCAAAATTTACTTGTTGGATTCTTTCTTGAAATATACTAGTTTAATTACATAAATATCGCAACAAGAATGTTAAAGAATTATTTATACTATTTCATAAAAACGACTTTTGTTGGTAACATGATGTTATCTTTTTGCGGCTAGAATCTGTTGAGAATTCTAAGGCGAAAAAATGAAAAATAATCAGATCGATCAAGTATATTATTATAATTATATCAAAATTTTAAGAACAAAACGGTATAAATTTAAGTATAGATATACTTAATTTTAAGATGTCATATTTTTTTTAAGTGTATATAAAGAGAGAGTGAGAGAGAGAGAGAGAGTGGAACAAATAATAGAAACGACAGTCATTTGGAGCATTCCAAGAAATTTTTGAAAATGTTGAAACATTGCTAAAAAGGTATTACGTTAAAATTATGGAAGAAAAAGAAACTGTTTTTTTTCAAACCAGTTTTAAGAACAATAAAAAAAATAGTATGGTTTCTATTATTTTTTTCATCCCCGTTTATGTGTGTTTTGTATTGTATTATATTTTTTAAGTGAAATGTGCCATAAAATTAAACAAGCTTAACTTAACTAGCAACAAATCTTAACTTTGTGTCATTTGCATTTAAAATTAGTGGGTGCAACAACTTATTTTACTTTTCATTAAAAAATAAAATTTTTTATTTCCTAACCAACTTTTTGAATTAAAATTTTTTTTTTATTTTGTTGAATTTATTTTTGGACTTTTGAATACCCAGTAAATTTTATTGGCGGGCAATAACTTTATCAAACTATTCACTGTTTGCTTTGACTTTATAATTTTGAACTTATTTTCATCGAAACACTCCGAAATCTTAGTATGCTTAAAAATTCTTTCATTTAAAATGCTTTTATTTTTTACACATTTCATTAGTTATATACATTCTTTATATGTTTCATTTTCGGTTAGCAAGCTAAAAAGGATCTTAACTTTTATTTTGACTACTTTCTCGGCCTTATCATCATAACAACACGTTTCATGGAATGTTCGAAGCCGCGGAAAGAACTCCAAACGATTCCCTTGCCGTATCTGTTATCGCCATATTTGCCGCCCAAGTTGCTGCAATTATCATAAATAGATAGATAGATAGATAGTAAAAATCAGCAGAAAATCGTTAAGTAAACAAATAAAAAAAATAAATAAATAAAATAACAATGAATAATTAAAAATATAAAAAAACAAATAGATAAATAAATAAGCAAATAAATATATAAATAAATATAATTTTTTACCTTTGAAGACATGGGTCGGAATACCACCAGCCGCCAGTATAATGTTGAGCACAGGTCAGCTTCAACTTTTCAGTTCCATTTCCGGCATTATCTCGATCGTAGGTTGAAAATTTCCAGGTGTGGTGATGTGAGAGAGAATCTCCAGCGTTTCCACTGGCCTTACCCAGTGTGTTCAGAGCAAAGTCTTCTCGCTCCGATGAAATTGCAAATTTCTCATATGTCTCATAGCTTTCATTACCGTAGAAATCTTCCAGTAGAACGAGCAACTCTTGGCTTCTTTCAGAGGTCAGAGAATAAATGTGGCGTAATCCTAGAAAGGACTCGCCATCAAGATCTCCAAATCCCTCCGCATATCTTTCCCAATCTCTATAGAAGTTGACACTTCCATCCAATCTCTGCAATATGATTGTCCAGTTACCTCCCCAAGTTTTTGTATCGCAAAAAACTTTAATCGTACTTGAATATGAGTTCATGACCGAGGTCATTACCTCGTAGATCCCACTGGGCTTTAAATCCGCAGTCACTTCAGCGCAATCCTTGTAGGCATAGTAATATTCTGGACTTCTCGGAATATTTCTGGCAATCGCTTGTTCCTGTCTAATAAAATCGTTCATTTAGATTGATTTAATTAATGAATCATTTACTCAAAATACTTACTTTATCGCATTTTCGTTAATCACTTTGAACTCTGCTGTTTCATTGCTTTCACAAATCCACACAAAAGTACTTATCATACAGATAAGACCAAATAACTTTAACTCCATAATAGCAAACTTATTTAAACAATATTTTAATGTGAACTGAGCTAATGCCAGTTCGAATCGCACCTTTATAGAAATTGCAAATACTTGTTATCAAAAAATAAAGAATGATATCGTTTAAGACTTCCTGTCCTATCTTCTACTATAAATAAAAAATGAAAGTACTTTTAAGTATATATAATATAAAAATTAATTAAAAATCTTATCTATTTGCATTGATTAATAAAGTTAGCTTTCTAAAAAAGGTCTGGATATTGTTTATTTCATGAAATACATGTATTGAATACTAAAGACCACTAAAATATATATGTTGAGCTTTTATATTAACTAGGGCCTAAATCTCATAGAATAAATGAATATAAATAAAATACATTTATTTTAGCAGTCAATTTTCGCATCTTTTGACTTTGTCTGAGTTTTGTTGGCCATGTCAATAAATGAAATCGGAACTATTTACAAAGCATTAAATTGTAATTTTTTAATTGCACGCCAAAGATTTAATGACTTGACTGTGGTAATAACACACAACAGACATTGTCAGTAGTCAGTAGTCAACAGTTGCCTATTTTACTTTTACTGGCAGCTGATTAAAAAGCAGCGCGCACAAAAATATGCAACGCTTAATTACATAAATGGATAGCTCGAAGCTTCGTGAAGAAAGAAAACTCTCAACATGAAGCACAGCAGCAAAGTACACTGAGAAAAATAATAAGATTTTCTCACCTAATCAGGGGATGTTCGAGATCAAATGATTTCAAAAGCTGACTGATTTGGGAATTTTAAAAATCGGATAGTGAAAATCTTATTTAAAAATCGATTCTAGTACAAAACGTTCTCATATACTAGTTGGATTCTTTCTTGAAATATACTAGTTTAATTACATAAATATCGCAACAAGAATGTTAAAGAATTATTTAAACTATTTCATAAAAACGACTTTTGTTGGTAACATGATGTCATCTATTTGCGGCTAGAATCTGTTGAGAATTCTAAGGCGAAATGAAAAATAATCAGATCGATCAAGTATTTAAAATTTTAAGAACAACTCGGTTTAAATTTAATTTAAGTACGGATAAACTTAATTTTAAGATGTCATATTTTTCTGAGTGTATATAAAGAGAGGGAAACAGAGAGGGGGAGAAAGAAGAGAAGAAACGAGAAGCGCAACTCAAGCTGGCGTGTAATATCGAGATAATAAGAAAATGGTGAAAATTAAATTGTTTTTGGTGCGCGCGCCAAGTGACCAATTAAAATGGACTGACTGCAAAAAGTCTTCGACTCGTAGCTCGAGACTCGACAAGCTGAACAACAACAACAACAACAACAGCCGACGGGGGAAATAAAATACACCGCAGACGTCTCTTCGACATCGACATCGACGTCTCTTCGGCAGCTGTTACTCCTTTCCTTTCTGTCTTTCTCTTTCTCTCTTTCTTTCTTTTCCTTTTTCTTTTCTGCCCCGTTGAGATTTATCCAAGAAGTATTTTTGTGCTTCTTCTTCGGCTGTCTGTTTGTTTAGCAATAAAATCATTTTGAGCTTTCTAATCATGCCTGCTGCCATCTTCTGCCACCTCCTGGCGAGTCCTGGCCAAGTCCTGGCATCCATGTTGCCACATCGCAATGGAGCAATGAAAGAGCAAACTAAATTAGCACCGCGGGCCTCTCAGCAACATTCTCAGCAACAACAACAACAACGACAACAACTTCGACAGAGTCGTAAATAAAACTTGGCCAGAACTAATATGCCAGCGAGTTGGCGTGGCCCACAAATCTTTGGTAAAGTAAATTGCGCGAGCTGCATTGGAATTGTTGTTACCGGTTCGGAGTTTCAGATGCCCTGCTTTCCTTAACCCTTGTTTCCTTGACCCTTGACCATTCCCTTCTCTGTACTTTCACTGCCAATGCTCTAACATCCAGCTCTTATTGGACTCTTCAGCTACTACAACAGCTGTTGAAAGACAGATGAGTGAGGAAATCGTATATGCACTGATGAAGATATTCAATTTTTAAAAATTAATGAAGATTTTAGTCTCAAAACTAAGAGTTTTGCTTTTGAAAATGTGCCAAAATAAATTATATACTCGAAAATAAATTAAGTGGTATTTTTGTCAAGATCAAAGAATTGTCTTGATTATTCGACTTGAGCTTAAATTAAAGTTTAAGAAATGATATTCATATATATCTAGACTCAAGATCACTCTTATATATTGAATTGTTGGGATTTCCTAGTCGACAACACATAATTTACTTGCCATCATGTTTATTATGATATTACTTAGCTTTCAAATTATTATCTCACTTATAGGGTATCGCCTAGTCGCTCAGCCTCAATCTCTACCACTCTTTGTAAGTTTTTTGTTGCTCTTCTCGCTTTTCGTGTATTTGCTGTTTGTTGGCAACACACTAATTACCGCAATTAATTATGCTGCCTGTGGAACGAGCCAAGTTGAGTCGAGTCCAGTTCTAAACGCGCCTCGGCACAGAACAGGGAATTGGGGGGATAAGAACTTTGTGTTGTTGCTGGTTTTGGTGGGTTAACGGGTTGCATTTGCTTTCTGACTGCAAGTTTTTTTTGGCTAAACCAACTGTGTGTGTGTGTGTGTGTGTGTTCGTGTGTAAGCCAATCCTCAGTGCACATTTTAAACTGCTTTGGCCCAGAGGCCTTTTTTCAGACAGAGCTTTCCACAAAGCGCATATCAAATACACAGAGCGGCAATTTAATTCGTTTAGGCGAAAATCTCATCAAAATAAGGGAGAGTTGATTAAATTGTTGAAATATTCGATTTATTTAGAGATCAGTGTTGCAACAAAATAACACAACAACAACAACAACACACAAAGGGTTAGATTAACTTTACAGCTATTTTGTCAATTTTGCGACTTAGAATTCTCAACTGGTTCTGGCTGCTGTTGTTGTATGTTGATAAAGTGTCAAATCGACATATATTAGACCTCGAGCTAACTAAACTTAACTTTAAATATTTCATTCTGAATCTTTATAAAGAAACATCTGATTTCTCAGCAGATTAAACATCCTAACTAAAAACTAATATTAATTGCTAAAATAAATTGCAACTGTTCTAATAAAACTCTTTTTTCTTTCTCAGTGAAAATGGCAATAAATGTTTTATTGACAGTCCAAAATCGAAATGCAGCTGCTAACAAATAGCTTTACCTCAAATTATTTGCTCAAACTTAACGCTCTGTGGGTTCATACAAATAGCGGTACAGTGTGCCATCGATAAAGCGAATGAATTGAAGGAGAATCGAGCGAAAAACAAAAAAAGAGGAAGCGCTGACATGAAAACGGCATTGGCTTAATAAACTCGAAGCGGCACGGCGGCAACTGAAGCGGCAGTTGCAGTTGCAGCTTCCATTGATGCCGCGAGGCTTTGCACAGACAGCAAACAAAAAAGAGCACAGAAAATATGGTAAGATTTTAAAATACCCTGTAAAAAAAGAAATACAAATATGTGTTTTATTGTGTCACATAAATTAGTTCATTTATAGCTAATGTACATTTATTGCATATTATAAAAAAGTATAATATAACTCAATTGAGTGACATTCGCAATTTTAAATAATATGATTAAAAAAAACTATTTTCTTACTTATGTCTAAAATTAATACTGTAAATGAATTTTTTATATGATAAACAAAGATTTTGGATTTGGACTCATTTTTATTTTGGCTATACATGTGTTTTTGAAATATTTATATTTATTTATATTATATATACATATATTTTTAAAAGTCTTAGTGGAAGAGTAGAGAAAGGAATTTGATTTTAAGACTACTTACATTGTGCTATTTTTTTTTTAATTTTACTATTTTATTAAAAATAAAAAGTTTATGGTATTTTTAATTTTGAAAACCTAGAACTGTCTTGTTATACAAAATACTCTTCTTTCATGCAAAGTGATTACAGGGTATCTCGTGAGAAAAAAGCCTGCAACGATTTGGACTAAAAGCGTGGGCGGTGTCGACACCATTCAGCCGTGGAGTAGAGGGAATAGAGGTCATTTTTTGTCACACTTCTGCCAACGACAAAGTCGAACTTTAAAGCATTTTCCGAACTGCTGTTCGCCTTTAAATCGGAAATGGAAATGGAAAAGCTGACCACATGGTTTTCCATTCGACGTGAACTCACTCATTATCCTTATTTGGCTTTGACAGCTGCATGTTGACTGTTGACTGTTGATTGTCGATGGTGGAATGTTGATTGTTGATTGTTGATTGTGGACTGATGTCTGCATGCAAAACAATTATACAAATGTCCAGACCACGCCCCCCTTTTTGCTTTTGTTTTTGATTGTTGATCCCTACGGGGCTCCTGTTTTGCCCCGATGCTAATGCCAAATGCCAAATGTTGAAATGTTAATGCCCAAATTCCAAATGCCAAATGCTGTTGTCAGTTGTCTGCTGATGCCATCATGAGGCACAAATAGAATCATGTCGGACAACAACTACAAAGAATTATTCAACTCGCGGTTCGTGGCCATAAAACTCTGTCTGTCTATCTATCTGTCTGTCTATCAGTCTTTCTGTCTGTCCGCCTGAGGCCTAAAAGCACACAATATGGCGCAACGCGTCGCGTCGCTTTTTAGCCCAGTACTTAAAGAATTCAAGGGCTTATGAGTTTGTGATTATAAATAGCATATCAACAGATTTGCCCGCAGATCAAGTTTGCTACACACGAAATATATACTAATGCAAATGTTATTTTTATTTTATTTTTTATTTATTTACATTTTATATTTCTTTTTAATTTTCAGAAATTTATATTAGCCTGATTTGAGTTAGAGAAACGAAGCATAAGTTCTTTACCTGCGACCCAAGTTAACTTTCAGATTTGTATTCCAATTTTCTTTCAATTTTTGCATATATTTATTACTGGGTACTGGGCATCGCGCAGTCCATCACTTCGATTGAAGCCCGCTTACTTCTTGTTGTTGTTGCTGTCCATCGTTCATTGTCCGTCATCCGCATTCGCATCTGCATCCGCATCCGCATCCGCACTGTTTGCCATGCATCTGATTTATGCGGCTGTCAGCGGAAAAAAGGCTCCCATCGACAGTTGCCAGCACCAGCTGCTCTCTTCCCTCTCCTACCCTCCCGCTCACCCATTACTTCACCGCCCGCCTGTTCCTTGGAGTCATTCATTTCGTCGTCCGTCGACCGTCGACTGATTGACAAACCGCTATTTGCCGAAATGAACCGTTTGACATGCGGTTTGACGGCTCCTCGACACGGTTGCCGGTTTCAAAATTGCTTTTGTGGCATTCAGAAGTTGCAGCACAGAGCGTTCAACATTGCATCGCTTGCTCTGATTGCAATTCCATTGCATCGCCATTGCATCTCACTCTCTCTCTCTCTCTCGGCTGTCTCCAAAAACTTTGCATTCGAAAGACGCTCCTAAGTTAGCTCCAATCAAATATGGGAACTTGCATGATAAGAATTTTTACATACATACGTTATCGGAACTACTCGGAAAATTCGCGAGCCTTAAGCTCTTTTAAATTGTGTAAAATATTAGTTTATTTTAGGGACCGTAATCATTAAGAGTTATATTATAAAAATTACAAGTTATCATTATTTGTGATTTTTATGTTTTTGCTTAAAATAAAACTCACTTTAAAAAAAGCTTACTAAATCATTTTAAAGATTTGTTTTTGTGCTTTATGGGCCCCCTGGGTTTCTTTTATAGGGTTTTAAGAAAAACTGGTTAAAAATCTTATACAAAAACCATGAATTTAAAGTAAGTTTCATTTAGAGCAAAAAAAAATAAAAATCATAAATAATGATTATTTGTGAGTTTTATTTTTTCGCTCAAATTTAATCATTATCATTATTTTTTTGTATGTGTATTCTAGTCATTGATTTTTTAATGTGAAAAATTTCAATAATCATTATTTAAGGTCCCTGGTTTATTTTAAAACTATCCAAAATTCAATGTGAAGCTTGAATTTCAATGTGAAGCTTTGAATTTATTTGTATTTGTATTTTTTTAAAATTCTAAAATATATATAAATTGATAAAACACTTAAAAATTTAGTGATTTCATGGGACACTTGAGGCAGATCGAGTGGATAGTTAGAAGACTCTTATTTAACAAATTCCTCGCTACTTTCGGAGTCGGAATTCAGGAGAGAAACAATTTCCATGCTGTGCACCGGATATTTGGACTCCTCGTCGGAGAGAATCAAGTCGCTGTTGATGCTGCTAATTTGGAGCGTCGCTTCGGAGACGGTCAACTTTGGCTTGGAGCTTACTTGCTGGGGTGGTGTACTTTCGTGAGGCAGTGTAGGCTTGAGACACTCTTGGTTAACCATGAGATTCGGGACGGGATTGTGCAGTTTCTTGAATAGCTCTGTGCGATTTAAGCAAGTATTTCCGCCACGGAGACGCTGATCGCTGACAAACTCAAAGTTGATGCCGCCAAAAACAGCATCTCTGGTATTCATCGAACTGCGCACGTCGATCACACAGAATGTGAGTATTTCCTGGAAGAGACCCAGGCAATTGGCCTCCTTAATTCCCGCTTCGTTGACCAGCAAACAGCCCAACACCTTTCCCGTCTCCAAGTCCCGCACATTCACATGGTAAACATTATCGGCTCTCAGCAAAATTGTTAAGGCAACTTCTGTAAAAAGTCGTTTGCCCATTAGCTTAAAAAGTTCGCCCTGCAGGGAACTCAAAATTGGAAGTTCCTTATTTTTGCAGAACTGACACAGACTCGAGGGCTTCTGACAAAGTTTGTCCTCCTCTTGGACTTTCTCCTTCTCCTTCTCAGTTTCGAGGAATTTACATTTATCATTGAGATTGGTCACAGTCCCACTGAGTTGCATCAACTGATCGTTGATTGCATTCAGTTTCTCCTTCTGTTGAATCTCACTGGCAACTTGATCCTCCAGTTTCTTCATTAAATTCGTCAACTGCATCGAGATCTGAGGAATTTGATTACATTCCTCACAGTGAGCTCTATCCTCAAATGAGATGTGTCTTAATGGTTCCGTTTTTTCCTTCGATGAGTTTCTATTCCTCGATGAACAGGGCTCAATTGTGGGACACTGAATACACTCACTTTTCGATTCGATTGTTGGACAATTGATGGGCTTAACTTCGCAGCTAACGGGTCTCTTCTCGCTCCACTTCTTAGCACTCAGTCTCAGTGGGGACTTTGAGAATCGTATCATAAATCCCGGATCCTCCGAGCTACTGCAGATCACGCGTGGCTTCGATGGCACTACCAAAACTGGATGCTTACACTTGCACTTGAACCTCAGCTGATGTTTTGGCTTCTTCTGGGCAGTTGCCTTTTCCTTTTCCTTTTTCTTTGTAACTTCCTTTTTCTGTTTTTTATCTGACGGCGCTAATGCTGCACATCTCTCGGGATTATCTTGACAATTGCATTTATTTGGTTTACCAGATCGATGTGGAAAGCATTTGAAATTGGGCATAGAACAAGATGCCAAGGCTTTGCTTAGTCGTCCTCCGGCGAGCAAACGACTTTGGCCCTGTCGATTCAGTGGAAGTTGACGGCTTTTGGAGAGCAACACGTTAAGACGTTCGGCTCGAATCCGAGCCTTCAGATACTTTTCATAGGTACGTATTGAATCTGTGTGGAGATAGTGCAGTGAAAAGACTTTACAGAGTTGAAAAAAAGTTTTAAAAATCAGCTTTTTAACCCAAATTAACTCTATTTATGTCTATTTTATAAGTTTGTCCTAATTTAGAAACATTCTTTGCGTTCTTTTTCGCAGTATAGTTTCCCGCTTACCATCTATATACAGTCAATTTACTTACCCATTTGGTTGCTTAACTGGAAATTTACTTGCATGTCATAAAATCTCAACTCGAACTGCTCACATCTTTTTATTCACGCCTCAAACTTTACTTGACAGCTGCTCGCTTGCTTTGTACAGTCGAAATCTGACTGTAATCACTCAACATCTGTCAAGTATTTCATGATTTTCATGATTTAATAAAGAAAATGTTTCCATAAACATTTAATAAAATAGTTTATTTGCCACAAATGGAAGTGCATTTTTATTCCAGAGGCCCATTTTCAACAACATTCAGAGACATTCGTTTTGCGAATTTAATGCTGATAAAATCACAAGTAAATTAATGTTTTTTCGATAGTTTTGCAACTGTTTTCTCTTAAATCATTGCTTGATTCCATCAGAAGTGAAATTTAATACATTTATCCCAATAAAATTACGAAATGAATGAATGAACACGTAAAATAAAAAAATTGCATTGGTTTTCAGTATTTATTTTAGTGTATTTTATTTAGTTTTACTTTTGCACAATTGGCACACAGAAACCACAAAACATTTAATCATTGGCAACTTTGTTACATAAAATATACATATGTCTATGTATTTATATTTGTATTTATTTGTATATATTTTATAAAATTCCATTTATTATTAAACGACTGTTCCTTTGTTGTCTATTTGTTTATGTTTACTTATAATGTGTTTGTTTTGCATAATATTGGATGGTTTTGTCTTTAATTTGTTTATTTTGGCTTTGGCTACATTTAAATGTTGTAAATTGTTTATACAAAAAACTGCGCATTGTATTTCTAAGCTTCTTTATATGAATTTTGTATATTTTACAATTCATAAGAGGATTTGTCAGAGTTAGTTTGTGGATATGGCATTTAAATGCTTATTGTTTAATTTGTTTCGGGTAAGGATTGAAATACGTCGGAAGTGACTTTAAGTGGAATGACATTCAAGTTATTCAAGTTGACTCTTTAATTTCCTAACTTATTTGGCCTCAAGGCACGCAACTGTAGCTAGTTGGGGACCACAGCACTTTGGGATTTGCAATATAACTTTTAAGTTAAACTTTCGAATATTTCAGCTAGAAGCTAAGCATTAAACGTGCTCTGAATTACACTTTCTCCTGGACTCTTTAAATTTACTAAACTTGTTGAAAGAGTGTTAAAAGAGAAACACAATTAAACTGAGTTGAAAGTGTAATTCGGAATCTGCACATATTATTATAGTTATTATAATTTGATTATTTGGTATTTTTTTGTAATAAATTTTGACTAATCTCTTTGGCTGAATCAACAAACAAAACGAAACTGCTTATAAACATAGACTTAAGTGTGATTACATTCATTATCAAGAACTTAGAGCGATATTTAGTACACGTCGGCAAATCAGAGTTGGTCTTAAAGCTACACAAAGCACATGGATCTAGGGGGATCTGAGTTAGAGAGTTAGAGAGAGATGGAGACTCTCAGTGGCAGCGTCGCAGCAGAAGAAGCAGCAAAGTTGCACTCAGAACTTGATACAGAGATGGCAACAGTCCAGCTGCCGATGCTCGCGGCTCCAGAGACAGAGTCCTGCACTTCTCCACCTTGGTGTAGTCACTGTATCCTGCCAGATTTCGCGTAGCGGCCCGAATCAAATAAACTGTGTCCGGCTTCAGGTCCACAATCAGCAAACTGGCACCTGTCCCAGAGAAATGAGAAAGTTATTAAGAATATTATGACAGACATTTCTGGGCATTACAAATATTATATATTACTAATCAGAATTTGAGTCGAAGCAAGTAATTATCTACTATTCCACAATTTTTTTAATTGCTAAAAAATTTTATTTTTATTTAAAATGATAAAATTATGTAAGAACAGAAAAAAAAATATTTTTTTCTGTATTAGTTTTAGTATAATTTTTTTGACTTTTTAGTATTATTAATGTATACTAAATTTATCAGTTCTTACAACTAATAGATAAAATTATCAAAAAACAGGAAAAAAAAATATTTTTTCTGTTTTATTTTTAGTATTATTTAACTTTTTAGTATTATTAATGAATCCAAAAATTTTTTAGTACTTCCAACAATTTTAAGTTTTTAACAACTGCACTTACAACTAATTTAATATTTTTAGTATTATTAGGAATATATATTTAAAAAATTCTTAAATTCTTAAAAGAGCAGAAAAAATGTATTTTCCCTTCTGTATATTTAATATTATTAATCTTTTTAGTTAAGAAAACATATTTGATCAATTCTTAAAAAATATTTTAATATTTTCTTTCATATTATCTTCTGTTCCTTACTGTGTTATTTTTAGTATCGTTAATCTGTTTAGTATTATTGAGGAATACATATTTAGTCAATTTTAAAAATATTATTTTAGCTTCCAGCAAATGCAAAATTGTGTAAGAACAGAAAAAATCGTAGTGACCAGGGGACACAATACTAATACTCTCTTCCTTTATTTTAGGTCTGATTCGACTTTTCTGGATTAACCCTAAGTCTCTCAACAAATATTTAATATTTTCAATCCTTCAAACTTTCTATTCTTAGTAATTTAAATTTAAAATGCTATAATATTATAGTTTATTAAAATTGTTAATCCTAAGTCTTGTTTTTTTATATATTTAAATATTTTGTACCACTTTGTTCTTAAACATTTCTATGTCAATTTAAAATGTATAATTTTAATATTGTTTTATTTGAAAGTGTTGTTTTATTTTTGACTTACCTTCCTCGTAGGGGAAATCCTTGCTCCTGGCATTGGTCCACTTGCCCAGGTCGGTTTTGAACTCCAGCTCCGTCAAGTACTCGATGCGAAATCCGTTCACCTCCATGGGATCGAGCTTATTCTTATCCCGCTGCACACTCACATCCACATCGACGGTGTTGGAGTTGAATCCCCGCAGCTGGAACACATTGGGCAGCGGCGGTTTCCTCCCCTGCTCCAGTTTCGTCACCCGCTCGATGCTGCCCAAATTGTTGTGGGCCCGACAGCGATAATTGTCAAACTGTTTGGCATCCAGAACGTTGATGGTTAGACGCGACCAATTGCTCTGTGTCTCAATCGTGTACATTTTGCCATTGCTCTCCAGTTTCTTCTGCTTGCGGAACCAACTGAAGGTCGGAGGCGGTTCGGCAGTTGCCTTGCATTCAATTGTCGCCGTTCCGTTCAAATATGCAAATTGTATCTCAGTGTGCAGCCGTTGAATCCATTGCGGTTTGTCTGTTGTCAATTAATTGAAAATTAAGCATATTTAATTGTCATTTGTGAGTCTCGCGCTCAAAAGTATGCTACATAAATCATGTGACGTCCATATAAATCAAAAAATAAAGTCATTAGCTGCACATGTGCCACGCCCACAGCCCACAGCCCAGTCCTTTCCTCCTTGCCGACAGGACACATCTGTCAGCTAAACGTATGTAATTTTAAAATATTTCGTGCTCAAAAAACTATTTGCCACAAAGTGCGCTGCATACATAAAACGCAGCACACATTTTAGAGCCGCCCATAAAAATGCTCAAGTAATTTCGGTGCCATTCACAACAAAAGCACAGTGGTTCGAGAGTGCTTAAAGTGCTGTTAAAATGGCACGCAAATCAATAAAAAATTTAAAAATTTAAAATTTAATAACAACTGGTAAGTTTTTCACTGAAATGTGCTTAAAGAGCTTTCAAAGCGCGTCAAAAGCTTTGAATAAAATTAAGTTCAATGAAAAGTATTAACTTTACTACTGCTAAGTTTTAAGGTAGCTTTAACGAGCTTTCAAATCGTTTAGAAAGCTTTTTTTGAAATATTATTGCGTACATTTTAAAAGATTAAGACTGATAACAGTTTAAGAGAGCTTTCAAAGTACATTCAGTACCATAATAGGTAGATTAATTTTGACTGTAAACTTCACTGTTGATTTAAGCTTCAGCAGCTTTAAAATGTGATTGTAAGCGAATGCTTATTTAACTGACTGAAAGCTCTGCTATTTTTGATCTCTATAAGCTACCAATTATAGATAACAATATGGGAAAAATTAAATAAAATGTATAAGCTATTAATGTTTAAATTGAAAATACTCCATAAATAATTACTTATTCTTGTGATAATTTTTTGGTTTGCTTTTTAGTGTATATAAACTGTCAAAGCACTGTGCAATGTAGTTAGTTTGGAGTTGTGTTGAGTTGAGTTGAGAGGAATCATAAATCACACTCACGTTCGATTTTCATCAAAACTGTTCGCTCCTGCATATCGGAGGCAATCGAATTCACTTGGAATGCACGGCACGTGTATTCGCCGGTGTCAAACTGTGTTACCTTGTTGATGAGCAAGCCATCCGCCAGGATGCGAAATTTCGAAGCATTTGCTGTCAAAATCAGAGAGAGAGAGAGAGAGAAAAGACAACAAACATGATAAACGGGTGTCCAGAGAAAATCGACAACAAAGCAAAATGAGGGAGAAAAAATCAATGATATTTGAGGAGAATATTGAGGAGAATAGAGAAGGAAGAACTCATTACCATGGCGATACTTACTCTCCGCATTAATGGGCTGTCCATTGAAATGCCAGGTAACATTCGGTTGCGGCTCCCCCTTCACCTCGCACAAAATGGTTGCGTTTTGTCCCTCCCTCACAATCTGCACGGTCTCCTTTTCCGTAAACGTAATTTTCTCTACATGTGTGTGTGAGTGTGTGTGTGTGTGTTTGAGATAGAGAAAGCATACAATGAAAAATTAATGAATGTGTGTGTGTCTGGGGCTATTCCAGGGTATCTCTGTACTTACGATACACAATCAAATCGAACGATTTACTATGCGGTCCGCCCTCAACCGCCTCACAGCTCCAATTGCCCTTGTCCGCGAGTGCGATGTGTGCGAAAACGATTTTCAATTGTTCTGTGTGTGGTAAACATTGCAAAGTATTAACAAAAAATACACACCAAAATGAGTAAGCTTATTGCTTAAATACCAGACTGATAGATAGCCTGTAATAAGAAATTTAATTAGAATAAACTAATTTTAAGCTAAGTGGTTAAAACAGACCAATTGAACCTAATTAGGTCGGTCGAAAAGTACGTGAATTTCACGATTTTACTTCTCGGGTATGAGAAGTCGTATCGCTTTTTAATTTTTATCGCACTTTAGTACATATTTAAAGAGTATACAGGCATTTTTTCAAGATAATAGAAAAACTTAAAGTATTTTGACAAAACTAAAGTTAAATCTCCTCGTTATTTGAACTTACTTTATGCTAAGTTTGGCATCAATGGAAAGGTCACTTAAATTCCGTTTGAATGATACAAAACTTTCCTTAACCCATTAAGTACCCATTGAAGTTTTTTAATTTTTGTAAAAGTCCACTGTTTTGACTTTTTTCCTAGGGCTCAAACAACAAATGTTTGGATGCAAAAAGATTTTTCAAACAATTCTAATAGTGACTGCAAATTTAAAAAAGTCTCTTCGCTAGTATTTTTTATGATTTTTTAAAAATTGCAAAAAATGCCAATTTTAACCCCTTTTTCCTCCTTTTCTTACAAAAAGTAGCTTAAGGAACAATTTTCAAAAAATCATAAAAAATACTAGCGAAGAAATTTTTTTTAAATTTTTAACGTAGAATTTTTATGTCTCACAATTTAAACGTTGAATTTGTTTTCCAAAATAAAAGCGGCCTTTTGGAATTTATTTTTTACGCAGAATCTAAAATACACATAAGCTTTTGCTCAATCGGATATGTATAGCTCTTTAAATTATTATGCACAAATGTGTTATATATAGACTTCAATTAGAGCATTCGAATTGTAAGTGCAAACTTCTACTAAATAAACCAAAACTATATTCCATCTTCAAACTCTTGTAATACAGTCTTATGGGGTAAATTTTGTAAAGAAAATAGAAACAGCTGCCTTAATTTTGACTCTCTTTTTGCCAGTCACAACTCTCTTTTGCTTGACTTGATTTACAGGGTATCTGCGCTCTTCAAAAGGGACTTGCAAAAACAAAAGCCAAACGCAATTGCAATGCTCTGTGTGTCCAGATAGGTATATATGTATGTACATACATATATGAAAGTATGTAATGTATGTGTGTGTGTGTCTGTATCTGTGTGTGTGTGTGTAGAGTCGCAATTAATTGTGTTTGTTTGTGGTGCCGTTGGCGGGATTGTGCTCCTTGTGTTCCTTGTGCTCCTTGTGCTCCTTTGGATCTCTCTGCGCTCCATTGCTTGGCTTTGACTCCTTTGACCCCCTTTGATCCCCACACCCCTTTGATTCGCACTCACCTGGTGCCGTTTGCTCGATGTGGATGCGTCCTTTGTGCTCACGGATAATTTCACCTTTCGGCGATTTCCAATGCAGCTTCACATTCGGACTGGGAGCGACGCATTGCACAATGAGGGACTCGTTGGTGTAGCGGACAACGCTGTGTTCCGCGGGTCGCAGGGTCACACTGTTATCCGGATCGTGGTCATGGTGATTGCCCAAGACAACAGCTGTTAAAGAGAGACAGAGACACAGACAGAATGTGAGAAAGTGAGATAAAATATCGAATATTGATGGAAAGTGGCATTGCATATTTGCACTCTGCTTAATGGCTCGTTAATTGACGCGACAGCTGTGACTTTTAAATGTAAATGGAAAGTTTCGAAGCCAATTTGTTGGCCAAGACGACACTTTGGCAGTTGGCAACAGTTTGGCAGTTACTCAGCGGCACAAAGCACGATGCAATTCTTTTTGCCAATAACTCAAAAACTTAGCAGCCTTAACTATCATTCACAAATACAAACATATTCACATACTTTTAGTAACAAGTGTATAGACTTGCAGCCAAGCGGAGAGACACATATAAAAAAGTTTCTCTTGCTCACTATAAAGTTGCACATTAACTAAAAATGTATTTTTTTAGCATTTTATATGTGTATTTTTTGTGTCAGTGACAGAGTTCCAACTTCCTTCGACACGCCCATTTATAGTTTTGGTTAGCCCCAAATATTTGACAATTTTTTAGCTTCTCTTTGCCATTTTTTATTGCATTTTTTTAAGGAACATAAATAATTATATTTTGTTTCTTTTATTCCTCTGATAAATAATTAATAATAATAATGTTTAATCTCAAAATCTACAAAAATCAACGCAAAATATACATTTATTGAGTATTTCACAGTCAAACAAATTAAGTTTTTTGTATAATAGAAAAAGGTAAAATGAAAAACAAAATTATAAAAATGCTGAACACCTTTAAAATTAATTATAAACATAAAACAAATCTGATACAATGAGCAGAACTATTTTATAATTCAAATGCATCTATTAAAATGAATTTTCCATAGATTACATCACTTTGTCAACACTATTTCTTATCACCATAACAACTTTGAAAATTAATTAGCGTGAAATTGTTACTGTGGCCCACTAATTGCCTATATATGTATACCAAGTAGACACACACAGTATCTAAGTCAGACACGGTAAATTGGCCAAAAATGGCATTTTTATTTGATGTGGAAAATAAAGAAATGATTATTTTCCGAGCAGGCTTTTCTTTATGGCACACGTATCGTTCACCGGCTTTGATTCATGCTGAACAGCAGACTGCACTCAAATTATTTGCCTACATTTTGCATACTTTGTTCATATATTTTTGCATATTTTCATTTCTCATCGCCTCAGCAGGCAGGTAGTTTGCCTTGCCTGTTCATTGAAATTTATCACAAGAAATTGCAATTTCATTTTGCCATTTCATGTCAATCTGCACAGCAACAACAACAACAACAACAACAACGATAACAACGATAACTACAAAATGTATGTAGATCATATAGCATATACCCCATTGGGAGCTTGCAATAGATGCAACAAAAATTGCTTGCATACTTTTTAATAAAGTTTCTCGTATGCCCAAAGTGCCAGAAAAAGTAACAACAGAAACAACAACAACACAAAATGAATAAAGCGAAGAAGAAGTTGACTAAGTAGAAGAAGAAGAAGAAACAGCTCAAACAGGACATAGAATATAGGGGCCCAGGACGCGGACAGTCAAAACTTTTGCTCAGTTTTCATATCTTTTTTTTTTTTTTCTTGTTGTGGAAATTTTATTGGCAAGCAAATTTACGAGTACATCATGTAAAAGCAAATTAAACATTCTTCATATTTAATGTTAAAGCACTCAGTAAGCTTTGCTATAAATTTTAAATTGAAATAAACACCCCCACCCAAAAGCGATTCCAAATTGAAATCCAAAATAAATGTAAAGCGTAAGAGTTAATAATTTATGCTTATTCAAAGTTCTTGCATTTTTAAGTGATTAAATTAGTAGATAAACTTGATTGCAGTGGAAAATATTTAGAAGGGCCTCAAAAAGTTATATCGAAATATGTGAGTACAAGAAAATATACAAGTTGCTTGGAACTTAAACCGACTAGAAAGTTAATAAATAGTTCACATTTTATTAAAATATTATGATGTTTATCATTAATTAAGCAGTCAGCTTTAAAAGCACATTAATTATATTGATTGAATGAAGTTCATCTTATAAAAATCCTCCTAGGATTATATATATGCAGATTAAAGTACTTAAATCGAAATACAGTCTATCTTGTGAGCTTTGAAAGCACATTGAACTGCAATTAATCTCAACTAAAACCTCGGTAAGCTTAAGTAAAATCTTGGGCTTTTAACTAGAAGTTTTAGTAACTTCCGAAGTCAATTAATCAAATAGCACTTTATAAATTATTTTTATTATTTATCTCAAGCAAAACTTTTAAGAACTTTTTTTTATTTTTATCTAAATTGACTATAGCATGTTTTTCTCTAAAAAGTCAAGAAAAATGAAGTCTTTAAATAGTGAAAACATCTTGAAGATACAAACATTAACTATCCCAAGAGTTGTCTTGGTTTTTAAATTAAAATATTTTGGACAGTGTACTTATAATTGTACATACTACAATTGTGTAAGTATTTGTGTATTTGCTTGAGAAGACAACACCTGCAGTCGACGGACGGACGGACGGACGCATTGCGATGTTGTCCACGTTGACTGTTTGTCTGTCTTGCGGTACAGCTGCAACTGTTGCTGTTGTCGTTGCTGCTGCTGTTATTGTTGCTGTCGCTTTCACTGTTGTCTGCTGTCCGATGTTGTTGTTGCCTGTCAGCGTTTTCGTTATCTGGAATGGCAACGTCAACTGCGAAAAATACTCGAAACACACGACATAAAATTTCATGTGCAAACCAAAGTCGAATCGCGGGAAAAACCTTAATGACAACCAGACACAGCTACCAAAAATTTATTGACTGATTGACTTGACCATACGCTGTAGTCAATACTTAAGTTGCAAATTCGCGAATTCAATAAACTGCAGACATTTTTATTTAATTTTTATAAATATGTTTAGCATTCAATTATGAGTCTCTTTCGAATAATAATTAAAGGATATACTATGTAAAAATCGAGAAGCCAAACAGTTTATATATTATAATATTATAATATATTAATTTAACATTTAGAAAATTTTATTCATTTTTAACCATAATCTCTTCTTTTATGATTACAATGTATGTAAAGTAAATATCTAACATGCTACACAGACAGACTATTTATTAAAAAATTAAATATACTATTTATATTGATGTTCTGCATACCTATACCCCCTTTATATAGTTCACAGATTACAGGGTATTTAAAATAAAGAAATTGCATTGCCAAACGCGAGAAAAACAAACGGTTAACGTTAACGCGTTAACAGTAAATGGCAACTGGCAACGGGCGTTGCCAGACACACTGACACACACACACACACATGCACATGCCCACACACTGACACAGGACAGAAGGAAGAAGAAGAAGGAGACCAAAAATTATCCAACACGCTCTTCGCATTGCTCAGTGGCCTCCATAAATGCATTATGTTATGCACTCATTCGCAGCCAGAACATGAATGTGGATGTGAGTGTGAGTGTGAATGTGAGTGTGAATACGAAGGCGAATGAGTGCACAAAAAAAATGCACACAGCTATGTGCCAGCAAGTGGGCGTGGCAGGACGTGGCAAGTGGGCAGAAGACACCAGAACGGAATGCCAGAAGGCGCCACAGCGCGAGATTTCACAAAATTTTCAGGAAGAAAAAATAAACAAAATAATTACTCGCAGAAAGTCGAAGTTAAAATACTCTTAAAGATAGATTCATTTTAATGCAATTTATAAATTTGATATTTATAATGTTTCAGATCTTAATTGGAATATTATTAAGACTCAGGAAATGCATCAATAACTCTATGTCTTAAAAATTAAATTAAATTAAATTTAACTATTGAGCAGGAAAATAAACAATTAAATATTGAAATTAAAAAAAAACTCATCAAAATAGATGTAATACATAAATTAAATTAATAACTTAAATAAAATTAAATTAATTTAAATTAAATTAAATTAAAATTAAAATTAAAATTAAAATTAAAATTAAAAATACAAATAAAATTAATTAAATTAAATTCAATTAAAAAATATAAAATAAAATTAAATTAAAATTAAAATTAGAACTAAAATTAAAATTAAAACTAAAATTAAAATTAATTAAATTAAATTAAATTAAATAAGATTAAATCAAGTAAAATAAAATTAATTATTCTTTAACTCGCAAGAGTATTAAATAGTCGATTAAGGACACTTTAAAGACTGTGGAAATAATGTGATATGCTGTGTGTGAGAATATGTCGATGAGTGTGTGTAGTTGTGTGTGTATGTGTCGCATATGTGTCAGTCTGTGTGTTTGTGTGTGTATAAATACGTGATAGTATCTGTGTGTATCTCTGTGTGCACATGTGAGGTGTTGACCCGTAAATTTCATTTAATGCCATATATTATTATATTTGGCTGCGAGAATTTGCATTAAATATTTCTGTAAATAATTCAAAGACACACACACACACACATATATATGTAAGTTTAAATTGTACATGGGCATATGTACATATATGTATGCCTTAAAGTCAATTCAGTTATCGGAATTAATTGCAAATTACAGTTTAAGAATATGCATATAAATTGAAAATTTTCGTTTGTGATGAAAACAAAAAGTTCCGGAGTATTAAAAATAACATTCATCGAAGGAATGCAGCTCTGAAATTTCTTTCATGTCAATGGATTAATAAGATTGTATTTAATTCTGCAAGCGAATTAAAAGCAAGGCTGGATAAATATTTCAGAATAACCCATTTAAACTGCTTCAGTTTTTATTTACTATTCAAAATATTTGAAAGTTTTGCATCGAAAATTTGCAAAAAGAATAGTAAATTAATGACCTGAGAATTGAATTCGTGTATTAAGTATTTGCTTGCTCGATGAACTTTTAATAAATTGTAAAGTGTCAGCTTTAATGACTCTAGCAAACTTTTCAATTTCCATTAGCCCAACACAGAAAACTTTTTAATTATTTGCCAATGCTTTATAGGCCCCAAAAAAAACAGTAACAACAAGTGATTTGACTACATACGGGCATGCACGACTGAAAGATACCCAGTGACTTGATTAAGATTGATTTCAAATTGTATTCTGCGATCGTTATGAATGTGAAAAAATACTGTTTAAAGAAGTCTGTATACTAAATCTTTTAGTTATATCTTTTTATCAAGAATACTGTCTTTTAGATTAAAATACAAAACTAAACTTTTAAAAGTAAATCGTTTTTCAAATCAAATGTTTCTTTTATTTAAAACAATTTATGGTTTTTGATGTATATTTATGATACAAAAAAAAATAAGATTACGACGAAATCCAAATATTTATTTTATTATTATAAGAATTATTTAATTTTAACTAAATGTGCAGACGAAGAAAAAATTATGTAGTGAGACTTTCGTTTTAAATAAAACGTTTCAGGAAATATAAAATAAACACTTGCAACTCTATTTACAGGGTATTTAAAGTTGCAAAGTTCTTGCGCCATTTGCGACAGTTGTGTTTTTTTTTATGCTTTATTATCGTTTTTATTTTTTGTTTGTAAATGTTTTTGATTACTGCACAAAATAAAAGTTGCCTGCTGCTGATGTTGCCGTTATTGTTGTTGTTGTTGTTGTTGTTGTTGCATGTATGCCTTAAACTTTAACTAAAAAAGTTGCAGCTTTGCAAACTGTAATCGAGAGGGCGACGGATCTGAGAGGGGAGGCGAATGTTATAATAATGTCAGCATAAACGCATATGAAGCACACACTTAACCTGAATTCAAGTCAAGGCGCCACAAAGACACGCACTTCGCGTGTGTGTGTGTGTGTGTGTGTGTTAGCGTGTGTGTGTGTGTGTGTGTCTGTACCCCATTTCTGTGTAGTATGCCACAAAAGCCAAGCCAAGACTCGGAGGCAAATAGAAATGCTCGAGAGTCGAGCATGCAAATAATTGCAGCGTTTGTATGAGCTTAACCCATTTCTGTTGCAGTTTTTCACCATTCCCCGTTTTATTCATCATCATTCCGTTCATTTTTCGCCTTCTGAGTCGTATTATTGCATCTCATAAGCTGCCGTCATGGGCCAGGGAATTTAATTCGAAATTCTCACACAAAGCACAAAGCAATGCACCACAGTGCAGTACAGTGGAGCTTCCCTGGATGCCTAGTTGCACGTAATGCCAAAACATACATAAATCATCGCCGCGTCTCCGCATAAGAATATATTTCCGCTATAAAATGGACGTTTCCGCATTTTCGGCTCCCTCAGACTCCCTCAGACTCCCCCACCTCCCCCTCTCAACTACACAGCGAAAAAAATTAAAATTAGTTTATCTATTTATGCATATGACTTATTAATATTAACACATAATCATGTTTAGTTTAACTAGCGAAACATATTAAATGCAATTAAATTTCATATTATATTTTATAAATTTTACTACTAACTGAAAAAAAGTTATATAAAAGTATAAAGTTATATAAAGAGATAAAAGACATAAAGAGAAATCTGAAGAGGATGCTGTCAAGTTGAATTAAAACTTAATTTGATTATGCCAATTTAACGGCTCGTCATTAAAAACAAGCTAAAAACGATTGAGATATCTTAATTTACTTTATTAAATATTTAATATCAATTTTAAATTAAATGAATAAAAATTAAAACACTTGTAAAGCATATTTAATTTGCTAGCCATTTTTTGAGCTCTTACTTAATTGGCATTTTAAAATAAAAGTAATTAACCTTCTGTTTATTTTATTTGCATATATAATTGAAAATTAATTTGTTCACTTTTTAAGTAAAAATAGCGATTCAAATTACTTTTTTGGGTTCCTAAATTTAGCACGATTTTACTTTAATGGTATTTTGAATTTAAAGTAATTTTCCATCTGTTCATAATTTATTCATATAACTTAAAATTAATTTTAGTAATAATAATGTCTGAAGTAAATTCTCGAATATTCAATTGTTTTATGCTCATTTTTGCCAGTGTATGCTCTCTCTCCTGACTGCTGCTGCATTCACAACAGGAAGTCAGCTTCAGTTTGGGAGCTTGTGCTTTTGCTTTGTGGCAAACGGAAATGCAGGTAGTAAAACTCGTGCCACAGTTTCTCAGGTACATAGAGCAACTCCCCCTCCTTCTTTTCCCCTTCCCTTTCATCTCTTTCTGCCATTTCTCTTGGCCAGTTCGTGATGCCTTTTTAATAGTTTGCAGCTGACACTCTGGGACTTGGAGCTCGGACACATAGTTTTGGACTCCGACAAGAGCTAACAAATTTGCTTGGTTTGTGCCTTGCACTTGAAGTTTCTGTTTTACTATGGCAATTAATTTTTGCGCTCAGCAAGTTCATAAATCTGGCATTATATATTCTCGTAGGAGAAGTGCTTGCAAAGGGGATTCCGGGGCGAGGGGAATTCCAGGAAAATACATTTATGCGTTTTTAAATGCTCACCAAAAGGAAGTCGAGTGCACATTAATTTTTGCCTTCCTTTGCGATAAGAACATGCAACATGATGTAAACTGCAAACTGGACAGCCGACCACGCCCACTTTGCCACTACCCCACGCCCCCTTGCTCTCTGCTTCTTGCTGTTATTCCCGTTTTTATTCGTTGTACTTGTAAAACAGTTTCAACTCATTCATCAACATTGTGCGCCTTTGACTTTTGGCAACAAAACTTTGACAAACTTTACATTTATGCGGCGGACTGCAGAAAGGCTAAAAGTTTGTTTCACTTATGCATTCAAACATTTTAGAGCTAGGTCTAGGAACAGTGGATAGGAAAAGTAGCTTTTATTTGGCGAATCCATTTTGCCATTAACTTTTGTTAACATATCAACGAGCTTTTAAATTTTATTAATGCTTTAAAAGCACATGAAAGTTTTCCAACTCATAGGAAAAGTTCTCCACATCAAATGCTTTTATGAATAAATAAATGAATGCCGTAATTGACCATCTCTCTGCACTCTGAAAAGTCTAGACAAACAACTTGAATTACTTTTTATTCTGTTTTCTTTGAGGTCACTTCACCTTGACACCACTGTGCGACATTTTCCGTTTTTGCGCAGCCGAAAAAATGATAATAATAATGAAAACTGTGCATAAATTGTGAGGCGACAGACAAACTGAAGCGACCTCAAGAAGAGATCATTTGTTAAGCAAATTTTGGGAGCAAGTTTGCAACATGACAGACACGGCATTAATCATGGCCCATCAAATTGCATTAACTTAAATTTCAAGTATAAAGTGTCAGTGTTAATGGCCAGCGCAATTATGTAAGCAACAACATTTGGTTGTTGAAACAAAAGAAGAAAGATAAAATGTGACAGTGGCCAACAAAATTATCTTCTTGCTTGCCACTTCTCCAGTGCAACATTCAGTGGCAAATGGCAACCAAGTCCCTCCAGAGTTCTCGTCACGCTTCAAATTGTAATTGAATCCATTTTGTGGCACACGTTGCGTATACGCCACGTGTTACGGCGTCGACGGCGACAAAGAATAAAAATCAAATTTCTTTCTTCTCGACATATAAAAATAAAGTTGCTGCATGGCAATTTTTAGTTAAAACTTTGTCTCATGTTCAACTTGCCGCACAGTGCCGCTAAAAATTAAAATCCTGCAACTGCAACAACAACTAGACAACAACAACTTGACACGACTTGCAGTTTGGCTATACCCTGTAGCCATAAAAATATGTTGAAAGGATTGGTAGGTTAGAAATTCAAGATTATCCATTTCTTCATTTATTTAACTATCTATTTACATAAGTCTTAAGCGCATGAAT
The DNA here is from genome assembly GCA_037043435.1 of Drosophila suboccidentalis. Classification (NCBI taxonomy): domain Eukaryota; kingdom Metazoa; phylum Arthropoda; class Insecta; order Diptera; family Drosophilidae; genus Drosophila; species Drosophila suboccidentalis. The sequence continues at coordinate 399,713 of JBAMBK010000415.1, read as the reverse complement.
TATACTCTAATTTTAAAGTAATAAAATGCTAAGAAACATAAAGTCATGCTTTACAGGGTATCTGCTAATCCAGCTCACTCGACCAGTGCTTCGTTAGTTCTTTTTTCTTTGTTGTTATGGTACAGCTTCTGTCTTTTGCTAACAACTTTGCTGCTTGCACTTTGTCGTAAAAATAAAGTTTTACACACACGCGCGAGTTGTTTTCTCTTTTCTATTGTATTTGTGACTTGATGCGTATGTGTGTGTGTGTGTGTGCGTGGGTACTTGTGTGTGTGTGTGTGTGTGTGTATGAGTGCGTGTTCTTGTATGATACTTGCTGCAGTACGCGACATTACAGCAATAGTTGCAACAATAACCAACATATGAGTGCGAGTTCAGTTGAAATATTTACGACTTGGAGATACTCTGTAAATAGCCGACTCAGTACCACAAATAACGAAAAATTGTAATCACGGATGAGATTTATTATTTATTAATAGATTAACGAATTTAAAAATACATGAAAAGGAGTGGAAAAACTGTTTAGCCTGTATATTTGTACAGTAAAACCCAAGTGGTGAATGTAAATTCGTAATCAAATCAGACAAAATTTAAATCTGTCTTCAATACAGACAGAATTTATTCAAGTAAAATAGATAAAAAAAAAGAAAATTTAATCAAGTGAGAAACGCAAAATAATAAGCGAAAAATCAAAAGGCGTAAATTAAACATAAATTATGCATTTTTTAAATTAAAAATTCAAATAAATTATGTATAACATTGACAAATGAACCACTTTTAATCACTTTTTCATAATTTTCATACAAAATAGTCATTTTTAGCAATTTTTAAAATCATAAAACATACTAGCGAACTGTTTAGAGAATTCGAAATGTGTAGAGAAACTTTTTGCATCAAAACATTTTTTGTTTGAGACCGCGGAAAAAAGTCAAAAAGTAGACTTTCACAAAAATTCAAAATTTTCAATGGGTACTTTATGGGTTAAGGAGAGTTTTGTATCATTCAAACTGAATTTAAATGACTATTTCATTGATGCCATCATTTACATGAAGTAGGTTCAATTTATGAGTAGATTTAACCTTAAGAAAAATATGAATTAATGGAATATTTAACTATTGAAATAGAACAACTTTATGAGAGAGATACAAAAAAGTGTTTTTTACAATCAGAAGAGTTTCATCTAAATTTGAAAGATACCCCTTTTACATATATGTAGGATACAGGGTATACAAATGACGCTGCTTTTGTGGCGTTGCGTCTTAATTTTTAGTGCCGTCATAAGGGGAACAACTTGAGTTGCAACAGCCAAAGTAACATTGGGGCCACACTTGAACTGCCAACTTAACTGGCCAACGAAATTTCAATTTGGTCAACGAAAAACTGGCAAGATATTCCCGGCCAGTTGCCAGTACAGTTGCAACTTGAGGCAACTTCAAAGTGGCAGCGATTAGCGCTGCGAGGCAAGTGAGCCGTGCCATTTAGTTGAATATTTCATTAGTCTGCTTTGAGCCACGTTTAATCCAGTCAGCAGAAACTTGGCTATAAATTTTGCCTGTGCCACGTAAATTGTTTCCCAAAGTTAGCTAAGAATTGTTGTGGGTGCAACACAACAGATACAACAGATGGCAACACCCTTGGGGGCACCTTGGAGAATTTACTGTACATATACCTGTACCCGTTGCAGTTTCTGTAGCTGACGTTGTTGCCTCGCAGCGCTGTTGCATGCAACAATTAATGTGCTTTTAATTAAACTTAAGTGCGCATTCGTAATTGCAAAATTACTACTAAGTACGCGTATTTGAAGTTGGCGGCGCCTCAGAATGCATTTTACCTGCTTAAATAGTTTCGTTTCAAGTTGCAAGTTGCAAGTTGCAGGTTGCAAGTTGGATTGTGCAGCGATGTGACAGCTACAGTGAGCGAAAAACAATAAACTTTTGTTTTTGAATTGAATTTTAAATTAATTAAATTAAATTTTGATTGAGAATTTCTTGAACCAAGAACGTTTATTAATGTCGCTCTCAGCAAACATTTTGATCGTCTTAGTTCAACAATTATATTCTGCTGACATACAGAGATGGAAAAAATAACAGAAACGACATTTTGACATTTCAAACAAATTTTTAATAATGTGATAAGAAGACGCATGAATATAGAACTCCTTTGATTTGTTGAATTTGAAAGTAAAAATTGTGGAGATAAAATAAATTATTTATCTCAAAGCAATTTCACAAAATACAAAAACGAACTATCGTTTCTATTATTTTTTCCATCATCAAGAAATTTTTCAACTGAAGATTATAATCATATTTTTTTCAGTGTATGACAACGTCTAAGCCACCACCTCGAATGCTTTTTAGTTTAATGAAATTTTAGCTTAAGCCTTTGCCGGCTAAAAGAGCTTCTAGATTAATTTATGCCGCAAGCTCTTAGAGGTCCTGAAGCTTTTAACTTTTCTTCCCCTCCCTCCACTCGTTATGAATGACCAAAGCCAAAGCCAACATAAAGTGTGTAACAAATTGAATTTTTCACACCCAACAAACACACACACACACACACAGAGCCGACTAACCACACACTTAACAAGTTTTTGTGCTGTGCTCGCATATTGAAAAATGCGACAATATTTTGTAGTGCAAAATCGTTAGCCACGTTAGTGGGGCAGGTATGCGGCATGACACGTTAAGCTGCCACCTGGCTCCAAAGCTCTACAGCTCGAAATATTGTTGTGGATATTTTGTGGATATGCTGCAAAAAAAAAGATTACGCACACCGTGTTGCTTCAATTTATGGAACTGACAAAATCATATGAAATACATTGGCCAAAACGTGCACTTAAATGTGAGATTAATCGAAAGTGCAGAGACCGAAAATAAACTGCACATTAAAACTTGAGTAAGGATAGATTAGACTCGTATGAACTGATGTAAAAAAGTATAAATTATTAACTACTTTCCAGCTGATATACCAGTGATGTTAATTCAAACTGTGAATTAACTTGTATAACGAAATGTTAAAATAGATAGACAAAAAAATAGAGGATAATAAAAATACCATTGTATCGATATATTTGAAATACACCTTATTTTAAGTGATTCATTATTTCATTTATTTGATTTGTGTTATAGTTAATTAATTATAAATTAAACGAAATGTATTGCAATAATGTTGATATACTATGCAAACCAGAGATTAAAACCCTAACCGAAACCGTAACCTTTAACCGGTAAAAACCGATTGAAATTTAAAACCGCAACTGAAACCGTAATCGAAAAAAAAATGTCATTTGACCGAAACCTTAAAACCGAAACTCTGTAAACCGAAATAACCGTTTAGTAACCGTTTCATTTATAAGGGTTAATTTCGGTTTTTCATACATCCAAAAATAAAATTATTTTTCATTTTTAATTTTGATTTTTGATTTTTATTTTCATACGTTTAATTTTGAATTTTTATTTGTGATATTCATGATCGAATTTTCATAGCACTGAATAAGCGCAAATAAAATAAATTTTCTAAATGAAATGTTAAAATTGCTAAAATGTAACTAAACTACATCAAACTGAAGAATATGTGAAATAAATGTGTGAATAAAACATTAGAAAAGTACTGCCTTTTTAATAATTATTATTATATATCAATATAATTGTGTACCGAAACCATACTGGTATTATAAAACCAAAACATACAAACAACATACATTTTGCATAACCGATAACCGATATTCGTTTCGGTTTTAATCCCTGATAACAATTTAGTTCCATCAGTCAGCTAAAGTTGCAGCACAGTTAAATTTATAATTATAGGGAATTTAATTTTCTATCTACCAAATTTAGTTTTCACTTAATTTATTTTAAGGCCATACTCGTGCCAAAAGCTCATCAATTAAGCTCTTCGATAGCACGAAGATCTGCTATGACTATTCGCATTAGCTTTCAGGTAATGTCATCATACACTGTTGTAAATTAGCTACAAACTCGTAGCTCTTTATTTTGGTGTAGTGTGTGTGCTATTTTCCGCATGTGGTTCATTAGGGCAGGCAGCTTCAGGAGATGCAGCAACAACAAAAGCAACAACAAGAACAATAAAAAACATAGAGAGGTATCCTTTGACGGCTTTAGGTTCATTTGCGTGCTTGCAACAAAAGTGCTTTGCAAGATTTGCGCCGTAAACCAGGCCAGAGCAGAACAGGCAGCATATATGTAGTAGGTGCCAGCTAAATGTGAGACAGGGTGTAGAGGGGAAGAGGGGGGTGTTTAAGCTGCAGCTAATTACCGCCAGCTCAGCGAAAGATACACCATAATGGCTGCGACTATTAACCGTTGAGTTTAGTCGCTTTGCGGCTTTCAGGCGCCACAAGGTATGCTACAAAAAACAAAAAAAAAACAAAGTAATCATTAAAATAATTTAATTGGCGAGGAAATGCACAAAATTGCACATGTGTTAAGTGTAGATGAGAGAAAAGTCATTTTTCATCAGCATAACAATGGAAATGCGTAAATGAAATTTTACTGCCTTTGAGCCATGTTAAGCGATGAGTAAATAATTAATTAATTTAATTGAAATAAATAGTCAACTACTCGGCAAATATTTGTGTTGCGTTTTTCAATTAATTCCATTCATTTATGAACCTTTTAAAACATATTAATAACACGCCGTCGTACATATTGACAAATAGACTTTGTTTATATTCATTTAAAATTCGCATATTGAATTTTATTTAAAGCTTTAAAATGTTTTTGCTTTAAACTCTCTCTCAAATTTAATTAAAGTGATGAGTAGAAATTTTAAGAATTTAATGAATGAGAATTTCTGAAATGTATCTTAACATTTCTTAGTGTCTTTTTAGATCTGACTCTTAATCTTTATTATATTTTTATTGACATGCAAAATACTTTATATTCCATTACATTTTAACAATAGTTTCCCAAGCCTTTTTGTTGTTTATATACAGATATAGTTTACTCTTTCGACACAGATGTTGTCAAGGCATTTAAATGTTATGCAAATGTCTCCACAAAACTCTGACTAAACTCTACTATAAACCAAAATGCAAATGCATTTGCTCAACTTTTCTATTCAGTTACAAGCTGAGTTTATCCACACAAAAACATTAGAGTGCATCAAAAATTTGCAATTCCCATAGATCATTATGACTGCGAATGCTTTACGACTCGTCGACTCGTCGACTCGTATTCATCGAGTATGCTGTTGTATAATATATTAAATGCAATTCGCTTGTCACTCATTTAAATGGCGGCTAACAAATTGTACATACAAATTCTGATTCTGATTCAGATTCAGATTCAGATCTCATCAAGCTGGCGGCACGACCTTTTTCGTGTAACTTTCCTCTCTCCCTTCCCCCTAGAAGGAGGAGTTTCCGGCGTACAGGAGTGCAGGAGATGAAGTCAACGCCATATGTCTTACTCCACTCCGGACTTAAGTAATTCATTACTTTAGTCATGCATTGTCATGGATGTTGGCCACGCTTTTTCACGATATTTTTGCATTGCTGGCTGTTGAATTTTTATGGTTGTTGCATGCAACCGACGAGTCCTGTACAGTGCACTATAGGTCAAATAGACCTTTTTTCTGATATAAATTAATAGCTCGAAGGCTTATCAAGTTTTCCGGGTAAAGTTTTTTGGATACCATTCTAGATCGAATTTGGAAATAGTTTTGAAAAAATGGGCGTGGCACTGCCCATCAACGCCCCCAAAAAAAATATATATACAAAAAAATATTTTTTATTTTTTTTTTTTGTTAATAAATATTAAAGTAATGTTTATTTAATATTTTCTAAGTATTTTTCAAATTTTTTGTTTTTTATTTCATATTTTTAGGAGCTTATTTTGGATCTTATTTTCGGAGAGTAGTTAGCCTGTAACTAAAAAAATCTATGTTTTATTGTTGTCTGTGTGTCGTAATATTAATAACATCGATATATCATTTAAAATAACGTACAACAGCATCCATTCCATCAGTTTTTCCTTTATTTTTCCGATATGCTTCATGCAGACCGGCACTGATTATATATAGGTTATGTGCTAAAAAGTTAAATTTTGGGAGAAGTGACAAAAAGTGACAAATAAACTTACTGTCATGAGTTCACAAGGAATTACTCTACAGCATGTATATAGTCACTTCGCTGACAAGTGCTGACATTTTTTTAAAACTCTTCCCAAATAATTATTTTCGAAAGCGTCACTTTATGGACACTTACTGCAGACAACACGAACAAAACCAACAGCACAGATCTACCAACATAATGTACAAGCCACACTGATCACTATTCATCATAATTTGTATTAAAAAATTTCAATTTAAAAAAACTAGAGCCACTTGAACTTAAACCAAAATATTTGCACAATTTATGACTTTCATGTTAAACAGCTGTTAACTTAACATTAGAATGCAATGTTAACATTTCTGGTATGCAACATTACAGTTCAATGTATTCCTAATCGAAATGTAAGAAAAGTTTGTTAATTTGAATACTGTTACAAAACTAGTTAATATCAGAAAAAGGGTCCATTTGACCTATAGTGCAGTGTACAGTACACACACACATATGTATGCATGCACATATGTGCGACATGCAACGTCGTCTATGACTGCATGTCAAGCTCAACAGTGAAGCTGTTGCAATTTGTATGCAAAATTGTTTTACAAATTGAGCAAGAAAAATGGCGTAAGCAGAAAAAGAAAGCACACACACACACACAACAATCGAGAAACTCTCTCGCTCTCTCTACCTCTCTTAAGTGAGGCAAACAAGCGGCACGTCGCTCGGCTTCAGATCCAGCTGCAGCCTCAGCACGTCGACTATCAAGAATTCTCATAGACAAACACACACTATTTTTTTCTGAGAAAATACCCTATAAAAAGAAATATTTAAAAAGGTGTGATGCGATCATTAAGTCTGCTAAAAATCAACCAGTTTGAGAAGGAAACCATTTATCTAATCAAAATAAATCATACTAAACTCATATACAAAATTCCTGATATCAGAAACTATCTCTTGGAGTAAAAAAAAAAAAAAAAAAAAAATATTTGATTTAAGTCAAGAATTTGAAAAAAAAATAATAAAATAAAAAGTAAAGCGAAACTGAATTTACCCCCGAAGTGATCAGTTACTTTCTTTGGTTGGTTAAACCCCTAGAAAAAGAAATTAATCAGGAATTTTGGTGAATTTTGGGGGTCTCAAATAGATTTTTTTAAATGAATTTTGAATTTTCAATGCAAAGTTGCTTTGTGCAACTTTTCTTTCTTTCATTTCGGTATCCTGTTTATCTTTAAGGTATCTGCTGGCCCATCAGTGTCCCCGCTTATCGCATTCCTACTTGTTTCTTTCTGCTTTTCTATAAATTTTTGAATTTCCAGCATTTTCCTTTTGGCAGCACACACATGACATACTTGTGCACAGACGTGTGTGCTTAAATGCTGTCATTGTCTGACAGTCAGGAAAAGAAGCACTTTGTTTTTTTTTTTCTCTTCCTTTTTTTTTTGCTTTCCCAGACTTTCACTTTGAATAAACAAATTTGAAACCATTTTGCAGCGTACATAGTACAGTGTAATTTCAATATTTACATGATTAATTGAGTTTATTTTTAATTTACATCAAACAAAAGGCAAACTGATTACGCGTACAAGTTGCCCCCTTTACTTCGCACCACAGCGCGGTAATCATAATGAGTAAGTTTTAAATAAAAGAAGATTAATTGTGATTTAACCCAGCCCTGAGGGAGGATGCTCTATTGTTTTATCCAGCGCATTGTTCATAATTCTCTGCTATTTTTCTATAGTATTTGCTATGAGTATTATAATTCACATTACAGTATCATTAAGTTTTATCTACTCTCTCTCCCCCTTTTTCTTTGTCGCTCTCTCTCTATCTAGAGTGGATACACTCGACTCTAAGCGCCTTTTGCCAAGTTTCTGGAAAACTTTATAAGCCGATGACTTGGGATGCACTGATCCACTTTTAAATGGTAACAGGTGTTGGCATTTCATAAAGTAAATCTCTACAACAAGCAGCCACAAGTTTATAATGCTTGCTGCGCAAACTTTGACGAAGGTAGAAGTCTGTAAATTTACTTCAATTTCGTATTGTTGTCGTTGTTATGGCATCAGATTTAAAGCAAAATAACGAAGTCTTATGAAAACGTATGTAGCAAATCATATATGCTATATTTTTGTCAATTTGTCAATAGTTTGTTGCACTTTGAGCGGCTATGGCGCCCAACGTGGGGCTTAACTTCGTTAAAGTTTGTAAATTTACTTGATTTTTGTATTGTTGCCGATCTTATGGCGTCAGATTAAAAGTCTTACGGAAGCGTAATCATATATGCTTTATTTATATCAATTTGTCAATAGTTTCTGGCACTTTACGTGGCTATGGCGCCCAACGTGGATCTCAACTTCGTCACAGTTAGTAAATTTACTTGAATTTCGTATGGTTGCCGTTGTTATGGCATTAAATTTCAAGCAAAATTACGAGACTTTATGAAAACATATGTAGCAAGTCATATATGCTACATTTATATCGATTTGTCAACATCGTCAAAGTTAGTAAATGTACTTAAATTTCGTATTGTTGCCGTTGTTATGGCATTATATTTAAATTCTTACGGAAGCGTTATCATAAATGCTTCATTTATATCAATTTGTCAATAGTTTGCTGCACTTTACATCAATTTGGCGCCCAACGTGGGGCTCTGCAAATACATCTCAATTGCCATAAATAAATAAATTTCAATTAAAATGTAAGAACTCATACAAATTGGTGCAACTAGTTAAATATTTGTATTCAAATCTATTGATAACAGTTTAAGTTCACACTTTATGTGTTGAGTTATAGGAGTTCCAACTATTTACAAGATAAAACATTTTATCAGCACTGTCGCAGTTGCAATTTGTGTCTCTGAATTTGAATTTGAATTTGAATTGTTCCGTTGAGTTTAGTGCTGAGTTTTCAACTTCGAGCCGCATGTGCCTCATTTGTTTGTTGGTCAGAGTCCACTCGACGACAACTGTAGCCTGTGCCTCGGCTTCTGGCGTGAGAGGAGTATACTCGGGGTGAGGTCTATTGAGCGAACTTTTCAAAAGTGGAATTGCATTTGCTCTGCTTGAAAAACTATTATAACTTTGGCCATGCCGCCGCGCAAGAGTTTCAGTTCATCCAACTATGAAAGTACTTTATGTGCGCTAACAAAAATATTTCTTTTATTGAGTTTTGCCACTGCTTCTTCAGTCGATTTTAGGCTCCATGCCTCCTCCATGTCTTCAGCTCCAGCCACTTGAATGCAGCACAAAACTTTTGTCCTTTCCAGCACAAACGGATAGCATTCTCAAGCTCGAGCCTGTCTCCAAGTGGCTGCCACAATTGATACGATGATACGCCAGGCATTGTTAACAGTTAGGCACAAAAGATGTGTACAGATGGCAAGATGGAATTGAAATTGACACTGGGCTAAGTGAAGCCTACAGACAAATGCTTTTATTTACTTAGCAATGCTTCAAAATAAAGATGACAGCTAAATTAAAGTTTCAGTTTTATACAATTTAAAATTGCAAAAGAAAAACTGTTCATAAATCTGCACTCTAATATTTATGATTTGCAATTTACAATTATATTTTTAGCAAACAAACATTTTATATGCAATCATGTCAATTATTTAGTTTATGACACTTTTGTGTAAGCGCAACAAACAATAAAATTTGATTTATTTACTACACAAATTAACCAACCAATTTATGGTTGCATTGTCAAATGATGTGGCATAAATTCGTGTAATTTCTGTCACATTTTTTGTGCGAAATTCTCAAACTATTACTTTAAAATTTATGGTTGATAGCTGCTAAACAAAAAATGTGAGTCGACATAGTTTTTAAAACTCACAAACAAACCACAGAATGTGGCATATGGCAGAATAATTTTATTGTTGATGTTATGTATCCATTAAAAATGTACATAGAGGGTATTATAACTATGTGGCATGATATGTGACGTGCAGAAACAACTTTTAAAATAACTCTGATCCTCCAAGTACAAAAATAAATTATACAAAATTTAATTTAATTTCAAAAGCATTTATTAAAAGTAAATAACTGACATAAAGAGTGTTTAATATTCGGTTAACCAAATATAGTTATTGTTTCAACTAGTTGTGGTTTGTTATTGTTGTTGTTTCATTTGTGTTGAGTTGGGTTAGCTGCTGTTGTTGCTTGTTGCGCTAGTTTTGCGGTCGCGCATTGTTTTACCGCCAGACAATGCAACAAAAAAACCTATGCAAAAATGTTGTTGGAGTTTTTCGCATGCTGTGCAGGAGGTGCAATGGAAGAGGGACAACAGAAGCTGGGGGACAACAAAAAATGCATTACTATGCAATGGCAACGACAGCAGCAGCAGCAGCAGCAGCCAAGTTTTAATTACGTAAAATATTTTTGCGTGCACGCGCTCTAATCAACTTAAAAGCCAGGCTAAAAACTGCAATTCGGCAACATGGTCAGAAGCATGTTGCTGTTGCTGTTGTTGTTGTTGTTGCTCTTGTTGATGTTGCAGCCCGTGTTGCAAGTTGCTGTGAGGGGTAAAGCATGGGTAGAGTAGGGATCCTAAAAACGTTGCAGGCAACGCTGCCTAATAATTGCCGCATTCGCTTTGCCTCAACAGCAGCAGGAAAAGCTGGAGAAATTTCAGTTGGCGAACGTTGCGTATACGCAATGTTTATACCCAGCACGACCGAGAGCTGCGAAGGAAGCTGCATATTTGATAATTCGACCAGAAAGCAGTCAGATTGTATATTAAAACATAATTTTAAAAATTTTCCATTTATATATATATTTTTTTATAACTTGAGAATATGACAATATCACATCATACACACTCTATTTTAATAAAAAATTTTATTAAAAATTTAATATAATTTAGTGTCTGTCTTTTCTACTATCAACAGGGTATTACACTAGTCAGTCACATGTAGAAGCGTCAGTTAGTCAACATGTCAGTTCGTCAGTGAGTTTTTGGTTCCTGTTGTTGTTGCTGTTGCTCTTGTGTAATTACTTGGTGAGCAGCATACGCAAAATGGTTGAGCTGACAGTTGCCAAAGCGACAAAAGTAGCAGCAGCAGCAGCAACAACAACAGCAACAACAACAGCAACAACAACAACAACATCAGCAACAATTACAGGGCTGCAGGCAATGCTCACTAAGTGCTTTCTGACATGCCACTATGCAGCCTTCAACTGTATCTATGTATGCATACACATAGATACATACATAGATATGTCTACATCCGTGTGTAGGTGTGAACAACATTTATTAACATGTCGTGCGTGTGTATTTGTGCAACTAGAAACAGTAAAAGCAATTTAGTTTACTCTCTTGCAGCTAACGTAAACGTTGCCCGCTGGCTTTTGGCTGATTCATGGCTAAACTTTGAGCATGTATTTATGTATGTGTGTGGCAAACAGTGCGTATGATTGATATCAGTCCAACTGTATGTGCTAATAGCCCAATGGCACTAGCTGAACAACTGCCACTTAAGCCGAACAATTTGTGGCGTTTAAGCTGAAAGTAAAACTTGAAGACTTTTCAGCTTTCTTTTTTCAGTTTTAAAATATAAAATTGTAAATTATTTATTTGAACTATTTATTTATAAATTTGATTATAATTTTGAATAAATTTTTGTCATCTGCTATTGGTTAAAGCAAAATAAATACAAAAACCGTAAAATTATTTTAAGTTCTAAAATAGAAAAAATTCTACAAACTATTTGAATTTTCTATTATCAAATTGTATTTGAATATTAACTAACTTTTTTGTTGACTGCTATTTGTAGAAGTTGAATAAATAAATTAAAGAGAATAAAGAATTTGAATTGTGTATAATTTTAAAGACTTTAATTGATTTAAATTTAACAATAAACATTTAATGCAGCTCAATATCTAGTACAAAAAGAATACTTGCTCTTTGCTGGATTAATCTTTGGCTGAAGGGGTTAATCAACTTTTAGGCAATACACTATAAATGCTTTTCCATAATGAAAATTGTATGCTCAAAAATTAAGTGTTCCTTCTTTAAGATGCTTTAAAAACTACTGATTGTTTTGAAATTTACTGGTTTAGTCTGTAGCCAGTGTGATGGCAGCATAAATGTCTGGCTAGTAAAATTAAATTTCAAATATACAAGTCAAGTCTGTGGTTCTACGCAAACTGCCCATTAACGGTTCAGTCGAGTGTGTAAATTTGTGTGTGTGTGGGAGTGTGCATGTGTGTGTCTGGAAGTGTGTAGATATATGTACAACCAATAGATAAGCACACACGTCTACATAAATCACCTGAGCTACCTGAGTTACCTGAGCAATGACCACGTAGTAGATTCACGTAGTAGTACTACTAACCAAACGTTGTCTTTGTTCAGATATTTCGGGCATTTCGGGCCAAACAATTGTTAATCAACTGCAAACATGACAGGCAGAAATTATGCAAGCGCACAACCAACGAGAAGCCAAAAGCCAACATTGGTCAAAAGGCTTTTGGCCAGGATATGAGAATATGTATTAAATATTTGCGAAACAAGCAGTTAATGAACATGGCCTATAGCTTCGTGGCTAGCAGATAACATAGAACATATAATGTTGACCAGATCAAAGCATTGCCATCAATTGACCTTTTTTTACAGATGTTGCTGCGGTCGATGCGATTTCAATCAAAATCAATTGCCATAAATTGTGACACACATCAGACTGAATGCAATTATGTGCAAATTGCATTTGATTGGTAAGCGCAACTAATTGAAATCAAAAAAAAATCGTTTCTATTTTATTTTTAATTTTAGACAAGTTTAAGTTGAAGCCTCTGTTGAAATAATCACAAAAGCGTAACGAAACTTTTGCCAGCAATTTGAGAGTTTTAATCAATAAAAAAAATTCGTAAAACAAACCCAAAGGATTTTGTTTAACAAAAGCCTTGGTCTCCTTCCTTCCCTCTCTCTATTTCTCTCTCTCGCTTTCTCTCTTCTTTCTACACTTTGAGCTGTCTGTGTGAGTGTTTCTGGAATTTTCAAATTGAATTCTTGCACACTTGGGAAAACCAGACAACAAATACTTCAAAGCAACAACATATGACTGCCAAAAAAACATAAAGAACAAACGATTTTTTAGTATATATTTTGATACCCTATGCTCACTTATATGTGAAAGTATCTACTTGTACAGATATCTATTAAATTCTGCAGTTTCCTAACACTTAAAGATATTTTACCTCTTATCACAATTTATTCAAAACTGAATCTCAAATAGAGTTCAGACTAAAATTATTTTATTATTTTTAAGTCGAATTGCCGACATTTCTCTAAGTACAGGGTAACTCTGTGATTACCAAACTCTACAAAATCATTCTCCCTCTCTAAACTCAACTGCATGTGTTAGCTTTCAATAGTTTTAATTGAAAACTCGCAACCCTTTGTGTTGGCAACATTAACGTTCAGCTCAAATTATGAAAACAAAAAAACTCGATTGGAATCTAAGTTGAAAATCGACATACATATAAATAAATTCCATCCAACTGGTATCTGTCCATTTGCAATTTGCAATTATCAGAGAGAGCCAACTATCAAGCTGGCAAATACATTTTATCCGCCTGACAGGCATTATAATTTCGTTTTCAATTACCAAAAATGTTGAACGAGTTGCGGGCTTAGGATAATTATGCATTCGATGCCAAAATGTATTTGAAATTTCAATTGCAAACTATTCACAATTAATATTTGCATAGTTCTTTATCCCAATGTGTGTCCAAAGTCATTTGGGGCATTACTGCGTCCAATGCGGCACCTAATTGCCAAATATTTGTCTGTTTTGTGAAATCATCAACGCGCAGGGCAACACGCATTTTAAATGCACTCGACTCGGATCTCTCTGCATACATGTTATGGTATTTCATGGCGGAAGGTAAGCGCACTTATCCGGAGCACCAACTGTGGCTCAACAAATGCATTTTATTATTGTAAATATCGAATACGTTGCGCCGCATTTGCTAATTGAAGTGTCTGACTGGCGAACGATGCGTATACGCAATGTCTATACCTTGCATTGATGACAGGCTAGACGGGTGGGTTAAACTAAAAAGCAATAAAGAGTAAATTCCATTGCTAGATAAGAAAGCATACAGATTTTAAATTAAATAAAAAACTATAAATTAAATAAAATAACATAATTTCAATTTTATCTCAAATTCTTAGATTAATTTTAAATTATATTAAATTTTATTATCACTAATTACTTGAGACACAACATTATTGAAATGTCATTAATTTTTTAATTTATTTAGATCTTTGACCACAGGGTATCATAGTAGTCAGTCACATTGACTCCCATCGCACTATTGAGTAATGTCTGAAAATGTATTGGATTTTAAATATTAATGCATGCATTCGGTGTTGTCTCGTCTGCATTGCGTGGAGAAGTGCAATTGCGTGATATTAAGTATACGCCTTGTTGCGCAATGCTTTAGTTCGTTCATTGACAGATTGTTCTGGCCAATTTGTAACCGGAGGATTACCACCTAACTGATTTGCATGCTCAACGCATTTCATATGCAGATTTGTTATGCCATGTTCTATGTTCCGAAAACTGTTGCGACTTGAGGCTTCAGTTGTCACTTCAACCAAGTCAGGTCGAGTCGAGTCGAGTCGAGCCTAATTGGCATTTTGCCTTGTTCTATGTTGGCTCTTTCATGCCAACAGTTTCTGACAGCTTCATGTTGCATAAATACGAATGCTTATTCTGATTTCAATTCCTTGCTTGTATGACAGCTTCTGTCAGTTGACTTGACTGTTGACTTTAACTCGAGTTCTGACTTGATTTTTCAACGTATGTTTTTGTTTACCAGTGGAGAAAGTGTGTGAGCGCTTGAATTGGAAATATTGTAGAAATTGTAGTTTAATTTGTGATAGAAAGACAGCATCTTTTGCTTCATCAGAACAAGAAACATAATTGCTCTTTTATTTAACATAAACATATAATTTTTCATTTAGAACTTTGTGTTATCAATTGCTATTTTAATTCCAATCAATTCTTATAAATACTCGTATTCTGCAGCCCATCGTCTTTTTCATTACAAACTGTTCCAAATTTTCCCACATAAATCTCACAAAAAATATTTTGATTTATGCAAGTATTTATGTTTGTCATTTTATATTGAGGCTATGAAAACCAATGCTAATAATTGACTTTTTTCATACTTTATTCAACTCTCCATTTTCCTCTTCTTTCCCAATTTCTTTTTGATTTTCTATTCCATTTCGTATGATTATTTATGGGAGTTTTTTACAGCAGCCTCTAGTTGAAAATGAGTACATTTATCATTCATTGACTCCGCTCTCTTATTGCTCTCAATATTTTTGGTTTGTTTTCTCTCCCTTTCGGTAATTGCGGAGTTGCTTTGCTTTGATTTATCATTATTTGCGAGTGCTTCCAATTGCTTTGCCTAACCAATTTGTCTCGTTTATTTGATGCATGTCGCATTGGTTTTCTCAAATATCTAGCATTAAATTTAGTTTGCTTCGTGCACAAAATAATACATTTTTTCAAATACTTTTTTTTGTGGATTCTTTGTGTGTGGACTGGTCCGTGTGGCAAGTGACAAGTGGCAAGTGGCAAGTGGCAAGTGGCAAGTGGCAAGTGGCAAGCAGAGTGTGTGTAGTGTCGTCGTAGCTGCCAAAGACAGCATCGCCACTTGGACCAAACAAACTTGTTTACACATTTTTGGTTGCTCAATTTCTAATGTCAACAGGCAAGCCAACAACATACATACACACACACACACACACACAAACACATACACATAGACAGCTTGTCCTTGCAGCTTCACTGCATTCATGGCCACTCACAAGTCGAACGAGCTGGCAATATTTCTGCTTCTGCCCAACTTTTTTGTTAGTCATTTTAATATTTTTTTATTTTTTTTATTTCTTGCAGGTTTTAAGTTTTTTTTTGTTGTTGTTGTCACTGCACTTTGCGGCAATTGCTTTGGAATTTAAAGCTTAGCATTTGCTGAAAATTTCTTGTGCTACTCTCAATTTCTTGTTCAAATACGAAGACTTCTTTTAAGCTTAATTGAGAAAAGAATTTGATGAATCAAAATGCTGAAATAAACTAGTACATAATATATCTGCAGTGCTTTTGGTTTAAGTTAAGCTTCATTATATTATTTGATGTTATTCTTATGATCTGTAACTATAATGAAGCTTCAATTTTCTTCTTATGCTTACAATATCCTGTTTTAAATTCATGTTATACTTCATATTATTGAAAAATTAAGCCAAGTAAACTAATGTTTACTATTAAAGTTTAAATTATATGACCAAAGTCCGTGTTGTACTTTTTGGACGTACATAATGGACAGTTTTAAAAACAAAACTATTTCTTAAGGGTACTCTAACAAATGTGCTTTAAAGCTCATTAAACTCACGCTATTCAATAAGAGTCCTTAATGTGCTTTGAAAAAATGTTCTTACAATTAATTGACTAAGCTTAGAATAGTTTCCTTTAAAAGCTTGCTTAATTTACTGGATTAGGTCTGCAATAATGTGATTTGAAAGCTCATCTGACCTCAAAAAATACTACAATTTTCCATTGAAAGCCCTTGCAATCTGCACTAATCTGAAGACGCTGCTGCCGCTAATAAATGGCATTTATTGGTAAATCTAGTTGCTGCCACATGCCGCATGCAAATGAGCTGCATGCACTCGAGTTTATGGCCCAGCTGCAGTTTTTTATGGTCTCTCGACTCGACAGAGAATGAGAGAGAGAGAGAGAGAGAGAGAGAGAGTGAGAGAGAGTTCAATGCTAAATGACGTGGTACAGTTGTGCGTGCTGAGCTAATCCTTGGCCTCCTCCGGATGACGTTTAGTGGCCCCAGCGACAGTTGTTAAATTTTATGTGCCATAAAAAACGCCTTGTCTCAGTCACAACTTCCCCATCAGTTGCCTCTCTCTGCACTAATTTCAACTTAATTCCATTTTAAGCAGCATTTTTTGCTTTATGCTCGTTTTCTTTTTCTACCCGTTGCTTAAAAAATATGTTGACGGGTATATTGTGTTTGTTGAAATGTATATAACAGGTAGAAAGAAGCATCTTTAACCCTATAAAGTGTATTCTCGTTGTAGCCTTGTTTGTCCAACTTAATTACAATATAGGTGCCTAAAAGTATGCAATTAAAATAGTTTACACATATTCAAATAAGTAACGGGTATCCTATAGTCGGGTATTTGACAACAGCATTTGCCGCTTGTATTTTTTTCTCTGTCCTGTTGCTTTTTATGGCTCACAATTTGCCTGGCTTCAGATTGTGTGTTGGCCTTGCATTAATATGGAAATTTGCAATGCGTGAGTCTGCTCGACAATTCCATTCAATTAGAGTGTGTCCTTTATGCTCTAACGCATTTGCCTTTGCCTTGGCTTAGGTCGAAATTATGTTTGACTATGCGAACATTTTTTGGACAAAGCCCAAGGCACATCAATTTTAATCAAAGCCATTGGAACGTGCTTTGACTGCGTAAATATCAGGACAGGCAAAGCCAGGCCCAATGTTTGGATACATTCTGGACAAGGGGCATGGCAGGCAGCAAGGGGGAAGAGGCGCCAAAGTTTGCACTTTCCACAAAGTCAAAGGCGACGCAGTAAATCAAAGCTAAGCCCAGAACGTTGATGACCATTCAACGTCACTTAAACGGACACTTTGCACACAGTCTCCTTCCCTCACTACTCTCTCTCTCTCTATTCCTGCCTCTGCTGGCGAACTTTGAACTTGCAGCAGCAGCAGCAGCTTAACCCTTTAATACCCTTATCTGCTTTCGCATTTCACTTGGTTGCATTCGTTGGCTTGACTCGAGTTTTGTGCTTTTTGTTTTGCCCATTTTGACCAGACTTAACTTGACTTGCGTTTGCCTTTGCTTTTGGCTTTGAATTTGGCTTCAACTGCCGCTTTAGACTGGGCATTGTCGATACTTGTCCGGCTCATCTACCTGTCTCTACTTTCATGTCCACTTTCACTCCATCTCTGGCACTGTTAAGTCCCTTGTCTATGAGCAAACTTGAAGCTTTTATTCAGCTGTGTTTTGGGTCACATGTTAAAGTTGTTATATTTTAAATGAACCTTATGACATAACTTAAACTTTCAATTCAACAAAAACTGTTGAATATTCGCTATGTTGTAATTCTAATTTTTAAACTTAAATGGTTTCCGGATGATTTCTAAAAAATAATCAAAATTGAAATAAAACAATAATCAATCATCCAGGAAATCTTACTTTTCCTATTTCTTTTGATAAATCTCTGAGACCTTACTAATAATAGCTGTATTTTTTGATCTAATAGCGTTTTTTCTGTATTTTCTGTATTTTTCGACAAATGTTGCTTGTTTTTAAGATTTTTATTAAAATTTGTTTATACTCTTAATTTATATGATAAATATTAGTTTATTTTTATATAAAGCTATTTAATTTATTTTGAATTCTTCAAAGTATTGCTCTTTGTTGACATTTAATAATTAAATAAATAAATAACCTGCTTTAAGCGCTTCGGCCTTAGAACTGTACGATATTTGGTAGCTCTGGCTCTTTAAGTGAATATATCGGCTTGCCTTATCGTAAAATATATACATATTTAATGGTTGAAGCCTCCTTTACCCTTTGAGCAACGAATAAAAAACTGTTGCCTACTTATGAGCGCAGCGAAAACTTTTTTCCCAATTTGTCGTGTCATGCAAACTATTTTATTTCTGCTCACAATTTTGTCATTACGCAACGTTCATCCTATTACTCTTGCTCTTACCCTTTAACTTGTCCTTGGTAGCTTCACTTTGTGCTTTTCCCTTTCCAGACCATTACCTTACTACGACTTCCTGGCCACAAAAGTTGCCGCTTTGCCGGCTCGAACAATGTGCTCTTGCCTGTGCCTTAATCCTTTTTCTAGTTATTGTAAGCAGCAGCTGTACGAGTGCTCGTCACATAGTATATACATAGTTATGAGTCTTGTTGCCTGACAAACTCTTCCGCAAATTCCGCTCTTTAGCTCGTTATAAGCCGCTTACTGTTAGCTGGCAAGCTCAATTTCAACAATTGCCCCGTGGACAGCTTTAAGATTCATTTGCCGAGCACTTGACATTGACATTTCAATGGAGCTGGTTTCATATTTTATTCATGGCAATCCTATATAAATCCCTCACTTTCTGTGTGTATTAGTCAGTATATAAGAGTGTGCTTGTTTGTTTGTTTCTGTTTATGGCAATACATAACAATCGGCTTAGCGCTCAAGATATTTGTTATGGTTTTGGCAATGGCTAATAAGCTGCCTGGGGACCAATGAAACTTTATAGACATAACGCATACGCAGTGTTGGTCCGGTCAGTCAAAGCAAAGCTGTTTGTAAACAATATACACGGACTAAGCATATACACACTTAATACACAAATATCAGCATATACACACTTAATACTTAAATACATAACTACATGCACTGAGAAAATATTAAAAGAACTTTTTCATGCTGAATGTCTGATTGATCATCTTATCTTATCTAATGATAAAACAAATCTTATGGCATTTATAATTTTCTTATCATCATCAGGATCAATGTCAATCTAAATTGCAACTTTTCTGACATTCTTCGCTATTTATCTAACGGCAGCTTAAAGCAGAGTAACTACTTGAGTTCAAAATAATATAAGAAAATAGGCAGTAAAAATATATTCTAACATAATTTTCAATTTAAAATTTATTTACCATACACACTATTTTAAAACTATTTTTTAAATTCATTGAAAAATATAAAATGTTTTGCCACGGACACTGCCTATACATTTTAATCTTCTAACTACGATTTTTGCACAGTGCATGCGCTTGGCACCATTGAATTTTGGCAAAATGTCAGAATGCGGTTTTTCTGGCCACTAAACTTTACGTAAAAGTTCAAAGAGCTGCCGCGCTGCATAAATAAGTTTTGTAGAATTTGCCTCCCCTTACCGCCACACCCCAAAAAAACACACTCACTCTGCCAGCTATTGACAGGAGTGAAGGAGGGGAGGGGTTGTGGAGTGCGGGGTGTATTTGTATTTTTGGTAGTGAGCTGCCTGCAAAGTTGCGCCAGTAAACATGTGTTGTAATGAGTTATTGCTGTCTTGGCCCCGCCATTACCAACCTGCTTCTCGACGCTTCTACCGGCTTCCCCCCCTTTGACCGAAAATCAATAGCCCTGCAACACAGTGCTGTCGGAATTTTAAGCTTCAAAATAGCTATATATGTAGTTATTAAAACTGAAAAAATAATAGCAAAATCTATTCTATAATGCGAAGATTTAGTATACGACAAAAATGTTTTTTGATAGATATAAAAAAAATTATCAATATAATTTTATTTTGAATTAGTTTAAGAAATATTTTTTTTGGAAATTTAGCCACACAAATTTGTAAAAGATTCCAACCAATAGCGAGTAGGATTTAAAGTTTGTAAAACTTTAAATTAATAAAGAATATGTATTTAAATAAATTATAATAAAATAAATAATAAATAAATATTCATCAATAAGCCGAAAATAGCAGTTAACTTTTTATACCCTGGCATTAATTTTATTAAATAATGTTTTTAATATTTATAAACTGAACTTATCTGTTTTTTTTTGCATTCTATGAAAATTTGTTAACATTTTCGGCATCTTTGTGCCTTAAAACATTTTTTGAAAAAGCAGTCAATTAAGTTTTCAACATTATCATATTGTAGAGATTGTCTTTTTTTAAATTTTCTAAAGTGCCAAACATAGCTAGTTAATAGCTAAAACGGCAGCACTGCTGCAACGTTGGCCAAACGTTGCCCTTTTCCGTTGCCTTTGCCATATTGAACTCGTTATTTTCGAAAAGTCCATGCCAATTGCATTCCAATACGTTGTGTGTGTACCCAGTGTGTGTGTGTGTGTGTAACTGACTGTGTGTGTGTGTGTGCACTAATCGTGGCATATCAGTTACGCAGCGCACGTTGCCTTTTTGTCATGCTTCGCCATTTTTTTTTGTTGTTGGCTGTTGCCACGCCTGCAACATTCAACATGCAACCTGCAACCTGCAACCTGCAGGTTACATCTGCTTATTGCCACATAAATCCGGCAATATGCAAGCCAAAGCTACTGCAGTTATCTCTCTTCTTGTATGTGTGTGTCTGAGTGTGTGTGTGTGTGTGTGTGTGTGTGTGTGTGTGTGTGTGTGTGTCAGCCAGTCACGTGTTTCATCTTTGCCGTAATGTAAGTGCCGCTGCCTTTTGTCTCATCTCTTCTTCCATTTGCAACCTGCCACTTCACGCCCCTTCCAAGAAAGATGCTCCAAAAAAAAAAAAATATAAAAAATTATATCGATGTATAAAAGAAAAGATTTGAGTCATAAATTTCGCTCGAAAAGCGGCCAACAATATGGCTATCTATATATATATATAATTTTATACATTTTTCGCTTCGAGTTTCGTGTGCGAAATCACTTAAAATTCAATTTGCCAATGTCGTCAAGTGCGCGAAGCATTTGTCAAAAAATATCTAAGCGAAACAGTGGAACAAAGTGAGCAGTAAGTGGATGAAAAGTGAATTAAAAATATAGCGAGCAATATGGGCAGCTCCTTTTATTACGTGTGCAGTTAAATTATTAGGTTATTAACATTTTATATGTATTATAAAATTAATTTCTTATCACATATTTATTGAACTACGACATCAGTTGTTTACTGTCCTCCCTGGTCACTTTATTTAATCAAATTCTGTCAGTTTTTCATTGGTTTTATCCACTGTGCCGCATCTGTTGTGGCTGCTTTAGAAACTAAGCGTTCTGACAAATAAACGAAATGTATAAACAAAGTTAAGCCTGACACACACCCAGACACACAGACACACACACACACACAGAGACACACACACATACACACACACAGAGACACACACAGACAGAAGAGTGACACTCGTATGGATCAACAGGATGACGTCGACACGGAAGTTGCCAGAGCATTTCCGCTTGTCTCGCTGTCAGCCAGCGTTGCCATATCATCCACATCATCCAACGAATATGTACCAAACATATTCAGTCATTCAGCTTCATCATCATCATCATCATCATGATCATTGTCATCATTGTTGTTTGCTGCCGTCAGCGGCGTCTCTTTGTCGCCTTGTCTGACAATTTGATGGCAAATGAGATGCCAAAATAGTTGCGTTTTATGGCTCCAAATTTCGTTGTAGGTAAATGAGTTTTCACTGCTGTTTTGTTGTCTTGCTGTTTTCCTGTTTATGCCGCATTTCAAATCAACGCACCGTGGTTCTTTTTTATGCAAATTTGGCTTGCTATTTATTTAAATATTTAACTTATCTACATAATGTTTATATCTTCTGTTAGCTGAAAAATTCTCCATTTTAATTTTAAAAATATCAAAAATTTAAGAAATCTTTGTAAAAAAAAAAATTGTTGAAAATAAACCCCAAAAAAAAATCGTTTTTTCGACTAAGTTGTCTATTAATCAATTAATTAAACGACCAAAATGATCACTGTGCAAAGATGGAAACGGGAATGGGGGCAACAACTTCATTTGCGTGCACTTTTGTGTGGCATTTGCCACAAAATATTTGCATGAATGTGTTAGTATGTGTCGAATTTGCATTCAACTGTGTGCAAATGCGCGAGTTTGTGATTAAATTTTCAGTTTATGGCAACATTTTCGACAAGTTTTGCATAAGCAATGCCCCCCTTTTCTCCTCCTCCCCCCATCAACATCCCTGTTCACTCCTTTTTTACTGTGCCCCCCCTGGGCGGCTCACTAATTGAAATTGCTTTTGCGAAAAGCATTTAGTGTCCCACAAAGATGTCGTTGTGGCTCAAACCAGAGAAAAGAACAGAGAGAGAGAGCGAGAAATAGAGAGAGGGAGTGAGAGAGAGAGAGAGCATGAGCCCTTGGCGTCAAATTAACTCATTATAGTATATTTTTGGGTCGCCTGAAAAGAGAGCAACTTGCTTGCATCCGGCATAAGGTATACACTGACAAAAACTTTGGCTGTCAAAAACTATTTGTTTATTTATTAAAACACTTGCTTGAATTCCGCATAAGGCATGAAAATAGAAAAATTTAAGAAAAATAAAATATAAAGCATAATAATTGTATTTCTTTATGATTTTCCCCTAATATAGATTTATTAAAATAAAATATTTTAGTCGACGATTCTTAATTTTATTGACCTGTATTTTTTCTCAGTGTACAGTTGTGCCCTCTACCTGTCCCTTGGCAAATTGAAAATGTTGCCAACAGGCTCAAACCTAACTAAATTTTAACTGGCAACTGGCAACTGGTAAATGGCTGGATAAACTGTTTAAGCATAACACGCATACGACCCGTGGGCCAACCAGGCATCGACTGCTCCACTTATTGCGGGTAATTGCCACAGGCAACAGCAGCATATTGTCTTGCCATCAATCAGTGTCTGTATGTGTGTATATATGTATGTTTGTGTGTGTATTTGTGGCACAAACTCTATTTGCCCCATTGGCGTTTCGCATTAGTTTTTAATTGCAGCTAATTCAACTCGAATGCAATCGTCATGCGCTGTGGCTGCGAATCTATCACAAAGGCATTGTGATTGACATCAATCAGGCCGCTGGCTTATCTAATGTGCCACAAAATGAAAGGATTCTGCAACACACACACATACACACATATATAAATATTTTCAATCAATAAGCAACTCAAGTAGCTAGAAAAATGGAAGCCAAAGCGAAACGAGAATGAACCAAATGAATCAAACCGAGTGTAGTGAGTCAATGAGTGAATCAGTGTGTCTATTTTCAGATTATAGATTTCAATCAATGCCAGATGAGCTCAATAAGGCAACTGAAACCAAAAGGAAGATAATCATTAGCCTGATTTCAACTGTTCGTTATACAAGTTGAGTCTGTGAGGTTTTTTTTTTTAACCTCCTCTCAATCAACGATATGAATTTAAAGAGAGACGAAGAAAATTAAACTTCTTCTGAATCCAAATATACTATTTAATCTTTCAACTTTTTCTGCTCTGCGAAATTTTCTTGTGCAAAGAAATAAGCAGTTAACTATTCTTAACTTAACATTTTAGTGCGAGGAAACAAACTAAGCTTTATTTTTACCAATAAGGTAAGAAAAATATGTCTTTCAATTTCCAACTTAGAATTAAATATAAATAACTTAAATTTATAGACTCCTTGCACTTTTTAAGTACAAATTTTTATTATAAGTATTATATTATAGTTTCCATAAAATTCTTGGTAAAAGCCCAAGGAACTGTAAATGTCAGATTATTGAAATTTATTTTTTACAACTTTTTAATTAATTTGACAGCTCAAATTATATTTGCCCATAAAGTTGCGCATCTTTTGACAACTTACAAACATTTTACAAATATATATAGTAAGGCTTTATAAGCTCAATTTTCTTTTCAAAAAATATTGTGAGCAAACACTAAAAGCGGAGCCTAATGAAAAAAGTTTATCCAACACGACAGAGAACAGCCTAAAAGTGTGCTTGGTCTTTTCTTTTTTTTTTTGTTAGCCATGTAATATGAAACTACCAATTCAAGTTATGATAGGCAGGGGTAGGAGGAGCTGGGGACTCGCATCAAAGTGACAGCAGCTGATGGATCTGACAGGTTGAGAAGTCCTCGTCTAACTATAGATGTCAGAGCCACAAAACTTTCGCCATTTTTTTGTAAGAGCTTTAATCTGCAGCGCGGCATGAAATCAATATAAAGTCCAGCAGGGAAGCACGAATTAGGGAAACAGGGAAGGGAAATAAAAAAAACGGAGACTAAGCAGCCGCTGAATTTATTTGCCGGCTAGGAAATGGTTGCAGCTAAAATTGTTAGTGACTGGCGACTGTCGTCGGTGACTGTGGCGATGGTTGCAGCCATCGTCATCGTCCGGTGGCGCCACAAAGCTGCGTCGCCATTTGTCTGCCCAAAATAGCTAGAAAAGAAATGTATAAAAAACAACTAAGCATGTGGATAAGTGATGAACGAGCGTATACCCTTGAACGCGAATTTCAAGTGTCCAGACAAGTTAGAGCCATATTATATCTTCTAAAATTAAAAATTGCGACTTTACAACTGTTTTCCATATTTATTTTAAAATCCTTGATTCGCAATTTTTATTTTATATCTAAATATATAAATCAGTGGTGTCCAAAATGCAGAAAGCCTATCCCATGGGATAAGAACTCATAATTCTGCCGGCGTCGCAGCCGACACACGTAAGAGAGAAAGAGAGAGAATGCGTGTGTTCTATAAATAGCACATTCTGCGGCTTGTTCTCTCACGACGCGTATGTTCGGATTTTTGTTCTCTCACGAAGCATATTTTTAATGTCAGTCGCTGAGCTGCAACTTATGCTTTGCTCTCTTTACGTCGCCAACTGTAACGATGCGATAGTTCGAATATGCTTTCATTAATTTTTTTCAGTGTAAAGTTTGCTGTCACGCACACAACCGCAATATTTGACCACTAATCTTAATACTACAAATATGTGTGTAATCTTTAAATAAAATTTAAAATATTGTTATCATTTGAATATTTTTAGATCAGAATTAAAAATATAGTTTTTCCGCGGACTACGATAATATTTCCTTCACGTAAATTTATCAAGTTAAAGAACTGAATTTGAACACAATTCTACAAAAATACTTGTCAGTTACAAACTTAATCTTAATTCTGTCATGCCCCTTGAAGTGATTTACTATTTTACAGAGTACACATTTTTTCGCTGGCTCCTCAGAACATGACCTAGAAAAATAAGAAGTCGAAGCTGAAGCTGAAGCTGTGGCAACTTAATGAACAGCAGGAGGAAGAGAGAGAGGAAGAGGAAGAGGGGGCAGGGCAAACTGGTTTGGTGGCATGACTTGGTGGCATGTGGCATGTGCGTTTTGCTGGTTGCGGCTATAATGAATTGATTTATTGGCATTCAATTTTTTTGCTGGAACATAATTAGTTTTGGTTTGTGTGCAAATTGATTGAGTATCCAGTTGATTGCGAGCTCATTCATTAAAAGTTTCAACCTCAACTCGCCTTGCAAAATATACTTGCATTATTTATAATTAAATTGTACTCATTTAGGACAATTTGTTTGTGTGTGTGGGTGAGTGTGTGCATTGCATATAAATTAAAATAACTTTTATCAGACGGAGAGTGCAAAATAAATATTAATTAAGACTATTTAAACATTGAATTAAAATACCAACGCGTGCTTGGCTGTCACTTAAAGTGCCGAAAGAATAAACAAACTAACATTTAATTTGGATACCGCATTGTCAACCTAAAGACACATGACTGAGTAATAACTATATTGTAATGATTATATCGAGGTTTAAAATTCTTAAATTAAATATATCACAAGCAATATTTAGGAAATTATTGGAGAACAAAATATGATATTTGCAAGTTAATTATATTTCAATTATTTTTGTATAACTATTAATTATTTCTAATGAAAATCGACAGGGTTTTGACAATGTTGTGAAATTTCAAAGTTCTAAAAATCTGTCCACTTTGCAACATGAAATTTCGTAACTTTCAAACGATGCTCTGACGTCATTAGACAAGTTCACACACTTTTTGCGGTGTTATCTTAAAGTGTAACTTAATTTTGGCAACATGATTTCATAGTCAGTTTATCGATTTGCCCGAAAACAGTTGCCAAAAAAGATGTTCGTGAATGCGGCAAACTGGCAGCTGAAAGAGGACAGGGACAAGGGCAGGGACAGGGACAGGGACAAGGACAACGATGAAGGGGGATGCGTCTGGCGCCGATTGGCGCCGTCTGGTCGCGATGTCTTCGAATGGAGAAAAACAAAACTAAATGTGTAACCTTAACACACGCGCGGCTTAACAAACACACTTGCTTCCAACCCCTGGTCCTGCCCCTGCCCCTGGTGGACAGGAGGGGTGAACTACCCCCCCTGACAAGCCAACACATAAAATGCGTCTCTTTCTTAATATGTAAAAGCAACACTAACAGCAAACGCAACAACAAGTGAGAGCACTACAGTCAAGTTACTCGACTGTAAGGTGCCCAGTAACCTTTTGCTTAAAGCGCAATAAATGAAATTTAATAAATATATATTTTAGATATATGTATATTAAACAGCAGCTTGATGCAATAATACAAGGTGGCGCAAAAGAAGTCACCCTATTGGAAGATGCTCTCATTTTTGCAAATGGCCGCCAATGTCAAATCTGTTTTGACATTTGTGGACTAGACAGATACAGAATACAAGTGAATAAGCCATGGAGCGATACACTCCCCAAGAACGCAGAATAATTGTAATAATGTAATAATAATAACCGCTTTATCTCTCGTTTTTGATATTTGCACTGGCCGGCCAGATCACCCGAATTAACCATTCCAGACTTCTTTTTATGGGGTTTTTTTAAAGTCGCAGGTTCACGTCAACAAGCCGCAAACTCTTGAAGCCCTTAAGGAAAATATTCGCCAGGAATGCGAGAACCTGTCGCCCGAAGTTCTGCCAAAAGTGATGGAAAATGCCATAAAACGGGCGTATGGTCATGAGCTCTGGCAGCGAACACTTGGCCGATGTCATCTTCTCGCCTAAACCAATAAAATTCTTAAGGTTCGAATAAACATAATCAAAAAACAGAATTAAAATTTTTCATTTAGAAAAAAAATGAGAGCCAAACCACATCGGATGACTTCTTTTGCGCCACCCTGTATAACAAACACTGTAAATATCATAACATACTCTGTTAACGAATATAACATACTCTGTAAATAAACATTTGATTAAGTTAGGCTAAGTAAAGACCTTCTTTATTCGACAATAGAAATCAACAGTCGCTTTGTATGTTTAAGTACTTAAAACTATGAACAGAAATATTTACAAAGAAATCTAAATGATAGCCTTTCTTTCCACAATTTTCTAAACATTTAAATAATGAACAATAGAAAAGAAGAAACTTATTTATAATTAACTTCAGTCAAAGCAATTGTTGACGCTAAAACTAAATTCAATTTTTATAACTATATTTCAAATATATTTTCTCTTTCTTAACCGATCTTGATTAAATTTTAATCGAACTAATGTAAAATATCATCTATTCTGTATGCCAAATCACAAAGCAGCAGCTTTAAAATTGCTTTTGTTATTCGACTTTATGTTGTATGCAAAATTCTAAAACGAGCTTGATTTTCTTGCTGAACATTCAAAAATATTGTATTGTATAATATTTATATTTACATATTTAATTTTTATCTTGTTATTTAATATTTTTTAAATGTTAATGTTGACTGATTTTAGCTGCACAATAAATAAGTAAATGAAATCCAAATTTGATTAATCTAGCTCTTACAGTCTCTGAGACTTAAGTATTCAATCGGACAATGCCACCAACCCATAAACTTGTATACCTTTTGGTTACAGGGCCAACAACGACAACAATAACAACTTGGAACAAACAAGCTTTGCCGCTGATAAAGCATAAAATTGTTCTTATTTGGAATGGGATTGGGATTGGGAATGGAAATGAAAATGGATGCTTGAACTACTCGTACTTGGAATGCTTGCGATATGAAGTGGCTGGAGGGAGAGAGCGGCCATTGTGTGCGCCTTGAGTCAACAGCATTAGGCCAAGACAATGCTGAATGGGCGTCATAATAAGGACACAATACAATGGCCAGGATTAAGTGGGAGCACAGAGTGCAACGAGTGTCGCGTTCACTTCCCTCTGCACTCTCTCTTTCACTCCTCTCTGTATCCTTTGTCAGTGTTGTTGCAATTGTTGTCGAGCTGAGCTCGAGGCTTGTTTGTTGCGCTTTTGTGTCGTTGTCGTGTACAACGAGAGCGAGAGCACATGAACATGTGGCTTGTTTGTCTAACATAGCTGGCAACGTTGCCACATGTTGCAACGGCAACGACTGCCCAGAGGCTGCTGCTGCTGCTGCTGCCATCGAGTGGCAAATGCGGCGAGTCGACTTTATAAGCATTAATGCGCATCCACCTCTCCTTTCTCTTCACATCCCCTGCCGATTCCGATTCTGATTCGCATTGCAAAGTAAATGCCTTAATGCGCTTATCCTTTTAGTGTCAGTTGAGTTCAACCTCTCTCTCTCTCTCTCCCTTCCTTCCTTCCCTGTCTACAGTCCTCACTCACAGTTGTCGTTCTTGTTTTTGTAGTGCAGTGCAAATATTGCCGCTGACATTTGTCAAGCGCGATGTCGTTGTCGTTGTCGTTCTCCCACAGTCGTTAGGTGTGAAAATTATATGAATGCTCTGCTAGCTGCCGCATCGTTGACACATATATATATATAAAAAAAAAAGAAGAAAATTGTACAGACATGCACAAAGTTGCACAGACATGTACGCGAGCGAGGGTTGTACTAAATAAAGTCAGTCAAAGACAATTGTCCACAGTGAACATTCCATAACAAACAATGCTATTTCAACACTCTCTACTCGTTATCTAAACGCATTGGGAATATTAAGCGCCCATTTTGTTGCAAATGGTTTCGGGATTGTGCGATTTGTTTTTTAAAATTTATGTTAAATCCCTCCGAAGGGATTTCATTTGTAAAAGAAGCAGATTTAACATTTGTTTTAATTCATGATTTTCTCTTTCACTTTATAATAAATCATTAGTCGCAAAGTTTACTTGTTGGAAGCTATCGCTACTTTACACAATTCAAACGGAATTATCATTACTTGTTACTTTAACTCGTTGTAAGCTATCGCTACTTTACAGAATGTTTTTATTAAATACTTACACTACTTGTTATTCGCCTATTACAGCTATTCAATATTAAATTATTAATTTGGTTCTCGTTACTTTTATAAATTAACAGCCTGTTGTATAAATGCCCTTCTAGTCGCCAAGTTTGATGTTTTTAGCTACGTTAAACTACTCGTTACTAGCTCTCGTTACTTTACGTCAAAACATGAACATGCTCTACATCGAATGACTCGATTAGGACTCGTTTGTAAGCACTGGTTACTTTTAGCAACTCGTTTGTTAGTTCTCGTTACATTTAACTATTCGTTGTTAGTTATCGTTACATTAACATAATCAAAGCATGTCCTGCCAAAGAAAAGCATCAATGTGGCAATAAGGCTAACTTTTGTTCGGATATTCGCTGTTTTCAGCTACTCGTTGTTAGTTGTCGTTAGTTTCTGTAGTTTATACGTAAAATTGAGGCACAAACAAGTCGTTTTAATGCCTTCAAGTCAGGGACTGCAAATAATGATTATTTATTTTTTTTTTAAATAAAAAAATCAAACACTTATAAAAGACCTAGAAAATAATGGTTTGCACCAAAATGTTTATTATTTTACAATCTTTGTGTTTCCACCATGATTTTTATTTTTATGATTTTTACTTTTTTACTTAATGGTAATCATTATTTTTGAGTAATTTTATAAAAATCAAAAATAATCATTATGAATGAGTTTTATTTTTTTCGCTTAAAATAAAACTCAAAAGTAATTTACGGCTTCTGTGTTAAGATTTTTACCAATATTACTTTATATCCCTATAAAGGGACACCATAGCTACCTCCCAGCATAATCTTTTTTTTATCGGAGTACGGTAACCCATTTAAACTTGCATAAAACATGAAACAAAATCGAAAAATCTATAGTAGAGTGAATCGATTTGGATGGGTCCGAAAAATTAAAAAAAAATGGTAACCCATTTTCGTAATCTATGGTCAATTCTAAGATGTTTTCACCAAGAAACTATAGTTCTAAAATGAATTCCTGGTCCGCGCTTTTGAGTTGAAAAATTCATTTTATTGAAAATTCATATCTTGGGTTTTTATGGTCTGATCCTGACAAAATTGGTGTCAATACTTTTGTTAGGACCAGGACTTTTATAATTCCATAGAACCAAAGGACGAAATGTCCTTTAAACATAATTTTCATCCTTGGAACGACGATTTTGCGATTCGATTATATCAAGCTATATCCTAAAAACTTAATTAGAATTAAATATAATTTTGGCCTAAAGGAAATTTTTATCGTCCTTGAACCTGTATTTTTATAAGCAGAAAATGTAAAACATATTTTAATACAATTTTAATACAGGTTTAATAAAATAAGTTGTATATTTTCTGTTAATGAAAAATATAGGTTTAAGGAAAAACATTTTTTGGCCAAAAAATAGCTTTAATTTTGACGAATTTTTTAAAATAGAGACGAATCGCGAAATCGTCGTTCAGTGTTTTTACACTGATTTATACATTTTTCGATGTTTTGATGCAAGTTTGAATGGGTTACCGTACTCCGATAAAAAAAAAGATAATGCTGGGAGGTAGCTATGGTGTCCCTTTATAGGGATATAAAGTAATATTGGTAAAAATCTTAACACAGAAGCCGTAAATTACTTTTGAGTTTTATTTTAAGCGAAAAAAATAAAACTCATTCATAATGATTATTTTTGATTTTTATAAAATTACTCAAAAATAATGATCATCATTAAGGAAAAAATTTAAAAATTAAAATATAATCATTATGATGTAATTTTTATAATATAACTTATAATGATTACGGTCCCTGCTTCAAGTATATTATTTTTAGTTAATTACTACTTTTAAATACTTGCTGTTAGCAATCGTTACTATCCATTGTTACTTCTCGTTAATTTTTTGTAATGAAAGCTTGAACCTGTCACTCTGTGACTCAGACTCGCATTCTTAGTTCTCGTCCTATCGCACCATCCAAACGTTTGATAATCCCCTCGTTTAGGTGAAAACTGTTCGCTGGGTGTGCATTGTCAGCCAGCCAGGCAGCCAGTCAATTTTCACACGCTCACGCGTCAATGAACGATTTGGCGGCTGGTTTGGTCCTCGTTCGAGTTCGTTGACAGCCTGTCAGCCGTTTGTCAAATATTTGCACAGTTGTTAAATTCCATCAATGGCATGTCAGGGGTCTCACAGACACATCAACAATTAACCATATTCGTGACATACCAAAAACTGTAAGGCTAACGAATAAAAGCTATGTATGTACGTAAAAACAAAGCTTATAAAAATGGTAAACAAAAACATCGAGTATGAAACGAGCGAAAAAAAAGCCCGCCTTCTGAGGGGGCGTGGTTGAACGCAAACTACGCTAATTAACAAGCAATTAAGGCACACGAAGAACTTGACAAAACGCAGCTGTTGCGCGGCTTGCAACCACAGTTTGCAATAACAATAAGAACAACAGTGTGGCAACGCCATGCAAAATGCAACTCTGGTGGGCAGCCAACTTCACGGTGTAAACCACAAGCGATGCGGCTACCATAGGCAGAGACAGAGGCAGAGAAAGGAAGACAGGGAGAGAAGCGATGAAAATAGCGTCGACTTCCGCTTAAATGCTGCTTATCGCCGCACACTTTCGCCAGCGAGTTGGCTTAAATACGAGTACACTTAGTTTATACTACACTCAGAAAATTGTCTTCTATTTTTAAGAAAAACGTCAAAAAATTTATATTTTATTAAATTTAAGAAATTTATGTTTTTCACATTGCAATTTGCTTGACAAATGTAATGATTGAATAAAAATAATTACAAACAACAAATTATGAAATACAAAAATTCGAAATTTATTAAAGAATATTCACATTATTTTTGAATTGAAAATATTAAAAATATAAATTTTTCTCACGTTGATTAAATCAAAAAAGGGTTTGTTCAGAAATTTTAGGATTTTAGAAAATTATCTTTTTTTTTCAACAAAACTTTTTTTTGTAATTTGGCATTAAATTTAGATTAAAATACAGTCGAACTTCCCTAACTCGAATCATCATTATCCAAAGAAAACGTTTGAGTTATGGAGATATTCGACTTATAGAGTTATTATTCTTAAGTTTATTAATTTTACTGCCACTCATTTAGCTCGAGTTAGAGAGAAATTCGAGTTATAGAAGTTCGAGCTATGGTAGTTCAACTGTATTTTAATTTAAATTTAATGCCGAAAATCGAATATTTCAGTGTGTTTTTTTGAGTGTAAAGAAAGCGAGTAAGTTGTGTTATATGCGATGGCGTTGCAGACATGGATGCCATTGTTTATTTAAGCCAATATCCGTTATTTAAGTAGCGCTTCCTTCCGCTAACCATTTGTTGTTTGTTGCTGTTGTTGCCGTTGCCGTTGCGCAGTTGTCAGCTGTTTGTTTGGCTTTTGTTTGAAATATTTAGCACTGGGCCAAAACAAACAGCAAAAGCAGCGCCTCTATTTGAACAAAAGTTCAACAAAAACAAGCGAAATAACAATGACAACAACAAGAACAAGAACAACAAGAACAGCAAGAACAAGAACAACATATGCTTGTCCCGGTCTCTGGACAAACTTTACGACTAGCTAAAGGAAGTGTGAACTTTTTGCCATTAAATAAAGTTACAGTCACACTCACATGCCGAGTGCAAGAGAGATAGAGATAAAGACAGAGCGAGAGCGAGAGCAACGAGGGCCAAAAGGACATGCGATAAATTGCCGCACAAAATCTTTGTCAAATTTGCCATCCCTTTTGACCGCAAATCAATGCAATTGGCCAAACAAAGTGCATTCCAATAAGCGACACATTTACTTGACACACACACACACAAAATGAAAGAAAAATGATTTTAAAGAAACAGAAGAACGCAAAGATACCCTGTAGATCCCAATACTCCTCTAGCTTCAATAACTTTTTGCTTTTAATTTGATGGGTTGAGTAAATATTTTTTATGAAGTTTACAAGGTATACGGATGTGATATGTAAAAAAAAACAATTAACACTAAAAAACTAAACTTAAAGATACCCTACAGTCCGGATTAAGCAGCATTTATATTTTAAGCAAATTAGTCTTGCGGTTTATTCAAGAATTTGTATATTAACTTGGTATATAATTGATGTAAATTTATGATAAAAGTTAGATTAATTCATTTCTAACTATTTTTTTTTATTTCTTATTTATTTATTTTTTATTTGCTATAATATAAATTAATTATATATTTATCTATATATTTTCTTCCATTTATTTCCAACACTGTCTCAACTTAGTATACGCCTTTTAATTTATTTTCAGGGATACATCGGAAATTTCCACAGAAAATTTCTACCAGAAATACGCATTGATTCGTGTGATGGACATGAGCTTTCATTGAGCACTGTGAGACTGAGTGTATGTAAGTTGTAATTCAAAGGGCGTCAACGCAAGACATTAACTTTGACATCATACAAATTGCCTTTAAATCGATCAGACGTCGCTTGAGGTTACTGAAATATTGCATTGACTTAAGAGTTTTTCTTTTGTAATGTGCCGGAAATGTGAAAAACGTGTGGAAACTCATGAATGGTCATGGAATGGAATGCAGTGAAAGAATTCAAAGGAATTCCGCACAAGGTATGAAAAATGTCAGTTCGTCGAGCCAAAAAGTAGGCAACATTTCTCAATGTCGTTATAAAAATTTGTAAAGCTTGTAATTCTCAATTGGTTTCAGCTCAAGTTGCATCCAAATGAAAGAAAGTTCAAGTGAATTCAAAGAAGTCAGCACAATGAATAGCTGGATCGATAGTTGGATTGATGAGCTGCCTAGGGATAATAGCGATGTATCTTCTGAGAATGAAAGTCAATCGTCCAACTGCAGTCTAAGCTCATCGAGCAAAAGCAATCAGGCCGAAAGCGATAAGGAATACATGTGCTCATCGGACAACAAATATCATGTGAGTTCTTTAAAACGAAAGAAACAGACTCCATAAGTAATTCCTTAACTCTACAGATTATACGCAAAAGCGAATTTAAATCGTTTTGTGCAGAAAATCGATAAGGCAGCATCGTTGGACGATCAGGCTGCGGATTTGGTGGCCAAATGCGCCAATGCCTTTGTCAAGGATGTTTCCATGCGCCTGGTCAAATTGGCCAAGTATCGAAATGATGCGCCTGGTCTTTTAGATTTGAAGTTCACCCTAAAGCGTGAATACAACATGGAATTTCCACAGCCGACCAACTCCGTTGCAATATCACAATAAAAATTGTTCAATAGTCTTTACATAAATAAATTGATAAATACAGTCGAACTTCCCTAACTCGAATCACCATTATCCAAGAAAAAAGTTCGAGTTAGGGAGACTTCGAGTTAGGGAATTTTTTTTTTTTAGTTTTTTAAAAGAAACTACAAATGCATTCAATCAGAAAATTTATTTCAAATTGCAAGTTTTTGCTTGCTATTTTCAACAAAAAAGGATTTCAGTTTGTTCAAGGCCGGTTATTATTCTCAAAAATTGGTTTCTTCGGTCTTTTGCTGTATCCAGAAGAAGGTTCTCGATTCAAATGTCATCATAATTAATATTTCATTTTTTAATATAATGAAAAATGTTTTTGCTGAGATACCACATTTTCAGCAACTTTAATTTATTTGGTCTACTTTCAAATTCCTTAACTAATAAGTTTGAATATTACCTAAAACATTTTTAAACATTTTAGTACACTGATGCGCTGACAAAGAAGTACATTTCGAACATCTTTCCTATAGCAATTTCACAAGCCTAAATAATTGTTGATGCAATATTCTACCATATTGCATCTCCATATGTTAATGTACATCAATATTACATTTCCAAACGAGTCGGTAACAAAAGCATAAAACAGAAACGAAAAAAAAATTCAAGCTTTATTGGAGATTTTCCCGAAAAATTCGACTTACAGAAGCACGGGCCAATATTTTTGTTCGAGTTACGGAGAAATTCGACTTATGGAAGTTCGAGTTAGGGAAGCAGATTTGTATGAAATTTGCTCAGTAAACGCTATTGCCACTCGATTTTGTTCGAGTTAGAGAAAATTCGAGGTTAGGGAAGTTCGAGTTAGGGAAGTTCGACTGTATTTAAATTTGTGTTATTTTAAAAAATTCAAATTTTTGAAAATAAACAAAAATTACATAAGCTGTCTCTGTCGCTGTCGACGCTGAAGTGCCCCGTGAAGAATCCGTTCGGCATTGCCCCGAAGAACTGCAAAACACAATAGACAGGAGCCAGAAGCCAGAAGGACGAGCCACAGGAGCAGTCAGCTCAGTTTTGGACATTGCATGCTCTGCCTCTTCCTCTTTCTCCTCCTCCTACTCATCCTCTTCCTCCTTCTCCTTAACTGAAGCTAAGTTCACACGACCACTTTTTCACTGTCGGGACGATGAATTTTGCCATTCACATAATTTGCATCGGTTTTCAAACCAAAGAACCATGTGTTTTTTCTCACGAAATATGATCACATTTTGAACAATTTCATCCAAAAAAGCCGACGATATTTAAATAATTTATTTTAATTAATAAATTTGCGTTAAAAATTCTGAATAAATAATAGTAATAATAAAAAGGTCGAATTTATAATTAAATATAAACAAACTTATAAACATCTACTGTTAAACAAGAGTTTATTAAGTAAAGTAAACAGGATAAAATGATTAAGCTGATGCGTAAGAATCACTTAATAAATTAATAATAGATAGCATTTGTACTTTTATATAGTGGGTTAAGTTTCTGAGTTCCACCCTATATCCATAAATTATGCTCTAAAATTAAAGAATATCAACATCTTATGTTAATCGATAACTTTATTATGTCAGTCAGTTTGCCAGTTTGTCGTGTACTCGCAAAAGGTACTCAACTTTAAGGCTGACAACTTTGTAAGCTGGTTAAAAGTTGGCTGAGCTTAGCACATTTTCATGTTGTATATATATAGTATGTTGATTTACAGACGTGTCCAGCTGCAAACTTATCTTAAGTTGGCCAAACTGTGCTGATGTCATTGGCAGCTCAAGGTGCTCAAGCTGAAAATGAAAATGAAACTGAAAATGAAACTGATGTCAGTTGTCTGGTTTGCTGAAAGGACACTTTGCTCGACTCATCAACGACTCGTGCAACATCAGCACGGGACATGCAGCGTTATCTAAATTACGTAATAAACACGGCTAACGGGGAGGTGGCAGCTTAAGGCTATTCGGTTAGCCCATTATTATGCAGCTGGAGCTGCAGCTGCAAATGGTCAAAACTTTACCGTTGCCGTTGCCTCAACGTGTTTTGTGCTAATTAATGTCAAAAGCCGTTCGTTAACAGCAACGGTCAGCGGCCATTTTGTTTTCGCAACCACACACACACAGACACAAGTGAAATTTAAAGCCGGAAGTTTATTGTTGCAACAATGGCGCGCGTTTGCAACGGAAGCCTCGACGTTAACGTCGCTGTCGCTGTCGACGCTGAAGTGCCCCGTGAAGAATCCGTTCGGCATTGCCCCGAAGAACTGCAAAACACAATAGACAGGAGCCAGAAGCCAGAAGGACGAGCCACAGGAGCAGTCAGCTCAGTTTTGGACATTGCATGCTCTGCCTCTTCCTCTTTCTCCTCCTCCTACTCATCCTCTTCCTCCTT
The DNA here is from genome assembly GCA_037043435.1 of Drosophila suboccidentalis. Lineage (NCBI taxonomy): Eukaryota > Metazoa > Arthropoda > Insecta > Diptera > Drosophilidae > Drosophila > Drosophila suboccidentalis. Next base: position 362,290 of record JBAMBK010000415.1, on the reverse strand, counting down.
CTCCATTTCCTCCTCTTCTTCCACTTTTTCTGCTCCTGCCATGCACAAAACTTTTCCTAAATAAAATCCTTCGAGAATAAATGAAATGCAAACTTTTTTCCGGTAAGCTGACGTTCTAATTGTTTACAGACCGATATTTCTAGAGTTTCCACACCGTTCTTGTTCTTCTGTTATTGTTGTTGTTGTTGTTGTTATTTCTATTATTACTATTCGCAGTTGTTGTTGTTGTTTTTGTGTTGTGTTATCTAACAGAGCTGAGCGTGGCACTATGTTGATTGTACTCAGTGCCTGGCCAGTTTGAGAGTCAGGTATATGTATTAGATAAAAGTATAGATATTAAACAACAAATAGGGTATAAACTTATCTTATTATTTATAATAATTATAAAATATTTTAGCATTTACCAATAAATAAATAAAATAAAAAAAAAGCTTAAATATTTTTATTACTGGTATTTTATTCCTAATTATATTTGAAATCATATAAATTTATTTATCATATTAAAATGAACTCAATTTTAATGAAATTTGGCAATGAAATCTTATTTTTTAAGCTGCATAGTTATTTAAATACTTTTGAAATAGAATTCTTGATTTTAAATTATTATCTTAATTTTCATGAATATAATTTTGGAATGAAGGAACTTATTAAGTCTTTCAGCGGTGTAATACACAAGTTATTGACGTTTTAATTTAATAAAAAATGTTTAAAAATCTTTTTAATTTACTAACAATTTTCTTCAACAAACTTTGCAATTAAATTCTGCCTTCTGCAAAGCTTCAAAGTAATGCTACCCTATAAATTACCCTGTCAATACCCAGAGCTAAAATCTTTTGACATTTCCATTGCATTTATTGCAAGCATTTGATTAAATTTTGTTAAAAAGGCCATTAAATTTATACGTCAACTAATGGTCGAGTATGCTCGCCAGTGATTTGATTATTTGTTTTTCACATTTTTATTTAGCCAGCGGCCAACTTACTTTTTAAATAATTTATAACAATTTTGCGCAATTCGCGTCGCTGTCGTTGATTTTACCTTCTCCGGCTGCTGCTGCTGGGCAACTTTAAATGGCAACCTAATGAGGAGCAGCGGGAAATGCTGAAATATTAAAGAGGGAAAAGCGTTGCAAAGCAATGGTCGCGATGCGTTTACGTGCTCGTGCCAACATAATTGCGCTTAAAATCGTTTAAGTGTTTTATAATCCGCCCTTTTTTTGTGGCATCATCAAAGGAGGGAAATCCCAACAACAACAACAACAACAAAAAATAGGAGGAAAAAAGGAAATGCTGAAATGGCTTTTTAAAGCATTTACCATGCAAGCAGCTTCTGTGCTGGTCAGTTAAGGCAACGCCACACGCAAAGCCCTCATCGAAAGCCTCACATGACACACACGCACAACCAAAACACACACACGCATACACATACACACACACACACACACACTCATACACAGACATATCTGTGCCCATTAAAAACTGTGCAAAACTCTGCGCGTCGCTAGCGGATTTTCTTCTCCTTTTTTTTTTTGTTGATTTCACTTATTTTTTTTTGGTAGGAGGTTTTTCCATGTGGCTAGTACATGTACATGAGCCATGCCCACAGATGCCGCCACCGCCCACTTGCGGTGATTGCTGGCCCAAAGTTACTGCCACATAAGTGGGTTAATTACGACACAGATCTGTGGCTGGCAAGCTCAAAAGTTTACGCGAACATTTTTCGCATCTCTCGACTGCGAATACCCAAAAATAATCGCAAATTACACTCATTAAAATTGAGTAAAAAATACTGTGATTCGTTAAGGAATCAGCGTGGTCATACTATTAAGTAATATTTATAGGATTGCAGTATTTTCATATTAATGCGAGAAATGATTTTGTGTACTTTAAGTGTGAATTTTCAGTTGGTCGTATCATTTTCAAAATGTAAAAATTTATTAATGTATAAAATTTTTATAGTTATGGTCTTTGAATCGATGGAAATTTGAAAAAAAAAATATATATATAATATTAGATTATGCCTTATTATTTGTATTATGATTTTAGTATTTTTAAAATACCATTTAGTATTTTTAGTATTTTTTGTTAAGTAACTTTTCTGCAATTAGTCTTGGAATCGATAGCTTTATTAAATAACAAAACCTGAAATTATGCCTAATTATTAATAATTTGATTTTAGTATTTTTAAAATACCAATTAGTATTTTTAGTATTTTTTGTTAAGTAACTTATCTGCACTTAGTCTTCGAATCGATAGCTTTATTAAATAACAAAACCTGAAATTATGCCTAATTATTAATATTTTGATTTTAGTATTTTTAAAATACCAATTAGTATTTTTAGTATTTTTTTTAAATAACTTTTCTGCACTTGGTCTTGAAATCGATATAATAAATATAAACTTGAATTATAAAAAATACCAATTAGTATTTTTTTTGTAAGTAACTTTACTGCATTTAAAGTCTTGAAATCGATAGCTTTATTAAATAACAAAACTGAAATTATGCCGAGTTATTAATATTCTGACTTTAGCATTTAAAAAATTCGAATTAGTATATTTAATATTTTTTTGTAGGTATCTTTTCTGCATTTTATTATTTAACAAAATCTAAAACTATGCCTAATTATTCATATTCTGATTTTAGCATTTTAAAAATACCTGTAAGTATTTTTAGTATTTTTTTGTAGGTATCTTTTCTGCATTTAAAGTTAGGCACGCCTGAATGCCTCAACTGCCAACACAGGCCTTGGGGGATATACTGGAAAATTATTTATGCGATCTTTGAGCGATGTTAACTATGTGTACACATATTTCCGCTCTAGATAAAAACACATACAAACAAACACACACACACAGCTGATGTACAAGTTCTTAACCCATTGAGGTCACATCTGTGTGAATCTGTGTTTGAATGGTTGTGTTGAACTCTTCTACAGACCTAAATGCATTTTCTTTATCACACCACTGAAAGGCCATACACAGCAGGTAAAAGTATATACACACACATACACACAGGTGTATCTTACCTGTATGTGGCCCAAAGAGGCTTTGAAAACTACTTGCAACACCACTTGCGGCAATTGAGAAAAAGTTGCCACTTAAAGCAGAACTTAAGACACTCAAGTGCCAGGCCAACAACAACAACACAAATGAACAGATATGCATGCATACATATGTAAATGTATGTATATATTAAAATGTATCTGTAAGTGTGTTTTGTTTTGTAGATACAAACCAAGTTACAACAGCTGCCACACAAACATACATATGCAAATGCAGCCACTTCGGATGGGTTAAAGCTGAGAATCTGAGTTGGTGTCGTTGGATTTTCCATCCACATGCAACATACCTGCAAGAGACAAATAAACACAACAGTTACAAAAGATACACAAGTAATAATAATGTTGAAGCTGTTGTGTGGTTATTTCTATGAATATGCATAAACTCGGAAGCTGAGAGAAAAGAAGACTACTTGAATAGTATATGAAAACAAAAAAAAACATACACGAAGACGAGAATTATGCTTATTTAAATAGCAAAACAAATACAAAGTAGAGCACTAGATAGGACTCTCTGTCTCAGACTAAGTATCTTTTATGTGTGTGTATCTTTTACCTAGAGTTATGTGCCTGCATGTACGTAAAAGTAACTCGGCAACCGATGACATGTTTTTACCCTGCGGTGTCATGTGAAGCGCTTAAATCTTTTGAAAATATCTAAATTGTTCTCTATGGCTTTTGTGTCAGCTGTCTCAGCCAGACAATGCTCGCCCATCTCCCTCACTCACTAACTCTATCTCTCTCTGTCACTCTTTTGAATGTGTGTACATGCATTATTCTGTTTTTGACTTTGCCACAAACTACACAAAAATTGTTGTAGTTGCTGTTGTTGTTTTTGGCATGGGGAACGAAGTTCATTGTAAGCTGCATTTGGGGATTTGCCTCTGTGACAAATGCAATTTATTGTGTTACGGCTCAAAGCTGCAACGCTGCAAATCTCAACTCGATGCTGCTGCAGCAAATCTAATTCATCTTTCAAATTAGCAACGCATATCATCAATGACACTAGCTGACTTTATTTCAGAACTAACTTGCAATTAATCAGCAGAGTTTCGTGGTTGAATGCTTAGGTAATTTTAGGTAAAGCGATATAAAAACTTTAAGTTTATATTCTAGTTAAGCTTAATTGTATTTATTATACAATTTAAATACTAAAGTAAATCTTAAGTGAATTGAATTCTTAAATTTCAGCCAGCCAAAATTTGGACATGGTTTTAAAACTGAATTCTTAGTAGAGTATAAATCCAGTTTATACCTTAAGATAGCTATATTTTTTTAAATGGACTTTAAGGTTAATTTACGCTAAATAATTTGAGATTGCATCTTTGAAAACATTTAGCACTTTCAATATTTAAATTTCCTGTTTCTTCTTTCAGCTGAAGTTTAAATTTAACCGAAACTCATTTTTATTTAATGTCATATTATATTACATAATTAAATGTTAATTTTAAAAGTGCTCTAATTTGCCTTAAAAAAAAGTAAATAACAGATCCATTGCGGTTTACAAGCTACAAATTCTGGCATAACATACATATCAAAATTTAATTAAACTCTAACCACGCTTTAATCAAGTGATTAAGCTTTTCAATCCATTTTAATCCTCAAATTATGCTCAAACTGAATAAAGTTGCTTGGACAGCTAATGTCATTGCAACTCAAGTTGACAAGCGAAAGCCCCAAAAGTATCATAAATAATACAATTTTACAGCATACTTTTCTGCACTAGCACAACAAGTACACTCACACACACACACACACACACAGTCACATCACTCATACGCCCTGTGGCTGTTTTAGTAATATACATACATATAGCTAAGAAAATATGCATATTTCATTGGGATTCAGGTTCAGTGATTCCTCCCAATGGCTTTGCATTGACAGCGACACGCATTATGCTGATTAGCTCCTTGTTGTGTCAAGGACTTTTTCAATGCGCCGTGGCGTGGCGTCACTTTAATTATATTAATCAAAGGCAGCTGCCTGACAGCTGTTTGCGGTTGAATGGCAAGTACACAATGGAAGGAGAACACGTTAAGGACATTCAAGACATTCTCGGCGTCTTGCCTGTTGCGCCCCTATGTTTTAAGCCCAGTACCAAAAGGCGGCAAAGGCTTATGAGTTTGCGACCATGCATTTCAATATCTTGTATTTAATTTGAGGATAAATATTTTTCCCGATTTCCAATGAAATGTTTTTCTTATCATGCTTTGTTTTATAAATTCATTTCGCATTCAATTTTAATTAATTTCGTTCAAATTATTTTTCTTTGACTGAGTTTATCGAAAATATGCATTTCAAATAGTATAAAACAATATTTTAAATTTCATTGATTGATCATATCATTTTAATATAATTTAATAGGTATATATCAATTTTTAAAGATATATTAAACATTTAATCTTTATTTTATTGAATATAATTTTATTTTTATTTTTAAAGATACATTTAATCATAAATTTAACATTTAATGAACTGCCAAAACTGTCAAAATTAGCGAAAAATAATATTTTTAAATTTATTGATTGATCATATCAGTTAAATATAATTTTATATTCATTTTTAAAAAGATACTTCTGGTCAACTGCTTTTAGTTGACATTAAATAAGCAAATAACTAAATCAATAAAAATAAATAGTAAATTTGACTACTGGGCATCTTACAGTCGAGCATCTCGAATGCAGCATTCTTATTTGCTCAGAGATGCTCGACTGGTCACAGTCCTTGCTCTGTCCACTGTCCACAGTACACTGTACATCGTCCATTGCCCACTGTTAATCTAATAAGTCGCCTAACAGACCGCAGATATAGCTGCATGTAATCTAAAAACACAAACTCTAAGCCTGTGTGTGCGTGTGTGTGAGTTTATAAATGTGTGTGTGTGTGTGTGGTTTGTGGTGTCTCACACAGAACTTTCCCAGCATCATCGACTCGTAGCTTTGCAGTCAGTCACCAATGCATATTGTTGTGGTTTGTATCGAAGCAAGCATCATGTGTGAGTGTGTGTGTGTGTGTGTGTGTGTGTGTGTGTGTGTGTGTGTGTGTGTGGTGCATGTTGCATGTTGCATGCACTTGCGGTTGCTCAAAGATTTGATTGCAAGTGTAATTTAAGCACGCTTCGTTGGTCATATAGAATTCAGCTTCAATTTCGCCTGACTTGACTCTATGCCGAATTTTCTTCATTTTCCCATTGCACATTTTCCCCATTTTCCTGCCGTTTGTTTTAAAATTAAAGTGTAATGCAGCCTTTGTGCCTTTGAATCCTTGCAAGTTCTATTTATTCCCCTATCCTTTTTGCTTGTGCCACAAAGAGAAGGGACACCGCACACAGGAGAAGCTCATGCAGCGTCGTCCTGGGAACGTCCTGCTTCGTGTCCTGTTGCTGCTGCTTCTGCTGCTACTGCTGCATTTTCCAGCTTTTTCCGGCTTTCCTCGCTATCTTCTACTGCATGTGAAATTGCTCTGCTTTTCGCCGTCTAAGTTATGTGCGGCAAGCGAGTTCTGATTAAGCGCAGCACCGCGGGCTATCAGGACATCGGGACATCGGGACATCGGGACACCAGGATAACAGGAAACAGGATACAGGACAGCAGGCGGTGTGGAAATGTGAAAAGCTATGCCTCTATCTTTGTCTTTTGCTTTTGCTTTCCCTTTCCACCATTTGCCAAGTTTCTGCTCATATTATTGAATGACGCTCATAAGTATGCTATAGTTTTTTGCCTTGCGTTTATCTTAAGGTTTTCAGTGTGTGTGTGTGTGTAAAATGAAACAATAAGTATGATTTGTAATCAATTCTAAAGCACAGCTGGTAGTCTTAACTTCAACAGTCTTTTGTCGTACTTATATATATGCTAATCCATCTTTTATAAACACATTCCACAATAGCTCAACACATTTTCACAATTTGAGAATGCAAAATTTGTGCTTTAATGTCGAAAAACAATCTGAAAATTTAAATGATGCTAACCCAATTTGTCACAAATGATAGATGGCTCTAATAAAAACGGAACATTTTAACAACATTTATTTTGTAAGGGCTTTCTTATAAGTTTAAAGCACTAGACTCCTTTCATAAATGTAATGAATCCACTTTAGATTCCAATATATATTTAATTTTCTATTTATTCAAGCGGAAGTAAAAGTTTCAATTATTAAACTCTCATTTACAAATTTAATGATTTATATCCTTAAACTTTATATTAATAAATTAAATTTATTACTGTTCAAAGCATGTCAAATACAATAATTTGATGGGAATCTAATTGGATTTTCTGGAATTCTGTCGGATGCAAATGCAAACGTATGAAACAAATTAAACAACAAGTTTGAAATGGCAGCAAAGTTTATTTAATTAACAAACCATTGAAAACGAGTTAAAGTCCAAATATTTGTCAAATTGGTTCAAAAACATGCGTGCACAAACATTGTTTGGGTCAAATGTAAGTAATATAAATATATATTTAGCATATAAATTGGCTAGAGAAATGCGTGGAAAAAAGAAGCACACAAATAATTTGTGTTGGGCTTACAATGTCATTAACAATAAATGACCACAAAATGCATTGTGGACAGCGCAAAAACAAACAATAAATATTTAAGCAAGCTGCCAGATATTGTTTAGCCTATTATGGTTGTTGTTGTTATTGTTGTTGTTGTAATTGTTGTTGCTGTTGGTTGTTAATGTTAATTAATTTGAACTAAGCGGCTTATGCATATAAATAGCGTAAACCAAATGACATTGAAGCCCAACAACAAGATAATTATTAGTTATTTAAACAGCTTTTGTTGCATATTTAATGCAAATCCGTTGCGATTTATGTAACTGACAGCGAGACAAGCGACAGAAACAGAAACAGAACAGAGACAGAGACAAAGCGACAGAGAAGCGAAAGAGAATAGGAAATAGACTACGCCTTCCATTCTCTTCTCTTCTCTTCTCTTTTCTATTTCTCAACAATAAATACAATGCCCACGGCAAATATTGATTGTACTTTTGTATACCCTAGAGCCAAAACATTAACTCAGGAGTTTAATAAGTTTTATGCAAAGTTTTAAAAGTGAAAACAGTTTTTAAGTAGAAATATCATTGTTGTTTAAATCTTGCACATTTTAACTAAATTTGCAGAAACAAACGTGGCTTTAATTTAAATTAATACTTTTTTGTATGAATTTTAAACTTATCAAATAAAGAACAGAAGTGTTGCATACTATTCTTTCATTATTTATTTAATTTATTTATTAATAAATAAATAAAAAATAATAGAATGAATAAATTAAATAAATAAAATAATTAAACAAACATTTTTTTCTTTCTAAACCCTTTTTTCCAAATTAATCTTAAAAACTATTTAACTTTTTTTCAAAATAATTACTTTTACAGGGTATTTTAAAGCACTGTCGCTTTCTCTTCTCTGAAACTTTGCACATATTTTTAATGCTTTGGGTCATACAACAAGTGCAAACATAAATCTTATAATTGCCTGACCCGATTCGTTATATCGATAGCAAGCCTAAAGGACCTTACGGTCCTTTTGCCAATGACTTTTTTTTTTTATTTAAATTGTCAAACAATGGCCGTGCACTTTAAACTTTCTCACTCTTTCCTGCTCTTTGTCTCTGTCTCTGTCTCTGTTCTTGCTCGAGGCCACTCGAGATAAATCACAGGCATAAACCAAAGCAATAAATAATAAATCAGCGCTAACAATTTGCACAGCGAGCCAAAAAAGAGAAATTGAAGGGGAAAGGGGAAAAAGTCGCACTTACAACTCAAAAATGCGAGTTAAGCGGCAGTTGCAATGCTGTCGGACCGCAGGCATTTCCCAAAATTATGCATTCTGTTGAAATACTATAATGAAATTAATTGCTTGGAAAATAATACGAGTATGCAGCAAAGCAACGTGCTTAATTCCAATGTCACCAAGCGAAAGGAAGCACAAGAAATAAAAGTCTAAAGAACAAACTAAAATAGGTTTTAATTATTGAATATGTATTCTGTCAAAATAAAAGTCAGCTCAAATCCAGGCCCTAATGTGCTTTTATTTCATTTTATGCATATTTATATTTAATATAAAACTTAAAAATAAGTATACAAAAATTTGAGAGCAATTATTTTTAAATGAACATTTAAAATAGGTGTATTTAAGTTAAAAAAAAAGTAACTATACCTTAATTCTAAGGTAAAATTTATAGTAGTCTTGCTTCCTGTTTAAATGTGCTTTCAAAGCATTACCAGACTGTTGTCGTAATTAATTTAAATTTACTTAATTTCTTTATTTTGATGCCCAGTGTTACAAGCGAACGCTTATCATTTAAGGCACTAGTCATTATTAAAAGCATCGGTTTTTAAAATGTTATTAGCATTGAAAAGCTTTCAATTATTAAGGTATAAAAAGAAAAAGTAACAAATTTTGCCTTAGTTTTAAGATTAATCTAAATAATAGTTTACAACTTTAATTATTTTAATGATCTATTGTGATACACGTATTATAAACTATATTACTACTTTTTTTATGTTATTTCTATTATTCCTGTATTTAATTGTATATTTCAAATTTGAAATTTAATATAATTATATTTTTTGTGTTTCTCAAAAATAGTTTTAACATGTTCCTACAAACTATATTCAAATAAACATTTAAAATAAATACATAAAAATGAAAAAAAAATAATGAATGCATTGCAGATTTTAATATAAAACATAAAACAGTTCTAATTACCGTAAATATGTGCTTTCAAAGCTCATGAAAAGCTGCAACAAATTGTCTAATGACCTAAGCACCGAATGCAGTAACTGAATAAACGTTGATATAGACATCGCAACAGTTGAACTAAATGCAATTTGTGTGCACAAATCAAATGTGCAACTGCAACTACAACTGCAATTGCAACTGCAACTGCAACAGCTTCCATAATGCGCCGTCAGTCGTTAATCAAAGTTAAAATGCGTTAAACAAGCGCCACGAACGCTGCAAAATGTGCATTTCGACGCCTTCACATGCCCAACTGGTCAGAACTGAAGTTGGAAGGAGGAAAATGAAGGGGAATTGGCGATGCGAGGGGTGGGCAAAGATGCACTCAGAAAAATGCAGAGCAACTCCTTTAACTAACAAACATTATTAACTTTATCCCTTATCGTTGAAGCAATTTTTAAGAACGATATGGTCTTTACGACCGTTAAACTAACTTAAAATAAGAACCAAATTCCTAAATCAAGAAATAAATATATTAAATTAAGACATTAAGAAAATAAAGAAGCTTTATCCTGATCAAAAAAGTTCGTTAACTACGTTTGAAACTTTAGTCGACTCACAAAACCAGTTAGGAAAATCTCTAATCCTGATTAATAACTTTCTTGCGCTTATAATTCCCAAATGGTTCTGGCTAGTCTACCAACTAAGAAACTAAGACTTTATATAACAGGCTTATTTCTGCATTCATTCTTCACTTACTTTAGCACAAATTAAAAGTTGATGATAATCAATATACTTATTACAAATCCAAATAAACTAAGGTCATCTAACAGCAAATTGAACCCAATATGGAATTATGTCGAGCACAACAAATTCTTAAAACAATCCTTCAACTTGATTGACTTCTCAAAAAAGCTTTTGTTACTAAGATTACCATGATTATTGAACTTTTGACACCGGAAATATTTGATGCAAGTATGAACGTACTTGAATTTTGTTCTCAGTGTGGGAAACAGGACCAGTTTTGACTGCGTTTTGCTTTCTGGTGTCGACTGTTTGATAGTGTGCATTGCAGCGACTTCCGTTTCCTTTGGCAGCGTTGCCTTTTCCGCTCTGCTCTCTATCTCTCCCCCTCCCTCCCTTCCTCTCACATCCTCTCTCTCTGCCTGGGTCTTTCTTAGCTGTGCATTTCCCTCGACGCTTTGCATGTTTGCAAAATTTTGAGCTGGCGACGCGTTATAAACAAAGTTTATTACAACGTTGGCCGCCGGCTGCCATCGACTCAGAGACTCAGAGAGGGGTTGAAAACGAGAGAGGGGGGATGGAGTAGTGGCAGGGGCAGGGGGAAGGGCAGTGAGATTGCTTGGGTTTAATGCACAAGCATTGTTGCACTCTGTTGGCACTTGAGGCACATAACTTGTCGAAAATTTTATGCGCGCCACGTTACGCTGCTGACAAAATGGCGACGGCTCGACAATGTTGTACTTAGATATGCAACTCGTGACCCCAATCAGAGCACGTCCTCAACACCATACCATATTGTCCATATTTATATGTACCACTTATTCAAATGTCAGCTATCAATGCAATTTGTCAGACCAAAAACAAACGGGCAACAAAAGGAAATTGCTGGCAAATTTTGTGGTAATTGCAATATTATCAAGATGAATTTCATTAAGGCTGCCAATTGTCATCGGACATATCAGTAAATATAAACGTATAGTAGAGAAAATGCAGCAATTTATTGCAGCAAATCTTTAATGTGCTTTAAAATTGATGCATTTAATAATATGTTACTATATTTTTTCAAAGAAATGTATTTTCAGATAAATCTCATTTTCTATTTACTAGAAAATGAAGCTTTTGGATTAATCCAACAGTAATAAATAAATAAAGATATTAAAATTGTTAAACAGAAACTAAATAAATGATTTAGCTAAAAACTAAAAAGAAAATTTATTGAGAGCATTTAAATAAAATCGCAATTAACATTCAAATTTTAGTGGGACAGAGCTTTAATAAGCTTTAAAAGCTTTTTCACAATAGTGTCTTTGAATAAAATTATATTTATATGGTAGTAAAGCAATCCCATGATTACTTAAAACCAATCTCTTATTTTAATAACTGAATTTAGCATAAATCATAAATAAATTGTTCTTGCGGTTGTCTTTATAATTGACCTTGGTGTCGGACCAATTTTATGTATTTTAAAATCTATTTAAATTTATTTATTCAAGCGTTTTTATTGTTTATATAAAAGTCTTTGTCCTGACTGAAAATCAACGTTTAGGCCAAACGGTTAAGCCTAGAAAGCATAAATTTTCACACAACCTAGCGGTCAAAGTTTTCAATTAGATTCATAATGCACGTTAATGTAATTGACCACCTTGATCAGTGTGTTTGTAATGGCGCAGAGGATGTGTGTTAGGCTCATACTCAAGAGGTCGACGGTTCAAACCAGGGTCGGTGCAAGAAAACTTTAATTACTTTATTTAAATTTAAATTTTTAATTTGAGGCAACTGTCGAGTGTGTTCGAGTATATGGATACCCTGTGCCCAGCAATTTATAACAGCATTCAATTTTCGACTAATAGTGTGAAAATTATATGACTTAGCTTATATTAATTATATTCAGTACAGTTAATAGGTTTGTTAGTGCTCGTAGTCCTCAAAGACTTTGAGGGACACGACATTTTTGAAAGATATGAGAGGTTTGCCATCGGCAATGAGAACGAAAAATATTGTTTACATACTCTGGAAAAGCTAGTGGAACTGCTGCTGATTGGCTCAGAGAACATCAACGAAAATTCATTTCAAACGAGGTAAATTAGATAGTTATTAATAAATGTCTTCCACAGAATAAATTTGAGCTAACAATCTCGTCTTTTGGCTGGTTGTATTGAATACAACTGACGACTTAATAGAATACAATAGACGAATTGCAATAGAATTTCTTTTTATTTTTATTTTTTTTATTTCTTTTTTTACTTTGATTACTTTGATTGGCAGTTTAAAGTTTTGAGCTGCTTCTCTGCCGTTTTATTAACGTAATTGCGGATGTTCTGGCAGATAGTAAGAGAAAGAGAAAGAGATTTCATTGTGAGCTGTGCTTGAACGCTTTGATTACGTCAAGGTTCTTGCAATTGCTTTTTGGTCTTTTTGCTGCTCTTCGTTTAGTTCTTGTGCTATCAAGTTTGAATTTTATTAAATGCCGTCTATTGATTTTGAATGCCGACGCCCCCTTACAAAGTTGCCAACAACTTTCACCAACTTTCACTGAACAGCTCAACGTACTATATATTTTAATTAGAAAATTTCCACGACTCAAACGAGAGCTGTCAGTCAAAAGCGCAAAATGTAAACATATTTAAATTAGCAGCTAACGTTTTATGCCTGGCTAACAGTGCGTATGAGTGACTCACAATTGAATACAAACTCGTTCATATATGGCAAATAGTTCAGAGCTCGTTAACTGCCAGCTAAAAGTTTATCCTTGTTGTTGTTGTTGATAAAAAATCATCGTCAATGATGGCAACTAATTGCACAACGCTGCGTATACTTGATACGTGCGCTCATTTAATGAATTTAATTAAGTTGATCACAAAAGCTTCATATCAAAAGCATAAAAACAGGCTAAACATTTTACAAACAACAAACTTTTCTAATGTGTGTGTGTGTGTATGCGTGTCAGAGTGTGCGTGTGTGTGTGTGTGCGTATCAGTTGCTGTCTAAAAACCGTATACAGCTTAAGGGCCATCTTTGAGCCATTCTCTGTCATTCTATTGCACATATCTTCGTTAAAAGTTCTTAAAAGTTTACTTGGCTCTGTTTTGTCCCTGTGTGTGTGTGTGTCAGTCCAGGACTAAGTGTCCTGGCAATGCAGCTTGGCATTTTGCCTAGGCAAAGTCTCCATTTTTTGTTTCTGTTTGTGCAACATCTAAAATTTCGAAAAAATATTTCTAATTAAAACTACATACAAGATTCTCAATTGTTTTTCTTTTCTTGTATTTTTTCCCTACATTTTTTTGCTGTTTTCTTTGCTTTAACTTCCTTCAAAAATGCAATGCAATTAGAGCTTAAGTTTAGCTAAAGTTACACAGCAGTCTTTATATTGTTTTGTTTTTGTTTTTAGTTTAGTTTTGTTGTTGATTGTTGCATATTAGTTGCACTTGCTGCAAGTTTATGATGAGTCTCATTAGTCTCTTGGCAAAGTCTGCAACCGTCTGAAGTTTTCACTTTGTCGATTCTCTAATCAATTTTGCAGAATTGAATCAAGTTGAGAGCAAGTTTTGAAGTAAACAGCTGTGTTCTACTTTCGTTCACTTTATTTCTTGAGACAGTCCTGAAAATGTCTTACGATTTTTTGTAATTGAATTGAATATGCAATTGGAAAAAGACATTATTGTTTTTGGAGTGGGTTCAAATTAAATACCAATTCCACTCTCTACTTCTTTCATGTGTCCCTTTATTATTGTCCACTGTTTATGGGTAACAATCAGTTTTATTTAGATTACACATGAAAACCTATAATAATTTTAATTTATATTTATTTTCAGCTAACCATTGTTTCTCTTATGTTATCCTTTTCATTCTCTCCCTTCATATCTTTAGCCCATTTTTTATTCCTTTGACTTTCCATAAAATTTGTTGATATAACATTTGTTTTTTCAATACAAATGATGATACTAAAGTCAATAAATTATTAAATTTCACACACAGCTCGTCTATTTATTATAATAATAATAAATAAATTAATAATTCTAAAATTAAAATGATAGTTGCGAGATAAAAATTGGTTTAATGTTTTAAAAACATAACAGACATATCTTAGCCTAATTTAACTTCACACCTTGAAGTTTTTTTATCTCTTCTGCTCTCAATCTTTCTCTCTCTCTCAATCTCTCTCTCTCTCCCTCTCTCTCAATCTCTCTCTCTCTCTCTCTCTCTCTCTCTCTCTCTTAGGCTTTTCTTATCCCCTTTAAAGCTAGTCAGAGATTGAGTTTTGCAATTTAACAATTTTACAATTTAACAGTACGCATCTTACACACTCTTAAGCTGTAACTGCAATCCACATCCGGCTCATGACATAATACCATATACACATACACACTCAAACACACTCACACACACACACACTTTCGCATTACAATTTATGCAAAAATTTATGACTGTCCCGGCGCACTTCCTGCCAAGCCCAAAATGTAAAGTAAACCCAAAGAAAATTTCATCTTTTTTATCGAAAAACTTGGCATTCGCAATGCTCTGCTACACACACACACACACACACACACACACACACGCACACACACTCTCATCGAAATGCAGTTAAATAAAATTTGGTCGCACTTTACTAAGCAGCTCTTGATATGGGGAAAAATATGCAGGCCGAATAACCCAAAAGAGAAACCTCAATAAAATCCACAAAATGAAAACTAAAACCAAAAATTCCAATTTCAATAAATGTGTAAAAATAAAAAAAATACTAAACGCACTTGAGCGTAATTGCAGCCAGGAAGCTTGACACACATGTGTATACATCTACAGTGATGGAAAAATTAATAGAAACGATCCTTTTCTTTAAATCATCGTTTTTAGTTTCATAATTTTAGCTTTACACCTTAAAAGTGTTTCAAATTTTAACAAAATAAAAAGGGATTCTATATGTCAAAATAACTTTCGTTTCTATTATTTTTCCCCTCACTGTATTTTAGTGAGTATGTATGTGTGTGTGCAGCCAAGTGTGGCAGAGTGAAAATGCATTTTGCAATAAAATATGCGTCAAAATTTAAATGAAAAGCTGCTCGACTGCATCTCGATTGCAGTTATTTTTAAAGTGTGGCAACGTCGTCTTCTTGTTCTTCTCCTTCATTTTCTTTATGCGACATTGTTGCACAAATTGCGGCTCGTTTGTGGCATTTTGGCTTTATCTGACTCTAGCTGTGATTGCGACTCCGATTTGGCTTTCAGCTCGGATTTCAACTGTATGTCCCTCTGTGCGAGTTTGGTGTCTTTTGCCCCCTTTTTGTTCCTCTGGCACTTGTCATTCGCATTTGGACAAGGCGCTAAATTGCGGCCACTTGGAATGGATATGGCTACAACTGCAACTGCAACTGCAGATACAGATACAGATACAAGTGCTGCTACAGCTATAGATACATTGCTGTCTGCCAAAAAGGGGTAACAACATTGATGTTGCCATTAAATTAGCCCAAAAGCCAATGACTGTTCAGTTGGAAAATGCGGGCTAAATGCAACACAGAATATGTATTGCGTACAGTGAAATGTGCCTAAATGAAACTAGAAGCTGTGCGGTATTTAAAAAATATATATTTAAGAAGAGCCTATTACTGGAAATCATTCATGAAATCTAACTAATTTTAAAGTGGATTTCACAAAGCGCTAAAAAGTAGGCAACATTTTTTGTTTAAAGTGAAATCTGTTTAAATAAATTTTGAAGATCAGGGGATCGTATTTAAAAGCCCTATGAAGTCTACTCTCTTTTCTGCAGCTTGCTTCATTAATCATCAATAAAAATCTTATTTGAGGAAATTGAACTTTACTTTTATTTTATTTATTTATTTATTTATTTAACATTAACTTGATACTTATTCAGGCCTGTTCCGAATTTCACTTTCGATAAGATTTGTCAGAATTAAATTTCTTTAACCTGTTCTAATACCATTTCGGCTATATTCAGCGGATTGATATCACTTTGAGTGGATGAGTTTAAGTCCGATATAGCGAAAAACGATCATTTTCAAACACTTAGTCTAAATTTTAAGTGAATAAATGCATGTCACTAAATGCTAAAAAGTAAAAAGTGAAAACCGGAACAGGCCCGATTAAGATTTTAACTAAATTGCCTTTACACCGCCCCAAAATGTAGGCAATACTTTTTGTGCAAAGTGCGTCTTAGGACCGGGTATTTAATAGACCTAAGCCACTCGAAATCTAAAGGCTTTACTCTATCTAAATCAGGTTTGCTTCAACTTTCCATTACATATTGGCAACGCTGAAAAACAGGCAACAAAAACCACAACAGACGGAAGATTTTTGTTGGATGTGAAATCTGCCTAAGTTAACAAATTAAATAATAAGCCAATTACTGGATATACAATTAATATATTTTTAGAAGAATTAGGGCAGGTTTACTTTTTTTGGCAGCACTGAAAAGCAGGCAACACTTTTTGGCTAAATATAGCCATAACTCAAACCAAAACCTTGCATAATTTAAGCTTCGGCTTAAAATATAAATAAAAGCATTTTGCATATATTATAAGCTGATTTGCCACGCCCACCACCTGAACCAAACCACCGCAAAAAAGTTTGTCACATAAATATAAGCACATTTAAATTTTCTTTAATTTTCCAAATGAATTCACATTTTTGCCACGCAGCGCTGGCAAAGTTGCTGCTGCTGCTGCTCTGTTGCTGCCACAAACATAGACACAATTGAAGCGACATGTGCGTGTGTGGGAGAGTGTGTGTGTGTGCAGCAGGGGGCTTAATGGGGAGTGAGGTAGATGGCATTGTGTGCAGTGTGCCGTTGAAGAAAAACATATTGTTAATGGAGTCGAGCATGTGAAACAACAAACAAGTAAGAACGCAACGTTCGAGCTGCTCGACTCTAAGATGCTTAGTAACAGTATTTATCATTGTTTACGAAAATAAATATTGAAATTAAATTAAAGAAAACAAAACAAAAGAAATAAAATGAGACTCATTTTTACATTTCAATCAAATTTTTAGTAATTTAATAAAAAGCAAACATTGCTAAATGGGTGTTAAACAAAATAATATTGAAATTAACAGGAGTTAATTTATACTAAAACAATTTTAAAAATGCAAACAAAAGAAAAGATAGTTTCTATAATTTTTTCCATCAGCCAATTAAAAAATGTTGTGTTCAAACATATAGTTTATAGTAATGAATAACAAATAAATTAAATATTTAATATATAACCAAAAATAATATGTTAAAATGTATGTATGGCTTTTGAACTTTCACCAATCAATCACGAATAAGTACTTAACAAAACAAGACTATAGATTTCAGATTTTTGTTCTTTACTCTTGCAGTATCTGAGATCTAGGACAGACATTATCAAAAACCTATAAGCCTTTCTACCCTTTTGTATACTGGACTAACAAGCGGGTCCTGTGAGCGAGTGTGTTTTTGTGTTGCCACTTTTTTTTGGGGCTCCTGTTTAAACTTGAATAAGGCCTCAATCTAGCATATGTGTGTGTGTGTGTGTGTGTGTGTGTGTGTGTGTGCCTGTGTGCAGTCATTATTTACATTAACACGAGCTCAAGTACAAAGTTTCCAGTCCCGATTCTCGAGTCTGTCACATGCCAAAAACTTTTGCCCGTCTAAGTTGCGTGAAGTGAGCTAAATACTTGCCCAAAAAGTGGGCGTGGCAGGCGAACCCGTTTGCTTCAGAAAAAAACAATAAACATCAGGCTGAAGTAAAGCTGACAGTTAAATGACAGCGTACGTCGTCTTTGAGCTGCGCCTAAATTTAAATGCGCCTCTCTACCTATCAAAATGTATCTGGCACACATTACGTATACGTAATGCTAAAGATTGCGTATATACAAACGTTACAGAAAGTCTGGCATGCGCTTATCTACAGTTGGATTTGCATTGCATTTACACCGTCGTCTGTGTGTGTGTGTGTGTGTGTGTGTGTGTGTGTGTGTGGTTGTGTGTGTGTTTTTTATGCGCCGTAAACACTTGATAAAATTCACATAAATTTTGATATGTCCTTCGCCCTTTTCTCTTGCCTTCCTCGTGCTAAATCTCTTGCCTTTTTAAATTCGATTTGGCTTCACACATGCCACACGCTAAAAGCCTTTTTGGCCCATTTAACTGCGCCACGTTTCGTTTCGTTTCGAGCGTAAAAATCTGCGCTTTTCACCAAAAATAAATATCCATAAAAACTCGCATATATCCCCATATACGATGTGAGCTTGTATATGTTGCATGCATATCTAACTCTCTTGCTAAACAAATTTCAACAATTTCTTTTTTGTACCCTCTCCATTCAGCATTGAAGTCGCTTTCATACATCATAAAATTCGCCATTGAATTCAATCAAATGAATAAAAAAAATTGTTATTTGACTAACGGCCAGCAAATTAATTTAACTAAAAGCTCTGTTCAAATAAATACAAAATTTCATTTTGAGCACAAATTGCCAGAAGCTAATTAAAAATTGTTAAAAAATGATTGAATGAATATATGTATACAGTGGCTCACAGCTTATTTCAACCAGCATAAAAAGCAACTTTATTCAAAAGCTTCAATTACAACTAACTAAAAAACGAACCTAATCAAAAGTATTCCCAAAAAACTAAAGTTATATCAACTCATAATTTGAAAATATTGAAAGTATTCGAAAATTTTTGAGTTTATGTAAAAATCAACTTTTTTAACTTTTTTCCTCGATTTTTAAAAAAAAATGTTGGGATGCGAAAAAATTCTACAAACAATTTAAATTGTGTCTGCAAAAAAAAAATTTCAAAAATCTCCTCGCTAGTATTTTTTATGATTTTTTGATTTTTAGTTAGTTGCAATTGAAGCTATTGAATAAAGTTACTTTTTGTGCTGGTTGAAATAAGCTGTGAGCCACCGTATACATTTATGCTTTTCTTTTATATTTAACGTATTTGGAATAATTCAAGTGAATTGTGACCGCAGCAAATACAGAAATGAAAAAATCAACAGGTTTAATCGAGTGGATAATAATTTCATGTTGTTAACAAATCGTTTTGAATGCTGCAAAAAATATCAGTTAAGGCCTTACAAAAAAAAACAGATTTAAAAATTAAACTGACATAAGAACTGAATAAACTGATTAAAAACATAAATTAAGAACTTGTCAGTCTGCCTGACTTGAATTACTAAATACATAAATCTAGTTAACTCCATTTGAATAAAAGAAAATGTTTTCAATAAAATTTTACAAAATAAATTTAATACAAGCAAAATTGAGAAGTAAATAATACAGAGTTAAGCGTTAAATACACTATAAATCACAGTTAAAGCTTATCAAGCTGCTTTTTAAATTTTTGAATATTTTTAAAACAATAAATTGAAAGTTTATAGGTTCCAAATTAATCCCACATGAAACTCTAACAAGGTCTTAATGCAAATATTGACCTAAAAAGTAATGTTGATAATATTGAATAAATAATTTTAAACTAGCGACTTTGCAAAGAGTATTGCGGATTTGTTGTATCAGCGACAACAGTTGCAATTTGTATTTTTAGTTTTTAGTTTTTGCCATAGATGCTGTGTCAATGTTTTATGGCCCATGGGCGAATGGCAACAAGAGAGCTTTGGCCAATTGTTTTATGGATTTTTCGACTGCAAATCGTGATTATTTAATATGAATGAAAATTGAATGCACAACGAAGCGATTGAAAAAATAAACAAAAAAATATTTTAATAAAAATAAAAGTATGTAGATGAAAATATTGCATAAATATCGATTGATAAATGTAAAACGTGACTTGTGATTACTCGAAACAAATATTGCAATTTATAAAACATGTTTTTTTATTATTTTTTGGTCTGTCTAAAACACTTTTTCAACTAATCGAAATCAAATGCAAATATCTGGTTGTTTCAAAAACTCGTATATGGATGACGTGAATTCGATTATTTATTTTTAAATTTCTTTTTTTTGTACAAGGACATTGCGACAAGGACTCAGGTGAGCCATAAAAATAAATCTGCCCGCATTTACGCCGCCTCGTTGGCTTTTTGTTTGCATATTTTATGTTCGTGTCGAGTCGGCTTTTTAAACTCGCTCAAATAGTACAAAATAGTTGTTATTGTTGTCCCATGTTGTTGTTTTTGTTGATTTTATTGATTTCCTGGTGTTTTTTAGCTCGCTGTTGGCTGCTGTTGGTCTGCCAGATAGAGCCTAAAACCCAGTCAGCAGTCGGTGGCTGGCAAAAATGGGTTTCCTCTAAAAGTTAAGCCACTTTACACTACACAACACAACACAACGCAGCACAATAAAAGCCCGGTGAATTGTGTGTGCGCACAAACAAACCGTAAAAACCGCACATAACATGCAACGACTGCCAACTGAACCTCTGACTTTAGAGAGTCCAGAGAACAGAATCCAGAGTCCTATTCCGGCACTCTTACCTGCAAATATTTACCTGCGCAATCAAATTTAGAATATCAACAACAGACACCAGGCAGAATTAACTGTTTAAATATTTTAGGCAATTAGTGGAACGGCAACAGCAGCTGACAAAGTACAAAAGGAATGTGCGAAAATGGCAATGAAAATGGAAAACTCAAAGAGCAACAGCTGCGGTAAGTGAATGCTAGAATGCAACTAAAGATACCCTATAGAACACATCGTACTAAGCAGCAAATAAACAAATCAATGCTTTAAAACAGAAATTCTTTATTTTTTTTATTTACTTATTTGATTTGATTCCTAGCGCTACAAGACAAGTTTTATAAGTTAAGGCGCTAGTCATACTTAGGTTTAAGAATAGGTTAGGTTAAAGAATTTAAATGAAAAATCAGTTCTTATAACTCTTATAATTATTAGTACTGCTATTATTATTATTACTGTTATTTATAATTCTATTGTTTGGTATACATGAGGAACTTGTAATTTTTTTATTGTTTATTTATTTTCTTTTTTTTCTTTTTCTTTTTTTTTAATTTAGTTTAGTTTCTTAGGTGTGTAGCGAATTTTACCCTAAAATGCGATTCGCCTATAATTGTTTTTAGATAATGCGGTAATTGGTTCCATAGGCGAACAGAATGAATAAAAAAGTGCCTTTCAGAACTGGCCAACTTATGCCTTAAGCAAACAACATTATTTATTCGTCTGCAGTTTGTAAATTGAATTTTGTCAAAAGATACCTATTGTTAATTATTTTATGAAGTTATATTAGTGCTCTCAAGTTTGTCTTTACTTTATCTATTTTGTATCTATTTAGCTATCTATATCTATTAGCTAATAAAATAATTCAACATTTTTTTAGAAATTTGTCTACCATTTTAATTTTAAAAAACTTTGAACTTTCACAACTCAGTCAAAACTCAATTGATTCTGTTAAAAAATAATGTAATTTTTTTCATTGATTGATTGATTGATTCTAAATCTAAAAATTGTAAATTTAGAAATTTAGATTCTCAGAAATCGCTTTCGCTTGAATTTCACTTAAATTTGTATGAAATAAGCCAAGCCTTTTTTATCATTATTTTGTCTCTTATTTAATTCTTCATTTCATATTTACACATATAGAAAAATTAATTTTTTTTAGTCCTATACTTTGTAGTTGAATTACATAAAAAATCTAACAAAATATTTCAAGAAATTTAAAGCATTTTTAAAATATTTCGAGCTTTCACAACTTCGTCAAATTTTATTCGATTTCTATACAAACTGTGTTTTTGCTCATTGTCGAGGCCGTTTTTTCAATGTACATAAGTATAATGTTTATTTAACATATAGTAAAAAATTTGATATTAATTTCTATACATTTTACGTCAAATTTTCTTTTCAATAGTTATCAAATACCTTATTTAAACATTGAAAAAACGGTCATTAGACTTTTAAATTGATTCTCCAAGCAAATTTTTGTTTATTTGCTGAATATATATTTTTTCGAGAGCATATTGTAAATGTTCATATTTATGCTGTCGTTTATGATACCCTGTACAGCTATTAACATGGACACAAGTGTCAGCAGAGCGGCAAAAAAGAGGGCAACAAAGTTGCTGCTGTCAGTTTGAAGCACGAACCAAAAGTTACTTCATTTACATGGAGCGCACTCGAACTCGAACTGGAACTGGGACTCGTACTCAGACTCAGACTGAAACATTTGCACGCGAGACTTGGCAGAAAACTTTGCCAATATATCAGGTGCTTAATAATATAAACAACAACAGGTATTAGAGAGGAGAGACCACGGCACGCCCAGAACTCTGCCAATGACTTTAGAAACTTTCCTTACCACAAAGTCACACACACACACAACCATAATGAATGAGACTTTGTCTAGTGTAATGGGTAAAAGTGTAAGATATTTACGCAATTAAATGAAATTGAAAAGGATAATGAAAATGGCAAATGGGTAAATGGCAAATGGGTAAATGGGAGTGGAAAATGAACAGTTTTGTGTGCTCAGTCATTAACTATGAGAACTATGACAATGTGTGGCCAGTGGCGCTAATGGTTGGCACTTTAATTGAACTGCGCCCAGTTAGTAGAACTTGCACTCCACTTCCTCACTCTTTCGTCGAATGATCCTGCTTTTTCTCTCTCTCTGGCCAAGTTATGTGCAGTATCATAACCTCTGTCAGCTCATTTGCAGCATTTGTTGTCAGTCGAGAAACGCACCATTAGCCATTAGGCAACATGCAACACTAACAACAACACTAACAACAACAACAACGACAAACACTAAAACAGCTGCAAAGCAGTTGGCACGTTACGTATACGCCGCATGTTGCGCTGCCAACTATTTCCAAGCTGTTGCACTTTTTCAGGCTCACTAGGCAGCTGCTTGGCTTCTCCATCTCAACTGTTCTTCTTTTTGTTACTATTATTTTTATTCTCACAGTTTTTGTTGTATCTGCATCACTAAGTAAAGGTTTTGCGCATCATCGATCTTTTTGTAAGAGTTAAATTCAATATTAAAGCTTAACTATTTGATCTTTCACTTCTCGTTTTCGAGTTGTCGAAGTTCCATAAACCAAGAAAACACACAGATCCAAAGGTAAATGGCAAGAACTGTGGACAGAAACGACAGGAATGATATATAAAAAAAAAATAAAATTTATGGAATTGTATTTGAAGATACTTACAAGCAAAGAAGATTCCAAAAATACCAATAAGAATTTCGCCATTAACCATACCAATTATACCATCGACTAAAAACCATACTATCCAAATAATGTCAGTTATCAGAAAAGTAATAACTAGTAGACTTTTTTGCTAGGAAATGAGAAAATCTTAGTTGATTCTTAGTTTGGTTTTCGATCTGCTTCAAGCATATTGCTTACCACCCATATTGAAACTATAAGCAGTATGCATCCAATAAAGTGAATTACTTGCAAAGCTAGAAACACATAAGTCAGCCATCGCCTGTTAGTTTCTGTGTATTGTTTTTAACATTATCAAAAGAAATAAATTACAGTTTGGTATCATTAAACGAACCAAAAGCTCCAAAGCATGCCAACGGTGCAAATAGCATATAAATAATTGCTATAGCCAGTATTCCCCATTTTAACGGAATGCAGCCACAACACTTCTTCACGGAAATCATTTTACTTGTTGTTAAAAATCTTAAATATTTTTTGGTGTCAATGTGTTTGATAAAAAAATTAATGATAAGTCTCAATGCTCACAGCTTGCTTAAGCATATAAAAAAAACTCTTTACGACGTAAAAGTCTAGTGACGAAAATATTTTTATGCCCCAAAATTTCTGATATCCAATTTTATATATTAAGTTTTACAGATAAATTATTTTTTAAAAAATTGTTGGCCCTCGGCACATTGCGCTAAATTCATCATACTTTATAAATATTCATTTTTTGCTCAGTGCTGAGTGACAAAATTTTTTTGAGAACATTAATTTATGTGTAAAACTTAATATTACTCGTCACAAAATTGGATATCTGAAATTTTGGGGCATAAAAATGTTTTCGTCACTAGACTTTTACCTCGTGAAGAGGTTTTTTTTTTAATTTACCAGAATTAGAATTCACCACTTCCAAGCAGTATATATCCGCATGTCTCTGCAAGCAGTGCAAGCAGTGTACATGCAGTAGTGTTAAGATTGTAATTGTAAATTGTATTATCTTGCCCAAACGAATTTTCACAGATATGTGTTACATGTCAAAAAACGCGAAATTAAATTGTCTATAACATATAACATACTTAAAAGTGATTCGTATCGAACATTTTTTTTAACTCGCCAAAGAATTTTTATTTTACGTGTAGCTTTTTACCTTTGTACTCTAGAAAAAAGAAAAGGTGTGCCTCAAAGCCCTTTAAAACACCCCTTCAACGATACATCGAGTTTGTCTGTAGCCCCTTTCGTTTGGATACTGTGGGGGTTTCAGTTTTAGCGGGCCTTAGCAATTTCCCGCTAAACTAGCGATTTATTGAAAAAGTCGTAGAAAAAAAGTTTCTAGATTTTTGATCGGGAACAAGTCCTTATTTAAACTTTTAGCCAGGTGAGTTTCCAAAAGTAAGAAGCTGTGAGTGCAATTCTGAGACATTTAATTTGTTTAGTTTAGTATTAAGTGAAGAGCTGGCGCATCATCAAACCTTTTACAGCTTTTTATCAGTGACAAAATCAGCGTGAAAAATTTCAAGACTAAACTTTTTAGTTTACTTGGCGAATTTTTCAGTTCTCGTTATTTTTGTGCTGTCGAAGTTCCATTAACCAAGAAAAAGCACAGATCCAATTGTAAATGGAAAGGGCTGTGGACAGAAACAATAATAATATGAATCAAATCATATGGAATTGTATTTCAAGATACTTACAAATAAATAAGATTGTCAAAATACCAACAATATCGCCAGTAATCAAGATAATAAAGCCCTTGAACAAAATCCATACCATCCAAATAATGTCAGTTATCAGAAAACAAATAACTAGTACACTTTTTCGCTAGGAAATCAGAAAATCTTAGTTGATTCTTAGTTTCGTTTTCATGTGCTTCAAGCTTACCACCCATATTGAAACTATAAGAAGTATGCATCCTATAAATTGAAATACTTGCAAAGCTAGAAACACATAAGTCAGCCATGCACTCATCTCATTCACTGTGTATTGTTTTCAACATTACCAAAAGACATACAATAATATGGTTTGAGATCATTGACCTACAAATTGGATCAACACATACAAGCGCTGCACATATTATATGGAAAATTGCTATAGCTAGTATTCCCCATTTTAACGGAAGGCAGCAACACGAGTCCACAGTAAACATTAAACTTGTTGTCTACACAAGTTTTGAGCGACAAATTTTGATTATTTTTTCTGGATGCGCACAGCTTGCTTGATATAATCTATTCGATATTAAAACCGTTTTCGGATTTTGTGTTGATTAAAGAGTATTAAATACAAAATTCCAAAAATCCCTTTTTTTAAATATTATTTTTTTGAGCTCTGTAATTTATAATTACGGATACAACGGCCAATATTAGATACATACTTATGTACGCAATCAGCTTTCTTATATTTAACAAAGTTTGGATACAAATTCGTTTAGAGAATAAAAATAATTTATTTATTTATTTATTTATTTATATTATTGTAGCCTAGAATTAATTCTAAATTACAATGAGGATTATAGCCAGAGCAGCGGAGGCCTTCAGGCTGAATAAAAATAATGTATGATTCATATTATAAAAAAATATATATATCTATATTCCAATTGAAAGAATATTAATTTGCAAATTTTCTTCACTTTCCTCATTTCTTTCTAGACACGTTTTATCAATTGAAATGAATTATTCTCCAAAACTCTTCCAAGTATAGTAACGTATAGACCTGATTTTTATTTTCTTCCTTTTCCCCAATCCTCATAACAAATATTGCATGAATTAAAATGTTTAGAGTAACTCCAAGCATACAATATTATTTTAACTTCAATTTCAATTTAAGTTTTGTTTATTTATTAACTCACCTTTTAAATTTATCTATAAGGCCAATAATCTTTTCTCTGCCATTTAAAGTCCACTTGAATATTTAAATAAAAACATTTTAAGCAGTGGAATATATATTTTTAGCAAGTACGAAAGCTTTCCGCTAAAAAATTTGAAAACTTTTTCTAAGCTGATCAAACAAATTTATAAAAAATAATAAAAAAAAAAAAGTGAAGGCAAACTCTGAGCTTGGTAAGTTATTATATAATATTCAAAGTGTGCTCTCGATTGAGTTTCAATTTGCGATGGTAGCTGCTTTTACTTTTATTGAAATAGTTTAGTTAAATTTCTTGTATCTAGGAAAAACCACAAACGGTCCTTTCACGAAAGGGAGCGAAGTATCATGTAAACACTTTGTAACCGACTCCTGATGCAAAACTGGGTGAACTAAGCAGCTTTTGACAATTTGTTGAAAGGATCCGGATGCTGCTGCTGCTGCTTGTAGAACCTCTGCTCAAATTGCAGCTGCTATTCCTGCCTGCATAAATACATTTAAATAACAAACGGCAATATGTTACGTATACGCAGCGTTGTGCAGGATGCAATGTTGCCTGCCTTTTGTTGTGTACCATTTGTGTTGCTGTTGTTGTTGTTGTTACCGCCCCATGATTGCATATTTTTAAGCTACTCTCCACTTTAATAATGGTTTTTTCGGTTAGCTGCAAAACGTTTCCAGACCTTGGCCACAACTTGGTTGCAACCACAGCTCGGTGAATGCTTTCCGCTCTCCGCTCTCCGCTCGACTATTTTTAATGAAGTTGCGTATACAATGGACAATGGACAGTGGACAGGGACAACAACCGGATACGGAAGTTTTGGCATTACCTGCATACCGAAAAATCCGAGAGAGAAAGAGAGACTCTCGGCCCCGTGTGCAAGTTATTTACAGCACATAAACTTGAATAACTGCAGACAGAGAGACAAAGAGAGAAGGAGCATACAAAAAGAGAGAGTGAGAAGAGCCTTTGAGTATATTAGTGCAACTTGAGCTATGTCTACTTTGAGTGCGAACTATGCAAATGAAAAGCTGTAAAGGGATCCGCTCAGTAAATTGTGAATTGTGAGATTGAGAAATTGCAATTGCAATTGCAATGTTCTAAATAAGAATGAAGAATGCAGTTCATTTTTTAATATCCTGCGGCGGCAGCTGTCGGCATTGTGCCGACAAAAGGCGGCGGAAATTAAAACTCAATATTCGAATGATTGCGCCAGCGCTAAAAGCACAAGCTCAAATCCCGTTCTCATTCTGATTCGCATTCGCCTTACAATTCGCATGCACAAAGAGAAATAAAGCTCGAATAACCTACAATTGTAATGTAATTAAAAAAGCATTCAGATTTTTAAACCAAAAAGAATTTTGAATCAATTTAAGCTCTAGATAAATGAGTACGAAAATTCTTTAGTTGAATTCTGAACTCGGGTTCGAAACGGTTTTCCATAGCGTAAACAGACCGAACAAGTTTTTAAATTCCAAAATTTAGATTTTACAATTTTCAATCGCTTTTTGCGTTTGCTTGCTTATAATTCCCAAATGGTTCTTACTTGCTTTCTAGGAGAAACATGAAACTAAATTATTTTAAATGCTCATAAAAATTATTTAAAAACAATAATTTATAATTACAAATTGCACAATTTTAATTCAGCTTAATTTTGGTACTTAAGAACTTGTAATAATAAAAAAAAGTTCTTATTTCAATTTATTTTTATTTACATATATAAGCGAGCAATCCAATTTGAAATGTAAGGTTTTAAGTGCGATCTTTACTTGATCTTTTCTCTCAGTGTTGTTCTCCTCATTCCTCCGCTCAATCCTCGCATCTCATTCATGTGGCAAGTGCAAGTTGCCAGTGCCAATGCCATTGACTATTTCTACTATTTGACTTGGACCCTGGCAGCACACAAAAGTGCGCAATTGAGGCGGCAAATCAAATGAAATGCGACGAAACGTGCCGGGAACACACGCACTTGCATACTAACCCCTTACCCTCACCCCTTACCCCTACCCTTAACCCTACCCCTTCCCCTTCCCCCACTTTCAACGTGCAATTCGGTAAAAACTTTCAACGGCAATCGTTTGATTTTGGCCAAATGCAGCTGCGTCTTTTCGACATCTTTTGCTATCTTATGCCATTGCCATTTGCTAAATGTTAATGCCATTTCAATTGTTCCACTCCCACTCTCACTCCTCCTCTATTTCTATCTCATTTTCTCTCCATCCCCCCCCCCTCTCTCTTTCTCTCTCTGCCTTGCAAATGCTGTCGCCAGCACAAATCTCATTTTATTCGATTTCTCTTTGAAGGAGCACACCCTTTAACTGAACTCTGTCGGTGAGTATAGACTATGGAGCTGTTTACAATTTATTGGCAGTCAGAGTTATATTTAATTTTATCCCTTTTTCATTTATATTATTTTCTATTTATTTCAAAAAGTTGTTTTAATATTTTTTAACTGTTTGCAGGATATTTAAGAGTCTAGTCAAACAATTTTATTTGTTTTTCCAATCGTCTCTGGTCAAAACTGCATGCACAATATCAAAAGGCGTCAAGTGCTATGTGCATATCATATATCGTAAGTTTCTTAGTAAGGACTTTCCAAGTGTTTGTCCAACACTTTAATGTTGAGATATCCGGACTTTAGAACGAACAAAGCATCTTTTAGTTTGACTTAAATATTATTAATGGAGTGAATTCTTAGTGAAAATTCCGACAACAAAAACTGCACATTAATAGAAATATGTTATCAACTTTAAAACAACAAATTCACAACAATATTTGTAGCACAGCATGAAACTAAACTTTATAAGTTTATATAAATGTCTTTCTTCCTATATGTATCTATGCTTTCCCCTCTCTAACTTTCTCAGTATACCACATGGCAATTTGCATAATTTGCCAGCAGCTGCAAAATGCAAACTGAAATTGATCCCAGTCTGATTGCATTGACTTCAAAATTTAACTTTAATCCTGAGAAAATGTTTATTTGACCAGCAGCATCAAAGAAAATGTCATCTTTTCATATCTCGCATAGTATGCACAAATTTAATTGACTATCTCACCAAAATCTCTGCTCAACTATTCTATCTACCTCATAAAGTTTTTGTTTAATTTTTAGCTTTGGGCCAATTGCAGCATCGTTTAAAGCCACATTAAAAATGTTATGTCATTAGAAATGATGTGCACGTTTCATGGGCCACATTGATTGATAGACTGACTAAATGGCTTGAATGCCTGATTGATTGACTCTCTCACACTCTCACTCCACACGTACGCACATGTTTTACACGCAAGCCATGATGTTTTAATCCCCTTTCCAGGGTAACATAACTTTCTGACTGCACATGCGAGATTCTAAATAAGTTACACAATTACTATGGTTTATGTAAGAGAAAAAGAAATGTAATAATTAATGTGCTTTTAAAGCTCAAAAATACTACTAATTCGCTTGCTATCATTTGAGATTTGGAAACTGAATATAAAATAGAGTAGTTATATACAATATCGAATTTTAAGTAAATTTGTAGCTTTAATGTGCTTTTAAAGCTTTTCTTAATTGAATAATGCTGTACATAGTTCTGATAATATTAACAAAAACCGATGATAACTTGGAAATAAAGCTTTCATGCGCTTTTAAAGCTCCTTTTATATTAACAAGTTATGATTCATACAATTCAGACCTTTAGACAGGTTTATTTTATAAAGGGGAATACAATCAAAAGCTTTCAAGTGCTTTAAAAGCTCCTTTAAGTACAAAATATTTCTTGTAAATAAAGCATTTATGAGCTTTTAAAGCTTCTGTTTCAATTAAAAAGTACTATTTTAAACGATTCAAATTTGTAAACTGGTTTTTTTTGTAACTCGCAATAAATTTCAAAAGCTTTCAAGTACTTTAAAGCTCCCTTTAGTACAAAATATATCTTTTAAATAAAGCTTTAATGTGCTTTTAAAGCTCCTACAAACGACTTATGCTTTCAGACAGGTTTTTTATAAAGAGCATTAAAATTCAAGAGCTTTCAGGTGCTATAAAAGCTTCTTTTCATACAAAATATGTCTTGTAATATAGTAGTAGTATATTTCAGTAAAAGCTAAATTTAAAACATTATTTGCTTTCAAAGCTCACTTCAAATGACAATGATGAAAAATTTCATAGCACTGATAAAAGTTACTAAAAACTAAACGGAAAATATGCAGTTTCTCTCTGTGTATTTGTGTGTGTTTTCGCCGAGTCAACTCAACTTTTCACATTTACATTTCACACCTGCGCGTGGAAAAAAGTTAACACACGATTCTAAGAAAAAGGCGTCAACGGTAACATAAAATAAAACTCGCTACTTGCAAAATAGTATTACCCAAAATTGTGTTGCATAACCTTAGGCGCAGCGCATTAAAAAGTTTTCATTTGCGCTTGAAAGGATTATAAAATTAACAACTGAATTGCTTAGCGTATTTCGGGCTCATATAAAATGAGTTTTATACTTAAATTTGTAATTAGAAAAATATATGTACATATAGTAAAAAATGTGTAAAGATAGGATATTTTTGTAAATAGATAACTGTATATAGTGTATATAATTTAATATTTATTGTAATTTTTAGTTTTAAGTTCCCATTTAACGTCCATGTGACCTAAACTGTTGGTTTTCACAAATTTAAAACTTGATTAAGTTGCCCCTTAGGTAGCAAAAAGCCAGTTTAAAAAAACTACTAAATTTTACAAAAAAAAAAAAAAAAAAAAAAAAAGATATTATTGTTGATTACATTTTTACCACAACAATCACAGTCTTTAAGATATTCCATTTTTTTAACCAATATACATTATTCACTATAAGCTATCAGCCTACTCAATCGCAAAAAGATCGGCAAAGCAGAACGATAGTAATGGCTTTTTTAATAAAAAAAAAAAATCCATTTATTTGAATCATTCAAAAATTGTAACATTACCAACACAATTATAATATTTAAAAGTAGAACCAAAACTCTGGATAAGCACAAAAAGAACTTACAATAGTAATGGCTGTTTTTTTTTTTTTTTTTTTTTTTTTGCTAAAAAATTAGTAATTTTATTTAACAGGCTTTCTGTTACCTTTGGGGCAACTTAATCTAGTTTTAAATTTGTGAAAAGCCGGGGTAGGTCACATGGACGTTAAATGGGAATATGGCTGCTTAAAGTCATCAAACAATATAACTGCTTAGAAGTATGCAATAAATAATTTTGTTTTTATATTTAAATAGGTAACGGGTGTCCCATAGTCGGGCACTTGACCATAACCTTTCCCGCTTGTTTTATTATTATAACATTATTTATTAATAAATAAATTTTTATTTATTGCACAAAGTTGACTAAAAGATTTTATTCTCCGACTTAACATACATATGGGTATTTCCAGGATCGAGAAAGCGACATTTGTACGTCTTTAAATGAAAAAAAAAGTGGTAAAAGCTGACATTTTCAAAACTGTTTTCTCACGTGTTTAATGCATTTTATCAACCCTATTTTTATGATAAAAGACAAGCTTTGAAGACTTTTCGTTTTCTAATTATTTATAGAAAACAATGCATCGCGAACGCGACGAAAAATGGAAGTCATGTTTGACTTCATCTTGACAAATGCGAAAGTCTACGAAATGTGGCGTCTAATTTGGAAGAAAATACTCTCAAAATATAATAAAATAATGTAGTTTTCGATTTTAGAAATAATTTTGATAAGTTACTATCATTTTATTTATTTTACAAGTTTCATTAGTAATTTGTAACGCGACATCGCGAACGTGACAAGATTTCCACGTAGTTTTTCCAAGAGTTTGTTCATAAAAATTTCATTCTATATATCGGAAACAGCTTTTAAAAATTGTTTTAAATTAAACTTTTAATATATTTCTAAGAATTAAAATGATTCATGTTACAATCTACTGTCCTACTAAGTGTAATTGTTAAAATACAAACGGTCCATTTTGGAAGTCAATTTTTAAGAAAATGGGCAAATATATGGAAAAAGTGAATTTATTCCAATGTAGAATCTATATCTTCATCCTATTGAATTTCATTGAGCGTATATTGCTTAAATAAATAGCTTGAATACATTTTTGGAAGAAAATTTCACAAGATGTGAGTTTTTGATCAATTTTACGTTTTTGGCCGTGGTGGACCTTTTTCTGGAAATGCCCATATACATAGGATACTATTTTTGCATTATACGGATTCAAAGATTACATAGCACAAATTTACTAAAAGACTCTGCCGGGTCACTTAAATCACAAACAGATAATTAAACATATAATAAACTGATTTAAGCATTATTTACGTAACGTAAATAATTTAATTTCTAGGCATTAAATAAATTGACCTGACTCATTTACAACGCCCGCAACAGATGTGAGCAATGAATCAAAATATGTTAAGCGGCTTTGGCAATCGAGCGAAATGTAATTAAATACAGATTGAAACAAGCCGACACACATATTTAAGATATCAAACACATATATACATATATAGGAATACCCTTAAGAGACATACACATACACATGTTTACTTAAAAGTTGCTCCTTTACTTTGTTAAATATCTGGTGCTCATCAAAGTGTGTGAAAATCCTTTACAAACTTGACTTTATCGTTAGCCATCTTTCTGTACAGTTTGGTCCTTAGATATCCCAAGTATTATGCACTAATTAAATTTTAATTAGTTGTCTTAAGCTGCCATGGCAGCCGTCATTTCCATGCTTTGTTGATTATTCAATCATTCAATAGCCAAAATTACATTCAAAGGTAATTTTGGTTACCCCCTCGAGGCTTTGATTTGGCCATTAAAATTTGGGCTATGTTTGACTCAACAAATCCGAATTATTGACGGATTGATCGCCAGGCAACAATTGTATCATTTATATTATATATTCAATAGATTTATTTACTTTATTAAATTTAGCTGTTTGTTATTGACATTACAATTCACAATTAAACAGATTTCAAAAGGAAATTTCCTTATTAAAAGACAATTTAAGTGTAATTTGAATATAAAATAAGTTTGATTGAAATTTTAACAAGAAGACGTACTCAAGAAAATTAAATCCGCAGGCTGATAAGTTGTTCAATCAAATTTGTAAACAAATTTCTTATTCATTTAAATCTCAAATAAGAGTTTTGTGTATTAAAAAACTATCTAACGGATTGTGCTGTCCAGAAAATAATGTGATGAAAAAAATAATAGAAGCGACAGTAATTATGATATTTTAAACCTATTTTTAATAATTTGATAAAAAGTTGCGCATAAAAATAAAATTCTGTTGCTTGATATTGTTGTTTTAAAACATTGCTAAATATGTATTAAGTAAAAAATATAAAGCTTAAAAAAAATAGTGTTTACCGAAAAAATTTCAAAAAATTCAAACAAAAATTATCGTTTCTATTATTTTCGATTTAAAAATATATTATTAAATTTTATTATTTTTGACTGCTAATAAGAATTCAAACTTAAATTTTATTTTATTATTTTATGATTTTTAAATACAGATTGAAGCTTAATTATAATAATTCCATTAAGATGTTCATATCACAAATGTTTCAATACACATTTAATCTTTTAAATTGTATTTAGAATTATTTGACGAATTTTAAATAAAGATGTTTGAATAAATATATTAACAACTTTTATTAGATATGAATTTGGCTAAAAGCAACAATGACTCATGCTAATTAAATAGTTCAATGTGCATCCCTGTGAAACAAGAAAATGAGCAACAAATTGATTAATCAACTCAAACTAGATGGATGACATTATTTTTATGTTTACGACTTAATTGAGATGGGCGCGATAATGTGGCCATTGTCTTTGTCTTTGTCTAGACTCAAACTCAAATTCAAACTCAAGACTCAAGTCACAGCGGTCAATTAGCGGTGCAATGAACTGTCTCAGATCTCGACTGTGCAGCTCTTAGCTCTTAGCTCTCAGCTTCTCTCACTACCACTTTAATCACTATAATCATTGGCATTTAGTGCAACTTTGCCAAGCGACAAAGTAGCTGAAAGCCGCTTAATGAGCCGCCAACTGAATGAAGTGAACGGTGAACGGCAACGACAGCGGGCCAAGTTAAAGTCTTTTCAATAACTTTGTTGCCAACATCAAAGAGACAACGATGACAGCGATAAAGTTGCCGGCATATGCTAATAATTGCGGCATAGATTAGCGCCATTATAAATAAAAGGCAAAAGTTGGCAAGACTTTTGCCCCAACTTCATTTTCAGTGGTCCACACAATGTGAAAAGCCACTGTATAAATACTTGTGCTTATAAGTAAGGGAGAATAAGAGGAAAGTGCTCAAAATGCACTTTTGATTTAAAGTAAGGTGTTTTCAATCCTCCGGCAAAATCCTCCGACAGCTCTACTCGACTACTGCTGACTGTTCTCTTTTTGCTATACATGGCGTATGATTAACATTTTAAGTGTTTTGCTTATTTTACATCAAACATGCAAGCTGCAAATTTCTAGCGAAAATTAAATACAGCTGCTTGTTTTTAAGGGTATTTATGGGAGAGAAAAGGCGGACATAATAAGCTAAAGAAAAGTAGGTCAACTTTAAAATCTCCCTATCTTTGATATGAATCCATCCAACCGTAGCTAAAATTAAGCTCACTGCCAATGGAGGAAAGTTGTTGAAGTTGCTTATGAATGCAATAAATATCAATGAAATTATGCAATTAATGTTAACGTTCGAACAACAAATTTAAACTCATTTTCTCGTGAAATCATATAGTTTAATAATAATAATACTTAGATATAATATTTCTTTCCAACAGCGCTATAAATTTCTGCAATATTTATATATTTATTTGACTGCAGGATATCTTCTAGTTCATGTCACCTCACACTCTCCACACTCTGTCATTTCTTTCATTTCAGCTTGCTCGGCTTTTGGGCAACAGTTTGACAAAACAAACGGGGCACTAAACAGACGAGGACTATTGCTGCCAGCTAGCAGCAGCAGAAAGGTGCGGTGGAAACGGAAGAAGAGACTGAAGAGAGTAAGTTAACGACAGAGCAAGTATCAGATAGGAATGCGTGTTGATATGACGGTATAAATATTGTATCGATACAGATAAACGATATGCGCCGAAAAGGCGCAACGTGAGAGCACAAGCCACCGAGCGTTCTATTTATAGAACACACGTATTCTCTCTCTCTCTCTGTACGTGTGTCGGCTGCGACGCCGGCAGAATGATGATATTATGCGATAGGCTTCTGGCATTTTGGACCCCACTGTTTTAAAGAATTATTTTCTATCGTAATTAAATTTTTTAATAATTTTTTTTAAAATAAATGAATGTAAGTTTCTTCTGAAAGCTGAATTTAAGTCCAATAAAATATATTGTATACGCTAAAACATTTTTTATATGAAACTCTGTGTCAAATTTTTGTCAGATATCCATCCCTGTAGTTGCAGTTGCACTTTTACGTGCTCGCTTTTAAGTG
This sequence comes from Drosophila suboccidentalis, assembly GCA_037043435.1. Classification (NCBI taxonomy): domain Eukaryota; kingdom Metazoa; phylum Arthropoda; class Insecta; order Diptera; family Drosophilidae; genus Drosophila; species Drosophila suboccidentalis. Next base: position 326,380 of record JBAMBK010000415.1, on the reverse strand, counting down.
AATTGTCGACCAGTGACTGAACAAACAAAGCCACACACCTTGCACCAGTAGCTGAAACTGTAGTTGGAGCTGCAGTTGTAGTTGGAAATGTAGTGAGAGAGTTGGAGCTGGAGATACGAGTTGGCAGTTGGCAGTTGGCTGTTTCCAGCCATTGTCCTGCTGCTGCTGCTACTGCTACTGATTGACGTGGCTGTGCCGCAAGAACGACATGCATAGACTGGAGCACCTAATGCCTAATGGCTAAAAGCGTAACTGCACAGGAGCAGGAGGAGGGGAGGAGGGCAGGAGAAACAACAGCACGCATTGAACAATGACAACAGCTACAAGAACTTCAATCATCGGCACAGACAGCACTTCATAAGCGAGACCAGCCCAAAAAAGTATGCAACACTTTGCATATCTGCTTGGCAAACTCTCTCTCTCACTCTCTCTCTGTCTTTCCCCCTCCATTTTCTCCAATTTTAACACGTTCTCCTATACATGCATTGTTGTTTGCTACACAGAGAAATCAAATTAACAATTCCAAATTAAAATCCATTTAAAAAAGTCCAAAATTTAATCAAGTCGTATTTTTTGAATTTAGTAAAAATTATTATTTTTTTTTTAATTAACTTTTTTAATAATTGTTTTCCCTTTATTTCTTAGCAAATATTTTAAACATTTTACAATATTTTGCCGACTACATTTAGAATACGGATCAGAAATTTTAGTCTTGAATATTTGATTGTTTTTTTTTTCAGTGCATCGAGTCTTGCTATTCGATTCTGGCCAACTTCATTAGCATTATTAAGAGTCATTTACTGACAAAACAGCAACGAAAAGCAGTCGACACGAATTGCAGACGTTTATTTTGATTGGTTTCACAGAGCATAGAAAAACATCTGTCTCTAGCTTTGGTTCTCTCTATCTTTCTCTCTACCTGCCGAGATCGAGAGTTGAAAATTTTTTTTAAAAATATTATGTGTTGAAAAGAGGATAGTTTTGGAAAAAATGTTATGTTTATGTTTCAGTTTCGTTTGAAAAGTTTTAAGTTTTAGGTATGAAAAAAGCGAATAATTTTGGAAAAACTGAAATTTCTCATGTAAATACAATTTTGATGCAGAATCAAGCTATGATAACATTGAAATTCCTTAATGAAATCCATTTAATTTTAATAAAGCTATGAGAAGTTTAAAGTTTGTGTAAAAGTGGATAATTTAAAAAAAAAAAAAATTATTTTCCACCTTAGTCAGAGGCATAACTATGATAAAATTGACTTTACCCAGAGAAATCGGTTCAATTTTGACAAAGTTATGAGAATTCAAAGTTTTTGAGCAAAAGGTAAAGAGATAAGTATAGAAAAAGGGGCGAGTGGAGACTCTAATCGTGACCAATCACTCTCAATATTCAACTGTTACTTCACTAAAATGTCTAATAAACTTCAACTGCATTTAGTAGCTGATTATTTTGGACTCCTCTACACTCAGACTGTCTGTTAGCCAGGAAATTAAGCTCGAGTGCAATGCCCTCATCATTATTTTGAGTGCGTGTGTGCCTCAAGAAGGAATCCAGTTAAGCATTCAGTTCATTAGACAACTGGCAAACAGAGAGAACACACGAGCCTTGAATAATATGCGTTATTAAGTGCGTCAAGGGATGTGCAAACTGAGAGATGAAAGCTGCAATTGGATGTGAGTTTTGGGGACTGACAACTGAAAACTGAAAACTGGAAGCTGGGAGTGTATTAGTTATGCAAACATTATGCCATTAAATGCATAGCTACATGTTTGATTTGCGAATGCATATCTCTGGATTGATTTTAGCCTATGTACGCCTTGGGAGTTAACTTGAAGTAGATGTATATGCAGTTGGCCCAAAGGCTCATTACAAAGTCACGGCGCAATGGCGCAAAACTGGGCCAAGATGGACTTATGGACTTACTCAGCAGACCAGACCAGACCAGGCCAAACAGAACAGAGCAACTGTTAAAGTAATTTTATTATCAAATCCAAGTTTAACAACTGCAGCTGGAGAGAAAGAGACTCGTCCAACTTGTTATTTGGCTTGTAAGTTACAAAGTCCTGTTCGTGTCCTTCGGGTAATAAAACAAAAACTTTGTGTTGAAAATGAAAATTGTACAAGGAACCAAAATAAAAAAAAAAGAGTGAGACAATCTGAGAAAAGAGATAGAGTTAGAGACGAGGGACAAGAGACAAATGCGAAAATGACAGAGATCCAGGGAGTCGGAAAGGATTTCAACAAAAAAATGTAAATTTTATATTGTTTGCTTGAGATGCTTTGCACTTTTGTTGTTTCTCTTCCACTTCACTTTTCTAATTAGTATTTCCCTATAGGTTGATCCAACACATTCCTTGCCAGGCGAAGAAATTGCTAGAAGGAATATCTAAATAACTGACTTTTACTTTTTAAATATTAATAAATGTTATTTGTGATTCTAAATATAAAAATATTACACTGATTTTTATTTAATCAGTCTTTAATAATAATTAAAATCAGGAACCTCAACTGTTATAAGGAATATCTAATAAAAATCACTTTTAATAATTACTTAAAGATATTTAATTAATAAATCATACATAAAAATAAGTTTTGATTAAAAAAATTCAAATTATTAATAGTTATAAATACAGACTTTTAATTATATCCATCAAAATTAATGATTTTTATTTTGATTTGATTGATTTTTATTAAATTAGTCTTCAATAATAATTAATATTGATTTTTATTTTTATTGAATATTTTTCATCTTTTTTTTTTTTAGTAAGAAATTTGTAATTTTATTTAACAGGCTTTCTGTTTTCTTTTGGGGCAGCTTAATCTAGTTTTAAATTTGGAAAAAACGATTGGGAACTTATAACCAATATATTCAAATTAAAATCGACTGGGTGGCACCTTTTTAATCTTCTTTTCTAGACTTTATGGTGAGAAAGTCTCAAATATAAGTTTAAAATTCGCATTTGTCCTTATATCTGATTGTTTTAGTTGAAGTTTTGATCAAAAAACAGTTATTTTTAGAGCCTGCTCTTCAGACACAGACACACGCATTTTTTAAAAGCCATTAGTTGAGTTTTCTAGCGCCCACTCAACTTCACATTTTCCCATTTCACAGCTTATTGTTATTCAACAGCGAAAGTTTTTCATTTTTTTTCGCTTTTTATTTTTAAGGCCCTCGCTTTTCTTGCAAAAGTCATAAGAAGTTTGAACGGTTCTTTTTTCGCTCAACTTACTAGAGTTGCAGTTTGCCTCCTCTGCCATTACATTTAGCTTTTCCTTTATCGCATTTGCACAGTTCACTTTAGCTTTTACCTCATTGGTTTTATGGCTGAATTGTGTGGTGCACTTTTAAATTTCGCAACGAAATTGATCTTAAATGCTGTCGAAAATAAACTGTGGCAACGTGTAGACATCACTCTTGCCTCAAGCAGCTTTTTACTTGAAGCAAGGAAAGAGGAAGCTGCAAGTGGCAAGTGGCAAGTGGCATATAAATCGAGTGCTGCAATTGCAAGTCGTTTTGCTGCACATCATTCCCTCATTTCCGTTGCTCATACGCCATGTAAACAGCCAGCGAACAATAAGTCATAATGATGGCACCAACCACACGCAACAACTGCCACAGAACGTCTGCTAAGATAACTGAAAACGACTAACAAATACCCTGTACTATCGATATTAGTTTTGTCTCGTTAAAACCGTAACCGAAGCAGCAGCCGTTAACCGATATTAACCGATTGAAATTTGTAAACTCAACTTAAAAAGAAATACTGAAATACGGTTATTTTTGATTCAATCAATTAATAAATTTGATTTTGTTGTTAATATGAAGTCGTCGCTTTTAAAACTAATATCGGAATCAAACCTGAACAGAAAACCCGAAATTATTCAAACCGAAATATCCGTTTAGTAACCGATTCATGCTTAACGCCTAGTTTCGGTTCAATAAAACATTAAATTAAATTATTTTGTTAATGTGTAATCGTGGCTTTAAAAATGAATTTCGGATTTTTATATAAAAATCCCACCAAATTTTGTTTATATTATATTTTACCTTATTCTTTTAAATATTAGAAAAAATTGTTTATTTTTTAGAACCACTATATGTGTAAATCGAAACCGAAAAAATAACAAATAACCGGCAACCGTTACAAAACCAATATCCAAAAATTTTTGCTTAACCGATAACCAAATTTCTAGCTTAACCAAATCGTTTCTTAAAGCGATATTTGTTGCGGTTTGATGCCCTGCTCGAAAATATTCTCTCTCAGTTTCGAAAATATTTAATGGAGTGTTGAGTTCTGTCAACTTGATTATAGCTCATTGTGTTAAGTATTTGCTTACAGGGTATAAGAACGCTTCAGCAATTGCATCACGCACTGTGGCATCCTTCAATGCATTTTCGACTGGCATTTATTAACTATTCACGTGCAGCGAACAAACAATATTTCTTAAGCATACCCTAACAAAGGGCATGGTAAATATGCTAAGAGCTTTGTAGATTGAAGTGAGAGAAGCTTTGAGAGAAGCGAAGAAAAGAGTCAAAACAAAAGATGAAACAAAAATAGGCAAATAAAAATGATCTGATATGTAACGAAATTAGTGAGAAAAAGATAAAAAGAGGAATGTAAGAAAGAATTATAAGAAGTTTGAAGCAACGAGAGAAGCGTGAGAAAATAAGAGAAGCGGCGAGTAAAAGAAATAACGTGAAAAAATAAGAGAAAGGAATATGAAGTAACAACGAAAATGATACGAGAGAAAGAGATAAAGAGAAAAATCAAATGTTAAAAGGTTAATAATATTGAATTATTAATTTATTTATTTATTTCAGAAACATCAAACAAGGAGAATAGAAAAGCAACAAGGGAATATAAAAATATGATAATCAGGGGTGCCACAGCAATCGCTTTCGCTTGAATTTCGCTTGAATTTGTATGAAATTAAAGTGAAATTCAAGCGAATGCGATTTCTGTGGCATCCCTGTATGTAACTTTATATGATATTCAATTTATACGAATTATATATAAATTTAAATTTAAACCCAAAAAAGACAGAATCAGAATAAAAAGTTATTTTATTATTTTGTATTTATTTTTTTATTTATTTATTTAATGTCAATTAAGAACAGGTCACCAAAACTAATATAAAATGTTAAATAAAAACTTAATGTGATATTAAATTATTATGAATTATATATAAACTTAAATTTAAAATAATCGATTAAATAAAAAAAAACAAATTAAATATTAAAATTTAAAAATCTGGACGTGTGGCATTGATTGAAGAAAATTCAAAATTTAGAAGTCAACATATTTAAATAAAAGTGTTAGAGAGAGTTCAAGTTTCGTTGAGGATCGAAATGTGTTAATAACTTGTTGGTTTTAGTTGAGTTTGGTTCTGAATTGTGTTTGAAGTAGGAGTTGGAGTTGGAGTTGAGGTTTTTGCTGTGCTCTTGCAGTTAGTCACATCTTGTCACATTGACAGGAACTGGAATAGGAATAGGAATAGGAATAGGAATTAAGTAAGCATTCAGCAATTCAGCTGCGTGACAGCATCGTTTTTGACAAATTGAATTTGCCAAAGGACGTGCTGTTGTTTCATGACGCACCATTTGCTGCTGTTGCTGCTGTTGCTGCCACTGTGTTGCATTGATGATGATGCAGCCACCTCATTCCTCTCTCACAGTTTGTGGCCAAGACAGCAGCTCGAGACAGTTAGCAGAGTCGAGGGGAGGGGGGGCGGGGTTGGTTCTAAAACTTTTCAATTACATTAGGTTCCCAAGTCGGTGGCATGCAACATGTGCTGCAACCAAGAAGCAAAACGCCCGCTGACAAGTCATTAAAAGTGACAAATTGCAAACAGGGTTGAAGCTTAAAGTCCTTGCAACCGCCATCCCCCCACTCCTCCCCCCAAAAAAACTTTCTCGCCCTGGCATTTAATTAGGACTGAGACTAAAGTTAGTCTCGAGCTGCCTCGGCTAATGCAATTCATTAAATATTAGCATGAATGCCCAGCATCGCCACAACTTTGTTAACCAGTTTATAAATTTGCAATAACAACAACTAGTTATGATACACACACTCACACACACCACACACACACTCTCTTAGACCATAAGTGGCCCACAATGGTTTCTGGCTTTGACTTTTGTTTTATATGAACCTCAGCTCCTTTGGCTTGACTAAGCAAATACTACTAGTACATAGTCGTCTCGTATTGTGGCATTCACATTTATTTCTTTCCACACAATAGTCTGGCAAAATTGTAATTTGCTTGCTATGTTACCTGGCACACAATCCCTGCTCCTGCCACGCCCTCTCTTTGATCCACATATCAATCTCAGTTTACACTGTGCACACTCTGTGTAATTTACACTGGTTGGCAACTACTCAAAAACTACTGCAAATACATTTTTGTGCATCAATTAAACTTGAATCCTTTTATTGCTGGAGAGAAGAATTTTTAAAAAAGATTGATTCTGAAAGACAATAAAATAGTTGCTTTTCGCAAAATGCTTATTTAAATTACTGAAATTCAGTAAACACAAAATACATTTTAAATTATTATTAAAAATTGTGAATCATTTTGGAGATTTATAGCCTTTGGTCTTATTACATTCGACAGATAGTTTTTCTTTTAAATAAAAATAAAACATTTAGAATTGAATTTGAAATCTGATAAGCCTTAATATAAACTTTCCCGAAAAAAAATTCTATAATTTACTTAAATTTTCTAATAATTAAATTATTAATAAAAGAATTGAATAAATATAAACTTTTATACACTCGACAAATAAATTTTTCAAAATAAATAAAGTAGTAATAAATACTTTGATTATTTTTAAATACATATAAAATCAAAATTATAAATTCAATATAAAAGGGAATTATATAATATTGGCTGAAAAAAAATTTCTTAAAACTACTGTAATTTTCTTAAATATATATATTAAATTATTAATAAATTTTTAATATCAATTTATAGCTCTTTGGATTTTAAAAAATTCAACAGATAACTTTTTCAAAATAAACCAAAAATTATAAAAAGCAGATCAGTGTTCACTTATTCTTGTCGTTAATTTATTTATTTATTTGTTTAATGTCAACTACGAGCAGTTGACCAATTAGGTAAAAATAAAAATATAAGTTAAAAAATATAAAAATTAAGTTAAATATTTATAGTTAAATTTAATGTTAAACTGAAAAAATAATAAATTTAAAATTAAAATTAAAATCTGGGGGTATTTTTTTATTTGTAACCACTGTGCACTGTGGATATCTTGTGACTCAGTGATTAAGCTTGTAGGCCACATGGCCGCAAGCAACAAGCCAACTTTCAACATGGCCAAGTCAAGAGCAGAAGCTCTTGGTCTGTTCCGGTCAGTTGGCAAATGGCAACTGTCAGTTGGCCAGCGGCTTCGTATTAACTGATTGATAGACTTCAGCTCAATAAATTCAATTGTCAAGTTGGTGTTGCTATTGTTGTTGTTATTATTGTTGTTGTTGTTGCTGTTGTTCCGCTCTCAGATTTATGCGCTTGCCATGTGGCTGTTGTGGCAACGCGTGTGGGCGCCTTCAGTTGGCCAACATTTTTGTTGCAAAACAAATTGTTAAGTTGACTCCGCTGTCATTTAGCCCTCTCCCCCTCTACCCCTCTCTATCCTTCTCTCTCTCACTCACACACACAGTAGCTGGCAGCTCGTTACACAAAACGCGCATTTGACAAGCAATTTGTGTTTATTGCGTGGCCATAAAGATTTTTGTCCCCATAAACTAGATTCTGAGTGCCATTGACCTTCGTTAGAGTCAGCCAAACAAACACACACAAACACTCACAAACACACACAAACACACACCCAGAGAAAAATGTTATAAAATTAAATAAATTTTCAATTTAACAATTTTGTTTTGAGATTTTATGTAGCTATTTTTAAATATATTTCATATTAAATATATATTTAACAAATGTTTAAATTAAATAAAAAATAAATATTTTTTTAATTTCAAAATTAGACCTACTATATATCAAAATATCTTCATTTTCATTTTTAAACTTAAAAATAAATATTTTTACCTTTTAATATTTTAAATTTCAAGTCTCAAATCAAAATCTCTAATTTTTTTCATTTTTTAGAACCGATTGAGAATTCTAAATGCTGTATCTAAAAATAATGATTTAAATATATGCAGGGGTGCCACAGAAATCGCTTTCGCTTGAATTTCACTGGAATTTGTATGAAATTTAATTTTAAGTTGAACAAAATGAACGTACATATGTTATGTTTGAATTGGAATACATTTAAAGATACTTTTTCTAATTTTTACTTCAATTTTGCTATATGTATGTATAAAATTAACTGTGACATTTAAGTATGTATTCAGTTAAATCAAAGTGTAGGGTAATAAAATCGAAGATGAGCGTATATATTTTCACTATGTATTATTTCTCTCAGTGTACGAAAAGGAGAGGCGCAAACACCATTTGGCGTCTCATTAAACGTTCATAAAGTTGCCTCGTTTTATGCCTATTTTTTGGATTTGTCGCTTGATTAATATGCAATTTCTTGATGGCAGCCGCCGCCATTAACACACACACACAGACAGACACACACATGCACATGCACGTGTGCACACAGATAACCACTAACACATTTATAAGTAACCACATGTGTACATGTGTGTGTGTGTGTTACTTGAACGCTTTTGCCCTTTGTTTGCCAAACCGGGAAAAAAACACTGTGGCAAAAACAAAGGGATAATTTAAACTCTGTCATAAACTAGGTTAGCATCTCATGCACACACTCAGTGACACACACACACACACACACACACACACACCCACTTAACTTAGCCCTTTGCCTCGCTGCTTTATAATAACTGTCGGTTTTGCGTTTTTTCATCATCAGCTTTTTATACCCTGCATAAAAAAATCATGAAGGGTATGCTGTTAAATAAATAAATACTTTTTTTTTGGACGAAAACAATTAGTTTTAAGCACGGAATCGAACCGAAACGGTTAAGTTCGGATATCGGTTATCGGTTAATCTTAGGATATCAGTTTTGTAACGGCTACCGGTGATTTGTTTGTTTCGATTTCGAAATACCAGTAAAAAAAATACTGAGCAATAAAATTTAATTTAATGGTTGATTAAACCGCAACTAACCGTTATGTATGAATCGGTAACTAAACGGTTTTTTCTGTTAAGGTATAATAAAAAAAGTTTTGTTTCTGTTACGATTTGAGTTACGGTTATCAATTTCAATCGGTTAATACCGGTTAGCGGTCCAGGTTTGTGTTAGGGCTTTAATCTCTGAAAAAAAAAACATTATAGGGTATTTTATAGTCGATCATAGTCGACAGCAATGCTCCCACTTGTATTTGCTCTCCACTTTATTTCCCTTTTTTGCCAGACAATACGCAGCGCATTTATTTTATTTCACATGCCCCTCGTCCCTGCCCTTCTCTGTGCTTCTCATCTGCTTTTGTCCTCGCGGGCGTTTTGCGGGCCTTTGTGGGCGTGGCAGCGTCGGGTCATGCGGCATTATGTGTTGCATGCATTTTTTATGCGTCGCGCTGCCTTTTATCACATATGCATACATCAGTATCAGTTGCTTTTTTTCCATCTACTTCCTTATTCCCCATTTTCCTATTTATTATATTTATTTTTTCAGTCTTTTTTCGTTTGTTGTTTTTTTGTTGTTGTTGCTGCTGTCTGCCACATGAGTTGGCCGCCAGTGTTGCAACCTGCCTGTTTCATACCCTAAAATTAATAATTATTTAGACAAATTTAAATATTTATCGTGTTTTTTTCCGAGTTTTTTTATTTCATTATACAATAAATGTATTTTTTTAATGTTATTTTAATTTGCTTTCAATGATTTATTGTTATAATTTATAAATTTAATTTGCACACGCAAAAATAATCCTTTTATCGCATTAAATCAACATCCTGATTAAGCCTAATTTCCACTTCTCATGCTTGTGTTAATTGATTATGTTTAACATTTTCTCAATGTCAATAGAAGTATCTAGAAAAATTAATTAATAATTAAATAAATATATAAAGCCTTTTGCAAACGCGAAATGAACTTTATCAAATTATAAACCATTTTTATGTTAACATAAATCCATATACTACTTTTTCTATTTCTCTAGCTAACAATTTAGGAAAATAAATGACTTAAATTGATATAAATAAATTGACAAAAGTAATTTTATATATTTTTGATGGGTTTACATTTGCTTTTGCTTCAACCACATTAATAAAATAATAAATCAATAGAATGAAAAAGTGCTGTTATGCAAATATTATTAGTAACTGATTGAATGCACATTTCATCTCTTTTGCCATAAAAAATATTCAATATTTATAAAAACAAACAATGAAGGAATCTTTGGCTCGTCAAGCAAAAAAGCAAAAATACACACAAAATATGCCAAATCAAGTAAAAATATCATATGAATAAAATATTGTTCACACAAAGTTGGGAGTGCTCGACTGAGGAGGCATAACTTTTGTGTTTATTATGTGATTGTTGCGCAACATTGAGGCCAAGTTAAAAGGATTAGTAAAAGAGATGCATATCAAATATTTGAGCTTTATCTTTTGAAGTTTTTCTTTAAAATTTAGTTTTAATGAAGACAGAAAAATGTATAAACTTCAATAAACTTTACTGATAATAAACTTGCTAAATATAAATAATTTTAACATTTTTATTCTATTGATGTTTCTTCCCTTTTCGAACCAATTTCTAGCTATTAGCTAAGGACTTCTCACCATGCGATTGCCATGCAATTTTTAGAACAGTGAAAATAAGCTATTTCATATGTGTGTACCAAGTATTAAAGGCTTACTTTATAAATTGTCTTTAATATTTAGTTTTATAAATTTTTATTTTTAGCGTTGAATGTAAGATTTAAAGTATATTTAATTTAAAATACACAGGTAATAATAACTTATGAACATATAGACCAATATTGTCCACGAAGTCAACGAAACGTTTTACTGCCTTGCACTGGAAAAATGAAATGAAAGCATGTTCGAACTGTCACTTCGTTGGAGTTGGCGACGTAAAGAGAGCACAGCATTAGTTGCAGTGTGTGATAAAAGTCTAGCGCAGTACGGACTGACATCAAAAAGCATCAGCCGATCAGATGTTTCGTGAGAGAGTAAAAAGCAGAAGAGGCGCATCGTAGGAGAGCAAACCGCCAAACGTGCTATTTATAGAACACACGTATTCTCTCTACGCGTGTCGACTGCGACGCCAGCAAAATTATGAGTTCCTATCCCATGGGATAGGCTTTGTCAATTTTGACATCACTTTGATATAGACATTTAACTAGCATAAGCCTTTATACTTAAATTTCTATAGCTCATTCTACCCCTTTCTCACAATTCAATGCTCACAGGGTATAAAACATACACAAATTAAATTGTACATTCTTTTATGCGGTGCTGTGTTTTGCTCTCAGTTGTTGTTGTTGTTGTTGTTGTTATTGCTGTTCACGTTATTTATTTTTTTTGTTTTGATTGAAAAGACATGCAAATCGATTATTGTTAACAATTTTTTTGCCAATGCTTTTTGTACAATGCGACAATCGGTGATCAGGCAATTCGATTTAATGGCATTGCATAAACATCAATTAAATGCGCCTGATAAATTGGCATATGCTTTATGTTCTCTCAACTCTGTTGTTGCGTTATTTATTTAACTCTTAATTGAATTATAACATTTGTGCCACGCCTACGCTTGCGCCCACATACATGTGGTCTGTTCTTTTGCAATACCAAAAACTAAATAAATAAATGAAAAGTTACGGTTGACTGACTTTGACTCGTGTTCTTAATGCTCTTTGTTCTATTGTTCACTTGGTTGCTGAGGTCAGAGGTTAATTGATAAATTGATAAATGCATACAGCTTGAGATACAGTTAGCCAGCTGGGCAGAAATTGAAACATCAGAGCGCACCCTTTATACGTGCATATTATTCATAAATTATAATTATTGAGATACTTGATTTAAGATATGCCCGACTCTGAGTTGCTCTCTAGCTATTATTGAGCTTTTGAAAGCACATTAAAGCACTTTTTTAAACTTAAATCTCAACTTTTTCTTCTACTTAGTAATCATTCATTTATTAATTTACTTTTATGAGCTTTTAAAATCACATTAAAGCTCTTTTTTAACTTAATTTTACTTTTGATTACTTTTAATAAGACATATAAGCTCTTGAAAGCACATCCAAGCTTTGATTAAGCACACAACAGCTAAAAGCTCTAATTATTCGTTTGTCTTTTTAGAAAGCACATTAAAGCACATACTTAGCTTAAAAACGCTTTTTAAAAGCTTAAAGCTCATTTTGTTCTTGTCCAATTAAATCTAATTATATTTATTTCAAGTGATTAGATAAAATGTAGCCTTTAAAAATACATTAAAACACTTCAAAAGCTCAAAGTTCTATTTATTTTTCGCATCAACCTAACTACATAATTATATGCTATTAATGTTGTATTTTAGTGCTTAATTTGAAGTTTGGCCTACTCCCGTTGCCAGCGAGTAAACACACCCATTTGGGCATAAGAATGCGGGGTATTTCAACCAGTAAGTCATTTAATTAATGAGCAATTTATTAAATTATAAACAATGCTCAACTCACACAATCTAAATTGAAGCTTGACAATGTCGTTTTCCACTTGCTCTTTCACATTTCCCACATAGTTTTCGACTGTGACAAGTGCAATGATTTTTAGACCCTGGATAGTTGAATAGTTAAATCATACAAAAGGGGACAGCAAGAGGGAAGTGAGAGAGAGATCAGAGAGAGAGACAACGGGGTGAGGAATAGTGTAACGCTTGGCATTATGCGAGTGTCAATTGTAAATAGTAACAATTTATTAGATTGTCAAAGTGTGTGTGTGTGTGTAGTATGTGTGTGTATGTGTGTTAGTGTGTGAAACTGCAACATGACACTAAATTTGTCAATCTGTACAGTAAACTAAATACGGAATTAGAACTCAAGCACTGAGCGTGAATAAAAAGTTTGAAATTCATTTCAATTAGTTGAGAATCATGTGATAAAAAGATAAAAAATTGAATACAGTGTTAGAATTTATTGGGGATAAAATGATTACATTTACAAACAATATAAAAGTACTTCAAAATTTATGTAAATACTACGTGAATTTCCGTTAAAATTTTTTATTGGTTAACAATTGATTGAAATGGAATTCACAGAAAATCATTTAAAATTTAAAAATATAAAAAGTAAGAAATTGAATTTTAAAATAGTTTAAGCGTAGTTTCGAAAGTTTAAGTTTGGATCTCAAAAACGGTCATTAAAAATTAAATATTATATATCTGAAGTATGAAGTTAATTATAAACATAAATAATTTCTGAAATTTGAATTTGTAATTTTAAATATAATTTTTAGTTACAAACACATAAGTAATTATAGATTCAATACCAATTTTAAGACATTCATGTTGGAAAATAATTTAACAATGGTTCACAAAAAAACTCCTCATGGTCACAAAGAAAATTCAAAAACTCTTAGCTTTGCCAAACTTTCAAAGAAATTGTTTAAAAATACTTTGAATTTTTTTTGATTTTGTGATTTTAAAACTGAACAATAATTAAGGTACGTAAATTTATATACTATTCAATGTTGACATCATTGCTACGTTAGTTTCATTTTTAACTCGTTAAAAATTGGCTAACAAATTCTTTGAAAATTGTTCAGAAAATAAATCTGCACAAATTTGGTACATACGTTTTTTTATTTTTTAGTAAGCTTTAAGGCAATTCGGCTGTTGTGCTGAAATGTTTTAACAACGTTTGCAGTTTTATCTGAAAAAGAGCGAAACCGAGACCTCGACAGCCGCAGATACAGCTGCAGATACCCGTTCCCTTTCTGTGTAACTATAGATATACATATATAGTGTCATTTTCACATACAAACTCACACAAATGCGCGGCCTGACACCTGACAGCCACTCAACGGCGAGTGGCTGTCGGATTTAAAAATAAAAGTACAAAACAAAAAGAAATATTAATAAAAAGCGACATAAAAACAAGTGGGAAAGGCTTTAGACGAGCTCCCGACTATAGGATACCCGTTACTTAAATACATAAATTTAAAATATTTTTTATTGCATGCTTTTAGGCATTTACATTGCTTGAAGCTTAAATCAGCCATTACCACCTTTCTATTAGTCCAATCTTGTTGCGTTTAAGTAGGATGATAGCTAATAATAGTAGTAAACTTTTCTCGGCTGTGTGCCAAATTTGGTTGCTCTAGCTCTTATAGTCTCTGAGATCTACGGACAGATAGATGGAGATGGCAATATCGACTCGGCTGTAGGTGCTGATCAAGAATATATATACTTTATAGGGTCGGAGAAGCTTCCGTCTCCCTGTTACATACAGTGCAACGAATACAATATACCCTTTTACTTATTATTTAAGTAACGGGTATAAACAGCGAGAAAAGAGAAGAGCAGAGAGAGTAAGTGAGAGGGAGAGGAAGAGGAGAAGCCAACACCATGTATGCATAAATGAAAGGACAAAAAAAAAAAGCTGGCACGGTGTTGACACAGAGAAAGAGATAGAAAGGGGGAAAAGGGAAGGAAAGTTGGATGACAGGACACTTTTGGATATGTCAGTTATATATGCCAGACACACAGCGAAGCACTCGAGGCAGGAAAACAAAAGACAAGGGGGGACAAGGAGGAGAAGGAGATGGAGGAGGCGTCAATGCTTGTTGGTGGTTTTATTTTTGGTTGCCTCAGAAACTTAAAAGATGTCAAGGTGAACTGCTCTCTCCCTCTCTCTCTCTCCTTCTGTCTTTGTATAAAGAAAAAGTCAAAGTTCAGGCGTCGGGCCAAAAGTTGGACAACAATAAACAAGGGACTTGGAGGTTTGAGGCAACAGCAGTTGCAGTTGCAGCTGTGACGCGTTCACAACACAGCAAATATGCAAAGTCAAGTGGCAATTTATCATGCAATGCAGCAGCAGAAACAACAACAACAACAACACTGGAGCGGACAGGAGAAGGGAGCAGGAAGGGGGGGCAGTGCAGGGGAACAGTGCAGGGGGTCAAGTGATGCCCAGCGCGGAGTCCAACTCAATTTAAAATAGGGGGCAATGGGCAACTGACTGAGTCTGAGTCTGACTTTGAGTCTGACTGAACTATGCGTAGGCATCAATGAATCAACACCTACACAACAAATTTAAAAAACAAATCATGCCACAAATCAAGTTAAAAACTCTTGATTTTAGCAAACAAGTCTTAAAAGTGCTTTCAGACGAGCGTTTTTTCACCGATATTATTTCACCGACGGTGAATTTTGCCATTCACACTATTCGCATCGGTTGTCAAACAAAAATACCATCGGTTTTTGTTGTCACAGAACCTGGTCACACTCTGAAAAGTTTCATACAAAGTGCCTCAATCTAGTAGGCATTTGACCGACACAAAAAACCGATGGAAATAGGACGTGTTTTATAGATACACGTCCTATTTCCATCAGTGAGCACCGGTGAAAACCGACGCTTTTTAAATTCTGACCGTTCACACGACAACGACAGTTTTTTGACAAAAAGTGTCGGTGAGAAAATGTTTGTCTGAAAGCACTTTATAGATTTAATTTCACTGAAATCGAAATATATTTGCGATGAAGCAATTGCATAATCATACTTGAATTGATTTTTTTAAACATTTTTTTTAAACATACATTTTTTATTGATTTTTCTTATCTCCGAAAACAGGTATGGCCTTAAAGGGTACATGGTATATACAGACATCGTGTAAAATAATAAGAACATCTTTCCATAATGTAGGATAAATATGTAGGATAAACCTAACCTAAATGTGTATTCAAAAACTACTCAAAAAACGGATGTATTATTTTTGGAACAGGAAATTTTTGTGCAAACCCAACAAAGATCAATTTGTTACAAAATATGAAAACTTCAAGATATATATTCTCTTTTACCTACAACTCCGCTTGACTTTTACCAAGCTCTACAGGGTATGTGCTGGTCGCACCCTCTTTTAACTACCTTTTTCTCTGTTGCGTTTTGTTTTTATTATTTGAGCCCTCGACGATGCTCGCTTGAGTTAAATCGATGCGACGCTGACCTTTCCCTCAATTAAAGGCAGCGACACAGAAAAGCAGACACAAATACAGTGCTGGGTAAAAGTAAACCGACCGAGTGAGTATCGAGTGTTGTTGGCACTTTGGTTCATTAGCTCGAAGTCAGCAAACCGTATTCATAATTTATTTCACTCTATTCTAGAAACTAATTTCACAGATTTATTGGACAAATATGTAACACGGAAATAAGAGCTTGAGAAGATTTCTCATAAGGTGACTTAATTAAAAGACTTAATCAAAAATGTTATTCGCAGCGAATATTGAGAATATCGAGATTAATATCTTAAATTTTAAAAAAAATTTTAAATAGTCTAATCCAGTGGTGTCCAAACACACGTATAGAGAGAAAAAATACGTGTGTTCTATAAATAGCACGTTCGACGGCTTGCATCGTAAGAGAGCCTCCTCGGCTTTTACTCTCTCACGAAGCATCTGATCGGCTGATCCTTTTTGATGTCAGTCGCTGAGCTGCGTTCAATGGGGAGAGTCCAAACAGCGCTAGACTTTTATCATACACTGCAACTAATGATTTTCTCTCTTTACATCGCCAACTGTAACGATGTGACAGCTCGAATATGCTTTCATTTCATTTTTTCAGTGTAAATCAGTAAAACGTTTCGTTGACTTTGTGCTTCGCTGCTACGCACACAAGCTCAATATTTGATTGTGTGAGTTTGGACACCTCTGGTCTAATCGATTAATTTTCTCTTTTTAAGCAATCATAGAGATGGCAAATAATTATTTTTATTATAAAACTTAGATAATATATGAAAGATTCAGTTTAAATTAGAATTTATTTATAATTCATATTAATTTAATATCGTATTATGTTACAGAATATTATTTTAATTTTAAGACGTCAACTTTTCTTAGTTGACATTGAATAAATAAAGACATACTTTTTTTTTCTTCAGTATCGCAGCAATATTGATACACAGCACTAAGCGAAAGTGCGAGATATAGAGAGAGAGAGAGAGAGAGAGATAGCGAGAGAGTTGGTGAGTGCTATAATGGACACAATCCAATGCCAAGTGCGGCCACAAAAGCCAAGCAATTAACAAGGCGTTTGGTTTAGGAGCTTACTCAATGCCTTCCACTTCCACTTCCATTTCCACTTCCCCTACACTCCAGCCTCATCCTGATGTTCAGTTGTCTCTCTGTCCTGTTGCTGTCCACTTGACAATCCTATCAAGGCGAAAAGCCCGTGCAACCGCAGACAAGCTGGACCGGAAGTGGATGTGGAAGTGGACGACGCTGTTGTTGACAAGACTCTAGAGCTGCAACTGCAACGGCAACGGCAACTCGGACTTAACCCAAAGACACGCGTCAGTAAGAGACCACATAACTGGGCCAGTCAGCAAATGTTGCTGAAGAGGGGGAGGGAGGGGGGAGTAACTTGCAACATGGGGGCAGCTTGGCTGCGGCACTGTGTAATATGCGTAATTAAACAAAACCGCAAATGGGGCAGCAGGACAACAAACCAAGCCTCGATTCTCGCTTCTTGCTTCTCGGTTTACACAACAGCGAAGCCAAAAAACAAAAAATAAATAAATAAAAATAATATAAAAAAACAAGGATACAAAAAACGACACAATTCTAAAGGAAATGGAGCGAAAAAAGATACTTACTAATTCCAGATACTCTGACATAAAATTTAATCTTAATTTTTAATATTTTGATTTAGGTAAAAGAATATATTTATAATATAATCATGTTAACAATAATAATAAAGCTTATTTCATTTCGGGAATATATTCATAAAAATAAAAATCATTTCGAAAAAATAAAACACATTTTAATATAGCTTACTTCTTTTCAAATATGTAATCTAAATTTTCTATATTGAGCTTTATAAAAAGGAATTAATTTTAAATATTTATTTTTTTAATTTTGTAATTTTATTTAAAAAATTCAAAAACATTTTAAAAATAAATTGATTTAAACAGAAACATTTTTTAGTGTAGTTCACTTCAGTAATTGTTAATCTTTCAACTAAAGACGTATACGTAATATTTCAATAATTCCCTAGCTGCCAAGGCCATAAGCGAATAGTTATGCCCACAAAAGAAACGGAATCGTTTAAATTAAATATTTACTGGGCTATCTTGGAGAAAGTGGGCTAAGAGACGATGGTGTTGGAGTGTCAAGAAAAAAGCAAATAGTTAACCACATAAATGTAGAACATGCAGATTGAAGTGTCTCTGCTGCAAATGAAAATGTCATAGCTGTGCATGGCTCTGTTGCCTTTGTTGTTTCAAAGCTTTAAATTGAATAATGAACTCGATTCTTGTATGCGATTCATTGATTTTGCCTGTTTAAAATAAAAAACAAATGCTAACAGAATATGCAACAATGTGCCATCGATTTTATATTAGCCAAACGAAGCACAGCACAAAACATATTGATGAATATATGTACATACGTAACACAGAGGCACAAAACAAGTGCTAAGAACAAAAACAAAATACTAGTTGATAATAATACATATATATGTATATATCTGCAAGTTTGTCTGTATGCGCTAAGCTAATAACCACATGAATAGTTGTCCATGTTATGAAAATAAAATTAAAGACCTTACTCAAACCCCAAAGAACCTGAATTTTGGATCACACAACAAGGTTGATTTTTGTCTATTTTTTAAGAAACTTTCAAGTTGAAAATTTGAGCCCAAAATCAACTATACCTGCGGTGGGCACGCTTATGCTCCGGGAGCTAGTGGCTGCTCCCAAATTTATTTCTGTCAAATTAATTATTTTAAATTTAAATTTATATGTAGTTACATTGCTGATAAAACTTGCATATATTTTGTATTTACAGGAATTCACAAGAACTCACTTACCTGTTAAAGCCGCCAAATTTAGAATAAATCCAATTAGCCGCATTTCATACGCCGTTTAGTCACCTTATTATTAAATATTTAACTTAAAAATTAATATTTTGATGTAAATTTATACGAATTTTAGTAAAAAGATATAATTTAAAGAATATCTAAATTATTTGTTTAACAATTTTCAAAAATTTGCACACAGGCAACAAGCACTTGAATTGTTGTTGTTGTTTTTGTAGACGCCGATCGGGCGGCAAATGCAGCGACACGACAACTCACGATGCTGACACAGAGAGAGAGAGAGAGAAAGAGAGAGTGCGTGCGAGCAAGCGAGTGCGAGTGCGAGGGAGTGAGAGCGTTTCTGAGCGCCGCGAGAGCCGGAGTCTGAGCTTGGGAGCTTACACGAAGTGTAAACCAACCAACGCGCACGAATTTCACTTTATCACTGAATTTGACTTTTTTTTTCATTCAAATTATCTTCGCTTGCCGAACTGAGCGTCGGCTTTCTGTCATTTTGTTGCCGGCCAATGCGCATGTGTATCGCAACATTCGGACGATGCCAAATGTTGCGAGCAACATGCACGACACGCTTATCAACAAATATGAAATTATCAAACTGATAACAACATCGCCAGGTCGCAGTTTAATCTAATTATTTGTAAAATGCATTCGCAAATAAAATTATTTAACTGTAAGCTTATTAAATTATATTTAAAATCATTAATCAAGCCAAATAAATTTCTTATCAGCTTCAGTCAGTTTTAAAATTACGCGCTCTCTGCTGTTTGTTAGCAACATGTTGCTATGGAAGGGGTAAGTCAACGAACATGTTGCGGCAACTTAAACGGCAGCGGGGTAGAAAATTCGAAAAAGCATATGTACATAGCTTTTACAACAACCCCTAAGAGCTGCTATACTTATGACAGTTTTTACGTTCAGCAGTTATACTTATAACACTTTTAGCATAGATTTTATGGTTAATATTCTTGCAGTTCACCACATTTGCAATAAAACGCCAAATTTCGTTACAACACTTGGCACTAAAATATATTAAACTGTCATAATGTTATGGTATGAAATATACAAAACTGTAATAAAGTTTATAGCCCAGAATTTATATGCTTAGCTTGGAGCTACACCAATGTTTATAGACATGCGAGAGTCTCGCCAAACGCTCGTAAACTGTCTTAAAAACGTACGACGATCGAACTTTCGCTAAGCATGAGTTGTCGCGCCAGAAATGGGCTAAAACGGATCGTAAACGAATCGTACGAGGTGGAGGAGACGACCACCAAAGTTAAAAGTTAATTTTTATATTTTTTTAATTGACTCCATTAAAAATTATAGATAAAAAAAAAATAATAAGAATATAATATAAAATAATCAGAAAAAATATAATTTCTTATTTATTTCTAATGTTAGCAAACTGTCGTTTGTAATATCATACAAGGTACGCAAAAGATATCATTAAAGTGCTGAAAATGATACTTTTACGTATCGTGTTTGAATGTTTTGCTGCCACAAACTGAGCAACAGATGATTCATTTACTGACCATTTTCAGATCTGAAAACGGAAGTTTTGCACGTTTGAAATCCGAAAACCATCATTTACGATATCATTAATGAACTTTTTATGTTTTTTTTTTTAAACAAAATAAATGTAATTTTTTGTTATGAGAGGAATTACAAACTTTTTTTTGAAAATATGTTTTTAATTTATAGGACCCAAATTAGGAAAAAGATACCCTTTAATCCGGTCATGTCGATCATTTTTTGCATATTTTTTTTTAAACGCGTTATTTAACGCAAGACGTAACGAAGTTGGACACAGTACATATGTATAACAAATTTGTTACATAAAGCGTTAATCTTCGGAGTGTAACAAATTGAATACATTTTAAAGGTATAAAAGGAGGCACTCAATTCAGTTTTTTAGTTAGTTTCTCAGTGAGTAACAGCCTTTTAAAATGCTGCTCAAAATAATTTGCATAGTGTTAATAACGAGTACTTATATAATACAATTAGTTTCTGGCAATGAGACAGTTGCACAGCGTACCACAACTTACAAGCGTGACTGTCAAGGGGTGGAAGTTAGTGGAATCCAACATATTCTCATACCCAGCTACAGTGATTATCCATTTCGGGTGACCTGCGATGCGGAGACTCACGACGGTGGTTGGCTGACAATCCTGAATCGAATCGATGGCAGCGAGGATTTTTATCGTAATTGGAACGCCTATAAAACGGGATTCGGCGAACTGGATGGAGAGTTCTGGTTGGGACTTGATAAGATTCATGCACTTACTGAAAGTGCGAGTCAGGAACTGCTGGTTGTCCTCGAGGACTCGGAGGGAGATCAACGGTATGAGTTTTATGAGAGGTTTTCCATTGGCAACGAGGATGAAAACTATATCTTATATACGCTGGGCAAGGCCGACGGCGATGCTGGCGATTCATTGCGAGTTCATCACGGCATGCAGTTCTCGACCTATGACCAGGATAACGATAATTGGCCAGACGGCAACTGCGCCGAGACTCGCACTGGCGCCTGGTGGTTCAATCATTGTCACGACAGGTATGAAAATGAATTGATTCATTATTTTTATAGTGCTTTCACTTAAAACTGTGCAACCATTTTCAGTGACTTGAACGGAAAATATGATGACAACCGCAATGGCAAAGGCATCAATTGGTATCATTTTAAGGGTTGGAATAAGTCTCTCAAAAAAGCCAAAATGATGCTACGACCCAGAGAATGAATTCCAGGTCTCTACTTCATCAAAAAAGATCTTCGAAATGTCGAATTTGTTGTCTTGTGCATTAATTTTAAGTTTATTTTAATATGTTTGGTAGACAATTTCAATAAAAACCATTGATATTTTATCCATTTCTGTCTTTTTCTATATCTCTCTCTCCCTCATTATTTCCCTCTCTAAAGGCAAACTCATGTTGGATTAACATTATTTCAATTTTACCATAATTATAATAGTTTTATTTTAAATTTACCATTACTTATCTTTTTACAAAATCAGTACAGTACATTTTCCGTTCTCTAAAGCGATAGCGATTTATATATCCAATTTGCTATGGATATTGATCGTTTTGTATTATATCTGTTAATCTCTTTCGTTACGTGTTACGTAACTAATAATATAATTTAGTTTAAAGCTATTTCAAAAATACATAAATATTATAACAAAAATGCGTCTTTCAATTATTCACGTCTTTTATTTATTTTATTACCATTAGTACAATTTAAAGCATATTTTTTAATCAAATTAAAATTCCCCCAGCCAAAAATACGATGTTTTTGTCACTAGCGCGGACTTTCCGTCCTCAGTGATCGATCAGCTCACTAGTTATCGATCATTTACAGAGTTTGAATGCGCGCCAATATATATCGGGGTGGCAACGCTGCCAACGTACTCTTATCATTTCACAATGAATGACGCACAGTCGACGCAGTCGCTCGATCGTCGTCGCGTCTAAAGTTGTTTAATAATATTTTTCACATCGTCTGAATCAGTGGAAAGTGTGAAAAATATTCTAAATAAAAGCGAACAATGGAGAGTGAAAAGGACTGTGAAAAGATGACGATGGATCAGGAGGTAGAGCGTCGATCATCAGCAACCGATGGCAACTGTTTCGGCATGCCGAGGAGAAAAAGTGATTCCAATGAAAAGCGTGAGATTGTTGCCCGCATGGTAACTCATCGCAATGATCCCGAGTACAAAATGAGCCATAAGTCTAGGGGATTGGCCCTGATCTTCAGTCACAAGAATTTCGAAAACAAATTGGAGCGAAGGCCCGAATCGGATGTGGACAATAAAAATTTAACAGAGGTGCTCAACCAATTGGGTTTCACTGTCAAGTCGTACAAGGATTTGCGTCACGAGGAGCTTAAAAAGAAGATCGCTAATGCCGCTGAACAGGATCACACGGAGCACGACTGCATCTTGGTTGCGATACTCACGCACGGCGAAAGCGATTTGGTGTCTGCCAAGGACAAGTTCTACAAGGCGGCCGACATCTGGAGCGCCTTTACGCCGGACAAATGCCCCACGCTGGCGGGAAAGCCCAAAATATTTATTGTTGAGGCGAGTACGATTGGTTGATATAACATCAATAAATCAATAGATCTTTTTTAGCGATGATAAATTTTTAAATGCTATTTTGTTCGAACGATGATATCAATATTGATATTATTATCGTGCGCTATTTTTCACGGTTTCTTTGTTTTAATTTCTAATTTGGCGATATAATCGATATATTTTGAATGCTTTTTATTTTGGGTTGATCAGGCCGTCGTTCATTTTAATAATAAATATATATATTATATATATATTCTAATTTTTCCCAAATAAAAAACATTCAAAATATATCAGCTATCCCAAATTAAACTTTACTAAAAATAATATTTTTTTTTACGATATTGTGTTAAAATTTCAACCACCCTACAGGCGAGTCAAGGCAAAAGTCAAGATTCTGGTTATCGATTCCAAGCTAAGAAGGGACATGTGCAAACGGACGGCGATTCGAGCAGTAACTATAAAATACCCATGCATGCTGACTTTCTGGTTGCCTTCAGCCACTAAGCAAATAACCTATAGAGAACCCATCCTATACAACTGAAATGTCACAGAAAAAATGCTTGCGAAGCGTCCACAGCGAAGTGTTACCGATCTGGCAATATTGTTCGAGTGGAATTTATAAAAATGTAGGGTGTTGTTTTGAATAAAATAATGTGGATTAAAAGTTTTAAGGGTAGAGGGTATTTCATATTTCACATGTCTTAGTTTCGCAAGCATCGGCCTCAAAAATAAAATCGCTTCTCTTATGAATTCCACTAGAACAATATTGCCAGATCGGTAACACTTCGCTGTGGACGCTTCGCAAGCATTTTTTCTGTGACATTTCAGTTGTATAGGATGGGTTCTCTATAGGTTATTTGCTTAGTGCTTCAGCACAATACCCGATTACTGCTCCTGGAGCGACTCCGTGCAGGGCAGCTGGTTCATCAAGAGTCTCTGCAACGAGCTGTCGACGAGTGCCAAAAGTCTCGATCTCCTCATGCTGCTCGCATTCGTCGCTCAGCGTGTGGCCGTCGATTTTGAGACCTACGACGAGGGTCAGAAGCAAATCACATGCACGATGTCGACGCTGACTCGCATCCTGCGATTTGCCGACCAGAAACAACCGGCTTCTCCATAAAATGTGCTAGCAGTGCAACCACTTTTCGATCAAACATTTATTTACTTTTATATTTATGTGCTTTCATTTAACCGATCTCCACACGGTTCACTGTATTATCAACTACCTTAATTAAATTATTACCAGAAATTAAAACTGTAGCGCCTATTTAAAGGTAAGCAATTCAATCGTTTTATTATATGATCCGACTTAACTATCGCAGCCGGGTATATCTGTGTCGGGTATATATCTGTGTCCAAAATCATTGTAATTATAATTAAAAATCATTTACTCTCATTACTTCTAATAATATTTTTCAGTTACTTTCATATCGATATCGTTCCAATGAATATCAGATCAAAGCACGACTTCAGTATTACAATATCGATTCCCACTATCGTTACAAGTTGCATCGCTAGCATATTTTATTTACACCCACGCAACGTCGGCAACAAGTGCATTTTCATTTTGTTTGATTCAAAATGAATTTCAGCAAGATTATTATAACACTTTGGCTAGGATTAAGTGCTGTCCGCTGCTCCGGCATAGAACGCGTCGACGACACGGACTTGATACACATCTTGACCGGCGAAGGTGACGTGGTTGCATTGTTTACAAAAGGAAACTGCGCCGAGTGCGTGGAATATGAAGAGATTCTGGCCAATGTGCAGGTGGAGATTAAACAGACGCTGGGCGCCTCAGTTGTCCAAGCGCACGATAGCAATTTAATACACATTTACGATCCGAGTCGTGAGCCAGCTTTACTCTATTTCCGACGCGGGATTCCCATACTCTACACTGGCGACATCAACGGCGAGGAAATTCTTCACTTTTTCGGGGACAATCGAGAGCCGGCAGTGAAGGAGCTTTCGGATGAGAATTTCGAGCATTTAACACAGGCATCCACGGGAGCCACAACTGGCGATTGGTTCATTTTCTTCAATTCCGCCGAATGCGTACTCTGCCAGCGTCTGTATGCTGTCTGGGAATCCGTTGGCGGCAAACTGAAGCGCAAGATAAACGTGGCGAGAGTCAACGCCTTGGGCGCCGGAGTCTCCACAGCGAAGCGTTTCAAAGTCGTCGAGACGCCTGGATTTATCTTCTTGCGTCAAGGAAAACTATATCGCTATACGCTAAAGGAGTTTACTGCCAAATCATTTATAGACTTTGCCGAGGGCGGTTATTTAAAGAATACACATCCGGAAACTGTGCCTTCACCATCCAGTTTAATGGATGAAATATCTGCGAAACAGATTATTGAGTATGTCAATAGCTATGGCGTACTGCCTTTAGCATTTGTGGCTGCATTTGCATTCATTGTCCTGCTTTATATTCTCAAATCTATTTTAAAATCAACTCAAAAGTCCCAGCCCAAAACACAAAAAAAAGACAAGTAGCTCAAGTTTGAACTTGGCACTTCTCAAAGGTGAACAAAAATATAACTGTGAATGTCTGTAAGGTTTTTCAATAAAAATGTTTATAAAACGATTTAATTTTGAGTTTTTAAAATCATAAATTAAACAAGTCGATATAACATAAAATGGGAACTTAAAAAAATATCGATTTATGTACGTATCCACTGAATTGAAGAACAATATCGATCAAATATTCCCTGATTAGAGGTGTCTTAATTTTTAAAAATATCAATATCGATATATTTTAATTATATATATTTTTGTTCTTGATGCGCTTGACAAAATTATCCTGATTTTTAAATAAAAATAAATTGTTTTTGCCAAAGACAAAGGTAAAAACATCGCATGAGTATATCGATGATATAGTCAGAAAATATCGCACATCAATCTATCGATAGGGCAATAATCTCAGTGACATCTCTATTGTGTTACCCTATGGTTTGTGTTTTTTTTTTGTTTATAAAAAAAGAATCAAAACAATTTGTGTTCATGTAAAAAAAGGGTAACAGTCCAGTAGCCGGTGCCAGCAGCAAAAAATAAAAATAAAAATACACACAGAAAGAGGTCGATTTATTATACATTTTGGTGGAAAAATGTTTAGGGGGTCTCTTCTACTTTTTTTTAAAAAAAACAAAAAGCAATCATACAAAACCCAGAGCAGCCATGATAAACAACAAAAACAACAGTGAAAAAATAAATTTTTATTTAAGTTTCAAAATTCAATAAAAAATAAACTAGTTGAGACCCCCAAAAAATTTATTCGCCAAAATTCATCATAAATCAACCTCTTTCTGTGTGTATTTTTATTTTTTTTTTTTTGCCGCTGGCACCGGCTACTAGACCTTTACCAAAAAAAGGATAAATACAGAGCAATATGAAAATAAAGCGGAGAGCACAGGCCGAGGATAAGGAGAAGACAGACGCGAAGGCACGCAAACGAGTGATCCAGAAACCACATATTTCGTATGAAAGTCGCAGCAGAGGACGATTTGAAAGCGCCGTAAGTGTTAATATACAGTGGCTCACAGCATACTTCAACCAGCACCAAGCAACAAAATGTTTAATCAGATAAAAACTAAACAGATTGTTAGCCTATTGCTTTAACTAATTAAATACAATTTTATTTATATTTTATGTAATTTTTTTTAATTTATGAACATATAAAAAAATAAATATTTGTGTGCATTTTAATTTTGGCAGTTTGAAAATCTCACAAAAACACCAAAGAAGTTTTTTGATAACTTCCACATGACGACTGCCAACTTTAACCATCTCTTTAGATTGGTAGAGCCGTTTTTGATACCGAACAGAAACTTACGACCGGATGCGATACCGCTTAAAGCCAAATTAGCCACTGTTATTGAGTGAGTATGATTCGTGTACACTGTACACTCATGAAAATGTGTATTTTTAACCGCTCTTCGTTTTTTAGAATGCTTGCGTCCGGATTCATGCAACAAGATGTAGCCACATCATATGGGATCAGTAAACAGCATATGGGAAAGACTGTTGACCTGGTGTGCGATGCCATTTGCTCAGCACTGTCCGCAGTGTTCCCAAGGTGGAGCAAACAAAATATGTTGAAATGGGCCGAGGAATTTGAGACTCAATGTGACCTGCCAAACTGTATAGGGGCCATAGATGGGAAACATGTACCAATTAAGGATCCACCCAATAGTGACAACGCTTTCTACAATTACAAAGTAAGTGGATAATCGATATTTTTGATTTATATTTATTTATTTAGTTAAAGTCGACAATAATCAAATAACATAAAAATTAAAAATATATAGATCATTTAAAATTGAAATATATGTTGCATTTAATAAGGTCAAACCTCAAAAAAAAAAAAAGAGTAAAAGATCATAGAACATGTCTAGTAGTTAAAACTAAAAACAGTCGTTTTAAAAATCTAGGTTTTTTATGATTTCAAGGAAATAAATAATGTTAATTTATTATCTAAAAATTTTATATTTAGAAAAAAAAAACAGTTCAAATTAGAGTTTATGATAAAAAATCAACAATTACTTTGTTTTTAGCAAATTAAATTTTTAGAATTGTAACTGCCACAGTGTCTGACAATAAAAGTTTGCCTACGATTTTAGGAATTTCACTCCATTGTGCTTTTGGCGGTGTGCGACGCATCCTATCGATTCACCTACATCGATGTGGGCGCCTACGGCAGCGATGGAGACATAAATGCCTTCTGCAACACAAAGCTCGGCGAGGCTATATTATCGGAACGTCTGGAATTTCCGGAGAATCGGCTGCTTAATGACGTACCGACTCCATATTTTATGGCAGGAAGTGAAGCGTTTCCCTTATATACCCGATTAATGACGCCTTATGGAGCTGAAAAACCGCTGACAACCACAGAGAGAGTTTTCAATCATCGCTTAAGTCGAGCACGCCGTTGCACTGAGTACACGTTCGGGATTCTCTGCGCCCGGTGGATGGCCGTGCAACGCACTGTGCTGTGGAATCCGGACAGAGCACAGAAAATAGTATCGGCGTGTTGTGCCCTCCACAATTTCATGATGCAATCGAGCTCCGCTGATTTGTATTTTCCCCAAGAGGTTGAAACAGACACAACATTGGAAGATCTTCCGCCATGCAGTACTCCGAATGAGGAGGAGGAAGATGAGGAGGTACCCAAATATATACGCAACAATCTCATGGAATACGTAAACTCTGCAAGTGGATCTATTTCTGGGCAATGTGAAGCAGCTGCTGACCAAACACATGATCAATAAAAATCTAAAGTGAATTGGTTTTTTTTTTTTATTTAATTGTTTGTTTTTTATTTTGCCATCGAAAGAGTCTTTATTTATTTGTAAGGTCTGAATTTAATTTTAAATGTAGCGCCTTAGCTATAGATATCGATAAGATTGTAAGCAACAAGCTTGATGTATCGATATCAATATGTAGATATGTAGCCAAAGAAAACATGGGGAAAGAAGCTGAAAAATCTAAAATAAAAAAAAGACAGAAAAGCAACCAAACTTATTTTCCCATTTTATTTTAATTTAAAAGTTTTATAGCATCTTCAACGATTTTTTTCGTCATTTTCTTTGACATTGAATTTCGCCCATGGTGCCTATTAACACTAAGCAAATAACCTATAGAGAACCCATCCTATACAACTGAAATGTCACAGAAAAAATGCTTGCGAAGCGTCCACAGCGAAGTGTTACCGATCTGGCAATATTGTTATAGTGGAATTTATAAAAGAAGCGATTTTATTTTTGAGGCCGTTGCTTGCGAAACTTAAACATGTGAAATATGATATAGCCTCTACCCTTAAAAACTTTTAACCCACATTATTTTATTCAAAACAACACCCTTAATTTTTATAAATTTCACTCGAACAATATTGCCAGATCGGTAACACATCGCTGTGGACGCTTCGCAAGCCTTTTTCTCTGTGACATTTAAGTTGTATAGGATGGGTTCTCTATAGGTTATTTGCTTAGTGCTATTAACTTTAGGTATTTGCCAGGCAATTTATTCATATGGCAACAAGTTTTGTGTCGACGCACGTTTATGTGCGATTTTTGTAAGCGCGCATCACTGACAGTAAACGATATATTTGAGATATTTTAGTGTTTTTCATTGACGGTCACACTGTTTATCCAAGAATTGTTTTGCAAAAAGTTTTCTTACATTTTTCATGATGGTCGGCTCCAATTTTGGCATTATATACCACCCCAGCGCTGGAGGCTCCTCGGGTCAGGCTAATGCCAGTAGCGCCACTTCGGCGGGGGGCAGCGGCAGTGGCAGTTTCAACGTTGCTGCTGCTGCTGGCAGCGATCGCAGTGCGCCAGCGTCGCATCTCAGCGACTTTATGTTGCAACTGGAGGATTACACGCCTTTACTGCCGGATGCAGGTGACAAAGAGTTTGATTAATATATAATAACAACACACTAATAATTTGTGTATAACTTGCAGTCACTTCGCATTATCTGAATATGGGCGGATTTCATGCGGATGACAAGCGCATTGTGCGTTTAATTTCAATTGCAACGCAGAAATTCATGTCCGACATCATTGATGATGCACTGCAGCATTCCAAGGCACGCACACACATGCAGAACGCGAGTACTCCTGGCGGCTCCAAGGCCAAGGATCGCAAATTCACATTGACTATGGAGGATCTGCAGCCGGCACTGGCTGACTATGGCATCAATGTGCGCAAAATGGACTACAGTCAATAAGAAAAGTATGTGCACATAAATGCGTGTCGTTAGTTTATAAATTTAGCTTAAAATACAAACATAATTTCTAAATAAAAATAAAAAACTTGATTCCCTACATCTGAAAGTTTTTATTCATTTTTTTAGTTGGATTTTAGGTTCATCTCTTTTATGCACCCTCAAAAAGTTTAGTCAAGTTAATTAGCTGATTTAATGTCGGAGGACTTAAAATATTTTATGTTAAATTACATTCCATTCTTAATACATACTTTCGACTTAATGCTAGTCATCTCATTGACACATTACGAATCGCTTGACGCCCCTGCCGCTGCCTCCAGCGACCTTGAAGGCAAGGATTCCAGTGAGAATTGTTACAATATAGTTGGGCAGCAGTGTGGCCCAGTAATATGCGTTTGCATTGAGCAGAGTCAACAGCGAGACAAAAAGATGTGTGCCCACCACATAGACAATATGTGGATAGTTATTCGTATCAAAGGCATTAAAGAAGATGATGCTCCAGAATGTGTGCAACAGGATGATGGAAAGCGCCTGAGCAGCGGAGGTAATAAAAAAGAGTTCCGTGCCACCTTTCAAGCCCATGGTGGCGGGTCCACTCTGCAATTGAGCAAGGAAAATATATCAGATATTAGAAATTTGACAAACATTACTACGTACACACAAAATTGTGGAAAAACAATCAGTTAAAGAAAGAAAAAAATAATAATCAGTTATTATTTTATTTTGCTTACATCTAAGCTTGGTCCCGTTTAGCTTTTTATTCTTTCTTTATTTATTTAAGGCTAGATTATCTTTAAGTTCCACTTTCTGCCAACACTGTACCCAGTGTACCAGCTTGTTTTATTGTAATTCTTCACAATATATTCGGTTAACTTACCATATCAGCCAGAACATTAACAAGCGCAAACATGCCCGATATAATGCCGAATCCGAGTCCAGAAACATAAGCCAAGATGTGTTTGTTCTCCGTGACGCGCGTATCTTCGGCAACGGCATGCAATCCCTGCTCTGTGCTGCGCAATATGCGGTAGATGATGTAGCGAAAGCATTCCTGGAACAACACCGAGAATATCACGCCAAATGCCAGCACATCGCGTAGCGGGACAACCGCAAACCAAAGCAGCGACGACAGCAACAACGAAAGCAGCCAAAAGAATGCCGCTGCTATGAGAATTATAATGCGAATGGGATCATTCGCAATCGTGAAGACAAACAGTGCAAACGGTGGTCCAAACGCAATAAACGTGCAGCCAAAAAACTCGGGCAGCGTCATTTTATTGTTAGCACTAATTGAAAAATTTTCCCTACTTTGTTTTTTTTTATCGTGGGTGTTTTTTGTTTTTGTTTTTGCAGTCACAATTAGAGGCGGGCAGACTTGTAATTGTGATTCGTGACCGTGACTCGTGAGTAGTAGGGCTGCAAAACTATCGATGTTACTATCGATAGTATCGAGGTTTTCAAAATGGTCCGATGTATCGATGTTAAAAATTGAACATCGATATATCGGATGCTTCACTGCATCAGTGCTGCCAGATTTTTTGGGTCAATTTTTACAATTATTATTAGTTGAAATACGACAAAATTTGATTAATAAGCAAAAAAAAAAAAAAAAAGGTCAATTTGGTTAAACGCAGCATTATCAAACCGAAATTTGTGTTCCAAAGTGCAAATAAACGAAATGGCTAGAAGTGGCTAGATCATTTTGAAAAAAAAAAGCTAGCCCGCTCAAAAAGTGGCTAGTTCTAGCCACAAAGTGGCTGAGTTGGCAGCCCTCCACTGCATGGTGACGCTTCAAGCTACGCGTAAGTGTTTGTTGAGTTAAAAATGTGTATAATTTTATAAATTCATTTAACTTGTGAAGACATTATATTTGATTTCTTATTTTATGAAATGAGCATTTAATATTTGTTTTTTTAATTTTAAGAAAAAAAATTTGAATAAAAAAGCTTTAAATTGTGAAGACCTAATTTTTGTTTTTTTAAATTAAAAAAAAAATGAAAATATAAATTTTGTTCGTTTATTATTAAGAAATTAATAACATTATTTTACACAAACAAAATTAATGTTTGCCTTTTCTATATTTTTCTTAATATAGCATAAGATAAATGGTATTTACCGCAATCTAAAATATTTGAAAAATTTTCGATGTTTTAACTATATATCGATGTTTTTTTGGAAAACATCGAGGTTTTGAAACATCGAAGTTAAAAACTATCGATGTACCCACTATCGATAGTTTTGCAGCCCTAGTGAGTAGTGCAATGAAGCTATCGATAACGATAACGATAATGTGTAAATGTTTTAATACACTTGCCAAATGAGAGGTAGAGAATGTCCATGCATTTTATTACACTGTTGGATCAGGGGGTGTGTCTGTGTGCAGTTTTGCGAATATTATTTATTTGCTATATTTAAATATTAAGAAATATACATGTAAATTTATAAAGTACTATAAAATATTAAGTCGGGCTTAGCTTTTACAGTGGTTTTACTCAAGTACAACAAGTATTGATTGCTACAGGGTATGCTAGAGTCGGTGCTTGGTTGTTTTCAGTCAAGACAAAGGCGTCTCGCACTGACTGCATTGCTTTAGTTTGTTTGGGTCAGTTGGGAGATTAGTCACTTCAATATTCGCGAACGTAATACAATACAACAGAAGACGATAAGCAAAATAAACAATATTTATGTATATGTAAATACCCATCTAGGCGGAAGCGTATTACACAGTTGGTGAATTACTGTTTATTCTGACTGTTCTCATTCGCAATCAAACGACAAGTGAGTAAGCAGCTCCAACTGCAGCTGCTGATTAACTTTCACACACAACAACTTTCATTTTCAATACAGTGCACGCTGTGATGGCTAAACGTCTGCTGCCCCATGAGCCTTCTGTGGATGCCCCGAATCCGGAGGACGAACCCGACAGTCCGGCCATTGAGGCGGCCGTCTTGGCCATTCCCCCGCAAGCCGCTGACCAGACGCCCCAGAAAGGTAAGCCTACAGTTAGTCAAGTAATTGTTTTGACAAACAAAAAAAATTTCACAAATTTTTTATCTATTTTATTAAATAGTTAAACTCAAAGCAAAAATAAAAGGAAAATATAAAAAAAATTTAATTTTTTCAAAAGAATTAATTAATTGATCTATTACATTTCCTGTCTAAATTTAACAAAAATAACATTAATATATCTAAAGCTGTCCTTGGAACGATTCAGTAAAAAACATTATATTTTTGAGATATAAAAAACAATATCTTTTTTATGAGAAGTTAACACCGCTATATTTATTATTTATAGATATTGCTTAAACTTATTTAAAAATCTATATGCAGCGGTGGCCATAAGTATTTCGACACCACTTAAAGTTAATTTTACTCATAATTTGAACTTACTTCATGTTAAATTTGGCATCAATTGAAAGGTCATTTAAATTCCGTTGAATTATACAAAAACTTTCCTTAACCCATTAAAAACCCATTGAAAATTTCGAATTTTTGTAAACGTCTACTTATTCAACTTTTTTTCTCGGTCTCAAACTAAAATTTTTCAAATATCTCTTCGCGTAAATTGCTAAAAAGACATTTTTTGTGTGAAAATTAAGAAAAAGTATCTTAAAAAATACTTCCGAAGAGATTTTGGAATTGTTTGAAGAAACTTTTTGCATGAAAATATTAAATAAAAGTTTTTCCTATTTTCAATTTCTAAAATTTTCCCATATCTCAAGGTAATTTTTAAGGCTTGAGATTTTGAAACTCAACTCTAATTTGCAAAGCCTAACTTAATAATAATATTTTATAATATTAATATTTGTAATATTTGTATAATATTTTGTATATTCATGCATTGCAGCTCTCTGGGAGCGCTTTAACAATCCAGCCAAGAGATTCAAGCCCGTTGCCGAGGGCAGCACAGAGCTGCGCTTTGAGATTCTGATGGCGCACATAATGCCGCGAGAGGGCGACGATCCAAAGATAAAGCGTTATGTTGTCTACGAGCTGACGGTGCGACAGGATGCCCACGAGATGGATGCACAGCCCGCCAAAATTGAGCGTCGCTATACGGACTTTCGTGAGCTGTATCAAAGCTTGAAGCGATCGCATCCCAACGAGCTGAACAACTTGACCTTTCCAAACAAAGTGCTTATGGGGAATTTCTCCTCGGAGCTGATTGGTGAACGTAGCGAGGCATTTGAGGCATTTCTTACACATGTCGCGGAGCAGACAAAACTGCGGGATTCGAACGCCTTTCTGCGATTTCTGCAGCACGACGAGCTGACGATGGCGTGTCAGTTTTTGGACGAGCGACGCCATGAGATGGCCATTCCCATACTCGAGAACTGTTTCCGTCTGCTCAACAAAGTCTACATGAATCGTTCACGACCTGTGGTGTTGATACTCTGTCGTCTGGTCGCCGCCTGCACAGTGTCCCCGGTGCCACATCATGCGGCGGAACGTTGGGCTCTTTTGGCTCTCAGTCGCTTCGAGACGCTCTGTGATATTGATCTGTTGCCGCTCTATATTCCCCTGCTGCACACCTGTGCCCACTTGTGGTCAGTCTACACACTTTGTAAATTCATATTTTGTAAATTCCTAACTTCTATTTGCTTCCTTCTTGCAGGTGGCAACGTGGCCAGGATCAAAAGCCCATCACAGATCGCCTCACGGATATGTCCAAGCAGGGCATCAACATTGCAAATACAACAAGCCTTATGCAGGCCATTCATAAGATCGATCCACGCACCGAAACCATTTAAATCACATGCACGCACATGTATATATAGACACCAAACAGAAGCATACACATAATTATTCACATATACTCGTAGTTAAGCTGAAAGTGCAATTAGTAAATTATAATCATGCAATTAGTATTAATAATATGTTATTCGTTTTGTTCAACAACTTTTTGTATCGTCATCTTGTTGCATGTATGTATTTTCGTTTTGTGATCTATGTTTTTCCCCTATGTCGAATATAATTGTATAACTTTAACATTCCCCCGTCAAGTATTTAAAGAACTTAACTAAGAAATCATAAAATATATCATAGAATCTTTAGAGTATTCCTGCTTAACATTGTGTATTCGTTGGGGGAATGTAAACTTTAATTTATGGTTGAAAATAATGTATTTGGTAAATATAAAAATCTGTGTCAATTTGTACGTGATCATAAATATAAATATAAATGAAAACTCGTCAAGTTCTATTTTGAAAATATCAAATAAATTGTATAGAATACAGAATTAAATTTGATTGCTTATTATTTCCGGGAAATGATTGCAACGTAAATGTTTGGGGTCATTAAATCATCTTCAAGTGCATATGAATAAGCATTTATATTTATAAATAAATTAATAATTTTCATTAATTTCTTAAATGAATATGAAGGCAAATGTTGGAACTTACAATAAAATTATTGTTGAGTATTATATTCGTAAAATAAGAACTACAATTTTAATATGTATAAATAAAATCATCTTTGTATAATTTAAACTAAATTTTAATTTAACCCGCACTGATAAAATTATCAAAAGTATGTAATGAACTCAAATGATTCTGATCTTACCTATGTCATTCAGATAAAAACGGGTAAAAACATTCATAGTTCATTGTTGTGGTCATTAAACATTTTTAATTATAAGTCATATTTAAGCTAAAAATAATTTCTTAAATTAATCAACTTATTGTACGCTTTCGTTTCGTGAGGATCCGATGACCGCACTCCAAAAATTAATATATTATAATCCAACTATAGTTACTATATATAAATTAGGTTGAATGCATCCAACAATTCGGCATACATCAATACAAATGTACATATTCCAACGTCATCATCATCATCATCATCAACTACAGGTCCTGGCCGGGGGGCGTGGTGCCGGGGGGCGGTGCGTGGTGCGTGGTGGTGCAGCGGTGCGACCTTCATCTTGGCAGTGGCTTCAACGGAACAGACGCGTAAATGTTTTCAGTGCTTGCGTGACGGCTTTGGTGGTGTCCGCTCTGTAAAAATCAACAAATTTATTAAAATATTTATTTTATTATACCCGTTACTTAAAAACATAAGTAAAAGGGGATATTGTTTTCGTTGCAATGTATGAACAAGGGAGAAGGAAGCATCTCCGACCCTATAAAGTATATATATACTCGTGACCAGCATCAACAGCCAAGTCGATATAGCCATGTCCGTCTGTCTGTGTGAGGGCCTAGATCTAGAGCAACCAAGTTTGGCACACAGAATTCTATAAGCCCCACGCAGATCAAGTTTGTTTCAAATTTTTGCCACGCTCCTTTCCGCTTCCGTAAATCTCGAGGAGCCACCACACGCACAGTTTTCAAGATATTAGGATTTGTTGACTAATTGACGTTAACTACTATTATTACTTATCATCTTACTAAATCGTAACAAGATCGGACAAATAGAAAGGTGGTAATTTCAATATAACTGCCTAAAAGTATGCAATAAAAATATTTTAAATATATTTAAATAAGTAACGGGTATCCTATAGTCGAGAGGCTCGACTATAGCCTTTCCCACTTTGCTTGAAAATTGATATTAAGAGGTAAAAACCAACTTTTCTTTATAAGAATAAATAGCAGCCTCAAAATCAAATTAAAGTGTAGTCTTATAAAAATGTAAATATGAGACGTTGCTTAAAAGTTGAAACTTGAGATTCAAAATTTGAAAATTTTGAAAAGATTAAATATATATTTACATGCAAAAAAAAATTATTTAAAGGCATTGAATGCAATTTGAATATAAAATGAGTTTAGTGACCCTATCTACAAATAGTAAATCTAATATTTTCCAAACTTTCTAGATAATTTTTGAAAAGTTTAATCTTTTTTTTTATATAACTCATATTAGAGATTGCATAGTATAGTCGTACTTCCTCACCTCCTATAACCATTATTCAAAGTAAAAGTTCGAAATATGAAGACTTTAAATTATGGAAGTCTTTTTGAAAGTTTATAAAACTCGATCTAGTTCGAGTTGGAAGCTCGACTGTATACCGTATGTTATAGAATCGGGAGGTAGACTCACCTCAATACCGTGCTGCTGAACTCCTCGAGCTGCTGTTGTGTGGCAGTCACATATCCGCCGCTGTTCTTCTTGGGCAACGCTTCCAAGGCATGGGCGAGGAATGGCTCCATCTGGGCATTGGTCACCACATGCTTCAGTTCGGTGAGCACCTCGGCCACATCCGCCAGCATATACGAGTGCAGCTGGAACACCGAGGCCTGTATCAGATTCATGACCAGAGCACCACCATGCTGTGTGGCCAGTTCGACAACCAAGGGACGGCACTCGACATGTCGGTGGTTGTTGCTGCGTCCCCAGGTCAGCAGATTGATGAAGAACTTCATCACCGAAGAGTTCGCCTCGCGATGATCCAGCGAGCAGGCAATCAAGGCGCACTGAAAGATGGGCGTGATGAGGCTGCTCTGCAGCAGCTGAAGAGGACAGCAGTCCAAATACCGCGAGGCGAGCCTAAAGAAATCATCCACAGTATCGGGATTATTGCGCAAACCATTCTCCAGCTGCAGCAGCCCAAAGGTGGGCTCAATAAAGGCCTGCAGCATCTCCAGCAAACCCGAAATGCATTCCGTCGTCTTGGCAAATTCATCCACCAAAATGGAGCCCACATATAGGAAACAGCTGTGATGCTGCCTGGCATACAGCACCACGATTTGTTTGATCAATGGCTCCACGAGCAGCACCGCCTGCTTTCTAACCATGCGCACCGCATAGCGGATGAGGCGACACGTGCGCTCCATGATGCGCAGATCACTCTGGTACCGCTCCAGCACCTGGGAGATGAGGGGCCAGGCATCGTTTAATATTGCCACAGTTGGATGCTCCAGGTTGTCGGGCACATCGGGATTCGTGTGCCGGATGATCGCACAGGCGCGATCAATCCAATAAACGGGATCACTGCGCTCTCCCTTCTCCAGCTGACACTGATTGCTCTCCAAGAGCTGCGCCAGCGGCTGCAACTGAAAGCTGACAATCTCTCGCAGCGCTGGCTGCACCTGCTCCCTGGGCAGTTTCGTTAGTATCAGGGATATGCCCTTGAGCAGACCAATGGCCACATCATTATTTATCTGAAAACTGTCCAGGCTGCGCGCAATCTCCACCAATCCGCTGATGTGACACACCATCTTCTGCCTGCACGCCGAGCAAATGGAGGTCAATGCTATCGCCGCCGCCGGTGCCAATCCGTTCTTCTGCTGCAACGCATACAGCAGAAAGTTGAGCACCGCCTCCAACAAATCCGAGTGATTCTCAATCCAATCGCAGAGCTCGCCAATCAGCATTATGGACGTGTAACGCACCGCAATGTGCGTCTGATCCGTCATCCCGAGTATTGCCTCCACCACCTTGGGTATCACCTCATTCTCCTCCCTGCGGGAATAAAATGAAATATATGTATAATAATTAGAAATCTATTAAATGATTGTTTTGAATCAGGGTTTAAGCCCGAATCGAATATCGGTATCAGTTGCGGTTTCGGTTAATTTAGACTTTTGGTTAACGGTTATCGGTTATGCAAAGTCCTTTGATATCGGCTTCGAAATACCGAAAAAAATATTGTAGATTTTAGAAAGAGTTCTATGGGAATCCCCGCTCAGAATCAACTTACGGCAATATATTCTTGGCCACATTTTGCATGACAAACAGCGCCGCCTCCGTGGACTCCCACGTTGTGTTGGGCGCTTGGAGAATAATATACATTTGCTTAAAACACGCATTTGAGCCAACTATGAAGGCAACATCCTTCAGCAGATCCGAGACCTTGCGTCGAAAGTCCTGCAAAACAAAGGGGGAAAAACTAGCTTTAATACAATTATCAAATGATGCTTAATCATATGGAATGAATTCCTTAATAAATTATGTATTTTTATAGAATTTAAAGCGGTTCAAAAAGTGGTTCAGCGTGCTAACTCGAAAATTATTTGAGTTAGAAAGCTGAAATTTGAAGATATGATTGGCTAAACATAGACTTAGTTTATATCAAAAAGACTAAGTTTTTCTCTCTCTGAACCGGTTCAAAAATGGGTTCAGTGCAACATCTCACAAAGTATTTGAGCTGGAGCGCTAAATTTTGGTACATAGATTATAAATTAAATTATAGATTATAAATTATAAATAAATACAGAATGTAGCTCACATAGAAATTGTTGTTCTCCTCGATGAGTCCGTCGTGATCGCTTTCCATTTGGGCGTGCCGATAGAGGGCGCTAATCAGCCGCTCTATGTGGGGCCGAAAACGAGCCGTCAACTTGTCATCGTAGCGTTGAAACAGATCCTCGCTGAGCTTGTACCACAGATGAAATGTGATCTCGGCCACCTCGTAATCGAAATGTCCGACGCAGAGCAGCACCAGATCGAGACCCTTCATCGCCTGCTGTTGCTCGAGCATGTCAAAGGAGAAGGCATCGCAGAGAGTGGTAAAGATGCCGCAATAGTTGATCGTCTTATCCGTATCCTCATGGGCCACACTCAAATGATACGCCGACTCCAGCTGACAGACAGCCTCAAAGATGCGCGCCACTTGCGGTTCCATTTCGGCACTACCGCTGCGTGATCCTATGCAGCTGAGCAGAGCACAAACGCATTCGGTGGCATTGTCATGCAGTTTGCCATTCGTTTCCGCCGGTTGGCTGAGCAGCCGAAACGCGAGCTGCGAGAGCGCATTGTCGCAGATGTGGGAGAGCGGAAAGGCGTGTATAACCAGCCAGGCGCTGTACGTGCGCAGTGTGGCATTCCAAATGCGCTGCTGGTCGAGATCCTCACGCTGCACACACATGCACAGAAACTCCAGCACACACTCGGCACTGGCGTCCAGCTGCTTGTGCACCTGCTCGCGTCGATTGGCACCGAGTCGCAGAAACCGCGAGTCAATTTCCTCGGGCAGCACCTTGAGCACCTCGAGCAGGGGCCAAATGGCCGCGGGATGCGGTGCCAGCGCTTTCAACAGGTCACTGATGGGCTCCTGCCACGTGGCCATGAGCAGGGCCAAATCGGCCACTGCCAAACTCAGCTGTGTCACAATCACATTGTCCGTCTGCTCATCGATCTGTCCGATGTGCGTGATGAGCGAGTCCCGCAGAGATTCGTGTGTGTGCGGCGGCAATTCACTGAACGAGTTTTGGATTTTGTTGCGCATCGTTTGGGCAGCAAAATAATTGGCATGCAAGTCGCGTTTCTGATGCAGCAGCTCATCAGCTATGGTCCACGAATATATCTGCAGCAACAAGTACAATTTAATAACCACATAGTTACCACAAATATAATTGCACACTTTTTAATCTCGAAGTTGACTTACCGACTTTTGAAATTCTTGCAGCCATTTGTTGGCCTTCTCCTGCTCTTTGGGATTGTTGCCTTGGAATAATGCATTGATCGCTTGATATACTACATCCACCGAGTATGTGTCCATTGCGCCGGCTTGCTTGCACTTGCAGTTTATATCTAATCAATTCAAATCATTTAATTTTATATAAAAAATTACCCAAGTTGATGTTTTTCTATTGCAGGAATTTGTGGTGGTCTGTCGATAAATGTTCGCTGTCCTCCGATTTCTTTTGCAGAGTTGACAGAGTTGTATTCAAATATATAAAATATAAATATTTATTTAGCAATTGCTACTGTCTATGTAAAAGCTGTGAATGTAGAATTATTTGTAGACATTTTTCATCATTCATTTTATGTAATAAAAGGCTTGCTACTTGATCAAAGTTTTGCCAGCACAGGTCATATGTTAATCGAAACAGAATTTGTGAGATGGTTGCCACCGTGTTTTAAGAGCTAAGGTGGCCACACAGTTGCTAGTCGATGTTTCCGATGTTTTCTTATCGATAGAAAATTGGTTCAATGTAATTATTAATTATTTTAAAAAAATATCAATTAAAAATTAGAAAATTAGTTAAACTTTGAACTCGCGAAAAACTTTCTCATTTTTGAAAATGCGACTATGAGGGCCGCGAGAGGCTGCCACCTTTTTTTTTTTT
Organism: Drosophila suboccidentalis; assembly: GCA_037043435.1. Taxonomy (NCBI): domain Eukaryota; kingdom Metazoa; phylum Arthropoda; class Insecta; order Diptera; family Drosophilidae; genus Drosophila; species Drosophila suboccidentalis. The sequence continues at coordinate 285,577 of JBAMBK010000415.1, read as the reverse complement.
GGCAGTCTTAGCCAGGGCTGCCACCTTTTTTAAGTCAAAAAAGAGCCAGTTTTGGCGCAAAAACGCCAATTGTGGCAACCGTGAGCGTATGTAAAAGTTGCAATGGACAAGGAAGATAAAGATTCAGATTCCACTGTTACCTCTTTGGATGAGAATACGGAAAACTTTTGCACAAATCCCACACGTGACATTTTGGCCGAGGGCATAACGAATCTGTTCAAGCCAACAATCGAAAGGCTGGACGAGCGCGTGGCAACAACAATACAACTGCAGTCGGAGCTGCGGGGACAATTGGATGCGTTGTCAGCTCAATTGCGGGACATTGAGAAGGCACAGAATCAGATACCAGAGTTCGCCGATAAGGTCAAGGAGCTGCTGAACGTGAAGCACAAAGTGACCATAATCAATAACGTGCTGAGCACGAGTCAAGAGCGCCTGACGGGACTGCACAGACTCATTGAGAAGGAGCAGCATCGACGGCAGGCTTTGTTGGACTCGGCGCTGAGTACCAACATATCGTAAACACAAGCCTTTTATAGACATACCATACGATGGAGACGCCGCACACCGAGCATCTCAGCTCAGCCGACTATGAGCAGGTTTATGAACCGGCTGAGGATTCATTTTTGTTACTGGACGCACTGGAAGCGTTCCGTTGACCTGCTGCTCTTCAATCCCCCCTATGTGGTCACCAGCGATGAGGAGCTGCAATCCCAAAAACTGTTTACCGATCCAACAACGGGGCTTCCCGCAACTCAACGCAATTTGGTTTACTCCTGGGCAGGCGGCCGAGATGGGCGACGTGTAACGGACGCTTTATTGGAGCAACTGGATGACATACTCTCGCCCAGCGGCGTTCTCTATTTGTTGCTGCTGCGCGAGAATAAACCAGATGAAATAATCAAGCAATTAATCGGGTGGAACTTCAAGGCTGTCAAGCACATGGAGCGACGCATTCCTGGCGAACATTTGTATATACTCAAAGTAACTAGATCTATTAGTTGATTCCATTTGCTTCTTTTCTCCTTTTATTGATTAAATTGAAATTCTTTCTCTTAAACAAATATTTAAATTTTAAATGGAAGTTGACTTGGGTTCATGTCTCAGCTGCTAATCAAACTAAGTATTATTTAATGGCTTCCATAAGCTGGGTTTATGAACCAGCTGCTTATCGGTTATTCGACCTATTATTGATATGTAAAATGTCCTCACAATTTGGGTTCATGTAACAGCTTATGAAACTATCAATAAATAAAATGGGTTCATGAACCAGCTGTTTATCGGTTATTCGACCTATTATTGATATGTAAAATGTCCACAATTTGGGTTCATGTAACAGCTTATGAAACTTATCAATAAATAAAATGGGTTCATGAACCAGCTGCTTATCGGTTATTCGACCTATTATTGACATGAAAAATGTCCTCACAATTTGGGTTCATGTAACAGCTTATCAATCTACCCACAAATAAAATGGGTTCATGCACTAGCTGCGAATCGAACAATTCACAAGCTTCAAACTATCATCCACTAGTTAAATGACTTCCACAAGCGCCGCTTTATTTATGACACAAACTGGTTCATGTCCCAGCTAAGTGCGTGCACTCTGCTGCAGTGTGAGCGGCGGAGCGCACTGTGTGTGAGCGATGCGGCTAGCTATTTGGTATGAGTTTTAATGGCCGCCTTACCAGCTGTTTGTTTTCTGACAATAAGAGAGAGAGAGAGAGATAGAGAAAGTGATAGCGGCGCTGCTCATGAGCGTACGTCATGTGTTTTATAGAAAAGAGTTAAATATGAACGCCGATTTATTGCAATTAAATGTGGATTAAATGTTCGGCAGCACAGCAAAATAAATATAGCAAAATGATTATGTTAATAAATATAAATAAATATGTGCTTCACCTAAAACTATACAAAATACCTAATTCTGAACTGATGAAAATATGAGGCAATTCGAAAAAATAAGTGCCATTTTTGGCGCAAAAACGCCAATTGTGGCAACCGTGGTCGCATCTCTGCAGCTTCCCATGCGTTGCAAATTGCAAATCATTTGTTTTCCTCTTTAATTGGGGAGTGTTAAAACGAGTTTTAGCCACCCCGCTGCATATGATATGCAACCCCCAAAAGAAGCGGTAAAAACGGCGCACATCCGATAGGATTATGGGTATCAATCAATGAGTTACATATACATACGTATGATATGAGTATGTGTGTGTATGTGGAATAACTACCCCTACTCGGTGCTATGCAGGGCGGCAAGGGGAGGCGTGCTTGTCCCACCCCAATTGAAACAATCGGTTTTATTGGCATCTGATAACTGCCAATTGTTGTGTTGATGTTGTTGTTTCTGTTCGTTTTTTACGTAATTACAATAATTTATTTATTCATCATTTCGTTCATTATTTTTTTTTTAGTGGGTTTTTCTTGCTGCTTTCACTACTTCTGGTTACGATTCAAAATTTTTATTTACAACATTATTTCGGTATCAAATTTGTAATATATATAATCAGTTATTGATCTGTTTTTATTTTGCATTAAACTTAAAGCCTTTTGTTGTTCATTAAATTTGCATTAGTTGCTATTGTGGGTCAGTTAATTGCTGTCTAATTTAACTGGGGGGAGAGTTTAAAATTTAAATTGTTGGCGATTCGATTGAAATATCAGTCATTATATGTTTAAGAGAACTTGGTATGTATTCAGTTGTTTTATATAAGTATGTGTAAGTACTTAATTATTTATTATTAATGCATTGTATGTATGTATATAACATTAAAAGTTGTTCAGTTTTCATTTTGTTTTTGTTTTTTTACAAGTTACAAATGAATTAACTTTATCATTAATCGATTTGCACATTAATCAACAGAAAACTTTCCACATTTTCTCTACTAACTAAAGAATCTTCATAAACTGTTCTCATTTTTTTAATACTGATATTAAATACTTAAGGTTAAGGTTTAAATGCTGAAATGAAAGAATCAAACTTCCCGTCGATAGAAAAGGAGAGAGAGAGAGATAGAGAGAAGAAAAGTGTGGCCAGAGTTTCTTTTGTAACCAAGGCCGCACAGTGGGTGCGAATTGAATAATTTTGAAACCATATGTAAAACTTGAGTGTTGTTTTTTTTTTGTTGTATATTTTTCATTTTTAATTGCGTTTGCTTTTTCGATTCATTCATAAAATGTAACGTCTAAATTTAATAATCAATTTTATTTATTTTTTTTTCATTTGTTTTTATATTTGTGTGTGTGTGTATCGGTGTATTTGTGTGTGATTTATTATTATTATTATTTGCATCAAGTAATTCTTGGGCTTCTTTAATGCTTCCTCTTCTGCAGTTTCAGTTTCTTCTTCATCATCATCTTTATAATTTTCTTCTTCTTCATACCAATGTGTATTTACTATAAGGTGACGTCTTCACCACAGATGCTCTCTTTCGAGGGATCAAATATTTGACAGTATGCCTGCAACCGTTGTCGAAAGAGGTTGTGTTTCGCATGTTTTTGTACCCTCACCACATCGGACGACGTCACCTTATTAGTAATTTCACCATGCTTCATGCTATGTAACTTAAGACTTATGACTTAAAGGAAAGAAAGAGCTTGGTTTTGTTGTTGTTTTTGTGTATATAGTTTTGGGGGGATGCTTTACTTGTTGTTTTTTTTTCTCGGTTTTTTCGTCCTATGCGAAAAATAGCTTTTGTTTTCGTTTTTTTGTATTTTTTTATAAAAAAAGTACACATAAAATACAATTAAAATAAAATAAGAAATAGAAAATTATTTCTTAAACATAAGAATTATATACTTTTGCGATTTTTTTGTGTGGTTTTTTCTCTGGTTTTTTGTTTTTTTGCTTGTAACTTTTTATTTATTATTAATTTAAATTTGTTTGTTTTTGTTTGTATTTTTTTTGTTGTTTTCATTTCTTTATTTTTTGTTTTTGTTTTGACTACATTATTATTACGCTTGATCGTCCGAGCCGGAACCGTCATCATTGTCATCATCATCATCTGTGTTTTGGGTAAGGAGAGGAGGGAATGGTTAAAGATGCACTCTAATTTGATAGGGGAGGGGGGTGAAGAAACTTACCGTCACATTCAATGTCATCCTCCTCGCCGTAGGGTACATCGTATTCTTCGCTCTCGATTTCACTGTCACCCTCGATGAGATCATCTAATACATCCTCGTCATCGGAATCGTCATCAGCGGGTTTATCTTTCTTGGCTTTCTTTGATTCGGCGGATTTAGCCTGTAAAAAGAGGGAAAGCAAATTGATTAGTCGGGTTTATCGATAAACCAAGCAAAGGGAATTGGGCGCCCAAATTCAAAACCCCACCCACACATCTCCTTGATCAAGGGCACAGCGAACACGGAAACAAAACATAAGCATCAACATACACATAACTCCCTCTACATAACACCACATGGGTTTGTTTATGTGTGTGTGTGTGTGTGCACATGACCATAAAATGTATATTTTAAGCCCACAAGAAACAAGAAAGGAAAAATCGTTATTTTCGCCGTAAAAAAAGGCATTTGAAAAATGCGCGCTTCAATGGAATTCGCTGCAGTCGAAAAGGGAGAGACAGAGCGAGCGAGCGAGAGAGCGTTGCCGCATTACAAGTGCACCTCTCACTTACATACAAACAAACGCACATACGGCATATTTACTAAATAATGGAAAAACAACAAACGAGCGGATATACATGTATACAAACATACATACATATGTATGTATGTATCCGCATCCGTGAGACAGAAAACCAGCCAAGCCAAGCGTGCGTTCGACCCACTGTGACCGAAAGCCGAACAAGCCAGCGAACGAACGAACCAAAAAACGAAGCTAAACGAAGCAACCGAAACAACAAGCAAAAGCGTCGCTGTCGCAGCAGCTGTTTCTGTGTGTGCGTGTGAGTGTGAGAGAGCCCACGCTCTGCGCTGCTGCTGTCGCTGCCAAGGCAGAACTGTACCTGAGAACGCGCGCGTCGTGACAATAGTTGCATGAATGAACGACTCACGCAGCACACACACACACGTACGACAGCTGGGCTGCAGGAAAAAGGCGCAAACGTTTGACCGCCGACAACGACGTTGACGCTGACGCAAGCGTCGCTGCCTCTGCCTCTGCTGCTGCGTGGGTTCAGTTAACCACCAACCCAACAACAACAAGCAAGGCAGGCAAGTATATAAGACAGTCACGTTCCCATCATGTAAAGGAAAGCTTGTAATACATAATACATGTGTGTGAAGGCATAATTTAACAGCGATTGTTACAAAGCACAAAATAAGATAACTGTGTGTGTGCAAAATATGCCATGAGCTCTCTCAAGCACAACAAAAAAGCAACGAAGAAACACGAAAGATGCGGACAGATAAATACTTATGCTATGCGACGAAACGAGGCATTAAAACAAACATCCCATTAAGTAGGGCCATCAATGTTAAACCCTATGTACGAGTAGAAAGTTCTGGAAATTTATTGCATTCTGTGATTTGAGGAATATTAAGAAAAATTTAAATTTAACTACTTTTTATTTAAAAACTTCTATTGATTATTCAAGTGAGAAAAATAAAATGTCTCATTTTTTTTATTGTTAAAACATTCTTTTCAAATCCCGTTAACCGATTTGTTACTATCGATATGTTCACTTTATTACTTTTTGCTACATCCAAAAAGGAAGTTGCGCCACCCTGTAAATGGATTGTTTTTATATACACACACACACACACACACACACACACACACTGACATGCATGCATACATAAATGTACCAAAATAAATACGCATAAGGCGAAAAAAAAGTGAAAGATTAATGTAAATGCCTGTATACAGAATGTGTACATAAGTAATTACAAGCAGAGAGCATAGCAGCATAGAGAGAGCATAATAGTAAAGGGAGAGCAATACAAGCGTGAGAGCGGACGCCTCTCTCTCTCTCGCTCTCGCGCCTCTCTCGTGCGCATGTTAAACTGTACATTTTTATTTCGAGTTTCATGACAAACCATTTGATTTGCTAATTTATGTGATTTATTCTAAAGATACCTCGTGCTTCTCCCCTCGCTTTACGACTGTCTATGCGTGTTTATCAAAAAATGTGGCTTTTTCGATTATGGCATAAAAACAATAAGAACAGAAGAATGGAAATGGAATGTATCGAGAGAGAGAGCCTACAAAACTGGTTAGTTCTTTCGCTCTCTCTGTCTCTCTCTCTCACTCTCGTCATAATATGGCGGACAGCTGCCGTCGCCGGCCGGCATTGTTTTTAATGCTGAGAGTGCAACATTTTGACTGGCGCGAAATTTGTTGTTGTTATTGTTGTTAGTTGCTGCCAAGTTTGGCAAATGGAATAAGGCCAAATGCAAAGTGCAAATAGTGTTAAGAGAGCAAAAGCTAGTTACAGAGTTGCATTTTCAATATGAATATTTCTATTGTTTCACATAAACACACACACAAATGTACAGTGTGTGGGTTGCAAGGCCGCTCTTAAATTTAATCTCTTTAGATATTTTTTTTGCGTCTCGCTTCATTCCTTGTGCAATGCTAATGACCTATACCGTATTCCAGTATTTATTCGACTTTTAGTATCTCTATATCATCTCTGACTCTCTCTATCTATCTCTCGCACATGTTCTCTTTTCGATAACTGTACCCCCTCCGCCCTCTAACATTCGATTGCTCGTCAATCTAACCTCGATTTGAACCTAACAACAAATAATCTTTGATTACCGACTCACAATCATCTTAATTTAATCGTAAACAACACACAGATACAAGCAATGTACATACACATGTAGATTAGTCAGAGAGTGCTCTCACTTCAAAACTCTCTCTCTCTCTCTCTCTCCCGGGCTATCGCTCTCTTTTAGTTAAACGCTGCTATCGGCAGCTGAACATTTGGAAAGGCGACTGAAACTGAAAAACGTGTGTATATCTATTTCTAGAAAATTGTGCTTCCTAGCTGTTTTATTATAGCCACCAAATTTTGTAATTTTGCTGCGGCGGGGGGGAAAACGAAAAAATGTTATGAATCATTTGTGCAAATTGCAAATATAGCGCGAAAACAAAATAAAAATACAGCAATCGATTCGCAATGCGCAATCGATATCAAGATCGATAAACGTATGACGCGCCGCTGCTGAGAGAGCGAAGAGAATGAAAGAAGAAAAACGAAGACAAGTGCGCTAGTTTGTTTTGTTATTAAACACGCACGCACACACACACACACACACACACATACCAGTTAACGACTGATTAGGGCAAACTGAGTATAACTGTACGAGAATGATGGGCAATTTTAAAAAGATCCTTTTTTGTGTGATAGATAGATTGGTATTTTTTTGGATACTTACTTCAGCTTGCCTCTTTGTGCCTTTAACTGATCCCTTGGCGGGCGCGGCAGCAGCAGCGGCTTCTGCCGCATCGGCAGCATCCTCTCCGTCCTTCGCCGTACCGTTGTCGGCTGCGGCCGCATCGCCAGCGGCATCGGCAGCCGCTGATTTGTCCTCGGCAGCAGCTGCTTTGGCTTTGGCTTTGAGATCCTCCTTCACATCGCTGTCGCTGACGGCGGCTACCTTCTCGACGGCAACATCGCCGTTATTCTGTTGTTCTGTGGCTGCAGACATTTTGTTGTTGTTGTTTTTGAACTCGTTAATTTAAACTTTTATTTGTTTGTACAATTATATAACGAGCATGCGTCGTTATATTGTAGGCTTAGTTTTAATGATTAATGCGCGCGTCAATAATTTCAGTATCCGTTTCCAACGATTTTTGATTGCTGTGTGTTCAAGAAATATATGTATTTTTTTTCTTTAGTTTTTTGGATTGTTGACAAAAATTAGCGCAAAATAGATTGTTCCGAGGAAGGAAAAAACGAGAACCGCACCGCACGAAGCACACAAACACACTGTCTGAATTTCAGCAACGTCGTGTGTATTTAACAGATACATTAGCACACAGATACATCGACACTCGCATACACGCGATTGCTTGCTTGCTCTCGTTTTTTCTCTCTCCCTTTCTCTCCCTTTCAAACGTTCGCTCATTCGCTCGCGCTCGCTTATCATTTGCCTCGCGCCAAAGTCGCTGTCACTCTCTCTCTCTCACACTCTCTCTATCTTCGCCGTTTTCGCTCAGCCTACACTGAACAAAAAGCAGCGCGGCATTTGTACAGCAGCAGTTGGGATAGTAGAGAAGAGAAGGCAACAACAACATCAGGCAGGCAGCAGCAGTGGAGGCGAGAACAAAATAACAAAACGCCGACCCAACCCGCCCCCGTCCGTCCACTGACCGACTCAACAAATATTTTGCAAAATTTTCTTTGATAAAATAATAAAAATTATTCTAATAGTGGCCTCAAAAAGTCGTCAGCACGGCAACAAAATATACAACAAAAAGTCTCGTATGTATGATAGTTTATTTTATTTTTCTGTTTTTACTTTTGTTTGGTATATTTGTGTTGCCTTTGCTGATTATTTTTCGGTATTTTGTATTTTTTCTTGCTTTCTGACTGACCACCGATATGTGTACCCGTTGACGGCTCGTACAAGACTAAACTGAACCATCGCACACGGAACGTCTACAGATTGCGGGCAGTGTCTCCATGAACAAATTGAGCGTCTGAATATTTTTGGCTTTTGCGCGTAAAGTTTTATTTGGATCGAGATCAAATTGATATATTTCGATAGTGCTATTAATTATCTAAAATTTGGCATCTTTTTGATCGAGCTGCGATCAAGCTAAAATTTCAAATTGACACCTCGAGTGGGTTTCTTGACGAATCCCATACAAAATGCGCATTCTGCTCGTGAGTGAGTACAGCACAGCACAGCCAACGGCGACGTCGACGTCGCTGGCACGTTTGGCGGTAAATTTGAAAATTGCCGGCCGCGACGGTTGCTTGCTTGCTGGCTGGCTTGTTGTGTGTGTTACACACGGTTTTGTTGCCGGTGGTTGTTGTTCGTTGGAGGTTTGAAGTTGGGTATTGAATATACGTATGTTACTGGCGGAGAAGGAGGAGGTGGAGGAGTTGGGTCAGGCGGCCGCGTCTCAGCAGCAAAAGCAGCAGCAGCGACAGCGGCGTGTGTGTGTGCTGTGTTGCATGCTCAACGGCAGGCAGTGTTTCGCTTATTGTTTGTGCCACCACACACATGCATACATACATATACATATATTTATAGAGTGGACCAGAATACAGGCCTGTAATCAGGTCAATTGGGGCGCTAAGTACCTAACCTAACCTCAAACAAAAAAAATTTAGAAAATAATTATAAAATGCTATCAATCTAAAGTTAATTGCAACGAAACGTAGCTTAGTATATCTTACATACTAACTAATAAGATTATAAATATATGCAGTATTAACTATTGGATTAAGACGAACAAGGTTCACCTTGATTATTCCGAGATGCATTTTTCATTTCATTTTGTGTTGTGTTGATCCCACATCTGTGGTTCGACAATTTGCTGTCGCTGTCTCTGTTCGTTACACGAACCATTTCTGGTTCAGGAATTGACTAATGAGCTAATGTTCTTCTATACTAGTCTAACACGCTCTCTCACTCTCGCTCTCTTTCTCTGAGGTTGTCTCACTATTTAAAACTACAACAGTCGTTTTTCTGCTATTTTTATGCAAAAACAAATAAGTATAGTTTGTAATCGGAATATTATGGGAACGACAGTTTGCTAATTAAAAGCGACGACCTCCTCCTAGACTTGTCGAGTCTACAGTCGCATCTAACAGTTTGTCTACACACGTTGGCAACACCTGTACAGTGTACTGTGTACAGTGTACACCTCGTCGTAATCGTGGGACAATCATTCAAGCTATCGCACAACAAACAAACAAACTGTGACTTTTGCTTGCCTTATTTTTTTTGTTCTGCTTGGAGCTTTAACATTTTGTTGATAAGCCGATTTGCGTCTTCGTTTCTTTCGTTCTTTCTTTCTTTTCATCCGAGTTTGGACCGACGATACGTCGAACTCTCTTATTTTAGTGTTAACTTGAGCAGCGTTGCGTTCGTTACCTCATTTCATGGATTTAAATAATATATATTTTGTTACGATTCCATTTATTCGATTCATCAACACATTTCTGCATCTATTTTGTATCATCATTCTTTTTACCACACTCAGAAAATTTACTTTCTACAAAATTGAATCTTTGAATATTTCACCATACTTTATGAACTACACACTTTTTTCCAAAAAAAAAAAAGCCTAAATTTAGCGTAAATTCATTTGAATTCTTTAGGGTGAGAGTTCTTTCAAGGTTTCAAGGTTAATTACAGGTTCGACCTTTCTAAGGTACTGCAGTTTCAGCGATAAGAAAACGGCCCGGTACAGTCAACAATATTGGTTAGGGAACGTACTGTCATTTCAGGTAATCGTACCTTTTGCTATGAAAACAGACAGTCTACAAATAACATCTTACTAACATAGCAAGTTAGTTAGATAAGGTAAATGGAATCTAATCTAACGAACAATTGATGAACTCTGTTGTTTTTCACAGTGTATTAACATGTTCTATAGAATGAATCGACTTGGTTTTACATATGCTAATTTGTATGAGATTATGAACTTATGTATAGATCTGTAGCCAGATTGTAAAGATTTTGGTGAGTTCTAGAGCAAGAATCTGTCAAGAATTGTTTAGCAAGAATATTTATTTATTCACAAAGCGAATGAACACTCGACGTGTGGATGTAAATAGCTTTTGATGTACATACATACATACATACAATACATATTTGAATTCTCGCTATGGAAATAATGAAGGTGAGAAAAGTGTTGAACAATTTGTAACTTGGAAATATAAGAGCAATCTCTCTGCTATAAATACACATGCACTTCAAATTATTGCATCATGAACTCTGTCAGCTTTTCAGTTTAAAGTTCACATTACGAAGAATAGGGTCATTTACGGGGTATTATTAGGGTTAGAGTTTTTCCATAGCATGTGATGCAGATCAGCTATAAATACTAATGATTTCCTTTTGAATTGTAGGGTATTTCCATTACATGTACAGCCTTAACATTTGAATCTTGAAAACATGAGACGTACTTCTACTTTAAATACAAATAAAGATCTCTGCAAAATTTTGGTATCCATTTATTTTTCAACTAGAAATACAAATAATTTACTAAATATATATTTTCTTAATCTATTTATAGGGCTGATTTTCTTAGATTGTAGGGTATTTTCTTAGCAATTGTGGCCGCATCAGTCCAGAGTTTTCCTGAAAGAACTGAAATCATTCGAAAATCAAGTGTGAACGCTATAGTCGATTCCCCGACTATAAGATGCCCTTTACTTAATTAAAAAATAAATTATAAATTTTACTTACATTTCATAAAAATGTAAGTGAAATTCAAGCGAAAGCGAGATCTGTGGCACCCCTGTATAACATTTTTTAGACGAAATGTCTTAGTTTTTAGACAAAAATATTAAATTTCTCGTCTCTCTGGTCTCTCGTCTTTTTAAAATGGGTCCACTTACTTTTTTTTAATTTTCACTTAAGGTTGTTCAACTTAAAAAAAAAAATTCTTGATTCTTGATTTTAGAAAATTGTCTGCGATCTAGGCCTTCAATATACCTTTCTGGTCTGTGAGTAATGGGTATAAGAGCAACCTGAACAGGTACACTACAAAACAACGGCGACAGCGACTGAGTGTGTGATAAGCGACAGCGACAGCGATGATTCTCTGTAGAACTCATTCCAGAAGGTGGAATTCTCTCACTCTCCCTCTCTCTCTCTGTCTCCCTCTCTCTCAATTTCTCTCGGTTCATGCTTGAGACATTCTTGAGTCGCGTTTTCACACGAGTTGCCGTAATTAACCCTGGATGAATATGAATACCCTTACCTAATACCCTAATATTAATAATTTAAATATCTATATAAATATTCAATTTAATATTTAGAATATTTATTCGAATAAACGAATAATACTTGGTTATGAGTGAATACTCATCTTGATGAATATGAATACCCTTACCTAATACCCTTAAATTAATAATTTAAATATCTATATAAATATTAAATTTAATATTTCGAATATTTATTCGAATAAACGAATAATACTTGAGTATGAGTGAATACTCAATTGTTTGTTATCATTGTTTCTTACTGTTTTTGTGTGTGCATTCTTTTAATTGCGCAGAAAGTGAACAGAGAATACACAACACCCCCACACCCACTGTCCTCCACTGTCACTTGACGAGTGCCTGCAACGCATAGGCCTCACTCTCCGTCCGTACGTCCATCCGTCTCGTTCCGTTCCGTTCGTCTGTCCGGCTTTTCTGCTGGCATCTGCGTCATGCATTTGGCTGCATTGGGAACGCTTGGTTTTTAAATGAATGGACGAAAGGGTTGCATGAGGGGGACGCCACAACTGGGCGGGTTGCTGGAGTGTACGCCAGAAAGAGACAACGCACCCGTGAGTGCGAGAGCGAGTGCGAGTGAGGGAGCGAGTGCGAGCCGGCGACTGGTGAGCACCACATGAATGAATCATTAGCGAAGACCGAATGCTGGCGTCATTGTCTGTGTGTGAATGTGTGTGTGTGTGGTCGAAAGACAAAAAAAGTATTGAGAACGCTGCAGTTGAGTCCCCGACTATAAGAAAACCCGGTACTCAATTTAAATATATGTATATTAATCAAAGAAGGAAATTAAAAAATAAACAATAAATATACAATCAGTCCAACATTAATTCGTACACTCTTTTTTTTACTTTAACAACTATTGTAGGTCAAGTCTTCATAGCTAAAAAAATATATTTGGAAATTTTCAAAAAATCATTAAAAACACTACTCAGGAGATTTTTGAAAACAATTTTTGGCGAAATTTTGCTAAAATATATGCATGTATTTCTTTTTATATATGTACCTGATACATACTTGGCAGCAACCATAATATACCCCCTTACGCTACAAGTACCGGGTATATGTGCATGTACATACAGTGAGAATTTGCAGCATTCATTCATTTAGCCAATGCTTACTTATGCATTCGTAATGTGAGTGTGAATCCAGCGAATGAATACAACTCGTTTTAATTTCATACATAATTCTATAATGTTCATGCTGAGCATGAATTAATTCTTAAATATTCATTTAATATTTAATTATACAATTCCATTCTACTCATTTGATCCATTTAAATTTTGTCTTTTATTGCATTGCATTTCCTAATTAATAATAAACAGAACTATTTTTGAATTTAACCGCCAAATTCTCGCCAAGCGCTTACCAGCACAGACCAAAGACTCTTAGCAGCACTGCAAATGAACACTACTCAACACTGCAAGCAGTGTTGTATTCGTCATAGATCGACAAGTTTGGAAATGTAATTGGAATCGCTTAAGAACTTAACGAAACAGTCTGGTTAGTTTATTCCAATTGGACAATGCGTTGTCAGCTTAACGAAAGTTCTCCCAATTGGTTTTGTTTGCATTTTTGTTGAAGCGGCATTATTTGGCGCCGGTTGGCAACCCTAATCATGCTACTGATTCATGACCTTGCGCTGACATTGCCGCACAGCTGAGTTTCAAGTCGCGCACAGTTATTCGCACAATCAGTCGCAGAGTGTCCAGAGATTTTATTCAATACATTTCGACGACAAACATCAAAATGGCCTTCAATAAACTGAGCATCGAGAATCTGGATCTGGAGGGCAAACGTGTCTTGATGCGGTAAGATGAGTGTGGCAGACACTGTATTTGCAACTGCCACTGCATATTGCATAAAACAATTTAAATACTTTGGGAGAGAGTATTGTAAATTTGTCATTTGATGTGTAACACACATAAAGTGCATACAGTTGGTCAAGTTATTGCCATGACAACATTAAAATTAATAAAAGTAATATACTCAACCAGGATATGTGTGTATTGGACATACTGTATAAGTAGTGTTAACCAATCTGTTAATTCTCTTTGCTGCCGACGCAAGTTTTTTAATACCCTGTGCCTATTGAAAATGGGCAAAATGGGTATATTGGTTTTGTGAAATGTATGTAACAGGCAGAAGGAGGAGTATACATATAAGAAGCAGGAGGAGTATATAAGTCTATTTGATCGCGTAGATCTCAGAGACTATGAGAGCTAGAGACTTCTAATTTGGTATGTACATACATATGTACATAGGTTCCTGGATACTATATGCAGATTTACTTGTTTTTAATTTTAGATCGAGCAACTCTATCATATAGCTGCCATAGGAACGATCAGTCGAAAATCAAGTCTTAGTACAAAGAACTTTTTAGTTTTTTGAGATATCTCAATCAATCTTACGGAATATGCTTTTGGGATGGTCCTATATATTCAGAAAATTTTTAAATCAGTCAATTATTTCATACAGCTGTCATAGAAAAGATTTGGTATGAACATTTTTGTTGTTTATATAGACTTTTTTTTTAGCAAACTCAGAGATTTGGAATTTACACGAATTTCATAAAAAATACAAAAAGGAGATTTTTGAAAAAAAATTTTGCATTCACTATTACAATTATTTACAGAAACTTTTTGCATCAAAACATTTTTTGTTTAAGACCGAAGAAAACGTAAAAATTTAGACTTTTTAAAAAATTCAAAATTTTTAAAGGGTACTTAATGTGTTAAGGAAAGTTTTGTATCATTCAAACGGAATTTAAAAGACCTTTCCATTGATGCCAAACTTAACATAAAGTAAGTTCAAATTATGAGTAGATTTAACTTTAATTTTGACAAAATACTTTATCCGACGACTGTATATTTTTTGATTATGAAATGATTTTTATATTACAATTAACTATTTCCGATTTTTTGTTTGCTATTTGCTGTGCAGCGTTGACTTCAACGTGCCCATCAAGGAGGGCAAGATCACGAGCAACCAGCGCATTGTGGCCGCCGTGGACAGCATCAAGTTGGCGCTGGAGAAGAAGGCCAAGTCGGTGGTGCTCATGTCCCATCTGGGTCGTCCCGATGGCAACAAGAATTTGAAGTATACGCTGGCGCCCGTTGCCGACGAGTTGAGCAAGTTGCTCGGCCAGAAGGTCATCTTCCTCAACGATTGTGTGGGCGCTGAAGTTGAGGCGGCCTGCAAGGATCCCGCTGCAGGCTCAGTGATTCTCCTCGAGAATGTGCGCTTCTATTTGGAGGAGGAGGGCAAGGGCGTGGATGCCAGCGGTGGCAAGGTGAAGGCCGATCCCGGCAAGGTCAAGGAATTCCGCGCCAGTCTCGCCAAACTGGGCGATGTCTATGTGAACGATGCCTTTGGCACCGCACATCGTGCCCACAGCTCCATGATGGGTGATGGCTATGAGAAGCGTGCCGCCGGCTTGCTGCTCAACAAGGAGCTCAAGTATTTCTCCCAGGCCCTGGACAAGCCACCAAATCCCTTCCTGGCCATTCTCGGTGGCGCCAAGGTCGCTGACAAGATTCAATTGATTGAAAATCTGCTCGACAAGGTCAATGAGATGATCATTGGCGGCGGCATGGCCTTCACCTTCCTGAAGGTACTCAACAACATGAAAATTGGCGGCTCTCTGTTCGATGAGGAGGGCTCCAAAATTGTCCAGAATCTGGTGGACAAGGCCAAGAAGAATAACGTGCAGCTCCATTTGCCCGTCGACTTTGTCTGTGGCGACAAATTCGCCGAGGACGCGACCGTCAGTGAGGCCACTGTGGAGAGCGGCATTCCCGATGGCCACATGGGTCTGGATGTCGGTCCCAAGACCCGTGAACTCTTCGCGGCGCCCATTGCGCGCTCCAAGCTCATCGTCTGGAATGGGTAAGAACTCCATCTACTCTACACAATCCTAATTTATTTATCTAAATCAGTGTTGTCCACACTCACACAATTAAACATTGCGCTTGTGTGCGAAGTCAACGAAACGTTTTACTGCTTAACACTGAAAGAATGAAATGAAAGCAGATTCGAACTGTCGCAACGTTACAGTTGGCAACGTAAAGAGAGCAAGGCATTAGTTTCTGTGTATGATAAAAGTCTAGCGCTGTACGGTCTCTCCTCATTGAACGCAGCTCAGCGACTGACATCAGAAAGGATCAGTCGATCAGATGCAGCGTGAGAGAATGAAAAACCGAATATAAACTTCGTGAGAGCACAAACCGCAGAGTGTGCTATTTATAGAACACACTTATTCTGTCTCTCTCTGTATGTGTCTCGGCTGCAGTGCTGCCAGTTTAGCCATTTAGTTGCTAGATCTGGCAACTTTTAAAAAAATTTGCAACTACTTTTACCTAGTTTATTTTTGGAATTTTTAAAATTGCTTCGGCAAAATAATAACTTTAGTTTTATAACTTTAACGGAAAAGGAATTATTTTCTCCGAATTAAGTCCAAAATTACAACAAAAATTTAAGTTTTTTTTTTCCCCATCACTTTAAAAAGTATATAATTCATTTAAATGCTAGCTAATATATTTCTATTTTTATTTTTGTTTCTTTTTAGTCCACCCGGTGTCTTTGAGTTCCCGAACTTTGCCAATGGCACCAAGTCCATCATGGACGGCGTTGTGGCTGCCACGAAGAACGGCACCGTCTCCATCATTGGCGGCGGAGACACGGCCTCCTGCTGCGCCAAGTGGAACACGGAGGCTCTCGTCTCCCATGTCTCCACCGGAGGCGGCGCTTCGTTGGAGCTGCTTGAGGGCAAGACACTGCCAGGCGTTGCCGCCTTATCCAATGCCTAAGCGTTAGCTCGCCCAGCTTCTACTCTTTCCACTTCTATCTATCTATCAATCTCTCGGAAATACATATTTATGTTAATCATGTCGTTGCTCGACGCTCGACATTGTTTATCTTTTAAGCCCCAAAGTTCAATAAAACGAATTTTAAATTAACAAAAGCTGCAATTTTTAAAACAGGTTTTTTATAAGAAATTTAATATTTTTGGGAAAACTAATTTTTTTAGTTTATATACAAAAAAGATGACAGTTTGGAGTGTTCCCCGAAATCTAATTGCGGGGTAAATTTTAAAACTGCATGAATGGGAAATTTCCTAGGTAATCTCCCAGTGCATATCCGAGGGAATAGCCCAATCGACGAAATTTCACAACATTTTTGCTATAAAACCGATGCTATCGAGCATCCGTTTAGTTTATCAAGAAGATAAAAATAGAGTTGTCCATTTTTCGATGATCTTTCTACATTACTAGATATTAATTTAAAAATATCTTATATAATATCTTCGATAAGCTGGTGACCAAAGTTTACTTTTCTCAGGAATAGCTTAGTATAATAAACTTTTCTTTTTTGAAACATTTTTTTTTCTCGACAAATCCAGAAATTTGACGTCAAATTTGGAGTTTTTCCCAAAATCCAATTGCTGGGGGAATTTTAAAACTGCATGCAACAAAATTTCACAATATTTTTGCTATAAAAACCGACAAAATTTAGTTTAGTTCATCAGTTCTTTTTGTCGAAATGTTGCTGAAAGTCATTTGCATTGCGTTTTTAATAAATACAAATATTATTCTATCCGAATGTCAGGGTGACAATGATAGAGAGAGGCTACGAAAATCCTTGGCAGAACAGCTGAGGTAAGTATCTGCAGAAAATATAAGATTTTTACTCGTTAAAATCAAAATTGCGAATTTTATTAGACAAATGCAAGATGAGTTTGGAATTTCGAATTCAAATTTCATACCGAAGAACCCGGAGCCAATCCCAACACCTGAAGCTCCCAGCCGATCGGAAGTAACGACGACTTCTCCTCCTACTTATATTACACCTACTCTTCCTACTTATACTTTGCCTTCTCGTCCTACTTATACTACGCCTACTCGTCAGCAAACTTTCTGGAGTCCTCGTTCTCCCACTTATTCGTATAGATACACTCCACAATTATATTTTCCAAGAAGTTGTACAGAAGCGCTGTCTAGGTTTAATGGTCTAAGTGGATATTACTATATAAAGAATTATTACTCTCAAATTACTAAGGAATTTTGCTACAACAATTATTATTCAACACGACGGAATTTATACTGGCCATATTACTCAAGAAATTACCAAGGATAAGAACTTCCACAAAATGTATATTGCTGTAAAAAAATAAATCAAAAATTAATGGTGTTAAGTTTTCAATGAATTTAACAAGCCTTTTCTTGTTTTCGGTAATATTTTAAGAACAAGAAGTACATTTTGGTTTTTTTTTTCGAATTGTCAAGGTATTTTAAAGACAATAAAAACTAAAAAATTAAAATTTATGCTGTAAGAAATAAATATCAATATTTAATCAACCACTAAAATTTTAATATCAAAAAACCCATAGCAAATTTATAGCTTTCAGCGTTATTTATTGCAGTATTACAACTTTAACATAACACTAGTTTACAAAATCAAAAAAAAATTGTTGCTTCTCATATCTTAGCGGACTTTTCTTATGTACTTTGGGCCCACTTGACACGAAAATCGGAATTAAAATTTTTTTCATGCAAGCGTTTTCGAAATATTAACTGTTTTCCGAATTGCGAAATTTTAGAGTATACCTCAAAATCTAATTAACTGATGTTGCCAAAAAAGCACTTAAATTAAGGATAACTGATTCCTCTAACCTCTTTCACTCATAAAGTGTTGAGATCGGTTTAGTATTTCAGAAGCTAGCGACTTTAATTAGTTCCAAAATCCGTTTTTTTTTGTGATTTTTGGTGCTCGAGAGGTCACAAATCGCCCCAGAAAAAATAGATATCGCAAAGGTAAAATGTATTTTGCTGTTTAATATAAAGCCAACACTGTTATGAAAAAAAATAAGCTGTTGTTTATGAGAATCCATGAATAAATGACGGAGTAATACGCTTTTCAGTGACTGAATTTAAATCATCTTTGAACGATTTTCAAGTATGTTTCGTATGACAGTTACATATATGATACAGTGGACCGATTTCAACCAAACCATTTAGTCAGAATGCATAGGACCATCCCATATGCATATTCTGTCAGTTTGGTTCAGATATTCAAACAACATAAAAGGTATTTATTCTTAATCTTTGTTTTGATCAATAGTTCCAATGGCAGCTGTTTTGTACGAACAACTTTTTTGTTGTTTGAGATATCTTGGATGTTCCTTTACATTCTCACCAAATTTGGTTGAAATCGGACCAATATATCATATAGCTGCCATTGGAACGATCAGTCGAAAATCAAGTATTAGTATGAAAAACTTTTTTGTTGTTTGAGATATCTGAACCAAACTGACAGAGTTTGCATATGGGATGGTCCCATACATTCTGACTTAACTTGGTTGAAATCGGACCACTATATGAATAGTTGTCATTCGAAACAAACTTGAAAATTGTGAAAAACATAATTTTTGGTCTGGATTTGGATTCTCATAAACAATAGATTTTTTTTCGTAACAGTCTTGGCTTTTGGTTTAACACTTTGCAATATCTATTTTTCTGGGACGATTGGTGACCTCTCAAGCCCCAAAAATCACAAAAAATACGGATTTTGGAACTTATTAAAGTCGCTAGCTTCTGAACTACTAAACTGATCTCAGCACTTTATGAGTGAAAGTTGTAGAGAAATCATTTATCCTTAATTTCAGTGCTTTTTTGGCCACATCGGTTATACTCTAAAATGTCGGAGCAACTTCGAAAATTCGGAAAAAAAATTAATATTTCAAAAACGCTTCCATTAAAAAAATTTTAAGTGCGATTTTCGTGTTTAGTGGGCCAAAGTTTTTAAAAATTTGCACTGAGTCATGAGAAGCGAAATGGCTGTAAACTAGACTACAGTCGAGTGAGCCCAACTAAAAGAGACCCTGTAGTTATTAAAAAAAAAAGAATCAAAATTCAATATAAAAATCATATACAACATTTTAATCAAATATATGAATAAATACAGGTATACACATAGTTATACGTAAAAACTGTATAATTTTACCCGATGCTGGAACTTATTATTATATCTTAACTAATGGATAACGATATGGGAGTTATACAGAGAGAATATAAATTAGTTGTATTTAAGTTATGTCAAATTAAACTTATTTAAGTAAAGATAAGAACATTTAATAGAATAGAGACTTAATAGAGCTTCATATTCTCTTTCTTGGTGGTATCATCATTATGGCTCTTTAAGGGAGTACTCCCAACCCCGAAAACGTCACCAATTGATTGCTTTACTATAGGAGCTGTCTTTATATTTACCCGTCAAGTTACTAAAAGGCATACAGGTTCATAAACGAAGCTTTAGCAACAATTAACATTCCCTCAGCGTTGTCGTGACAGCAGTTGTTAAAAAAAGAAGGAGCCAGTGTGGAATTCGGAGCAGTTTACCTCTTGTTAAAGCTCGTTATCACGATCAGATGTGGAAAATGTCATGCCATGATGACTTCGTAGAGAATCGACGACAGTTCCATTGGATTTGCCAAGAGAGTGTTGTGTAAACAGCCATTTTTCATTCTCGTTGTCAATTGCAAACTTCTCATACAACTTAAACCTTTCAGCTCCCTAAAAATCCCCGAGGAGTACAAGCAACTCTTGACTCATCTCTGCGGTTAGTGCATGTATTTTATTCGATCCCAAAAAAAAGTCGCCACTTAAAACTGCCGAGTCCATCTTTGTAGGTATTTCAGTTGCGATAAAAGTCCAAACTTCCGTTCAACCGCCTCAGGATGATCGTTCATCCACCTTCTCGAGTTTCACCATCGCAAGTCACTCTAAAAGGGTATTAACTGTAGCTGAGAATGAGTATCTAGTGGATTTCACTAGACTCAAAACTTGCTGTTTTTCGGCACAATCATGTCCGTAAGCTATGGTACAAACTGCAATAGTTTTCTTGACTTTGTACAAACGGATAAGAACCAAAAACTATGTGTATCATATAAATTTTTCATTATTAAGATTATGCAACTTATTTTTAACAACATTTTTGCGACTGTAACTACGACTGTTCTACGTTGAAGATAAATATAATAATAATAATAAATATTAGAAATATTTAATGAGTACAGTCTTTTCCAAACGATATTAAATTTGTCATACACCAAATCTATTCCATGGAATAAGAGCTCATATATAGAGAGAGAATACGTGTGTTCTATAAATAGCACGTTTGGCGGTTTGTTCTCTCACGACGCGTGTGTTCGGCTTTTTATTCACTCACGATGCATTTCTATGTCAATCGCTGAGCTGCGTTCAAAGAGAAGAGAATGTACAGCGCAAGACTTTTATTATACACTGCAACTAATGCTTTACTCTCTTGACGCAATGTTTAATTGTGTGAATTAGTTACAGTCGCAAAAATGTTGTTGAAAATAATTTGCATAATCTTAATAATAACTAAAATATTTATATAACAATTTCTAACCTCATCGGATTGATAAATTCAGCTAGACTAATGCACTTCGTTCCATAGCTTGCGGACAGGATTGTGTCGAGAGACCGAGAGCTTTGAGTCCAGTGGAATCTACGAGATACTTATTCTCAGCTACAGTGAACACCCTTTTAAAGTGACTTGCGATGCAGAAACTCGGGAAGGTGGTTGGACGATCATCTTGAGGCGAATGGACGGAAGTGTGGACTTTTATCGCAACTGGAATGCCTACAAAAATGGATACGGAGGATAAGGAGGATGGCGAGTTCTTTTTGGGATTGGATAAAATACATGCACTGACGGCAGAGAGAAGTCAAGAATTACTTGTTTTTCTCGAGGACTTTGAGGGAACTGAAAAGTTTGAGTTGTATGAGGAATTTGCAATTGGCGACGAGGATCAAAAATGAAATACACAAACAGCCTTGAAGGCAAAGTCTTCTGGAACTGCTGGCGATTCACTTCGAACTCATCATGGCATGAAATTTTCCACATTTGATCGTGATAATGATCTTTGGCCAGGAGCAAAGCTCCGCCAAATCCCGCACTGCCGCCTGTTGTTTTAAATTATTGTCACTAAAGTTTCAAGAAATTAAGTTGATTGCTGTTTAAAGTTTAGTTTACAAAGATGATGAATAATTCCAGCAACTTGACGGGGAAATATAATGACAGCATCAATAGCAAAGACTTCACTGTTGCCAATTTCAGGTCCGGTTTGTGGTACTCCCTTAAAAGAGCCATAATGATGATACGACCAAGAAAGTGAATATATAGTCTCTACTGTTGCATTGGCCTCACATTTATAACGATTACCATGGCCCACGGAAATAATTGTATTGAAGTAATTGAATATTCCGAATCTAGCAAGTGCTACAATTCACTCTCCTACTATATTAAAAGCTCAAAGTTTCTTTCTTAATAAAAGAGGATTTCGTTATTCGATTGCTGATTTTACCATTAGTCAAGAATAGAAAATTTGATTTCGATCGGATATATTTAAGAAATAATAATAAATTCGGGCTAGTAAACTTAGATGTCAACGTGGTCAATTCTGAGAAGAACGTCAAAATTAAGTCTCCATTTTTGTATGTAATGTCATCTTTGCGACGCTAGAACCAGTTGTGAATTCTAAGTCGCAAAAGTGACAAAATCGCTGTAAAGCTGATCTTTGTATGTAACTTTCAGTGCTTCTATGCGCATGATCTAGACATATTGAATAAAAGTTAAATTTTCTGAATAAATACAGGGTCTCGGCACAGTCGGATACGCTCTACTGTACGATTTTCTAGTGGTTGCTATAATCTACAATTAAACTTAATAATACACACGCCAAGAAGAGTTTTAAGAGTGAAATCAAATATTTGTACAGCTAGTAACTCTATCTATCTATATATATATAAATTTATCTCACTCTCTCCAACTCAATCTTGTTACTTGTTACTTGCGAGCAAAGTTGGCATCCATGGCGGCGGATGTGCGTTGAATGTTGTTGAGATTGGAGCGAATGCGATTGCCAATCGATGTCTGATTATCGATGGCCTTCTTCACCTCCTTGTTGATGAACTGCTTGTCAAAGCCACGTGCCTGATTCTGGGCCTCTTCGCGGGCGTATTCCTCGCGATGCTTTTGCACCGCCTTTGTGCGATCCGCCTCCCGCCACGTGGCGTTGTCCATCATCTCACGCAGTCGCGCCTCACGCTCTGTTTCACTCAACTTGGGCTTGGATTTCGTTGATGTTGACGTTGCCGTTGCCTGTCGTGTGGGCGCTGGAGCTGGAGGACTTGGCGTATGGCGTTGTCGTTTATCCGTTCGATTTGTATCCCTGCTGTGACCTCGACGTGGACTGCGACTTCTCTGTCGTGGCTGCTGCTCTCGATCTCGATCACGTCGAGAACTGTGACTTTGTTCCTGTTGCTTTCTGTCCATTTCCCTTCGATTTGTTCGCTGTTCGTCGCTGTTGCTCCTCCTGTTCCGTCTGTCTTTAGGATTCCTTGTCTGTTTTGTACGTTCATCATGGATGCTGTTGCTTCTGCCACGTCTTTCTCGGTGCTCCTTTGAAGAAACATTGACACTTCTGCTCCTGTCACGTCTTCCCCTCTGCTCCTTCGACTTCTTCTCCCTGCTGTTGCTTCTGCCACGTCTTCCTCTGTGATCTTTCGTCTGTTTGCATCTTTCTTCAACACTTCTGCTCCTCCTCTCACGCCTTCCTCTCCTCTCCTTTCTCTCATTATCTCTGCTGTGGCTTCTACCATGTCTATCTCCGTTTCCCCTGCTCCTCTCTAGCCTTCCTCTCTGCTCCTGCTTCTGTTTCATTCGCTCATCATCACTGCTATTGCTTCTACCACGTCCTCCTCTGGGCTCATCCGGCTCCTCCTGCTGGCTACTGTCGCTGTCTTCACTGCTGTCCTCACTGCGACTTTTCTTGGACTTCTTCTTCTGCTTGGTTGCCATGTCCAGCTGCTTGGTCAGGGTCCGATATTTGGCATCCAGCAATTTGTCCAGCTTAAACTCGTCATTTGTGCCGCCGTCACCCTTCAGTTTCTTCATCTGACGTGCCAGTTTTTTGTCCAAATCATCATCATCATCGTCACTAACATCGCTCTCGTCGCTGCTTCCTCTTTTGTTCCTCTTCTTGTTTTTCTTGGATTTCTTACTCTTTTTGGGCTTTTTGTCAAGTTTGGCAGCTTGTTCACGTTCCGTTTTGAGTATGCGATGGATTTCCTTGAGCTTCACGGGATTCTCAAGCAATTTGCGACGCGACTCCATCTCACGTTGTTTGATAAGCATCAGCGGATCCTCCATTGTCTTGCGCTGCATGTCCACCTGCTCGGTGGACTGCAAGTTGCGGTACTCCCGTATGGAGAAGGGCACACACTCGTGCTCCACATGATTGATCGACTGCTTCACTCCAAATGCCTGACTCTGCTCCTGGCGACGCTCCTCCGCTTCCAACTGCTCAAATGACTTGTCTATCTTGCGCCCAAGCAGATATTCCTCACGATTGATCAACTCGGCGCTGTCTGTGAAAATAATATTAATATTTAATTAACTTTGCATACAAACTTTTAAATTCTTAAATTAGAAAGTCGAATATTTTCTTTATTAAAAAAATTAAATTATGCAAGATATATTTTTTCATTCAATTTATTTTTAAACTAATTTAAAATGATTTAATTTGAATTAAAAGCCAAACCTTTTCAAATTCATTTATGTCTATGTTTATTCAAATAAATTATTTCATGTTTAAATTTTTTAAATGAACACGTTACTTGTTTCTTTAAGAACATTTCACACAATGTGAGTTTTGGAGTATTTAGTGTGTTATATATTTATATTTAGAATATTTTAAAATTGTTGGCCTCGCTGGATCTTTCTGCGGAAATAACCACAAACATATGTACACATACATATATATATATATAAGTACATATGTATATTCTTATCAGCATCGACAAACTAGTCGATGTAGCTTTGCCCGTCTGTCTGTACTTAGAAACCGTGAGCTTAGAGACCACAAAAGCAAGAAACAGCTAATTTGGTGTGTCGGTTTCCGTATTGCTAAGCAGCTCAAAATTATTTGAGTACTAAAAGTCACGCTTCATTTCGATCCAGCAAATTGAAACTTGTTAACTAAATAGATTATGATAAAGGAAATTTTATGAACAAAATTATGAAATAAGACTTATTTACTGATTTTTATAAAAGAATTAAAAAGCATCTTTTATTTTTAATTTTTATAGTTTTTTTTTAATATAAAAATTCTGCTATTTTTACATATGTTAAGCAAGAAATAAATATTATTACTTTTTTTTTAAGATGTAATATAAATTGAAAAATTTAAGCTATATCTATATTTAAGGCATACAAAAGTTATAGCTTTAATGATAAGTTTCGTATTTCCGACTCCACCCTGAAAATGCAATTTCGAGCTGATAGTGAGCCCAAAAAGTTATGCAACAAAATTCAATGCACAGTCGCGTCACCAAAAGAAGAAGAGAACACTGACGTGTGCCTTTTTATTGAGTACAGAGTCTCTCACAGTCGAGTGCTCTCTGATATTAACTACTACTATTTACCTACTGCTTTACTACTACTACTATTTAACTACTACTATTTGTAGTAGAAGAAGAGAACACTGACGTATGTTTTTTTATGAGTACAGAGTCTCTCACAGTCGGCTGCTCTCTGTCTGATATTTACTACTAGTATTTAACTACTGCTTTACTTCTACTACTACTATTCAACTACTACTACTTACTTTTGTACATCCATTCCAGCTTCGCTTCGCCGCCATTGCTGCTGGCCAAGACGCCAGAGTTTTCGCCCAGGCGTCTCAGCTGCTCGCGGTCGCGTTCCTCGGTTATTTCTTTGCGTAAGTCATTCAGTTTGCGTTCTTCCTCTTGCTTGGCCTGCTCCGCTTTCCAGACACGCTCCTGGTTCTTCATCGTATGTGGATGCCATGATTTTTTCAAGTTCTGTTCGAAGAGAATAGTAAACGTTTCACAGTTTTTGGCCTTGTTGGACTATGTTGTGATGTGGCTACTTACCAAATCGCCGCCACCCATGATGGCGAGTCTTCACTTGCTTTTCAAAAAATCCAAGTGAAGAAAAAATCTAAGAATGCTCTTTGTGTTTGTTTCCCTCCTTTTTGCTTATCACAGAAATGCCGGGTATGCAGCTCTCAACCTAACCTGTGATAAATGCCACACATGTTAAATAATATATATGTGTACATACTTCTCCACAAAACAACTATTCATTCGCTGACGTTAATAGTTAGTTTTGTTTTAAAACTTTGTCAAATATATAAATGTGTTTTTACCAAATACTAATATAATAAAAGGTATCAGCATACTGCGCTTCAATTGTGTGATTTGAAACAGCTGTGCAAATTTATCGATAGAATGCAAGAAGTCTGCAGTGATATCGAAAGTGCCTAGAATATCGCCACCGACTATCGATATGTCGATGACAAGCAGATAGTTATATTGATTATCAATCAACAAGTCGGCTGTTTTAATTGGTCAACTAACGATTAATGAGGAATTAATCAATTGTACTAAGCTGGTCACACCTTAAGTACAATATTGTAATTTTTGCCGCCTTTAATTTAATTTAAAGTGATTTTCGACAGTTTGAGCTAAATAATACTGTGACATAACTGCTTACGTTCCAAATTTATTTGTATATATCATAAAAATTGCCAGTTGAAAGCGAGGGAGATGCTACTTTTGGAGCAGAGACTGTGCAATGCAGTTGAATCCATTGTGAACCACGGAACCCATCAAAATAAATTGTTGGCTCATGGCTGTAAATTGCAACACGTCCTGCGAGCCTTTGCCGATAAGCCCGAATGTGGTAAAGCTGAGGGGAAACTGCCAAAGAAATTGAGCCTAAAGAATGTAAATGTCTCCGGCAAGCGTGTGTTTATGCGTGTCGACTTCAATGTGCCCATGAAGGACGGCCAAATAACAAACAATCAACGGATTCTGGCCGCGTTGCCAACTATCAAGCATGTGCTGGAGCACGATTGTAGATCTGTGGTTTGTTCAGCTTTTAATTATTGATGATTTTGTAATGCAATGTGTAAGGGGTTCAGGAAGGCGTGACAGTCCTCTTAAATTACATATGTATTCAGAGTCGTTATCGTCTCTTCTATCCGTCTGTTTGTATGCAGAGAGCAGACCAGTGTTGATAAACGATTGTGACAAATTGCACAAAACTTAATTATTCATTAAAATTTAAAATGTTTCAATTAAAAAAAAAAAAATTACTACACCTTTACAACAAAAAACACGGTAACCGTTACGTAACCGAAATACAAAAATTTGTATAACCGTTAACCGAAAATCAAATGCAAAAATAACCGAATCCGTAACTGAAACCGATATTCGTTTCGGTTTGAAACCATGCTATGTTGTTTCATAAGATATCTTACCCAATATCGGAACCTTGGCTTTGACCAAATTTTATTAAAATCGGTCCATTATATCATATATGAATACAGAGTTCCGTTGGGGTATCAAATCGTCATTTGTGCTTATGCCCAGATTGATTCAAATGTTTCTCCGCAATTTCAGGTACTCGCTTCGCACTTGGGACGTCCAGATGGCAAGAAAAACAAGAAATTCTCCTTGTCACCGGTGGCCAAAGAGCTGGAAAAGTTGCTGGAGTGGCCAGTGTGCTTCATAGACGACTGTGTTGGCGAACTGGCTCTGGAAGCTGCAGAGAATCCACCCAAGGGCGCCGTCATGCTGCTGGAGAATCTGCGCTTTTATCCAGAGGAAACAGGCAGCTCCAAGGATGCAAAGGATGAAAAGAAGAAGGTTAAAGCTGATCCGGAGAAGATTCAAGAGTTTCGCTGCAAGCTGTCCAAATTGGGTGACATCTATGTGAATGATGCCTTTGGAACAGCTCACCGTGCCCACAGCTCGATGATGGGCGAGGGCTACGAAGTGCGAGCTGCTGGCTTTCTGCTGGACAAGGAGTTGGAGTACTTTGCCCAGGCGCTGGACAGTCCAAAGAAACCATTTCTGGCCATACTGGGCGGTGCCAAGATTGCGGACAAAATACCGCTGATTAACAATCTGTTGAACAAGGTCGATCAAATGATTGTCGCTGGTGGCATGGCCTTCACATTCCTCAAGATCATCAACAACATGGAGATTGGCAAGTCCCTGTTCGACGACAAGGGCGCCAAGATGGTCAACGATCTGATGGCCAAGGCCAAGGAGAAAAATGTCCAAATACTGTTGCCGGTCGACTTTAAATGCGCTCAAAAGATCGACAAGGATCCCGGCGAGATCAAGTTGGCTGATGTAAAACAAGGCGTACCCAAGGATTTCATGGGCCTGGACATTGGTGAGAAAACCATTGGGGAATACGGTGCGGCTATTGTCAAGGCCAAAACTATCGTTTGGAACGGTCCGCCTGGTCTCTTTGAAAACGACAAATTCGCCGATGGCACCAAGGCCATGCTGCAGGCCATTATCTGTGCCACCAAAGACGGCGCCACCACAATTGTCGGGGGCGGGGATACGGCGACAGCTTGCAAGAATTTCGGTGGATCGGATAAGGTCTCCCATGTGTCCACGGGCGGCGGCGCCGCTTTGGAGCTGCTCGAGGGTAAACATCTGCCCGGCGTCGCCGCCTTGTCAGATGCCAAGTGACTTTAAATTTTAGAAATTTGATATTTAAAACATTACTTAGTAAAATGTAAGAAATCCAAAAATGTTTTAAAACCAGTTGCCAAGTGACTTTAAATTTTGGAAATTTAATATTTCAAAATTACATAACAAAATACAAAAATGTTTGAATACCAAAGAATATTTATAAACTAAGATTTTTAAAAATTATACAATCAAATTTAAAAAATGCAGAAAAAATTTAAGAAAATAGACTTAAAATTGTAGAAATTTGATATTTAAACCATTACATAGTAAAATGTAAGAAATCCAAAAATGTTTCAAAACCAGATGCCAAATGACACTAAATTTTGGAAATTTGATATTTAAAAATTACATAATAAAATCCTAAAACGTTTAAATACCAAAGATTATGTTTAAAATTTGAGATTTTTTTAATCAAATTTAAAAAATTCAGTAAATTTGTAAATGTAAAGATACTCAAGAAAATAGACTTTAAATTTAAGAAATTTGATATTTAAAACATTACATAGTAAAATGTAAGATATCAAAAATGTTTCAAAACCAGATGCCAAATGACACTAAATTTTGGACATGTCTATTTTGAATAGTTTGTTGATGCTGAACAAAAATGTTTAGACCAGCGGTGGGCACGCATGGGCTCCGGGAGCTAGCGGCAGCTTCCAACTTTATTTCTGCCTATTCGGCGCCCAAAAGTCGCACAAATAAATTTTATACTTTACTTATTTATATTTTTACTTTTGTTGTAAATTTATTTATTAGTTTCAAGATACTTTTATATGTAGGAATTGATTTAATTGAAAATGTTTAAAGTAGTCATAATATTTAAAAAGTTTTTCAAGGATTTAATCCAGCTTTAGAAACTGGAGAAGATCTTGTTTCATTTTTGACTACGTTTACAATACAATAATCATAATAATGTTCATTTTGGAATAACTTATGGATTACACTTGGTGATTACGATAAGACTTTGTTACATTTCTTCAACATTTTGCTACATTACACAGATCAAACAACGTAGTTTAGTTTTGTAAACAGTGTTGCCAGACTTTGATTGTTAAAAAATAAATTGTTTAAATTAAATAAAATGCCTAAAAAACTTGAATTCTTCTAAACTAAAAAAATGATTTTAAAATTAAAAAACTTTTAGTTGTCGTTAAAACAGAACAGATCTAATAGTAGGAAGCTGATTTGGCAACTCTGGTTCTGTTATTTTACAAACTGTCCGAATTCTGGCAATACTGTCGGTGATCTCAGAAGTGTCTGCCCAAGACTGAGAAGCATAACAAAGTCTGATTAGTTTTAACAAATGTGGTTTCAATCGAAGCTAATGAGCTCCGCGGTGACGGGTTCGTTTTTGACCTGGGCGGGAGCGGGAATTGGTTCGGGCTCGTTTTGTGGTGGTGCCGGAGCAGCAGCCACAGCCTGGACTTGAGCCTCAACAGCAGCTGCTGGTGGTGCTGATACTGCAAGTGGCTGTTGTTGTTGCTGTTGTTGAGGTGGTGCAGCGACTTGAGGAGCTGGTGGTAGTTGTTGTGGTGGAGGAGCTGTTTGTGCTGGAGGCGCCTGTTGGACATTGGACAGCGGTGGATGCGATTGCACCACATGCTGTTGCTGCAGCATAACGTGGGCCAAATGTTGTGGTTGTGGTTGCTGTGCTTGGGCCTGTGGTGGTGGTTGCTGTAGAGGCTGTGGCTGTGCCTGTGGCAGCTGCGACATCATGGCCTGTCCGGGATTGGGATACGGATTATCCGGCAGCGGTGGCTGCATCATGTACACACCCGGTGGCGGTGGCGCAAACTGCTGGCCAGCAGGACCAGCTGGAGCAGGAGCTGGATAACCAGGTGCATAGGGATTATACACATTGTTCAGCTGATGCGATGGCGAACCAACGTGTGCTGTGGGTGGCAGTGTGTAGGGAAACGGCGCCGTTTGTCCCATCAAATATTGGGCTTTTTGCTGCTCCTGGCGTAGCTGCATTTCACGCTCCTGCTCCTGGATGCGCTGCAGGGCGAGCTCTCGATGATATTGCAAATATTCCTGCTTCTTCTTGCGCATAATCTCCAGCTTTTGGGCCATTTGCAGTTGACGTTGACGCTCCTGTTCCTCGGCAATGCGACGCAGCTTCTCCACATGCTCCTGACGCAGCACATCGAGTGCCGCACGAGAGTCCTTGATCTGTGCCAGCTTATCCTGCAGTTGCTCGTACCACATGCGTTTGTCGTCCAACTCCTTAATGTAGCTCAATTGCTGGGAGTGCAACGAGGTCAACGTCATGAACAACGTTTGCACCGACGAATCATTGGAGATGCTCCGGCCACGACTCGAGTTCGATTTCATGCGATTTAGAAAGATCTCCACCTGGGTGCGCATGTTGGCGGCAAACTCGGCAATTTGCAGTTCATCAGCTGTTTTTGGCGTCGTCAGTTGCAGCTGTTGTTGTTGTGTCTGCTGCTGTTGTTGTTGTTGGGGTTGTGGTGTTGGCGGCATGGGACTTGGTGCCGATGGACTGGCCATGGATGAGGATTCGCTTATCTTGCGCTGCTCCCAATAGCTGCGATTCAAATACTTGGCCAGCTCGGGGTTGCTTTCCTCCTGCTGCTGTTGTTGTTGTTGCTGCTGTTGTTGCACTGCCAGAGGCGTTTGTTGTGCTGCCTCCTGCGGGCTGGGCGAACGTTGTTGCATGCGATAAGTGACCGGCTGTTGTTTCTTCAGCTCCGCCTCCGATTGACTTAAGGCCAGCGCCAGGTTCAGTTCCTCCTCCTCCTTCAGCTCCTGTTCGCTTTTGCGTGCGGGCGTCTTTGCGGTAAAAAAAAAAACAGGAGACAAGATATGGTGTTAATTTTTGTGTCTTTGAAGCCAGGGACCGCAAATAACAGTTATCTATTTAATTTAATTTGAATTTAAATCAAATTCAAATTAAATTTTATAATTTTAATTTGATTTTAAATTATAATTGAATTTAGTTTAATTTGCATTTTTATTTTGCTGACTACTTTCGAGGTATTCAAGAATTTCAAAACATTTATATTTTAAATGAGTCATAAAAAGTATAAATTAAAGTATATTTTGAATTGTGTCATTAAAAACTTTAAGTCTGCATTTATGAGACATATTTGATTGTCTCTATTAATGACTTTTTTAAATACAAATCTTGTATGACATTTATCATAGAATAAATAAAATGAAAATCAGAAATAAATGTGAGATGAAAGAAATCACAAATCATTACCAGAACTAATCAATCAGTAATCATGTATCACAAAAATTTTTGATGGGCTTCTGATGAACGCTTTGATGAAATTTTAGGGCAAAATCTAAGTTGTGATTTCTTTTTTGTCAAAGGTGTTAATATTTAATGAATGGGATTCAATTTTAATATAATAGTTGATATATGTTATTGCGTTAAAAAATAATTAAGCCAATATTTTACGCGCATTTAATATTTTATATAAGAAAGTTTAAAGCACTTTTCAATAACCTCCTCTTTATAGTTTTTTTTATCAAATCAAATTTTGCATAAACTAACTGTTATTTACGAGCCCATAATGACAACCAACCTGCACCTGTTGTGACAACGAGCTGTTCAGATATTCCGCCGGCAGATCCGTATCGCCAGCACGCGTGGTCGCCTTGGCGGCTGCTGCTCCTCCGCCGGCTGGACGCTGCAGGGCCATAAAGCAGCCATCGCAGACACGCACATCCTTCTCGATGCCGTACTTGGGCAGTGGACACTGCTTGGCCGTGCACTGGCCGCAGAACACCTGGCCACAGTTGCGACAGTGATGCTTGCGATTGGTGAACGTGAACTCCACACGACAGCGATGACACACCTTGCCATCCGCCCAATTGGGCGCTGTATCCGCCGTGAACATTGCATCCGCCTCCTTTAACTCCGGGAAGCTGTGTCCCTTGGCCTTCAGTATGGTCATCGTGTCCTGCAAATTGTAATCGTTAATTGGGTTTCCCCTAATAGGATCGCAGCTCACCTTGATCGATTGATACTTGTCCGAGGAGCGGAATGCATAGGCCCAGGTCTGGACAAGCTCGAGCATCTTCTGGCGCACATTCTCATGGGGCGTCTGCTCCAGAAAGCTGCTGAACATCTCGCAGTTCTCCTTGGTGAACACTTCCTCGTGCACAGGAGCACCGCAGTTCTTCACAATGCTCTCGAGGACGAGCAGCGAATAACATGCCGAGTGCGGATTGGGCGAGTTCATTTTCTTCTTGATTGCAGCAAACGCATTTTTTGGCCTGTAATTTATTTAATTTAGTCAATTTTCTTGAATTCTGCAATTTGATCCTAATGAAATTATAACAAGGTGATGTATTCGCTCTCTCTCTCTGGGGCGACTTGTTTTGTTAGGTTTTCTATACTCTTCACTTAGTTTGTTTGTTTTGTGCGCTGTGAAATATATAAAAATCAAGCAATATTGTTTCTGTTGCATTTGTCCACATTTATCCATTTATATCTTCTTTATGTCTCGGGCATTTTTCACAGAATTTGACAATGCGACGTTTGCTTTTGTGCTGAGCAATCGTCGCCCCGAAAAAGAGGGCATGTCAAACTAATACATCACCTTGTTATAGTTTCATCACGGTTCAACTTACGTGACATCTTTTTGATTGATTTCATCGCAGATCAAGAGAATCGAGGGCCAATCTGGTTCCAAGCGCAAGTGGCTTGTGGCATTCTCTGCAAATAGGAAAACAAACGCAATTAGCTTTAATCTTTGCAAGTTACAAATTTTAATTGCGCTTCAAGTTCATTCGCCTTTTTTTGTTGCATTTGTTTTTTTTTTCTCGTACTTGGCTTTGTCGATGAGTCACTTTTGTTGCGCTTTGTGCTAATTTAACTGTTATCTAAAATGCGTCACTTACCCAGATTTCTGTCAAAACTAGAGCGAAACATTTTCTATTTGTTTTATACACCTGAATTTCGCTCTTTCTATTCTGCTAAATCAGCGCTTTAAAAATGTTTTTTATTTGTATTTCGTGCCAGCTAGTTGGGTCTAGAGTTGGGTCGTTTAGTTCTGAAAAAGTTCAAATGAACGGGTCATTAAAATTAACTAATGAACTTATTCAGTCTTTCATGAACTATATAGTTCATTTGGTCAGTGGGTCCGTTATTATGAAATTTTTTTTTTATCTTATTCAGCCCTGGAGTCGTTGAAGCTCGAAGATAAAGTTAATTTTGGAATACAATTTAATAATCTTTTTATAATCTATTTTAAAATGTCTAAGAGAACAAAGTCAAAAAATATTAATGAATAAAAAATGTTAATGAAGTACTAAAACTAAAACGCATTTGCTATTTATACTTATTCGAATCTTTAAATAAATTTCAGTGTCAAGTAACAGGTGTTAAAGAAATAATCTCCTTAAATCAAATTGATTGGTCTGAACGATGAAGGATAGAAGGCAATTCACATCGTTTATCGTTCATAAACAACTGACTAACTGAGCAGAATGACCTATTCATCTTTCATCGTTCATTATCAACTGAATAGAAAGCATATCGTTCTTAGCTCATGATCGACTGAATAGAAACACTAAGCTAATAACCTATAGAGAACCCATCCTATACAACTGAAATGTCACAGAAAAAATGCTTGCGAAGCGTCCACAGCGAAGTGTTACCGATCTGACAATATTGTTATAGTGGAATTTATAAAAGAAGCGATTTTATTTTTGAGGCCGTTGCTTGCGAAACTTAAACATGTGAAATATGATATACCCTCTACCCTTAAAACTTTTAACCCACATTATTTTATTCAAAACAACACCCTTAATTTTTATAAATTCCACTCGAACAATATTGCCAGATCGGTAACAATTCGCTGTGGACGCTTCGCAAGCATTTTTTCTGTGACATTTCAGTTGTATAGGATGGGTTCTCTATAGGTTATTTGCTTAGTGATAGAAACCATCTCGTTCATAGTTCATGACCAAATGACCAACTGAACTAAATGACTGATATTAGTTCACGACTGAAAAATGAACGATTGAACTTGGTCAGCAAATTGAACTAAAAAGCCCAACTCTAGTTGGGTCGTTTAGTTCTGAAAAAGTTCAAATGAACGGGTCATTAAAATGAACGAATAAAATTATTCAGTCAATCATGAACTAAATCTTTCATTTCGCAGCTGATCGATGGCAGCTCGATAGCGCTTGACCATCGATAGTGCCATCGATAGCTCTCCACCTCTAGCAGACCTGCACTATCGATGGTGGGTCGATAGTTTTTTATGACCGGTCATCATATCGATAAGTCGATATCTCCTAAAAATAAATGTTCGTTCAGTTTTCTGGTTCTTTTTGTGTTCCACGCGCGGGCAATTTTAAATAAAAATTGTAAATTTTCAAAAATGAATTAAAAATTAAATAAAAACAATTTAAAAAAAACAACAAAATCCAAAATTAGGTAAAATAATTAAGTTTAGTATAAAAACAACAAAATTCAAAAATTCGAAATTCGAGAAAAATTCAACAAAAATTCTGGTAAAATTTTCAAAATTCTAGCTTCAAAAAAGCTGTTTTATTTCTTTTAATATGTATAAATGCAATTCTACCCATTCCCCATTTACTTTTTTAACTAAATCAATTATTTATTATTATTATTACAAAATTGGATAATGTGTTTGTTGAATAAAAAACTTGTAAGACTTATTTTTAAAATAAAAGGAATAATATTCGATTTTTGTAACTTTACCATTTTATTCGTACATACATGAATTTCTTACTAACAACTATTTAAACAAGAAGAAAACTAACCAAATGACATATATACATTGTATTATGAAAATGTATATCGATATAAAATGTATATATTTCTTTAATCGCTATACCTAAAAGATGTGTGTATAGATATTTGTTATATATGTATACAAGAACAGGTAGCATTAGTTAAAGTATCACACGCCGATGTAAAATATATATATATGTATATATGTATTTAGTTCACTTGAACTAAGCGATAAGTAACATGAAATCACATTTAATTATTATTAATTATATTAAGGTCACAATACTCGTACTAGGCAATCCCACAAATGACAGACAAACAGAAAAAAATCAAATCGATTTGATTTTATGTTTTAGTGTGAAATAGGCCAAGATTTTGAATAGCGTTATTTGGGCCAGAATCATCATGATGTTGTAGCCAAAATTACTGTTCTCCATACCAAACTGACGCAGCACTGTGATGGCATTTCTATAAAAATTAATATAAATTGTTATTAATTTGATTACAATCATAATATTCTATCGGTAAACTTGCTTGAAATGACAGTAGAACTCGCCGGACGGACAGACCAGCTTTTCACGCTGATTTCCGTACAACGAGATTACCATATTCTCCAGGGCATATCTCAAAGGCGACAGGGCGGCAACGAATCGCAGTCCCGATGGTATGTGGGTCAGAAGAATGAGGAAGCCCGAGAACATTAACATGAAGCACGTGGAGACGGCGCCAACGAAGGTTCCATTCTACAAAAAAAAGACCAGAGATTAAAAAATGATCGAGTTTTAGTTTTTTTTTTATTTTTAAATATTTGTAATTCTTTTTTTTAAATAATTTATTATTTATTATTTTTATTGAGCTTTAAATTTCAATTTAAATTTATAAATAATTTACTATTTTTAAAATTCAACTGTTGTCATTAAATAAATTAAACATAAATATTTTTAAATTATAGAAATTAGGCTTAATGTTATTCTTTTCTTTAATTTTTAATATATTTGATTTTTTTTTAATGCTTTCAGTTTAAATTAAAAATTGTATATATTATATTATTATTATATATTTTATATGAATGTTACTGAGTTGTATTTAAATTTTTAAAAGTTAACTGTTGTCATTAAATAAATAAAAAAAATAATGTTTAAGAAATTATAGAATCTAGATTTCATGTTACTTTTTTTTTAATTTAAAATTTTTTTATGCTTTCAGTTTAAATTTAAATTTATATATATTTTATATAAATGTAACTGAATTTGTAAAAATTTTTAAAAGTACACTGTTATCATAAATAAATAAAAATAAATTTTTAAAAATAAAAGAATATTAGCTTCGTTTTTTTTTAATTTTAAATTATTTTATTTCTTTTTTATCCTGTCAGCTTAAATTTTAATTTATATATTTTTTATTTTATGTAAATGAATTTTGTATACATTTTTGAAAGTCAACTATTGTCATTAAATAATTACAAAAAATAAATATTAAATATTTATGGAATTTTAGCTTAATGTTATTTTTTTTTTATCCTATCAGTTTGAATTTAAATGTATTTATAAATTATAAAAAAGTTACTAATTTTTAAAAGTCAACTGTGTTTAGTTATAGTCATTAGTCATTAAATAAATAGAAAAGTAAATGTTTTCCACTCACCACTGGGTTCAGAATAGTTCCCAAAAATACTCCCAGGCCATCGGCACAGATTGTTACCACAACTGCAGTCAGCAAATATTTGACAAATCGATCCATTTCGACAGGCTGATCCGTCATCAGATATCCAATAGTTATGTAGACCGTTGAGAAAATAATCTGAATAAAGGGTTCGAGTTTAGATTGTATTTCTTTTAATCAAAAGTGTTCTTTTTTCACTCAAATTTTATTTAAGATTCATAAATATAAGTTTGAGATCGTTTGACATAGCTTAAACTTTGTTCATTACAACGGCTAATAAGGCTTATAATTGTACAACTTAATTTTTTGAGGACATTTAAAAATCAGTTTGAAGTGAAACAAATTGTTAAACATTTTTCGAATTTGTTCCTGCTTTGGGATGAAATCTTTTATTTTCGTTTGCAAGATTTAACTGGTTTTCTATTTAGATTTTATTTTTTTTTTAAATTAAGATAAGTAAAGATAAGTAAATAATGTAATATAACTGAAATAAACTAAATCAATAAGAACTATGTAATTTAAAATTAATCGAGCATAGATTAAATATTTAATTATCATGTTTTCCAACAATGTGATTTTTTACTATCTTACGTGTAGTCTTTAGGCTTATCTATCGTGTTATCTATGTCTGTGGTCTTATCTGTAAGATACTCACATGAACTGGTGTAGATGTTATCATCGTAGCCACATAATAGGTTTTCAGTTTGTACCAATTGTTGAACGTTTCCTTTTTAATTATCTCAATTTCCAATGGATCTGCAAACAATCAGCTCAAGTTAATCAAAAGCAATTGAAATCTAACCAATGAATATCTTACAGCGCAATATGCCCGGCATTATAGTTGTGTACCAGAGATAAACACAGTGTATCATAATCATGCCCACATTCGATATTTGCTTCGTTGCATTGATGCCCGAATCGCCAAAGAAGAGTCCAATCATTATGGCGCTCAGTATGTGCATGCCCAGTTTTAGATAGGTCAAGGTCTATAAAAGTAGCAAATAGTCAATATAAAATAATATACTATCCTTTTATTTATTAATTTATTGAAAAGTACCTCTTAGTTTTCACTTTTTAATACTTAAATTCTTTTTATACTTTCAGTTATAATTTAAATTTTTTTTTTTTACTTCTAAAAATGAACTAAAAACACACTAATAAGAATTTTAAAATTAAAATTTAAAAATGATTAAAAGATTTAACATTTGTTTCATTAATTGTGAAAACTCAGATAAAATCCAATCAGTTAAAAAAGTATTTTTTATTGCTAAACAAATTAAATTTCTAATTTTGATTTTACATTTTTAAGCTGAAATTGGTTATAAACATAAATAAAATAAAAATATAAATTTGAGTCTTTCAAGTTTTATATTACAACTATAGTCTTAAATTTTAGTTCTTATGTGTGATCCCTGCCTTTAGGGGGGAAACCAGTTAAAGAGGCCGAAATTTTAGCGTTTTTTATAATTTTTTTTAACTGAGAAACTTAAGATTAAACTTGGAAGATAGTTAATTCCTATTTTAATCTACACATTTAAATTTTTTCGATTTGTTAGTTACATATCTTTTAAGAATATGAACCAAACTCTGGTTAAAAAATTTGAAAATTGAATGTTCTGGAGGTATTTGAACAAAATGTGATGTTTTTTATATAAATTTTTCTTCCTATCCTAAATAAAAAAAATATATTTTACTTAATAATATCGTTTTCATACTTGAAGAATGAATATTCACACAAATTTTCAGATCGATTCGTCAATAACTATTTGAGTTACAATTCCCGTAAGTTGAAAAAGTCGTTTCGAGAAAACGCATTGAAATTCTTGAATTTATGGAATAAACAAAAAAAGTTAATTTTTTGAACCATCTAAACTGGTTGCCCCCCTTAAAGCATGTTGTTTATTGTTATTTGCATTGTGAGATTATCTTACCCAATCTCTGAAGAACTGCAGATGACAACGTCCAATTAGCAGCCAGAGTCGCATCCATTCGGGCGGTGGATATGTGTGCTTAATGAGCTCCTTGGCTGATTCCACCTTTTGAAGCTGCACTTTGGGTTGCCCAGTCCCAGTTCCAGTTACAGTTTGTTGTCCCTGTCCCTTGACTTGTCCTTGGGTCTGGGATTCATTGAACTTGGCCACTTGGGCCTCAGTTGGTGGCTCATCCGCTTCCTCCTGCAGCAGCTGCTGAT
The DNA here is from genome assembly GCA_037043435.1 of Drosophila suboccidentalis. Lineage (NCBI taxonomy): Eukaryota > Metazoa > Arthropoda > Insecta > Diptera > Drosophilidae > Drosophila > Drosophila suboccidentalis. The sequence goes on along the minus strand of JBAMBK010000415.1, from coordinate 246,511 downwards.
CGTATCTCCAGCGCGTGTCTTTGGCACAGGCAATCAAGGCCTCCGTATGATCCTCAAAGTCACCATTCACGCATTCCAGCACTAAAAAAATGATATATAAATAAATAAATATTTATAATTTAAAAAACATAGCATTTTAAAACAGAAGAGTTGAACTTAATATGTTAAAAAAACTGTTAAATTGATTTTTTAAAGCAGAAATTTAAAGTAATTTTAAATATTTAAAAAGGCAAATATATTTTTAAGTTGGTTATATAAATCGTTATTTGAAATTTACTTTTCGGTTCAAGTTTTATAACAATAATAGAGATACTCATATTATGATAAAATATAAAAAAAGTAAGGAAAAATTATGGAAAATAAAGAAAAATAGTACATATACTTAAGACCAGGCATAAAAGCCCTAACCGAAATCATAACCGTTAACCGGTACTAACCGATTTAAACTGGTAACCGTAATTTAACTACCTAAACATAAAGCTCCGAAATTATTCAAATTGAAATAACCGTTTAATAACCGATTCATGCCTAACAGTAAGTTTCGATCAATCAATTTCAATCAATCATTAAATTAAATGTTGTTGTTAATGTGTTATCGTCGATTTTAAAACAAATTTTGTTTTATTTTTATTGAATTTGAATATAAATCTTATTGCACAGAAATACTTTTTTTGAAGTCAAAAAAATTTGGTTTAAATATTTATATATTTTTGTGAAAATTAAAAAAAAAATCTTTTTTTGTGAGCCAATATCATACCGGTATTTCGAAACCGAAACAAAAAGTAACCGGTAACTGTTATGAAACTGATATCCTAAGATATCGATAACCAATAACCGTAATGAGAACTTATTTGATATAGTTACTGAAACAATTATTCGTTTCGGTTTGATACTCTAGTTAAATTTGATTTCTTTAAACGAAAATTGGTAACAAAAATCTTTATTTTTTGGATAAAGACATATCTAGGATTTGTTTACTTACAGAAATCCGCTGGATTGTGATAGGCGGGACACTCGAGTCCGATCTGTTTGAGGAACATGACTGTGTTTTGGGGCGTGCCCTGGTAGGTGCATTGACCGGAACTTAGCACGTAGATCAGGTTGAACAGATTGTAGATATTTGTCGATGGCTGATGGATTGTGCACACAATGGTGCGACCCTCGTTGGCCAGAGAACGCAACAGTTGTATGGTATCAAAGGAGGATGAACTGTCCAGTCCCCTGCAGTGAAAATGATTTCAATTTCAAGGTTAACATTTGACTCATCAACTTGAACTGGTTTTTGCCTTGGATTCATCTCTTTATATGGCTTATTAATGTGAGACTTACGTTGTGGGCTCGTCTAAAAATAGCACTGCTGGATTGTCTATCAGCTCTAGGGCAATGGATAGACGCTTCTTCTGGCCACCGCTCAGCTTGGAGCATCTCGTCTGTTTCGCTGTCGTTAGCTTAAATGTGCTCAGCAAGTGATCTATCTGCAAGGTTCATTAATTCATTTAACCTATAAGAATGCTTAAAACTAACTCAATTAAATATATTCACAGTTTAATAAGCTTTAAGCTTCTTAACGATGTTTAATCTATTTATTTAATCTATTTGATCAGTTAAAGCTTTCAATAATTTAAAAAAAACCTTTAAAGGCTGTTAAAGCTGTTTACAGTTCTTAAGCTTTTTTTAAGCTTTTTAATATTGTTACTCTTTCTTAGAGCTGTTTAAATAAAAGAATTTCTAAAGCTCTCAAAGGCAGCTAAAGCTACTTAATGTTATTAAAGCATTTTAGTTAGTCTGATTAGTAATTTGGAATGCTTTTAGAAGCTTTATTTGATCAATTCTCAAATTCTTAAAGTTTCTAAAAGCGGCCAATAATAGTTTAAAAAAATAGTTTTTAAAATGTTCAATGTTCGTAAAGTGATTTATTTTTAAAGTTAAAGCCTGATTAACCATTTTGAAAGCTCGTCAAGCTTTTAGAAGCTTCCTCTGATCAATTCTTATATTCCTAAAGTTTTTAATAGCGGGCAGTACAGTCTTTAATAGTTTTTAAAGAATGTTAAATGTTCGCAAAGGAATTAATTTTCAAAGTTAAGGTCTGATTAATGATTTTGTAAGCTCGTTAAGCTTTTAGAAGCTTTCTCTGCTCAGTTCTTAAAGTTTCTGAAAGCGGCCAATACAGTTTTTAATAGTTATTAAAGAATTTTAAGTCTTCGTAAGAAATTCGGATAGAAACTAATTTTCAAAAAGCTATTAAAGCTTGCTAAGCTTTCAAAAACTATCACTGATCACTTCTCAATTTCTAAAAAGTTTCTCAAAGCGGTCAAGGCTGTCTATAATAGTTTTTACAAAATATTAAATCTCCGAAAAGTGATTAATTTTCCAAAAGCTTCGTAAAGCTGCCTCTGATACATTCTTAACTATTTGAAAAGCTTTCGTCTTACCAAAATGCGTTTCTCCTTCATGTTGACACAGTTGTTGGATATTTTGAGGGTCGCTGCCAGCAGCATTGTTTCCTCCACGGTAAAACATGGATAGAAATGATCATCCTGCATAATGTAACCGCACAATTTGCGGGCCTTGCCAATTTCGATGGTGCCCGTAACGCCGGTTTTGGTGAGACCGGTTAGAATATTCATCAGACTAGATTTGCCGGCGCCCGATGGGCCCATGATGGCCGTCAGTTCGCCCGACTTGAATGTGCCCGTAATGCCCTTCAGCACCGACTTCTTTTCTGCAATAATTAATTATCAGAAACAAAACAAAAAATACAAAAGATATTTCAAGAATTTTTCGAAAATACGTTCAAATGCTTTGTGGGTTAATGAGATACAGTTTTGAGTGTGAGATACTGGCTTTAATTATGCGTGAACTTGTAACTATTTTTTTTTTTCAATTTTGATTACAAACCTTTTTGCTTGGCCGCATTAACCTGATAGACGAGATCTTCAAAGTGTATATCGATGCCATAAACGTTCTTTAACAATTTGCTGCTATCCATTTTGTTGTAAAAACTTTATAACTTTTGTTCACTGCAAATTATTTGCAATTTTGTAAATTGTTCTATTTAATTGTGGTTTTTGTTTCAGTTCGTTTGGCAATTGTTGCTCAAGACTTTTAATTCATTTTTATTTTGTTTAGTTAAGTTTTTATTTAAGGTCTGTTGCACAATATTGTTGCGGCTCATTCAAGGCAAAAACATTTACATAAATGTTTAATTGCAACGACTACAAGAAAAGGAGGGAAATTAAAGTTATGACAAAAGCCAAGTAATTGGAGCGAAAACTGTGTGCCAAGATCATGAACTGCTGAACCATTGCACAAGCCACTCAGACACACAACCACTCAACCACTGAACCACTGAGCCACTGAATCGTAGACTGAAGAAAATCAGCTGTGAACTGCGGAAGCAGCAACAACTCAATGAAGCCAACTGCGACGCTGACTGCGACGCGGACAGCGACGGCGACTGAGCGAAGACAGAAACAAAAACAAAAACAAATTCCAATAAATTAAATAACAACAATGACAATAGGGCAATATCAATTTGATTTTGGCAATGCAAAACGCGTCGTCCCAAAAAGTCAACAATCGAGCGACGTTCAACAAATGAATATCAAAAAAAATACAAAAATCAGATTTATATTTTCAAGTTTAAGCCCGGGTCGTAGACATTATCGGGCGAAAAGAACCGACAACTAGCCATTAAAAAAATGCTTGTGAATCAACAAATCAACGACAACAACGCAGCGTAAAAATAATTATGAAAAAATAATAAAAAATATGTATATAAAAAAAAATATTAAGAAGTGGTTCATAGAAAGAGCAAAAACAGCAAACGACCTTCCCAAAAGAGGCTCAAAAATAAATATAATAAAATATAAGAAGAGTTTTTTATGAGTTCTGTAAATAACATGAACAAACAAATATCAAGCGTACACAAAGATAGAGTGTATTCAGTAGTGTATTTAGAACACCGAGTTCTGTGTACTTTACTTTCAGAAAATTCTATATATTTAACAATTTTCTTGATCAGACAACACATTTATAATACTTAATTTTGTGCAAATTGAAATTTACTACTGTGGGCAAAAAGTACCGGGAATTTTAAATTTAAAAAATTTTGGGATTCCAATCGGAAAAAATGTTTGTACTTTTAGGTTGGCACTACTATCGTTAACATCTGTGCAAAATTATACGTTAAAATATTCATTAGTGTTTAAGTTACGATTAGTTTTGTACGACGCCAAATATGCATTTGGCGATTTTTGTGCCAAAAAACGGTCAATTTCATCGAAAAAAGCTCCGCGTGGAAGTGTGTGAAACAATGTTTTCTGACTATCAGGATATTATAAAACGCATTATTACGGGCGATGAGACTTGGATCTACGCTTACGACATGGAAACTACCGATCAATCGAGCGAATATCGGCAAAAGGTGGGCCGAGACCGAAAAAATCGCGTCAAATTCGCTCAAAAATCAAGGTCATGTTGACAGTTTTTTTGGATTATCGTGTTGTAGTTCATTATGAATTCCTTCCGACCGACCAAACTGTTAACAAGGAATATTTTTTGAGCGATATGCGTCGTTTGCACGAAGCTATGCGTAAAAAGAGGCCAGAACTATGGGCTGACAACTCATGGTTCTTGCAACATGATAATGCGCCCTCTCATACTGCCCCTGTTCTATGTGTTCTAACTCGACCAAAATTGTCCCGCAGCTACTTTTTTCGCCTGATTTATCTTTGTGTGACTTCTGGCTATTTTCTAAGCTCAAAAGACCTCTCCGAGGACATCGCTTCGGGTCGATTGAGGAGATTCAATCAAAATCGCCAAATGCACATTTGGCGTCGTACAAAACTAATCGTAACTTATTCACTAATGAATATTTTAACGCATAATTTTGCACAGATGTTAATGATAGTAGTGCCAACCTAAAAGTACAAACATTTTTTCCAATTGGAATCCCAACATTTTTTAAATTTAAAATTCCCGGTACTTTTTGCCCACAGTAGTAGTTATTTCTAATCTTTCTTTCATGAAATTTGTCTTTGACAAACATTTACATATAATTTTATTACTTCAAAAGAACTTTTCTATTTCGGAATTTTAAACTCTTTTATTTTAATCCTAACAAAATGCGACTTTTTTTTAAGTTTTACTTTATTTAATTTAGTTGAACTTATCTATAACAATGTTATTTTATCGGATATTTTGAATTTGTGTGTTTTATTGAAATAAAAGAAATTGTATGCCTCTCTAAAACAAGTTTCTCTGTTATCTTTATTTTTTACTTTCCTTATATATTCCCTTATATATTCCTTATATATTCCCAATCAAGTTTCTATATTACGAATTCATTCCCAGTGGGCTAAGAATCTAGTTTGCAAAATGATGTCAGAAAGTAACTTGATACTAATTTAACACCTGTCAATGAGGTAACCTGTAGTCAGGTAATGTTTAGAGGATTCTGAATTGATATCAAATTGAAATTAGTTTTATTGTTATTTTTGGATATTTTTGTGGTTTAAAAAATTTAAAATTTCAATTGAAAATATTAAATAAAAGATGCAAAATATGTTATAGAATTATTTTCTTAATGGAGCTCAACAAATAAATATTTTTATTTATTGGTTTCAAATTGTTTTTATGCTTTGAAGAATCTATCTTTTGTTTTTATGACATGAAATAAAAATTAATTTTATTGTTATTTTTGAGAATTAGTTTGAGGTACATTTAAAATAAAATTTAATTGTTTAATCAAGGACGCAATAAATTTAAATTTAAAATTGTTTTTTTTTTTATTATTTAAATATTTTTTGTACTTCTTATTAATTTTTCTTTCACCAACTGTGTTTCATTATACAAAAATTCAAAGTATTGTATTTTAAATATATTCAAATAATATAAGTTATGTATTTCTTAATAACATTAATAATATTTGATGTGCTTGTTTTTATTTTGTTTTTAATTTTTGCAAGTATTCTATATATAGTACTTATATTCATTGCCAAGTTGCCTTCAATAGCTAAGCAACCTCAACTGAACCATTTGCTGAGGCAATCAAAATATGCCGCATAGAAGAACAAGATACTGAAGATGATGAAGAATTGTAGATCAGATAAAAAACAACGACTAACACTAGACAACTCAAAAACAACAAAACAAAAAAAACACATTTGTTTGATTGTCAAACACAAATCAAACAAAGAATAAATAGCACAAATTGCGAAACTCAAAGACACAACAAACTGAAAATGGTCAAAAAAGAACCGTCAAGTCAAGTGCGTTGTTGTTGTTGTTGTTGTCGTCGTCGCGGTTGTTGCAACCAAGTGGACGGTGGAAGGGGCACGTTTTTTCTACAGGTAACAACACCTGCTGAAGTAGCGCTTAATTGTTGACGGTTCGGCGACCGTCGAACTTAAACAAAAAAAAAAAACCCGCGAAAAGTGAATCTGAAGTAGACCTGCCCCTAACCCCCCTCCCCTTCCCCCCTCGGCCCCCTCTTCCTCTACATTTGATTCTTGTTTTAGCTTTTGACTTTGCATTTTTTCATTTGTTTTGTTGTCGTTTCTTGGTTTCTTTACAACGTTTGCGCAATGAAATTCCTTCCTTTGAATGACAGGCCGCAGCCTCAGACTGGCTTCAGAATACTTTTTATTACTACGTGACCATTGAATTAATGGCTTAAGAGATTATTACTATTACTATTATTATTATTTTGCGTATTCTTGATTCTTATGAAAAGCCTTTCAGAAGCTGTCAACAGCATTGATGGAAACAATAAGATGACAATCAGAATTCGTATTTTTATACACATTTATATACCCAGCGAAAAGTTCTCTAAAATTTTTCATAACTCTTTTGATTTAGCGTTAACTATGGAATTAGTTTAAATAAAATGTCGGCACTTTTAAAGAAACAAAATATATACGAATAAAATAAATTTAAATATTTTTTACTTAAATATAAAATGCCATAAAATTTTTATTAAATAGTAAACTTTATCATTTTAAAATATTTCATAGTTAAAATAAAATATACTTCAATTAAATTAAAGTTTTATAAAAATCAGATTTTAGTATTAAATATAAAAAGCCATCAATGTTAGTAAAATTAGTAAATTTTGTTATTTAAAATATTTCATATACAAAATTTAAAGATTAAAATCAGCATTTAAATTTAATATTCAATTATTACTTTAACTAATTTTATACAATTAAAATGTATACAATTTAATATGGAAATAAATATGATTTAATTATGTACTAAATATTGCATATTTAATTTTAAGTGTTCTCTTAGTTAAATTAAAGTATTTCATTAATTTCATAAAATATATTTCAATTAAATTAAAGTTTTATAAAAATTAGATTTTAGTATTAAATATAAAAAGCCATCAATGTTAGTAAAATAAGTAAATTTTTTTATTTAAAATATTTCATATACAAAATTTAAAGATTTAAATCAGCATTTAAATTTAATATTCAATTATTACTTTAACTAATTTTATACAATTAAATTAGATAAAATTTAATATGAAAATAAATATGATTTAATGGTGTTCTAAACTTTGCATATTTAATTTTAAGTGTTCTTTTAGTTAAATTAAGGTATTTCATTAATTTCATAAAATATATTTCAATTAAATAGTTTAATAAAATAGTAAACTTTTTCATTTAAAAGTATTTCATATATTCAATTTAAATTCTGATTTTAGTCTTTTTTTTTATCAATTATTACTTTAATTAATTTTATACAATTAAATTATATACATTATAAAATTGAAATTTATGAAAATAAATATGATTTAATGGTCTACTAAATATTGCATATTTAATTTTAAGTTTTCTCTTAGTTAATTTAAAGTATTTCATTAATTTTCAAACGTTTTCTTTTTGCCTAAATGTAGTCTGGATAAATCAAATGCGCATGAATTTAGTTTAATAACGCATTTCTTTCTTTCTGTGTATTTCAACTTGCAAATGAGGACAGGTGAACTATCCCAGTACAAGAAGGTATATAACCATTCCAAGTATAAATATGTCAATGTATGTCTGTGAACTGTCTTTCAGCTGTTGAGCTGAAGTCCGTAAATAATAACAAATGCTATAATATATGAACCTTGGGAACACAAACACTTGACTACTGGTTATAAGGCGGGAAAAAAAGCCACTGGCTATCAATTAAATTGAATTGTAAGCTGAATTTACATATATTTGATAGTAGATAATTACAGGCTAACTGCATAACTTTAAGCTATTTTATTACATTCAAGTTCCAATCAACAACCAGAAATATTAGATTTTATATGCAACTTGTATACTCAATACATATATAATTTAACGAATGAAATGAGCAATTTTGAAGAAAAATTTAAATTTAAGATATTTTATATAATTAAAAAATTGTTTTGTGAACAGTTTGGAACTGTGCATTTTTTCAGAAATACGATAAAAGTCATCTTTATAGAATCTTGAAATGAAATCAACAGATTCAATTTAAGTGAAGATCATAGCCTGTAAAATTTTCCAAAAGTAAACAGACATAACTTTATTGAACTCAGAAACTAAAATAGCTAGAACCATGAAATTTACTACGCAGATTAATGAATATCTCAAATGCCAAAAGCTCTATAAACAATTGAGCTAGTTGCTATTTTTGCTTGAAAATGCCGAAAGTAAACAACATTCGGAAGAAGTGTAAACAAAAGAAATGTGAAATCAGAAAGATTTTTACGAGCCATGAGGCACTTAAAACAAATCATAATCATAATCATGAGTTGTATAAGTTTAATTCCATTGTGGATCTATCAAGCGTCAAGGTTGTAGGCGAATTTATAATCAGCTTTCAACACTCGGAATTGAAATTGAAATTGAAATTGGACTTAAACTGCGGCACGTGTGAATAATCTTTGTGGGTGAGAATAATCTTTTATTAGACCGAGCTTGAGTGTGTAATTGAATTCAATTCAACTGAGATGCTGTAACTGACCCAATGTGATTAGGAAAATGTTGGAAAATGTTTCATAATTCGCTTTTTGGGTTCAGTACTTATTTAAATTCTATCTCTAAATGGTTTCAACATTTGTCAATATTACAAAACACCTTGCAAAATCGAAAAATTGCAATTGCAACTCAGCAAAATCAAGTTTTTGTACTTTAATAATCTTTTTTAATTTTTGTAAAGCGTTGCAAATTTTTTTATTAACAACGTTCAACGACCCTCAAATCCATTTCCATGTCATATCAGAAGTTGCGCCACAAGTTCTTGGCTTAAAATATTTAAAAAAAAAAAACATATTGAAATTTAAATTAAAACTTCAATCAGCTTAAACTGAGCCAATTAGTGCCAAGTAGGGCATAAAAATCAACGAAACTGTTCAGTAATAAAGTGTAAATATTGAATTTACACCATTTTTATGATTTTTTTTTTTAATCTTTAAGTTCAATAAAATTAGCAACGTTTTACAGGAAGTGTTAAGATATAAATTTAAAATTTTTTTTTAAATATATTTGACTTGTCTTTACTAAAGACTAAGTAATTGATTTTTGACGCATAGAATACATTTTAAGAAATGGAAAAAGATGGTTTTTCACTTAGAAGAATGAGTTTGGAATTTTGGAAAAAATATTGCCATTAATTCATGCAATATTTTCATTGTTTTTAGTTCAGTTTTAGACAGGGATCGTAACGATTATAAAGTTTTCTGAAAAAAGTTATTTCTTGACATTTATAACTTTAAAAAATTAAAACTTATTACCCAATTTGTATTTAAGTGTTAAATTATGATTTTAAATAAAAATTGAAAAATAACTTTTATACTATGATTTTTAAATACAAATTGAATTGAATTTAAAAAAACTTATTTCTTGACTTAATACCATAAATCTTATTGAAGTGTTAAATTTTGATTTTTAAATACAAATTGAAAAAAACTTTTATTTGTGATTTTTATAATAAACTTTAAAAAATTAAAACTTCTTTCCCAATTTTTGTTTAAGTGTTAAATTATGATTTTAAATAAAAATTGAAAAATAACTTTTATACTATGATTTTTAAATACAAATTGAATTGAATTGAAAAAAAGTTATTTCTTGACTTTTAATAAAAAAAGTAACTTTCAAAAATTAAAACTTATTTCCCAATTTTTATTTCAAAGTTATAACAGAACTCTTATTTAAGAGTTAAATTATGATTTTTAAATAAAAATTGAAAAATAACTTTTATATCTTTTATTTTTATGATATGAAATTAAAATAAATTTTATTTCTTATTGCATATAAAATTGTTTTTATTATCATAAAAATATTTCTATTTTTATTTTAATATTTTTTTTATTTTTCTTTCACTAATGTTTCATTATACAAAAATTCAAAGTATTGTATTTTAAATATATTCAAATAATATTATATTATATTCGCAATTTTTATCTCAAAGTTATTCCATAACTCTAATTTAAGCGTTAAATTATGAATTGAAAAATAACTTTAATTTTTGATTTTTAAATAAAAAATGGAAAATAAAAGTTTATCCAGTTTCTGCCAACACTTATTTGCGATCCCTGCTTTTCAAAAGCATTCTAACTAAATATTTAATATTTAATTAATTTAATAATGACTGAAACACATGCCGCAATTATTAATAACTACCTAACTGGGAGTATAAAAATGTAGCCTCGAGAGGGCGCAAATTAATTATCCACTTAGCGAAACTCTGACAATATCAAAAAATTCCCGGACAAACGACTATTTGTTTTATATAAAGGTAAGTTACGGGCAAACAGCTCAACAGGTTGCTTTCGGGCCCAACCCTTAGAGCCACAACCTTTTGACTCATTGCGGGATTGGGATTGGGATGTATTTTCAGTGTCCGATATATGTAATTTGTATGCCACGAAAGATAAGAGAGTAGAAAAAACTCACACCCAGCTGCTTCTGTTTCCATTTGTGTTTTGTTTTTGTGTGTATCTATGATATAAGCATATATAAGACTCTATATACATATGGGTGTCTGTTTGGATTGTATGCAAACCGGAGCGTATTGCATTACAAATTGTATTGTAGTTTTCCACGCCCTCGAGTCTGAGTATGTTGTCTGATAATAATGATAATGATGATGATAATGATGTTGGGACCGAGGACCAAGTCTATGTTGGGTGATATCATCAACGCGATTTGGCAACAATAATCGTATGGCCAATAAAATCTAAATAAATATGCTTTCTTTGCCCAAAGGAAACTCATTAAAATTGAACAAATACACAAAGAGAGAGAGAGAAAGATAGACAGAGAGGGAGAGGGGGAGAAAAATAGAAATAATTGCGGTTGATAAAACAATGAACATGCCATCTGGCTGGCGTATGGGGCGTATGCGTAATATGCGCAAATATATTATGATATATTTCCCATATTGTGAAAAAGAAAAGCAAATGCTGAACTTTGATCTACAAAGAATGTGTGTGTATGTGTGTGTGTGTTTGCTCCATATTCAATATAGATGCCAAGGCAAAATTCAAAATTCAAGAAACCGAAAGTTACACAAATCAAATTCAATTAAATTGTGCATATTAATTGTGTTCGAAACTTGAGCTTGGATATTCAATTCATTTCAATTCAATTCAAGTCAAAAATGCAGAATGTATCCAAAATATATATACCGAGTACTCGAAATTATTCACAAATACACTTCCTACACGGTTTTCTTGCTGCTTTACGAACTTGGCCACGATTCTTCTGGCGAAAATAACACGAATTTGCACACAATTTTTTTCTGTTTATTTATAAAAGTCGAAAATATATATATTTATATATATAATTTTTGGATTTGTAACACGCGCAACACATACAGTGTATTTATGAGTCTTGTGTGTGTTTGAATTAAAAACGTTTTTTGTGCGTTTGAGTAACTCAAAAAAACACTTCCGAATCGCTCGAAATGCGGCGCGAGACTGAGACTAAAACTGAGACTGGGTCGACTTTCAATTCAACTCAACCGACTGTCGACAGACATCACGACATCACTCGGAATTGAACGGAACGGAACGGAGCGCTAAATAGTTTCTGTTTCTGTTTCTGAAGCATTTTGTACGGGGTCTCTGATATCGCATATGTATATACATTTGTATATTTAGATATCTTTATGTATTCTTTTTCGAGAGCGCACAGAACCGTCGCTCATTGTTTTCTAATGTTTATTAATAAAAGGAAAAAGAATGTATAACAAATTGCAACTGAGAACAGAAAGCAGAACAAGATCTTGAGAGCTTGAGCGAAATGTTTCTGTTTTCGGGATTTCTTTCTATTCTCTATACCCTTGCAGAGGGCATTTTAATTTGAACACGAAATGAGTAACTCCGATTCCTTATCTTTAACATAATTTAATTATATTTTTATACTTAAACTGTTTGATCGCCATAGGAACGAGCGATCGAAAATCAAACTTGGGCTGTAAAATTATCATGTTTTTTGAGATATAATATATTAACGAATGTTTGACTGTTTTATACTTTTATAGCTACAATAAACGAACAATTATAGAAACTACAAATTTTATTTTTTAATTTTAAGTTTAATATTTAAGTTAATTCTTTCTTAATTTGTACTTAATACATGCGCAGCTTTTTATCATATTATTCAATAATCGTTTCGAAATGTGCAATATGACTTTCGTTTCTATTATTTGTTCCATCACTGTATAGCGATATTATTTTCGATAGTTTTCGATAGTGTGTTAATTTGAACAAATATATATGTATGCTAAATTCCAAAAATTTTAAATTTGAATTTAAAATTCCAACAAAATTTTAAAATTGTTTTAAATTTAAGTTTTATAAATGTAAAAAAAAAAATGTACTTCATTTTGTATGTTAAACAATAAAATTAGACAATTTTATTATGTCCATTTCCGTATCGCTACCCCTTATTTTTCGAATAAAATAAGGAGCTTATCCATGTCACAGAAGTATTTAACTATAAAGTCCGCATTAAGTGTTATAAAAAACTATCGACCACTATCGATAGTGCAGGCCTGCCATCGATGGCGGCTCGATAGCGCTTGACCATCGATAGTGCCGATAGTCGCATCGATAGTTCTACTGTATATCTTACAGCTGCCATACTAACGATCGCTTGAAAGTTTAGTAGTTTTTTGATCAAATTTCGTTTAAATCTATCAAGTATATCATATAGCTTGCTAGTTTAATAATTTTATTTACTTTTTGAATTGCAAATTGTGATTCTAAAAATTTTGTTATACATGCTGATCATAAGCTTCACAGCAAGGGTATCATATATGCGGTGTGTGAAAGGTAACATTTTATACATTTCATTAATTTTATATTTTGTGATTCTCTCAAGTGATTCGTGGCGTATAAATCTCCATACAGTAGCTTCCATCCGGGCTGATTTTTCGATCGTATTCCCTTCATGTGTGTATTCTCAATGAATAATGCAGACTGTGCAGTTAACTCTGACCAGTTAAACTTGTTAACAGTTAACCGACTAACTCAACACGGTCCAATAGTCTGGGACAATGTGCAAATAACATCGAAGTATTCAGACAACTCAATAATACTCAAATGCCAATAATAATGGTTGAATTATCTAGTTAGTTAGTCAGTTAGTTAGTTAGTTAGTGTTAGTGTTCTAGTTGACTTGTGTTAAATTTGCTAAATTACGAGTATTTATATTTCTATTTAATTGCTTTGTTATTCTGGATATTATCAAATAGTTGAAATTTCTGTATTGATATTTATGCTCTATAAATTGTCTCGTTAGTTTTCCTTTCACTCTCTTTTCAGCATATGTATAATACTATTTTATTATATATCAGATCATACTTCCAATCTTTCTCCCAAATGCTTGTCTTCCCTTTTCTGTCTCTAATTCTTTAGCAATACATAAAAACTTGGTGTGTGTCAAGAATCGCCAGACGATAGGTAATTTCATTTAATTGATTGCCATTTAGAAAGATAATTTCCAGTTAAATGCTAAAATCAACCTTTGGCTCTACACGATTTGCGTTATGAATCAGCTTAACTATAGTACTTAATTGCTATAGAACATCTTCAATTAGCTATTCAGACGGCCCTTGAAACACATGTTAATTCAAGTATCGAATAAGTAAGTATCGATGAGTAAAAGTTAAGTTAAGTTAAGTTTATCATCATGAATCTGATTAATATGGCTAATGGCTTTTCGAATGACGCTGGAATATTGCCAGCTAATTATTTATTGTACGATCTTATCTGTTTTGTTTTGGCTGTCATTATCTTATCAGCAGCGAACATAATTAAATATTTAACATACTGAACCCCTTAATAAATAGATAATACTTCTGCATATTGGAATTTATTATGCAGTCGCCATTGCGTGCGATAAAAATATTGAATATTTGCATATTAAGGCTATTGAATGTTCTGTTATTATCCATACTTTGTATTAAATTTATGTTCTTCTTCTCCATAAACTTAATTAGTTTAATAGTTGTGCTTATACAACTTGGTACACGTGTTTTTTATTGCCACATTATTTTTAATGAAGTTAATATCTAGTAATTTCTAAACACAACTAGTTAAATAGTTGAAATAATTAGAATAAACTTCTAAATTTTCTATGCAGCATGGAATCTATTTTTATAGATTTTTATTACAATCTATGAATCGTTAAAATAGTTGCGGATACTTAGAAAATTTGGTAATTTTCTTATCTTTGCGGCAACTCTTAAAAAAAAAAATAAAATTGTATTGAATAGAGGACATTTTATAATGAATTTAGGTGAAAGAATTTTTAGGAAGTCTTTTCTACTTTTTTTTTAATTGAATTTTGAAATTTTAATGTAAAATACATGAAAAGCCCAAAAACAACCCTGTAAAAACACAAAAAGAAAAAAACAAATAGAAAAACTGAAAGAAAATTTCAAAATTCAATTAAAAAAAAAGTAGCAGAGACTCCAAAAAATTCTTTCACCATAAAATGCCCTCTTTTTAATAATATACATATAAATATTTTTTAAGAGTTTCCGCATAGATAAGAAAATTACCGAAAATTTTAATTTTGATATAAAATATTTTTGTATAAAATAGAATTGATCTTTATAATCTTTTGATATCAATTAAGTTAAAACTTGTGAAGTTTTTCAACAAGGCAAAACATTTAATGTGGAATTATAATTGACTTTTAATTAAAAATATGTGCTAAATTTTTGACAGATTTGGACTTGGACATGTTCAGATAATTCCAAAATTGTTTCATTACTTATATTTATATTAAGATTGTTGATGAATGAAGAAAAGAATTTAATTCTTTACTTTTTGACAGAATTTGAGCAGCATTAAGTATGATTGATAAAGGTTATATTTGCTCTCTATCTTTGAGAGATTTTGATTAAAATATTATTTATTTATTTATTTAAAAGTAGTTGACATTTTAATATTTTGTTAATTTTGGCTTACAACCTTTCTAGAAATTTCCAAGTGCTGGAAGGTTCTCTTGAAAAATAACAAAATTCGTCACTTCGTCAAAAAATAAAAGCGAAATAATTTGAAATTGAATATGAAACCTGTTGCTAACTAAAGATGGGAATGAATAAAACAATACATTTGGCTAGACATACTCGTAGTTGTAGTCAATGAGAGTTTGAGTTGTGTCAACTCGATACAATAAAGCTGTGTGTGTGTGTGTGTGTGTATGAATTAATATAAACAACAACAATAATAATGAAAAAAAAAAACAGCTCGGAACAGTGTTGGCAATTTCACTACAAACATGCGATCGGAAACGCTTTTGACATTGACATTGAAACCGAATACCGAACGAATCGAACACCGCGCAGAGAGAAACAACAACAACAGTAACAACAACAGTTTTGACTTCCCAAACAACAACGACAACAACCGGCTGGCCTTCTTTGTATAGTAATCAAACAACAACCACAACAACAACAACGCCTAACAGGCTTTGGTAGTGCGACTGTTAGCCACAATAAATATGATACAACGAGTATCATATCATATACCCTGCTACCCGCTACCCTCTAGCCGCATCCCCTGAGCCGCATACTTTGAGCCGGCATTTGTTTGCGGGGGAGAGCTTGGCAAAAATTAAAAAATAATAAAAAGCATAGAGACTGAAAGGTACTCGACTGTAGAATACCCTGTGCACATTACATCCAAACTCGATCATAATGTAAAAGTCAATAGAAAATTGCGAATCTGTGAGTTTGATTGAGATATCTTAAGCAGCAAAAAAAGCTTTTCATTCTAAATCAGTCGTGTCCAAACTCACACAATCAAACATAGCAGCGAAAAACAAAGTCAACAAAAAGTTTTACTGCTTTACACCGAAAAAATGAAATGAATGCATATACGAACTGTCGCATCGTTACAGTTGGCAGCGTAAAGAGAGCAAGGCATTAGTTGCAGTGTATGCTAAAAGTCTAGCGCTGTAAGATCTCTTCTTATTGAACGCAGCTCAGCGACTGACATCAAAAAGGATCAGCCGATCAGATGCTTCGTGAGAGAACAAAAAGCCGAAGAGGCGCATCGTAAGAGAGCAAGCCGCCGAGCGTGCTATTTATAGAAAACGCATATTCTCTATCTCTGTACGTGTGTCGGCTGCGACGCCGGCAGAATTATGAGCTCCTATCCCATGGAATAGGCTTTTGGTACTTTGGGCACCACTGTTCTCAGACGGACATGTCTAAATCGACTCGGCTGTTGATGCTGATCAAAAATATATATTTTCTGCCTGTTATATAAATTTCACAAAACCATTATACCCCTTACTGCACATTTTGAATGTGCACAGGGTATAAATAAAAAAGCGAAACGAAATGTCGTCACGATTTGTCAGTTACAGTTGAGTGAACTCGCGATCTTAACTCAACTAACATTTCAATGAACTGCAACATCAAACAAACAACAAAAAAACATATAAACAAATCAACGGATGAAATAGTTCTCTCTCAATTCATGTTTAACTTGGATTAGTTATAAACGCATTATTATTATAACCATGAGTTTCTTGAGATGAGAATCCAATTAATCACTTGGTTTTTTTTATGCAAGTGATTTAACTTATTTAGTATAATTTTGAAACAAAACAGATCTACATAAATAGTTCTCTCTCTCTCTCTCTCTATCAAGTTTAACTTATGTTAGTTATTATAATCTCATTATTATTATAACCATGAGTTTCTGAAATGAGAATTAAATTCAACACTTGTCTTTTTATGTACATATGTGATTTATTTGGCTATGGTTTGGTTTTGAACTGTTGTGTATAATAGATTTAATGGATCGTTGAATCTTTAACTGAACATGGAGGACAACTAGCACATTTCAGGGGCTTGACAAGGCAATCAATCTGTATTATGTACACATCTCTGACGATGCTAATTTCAAACAGAACATGAACATGAAAATCTTATCAATCGCAAGTTTCTACACTGATAAAGAAATGTTTAGTTTCTCGCACTTTTCTTAGTCAAAAATTCGATGTTTTGAGATAACCTTTCGGATCTTTCGTCGAAAAAATGCGTAGTACTTTTCTTATTTTTCAAAAAATTAAATTTTTTTTGTTTTTTTAATATTTATATTTGTTTTGTAATGTAATATGTGATAATTGTGTGCTCTTCTCCATTGTATACCTCTCTCATTGGATCAGAGATCTTTCATGAGTTTTTTAACTTCAATATTTTTCATTGACTTCATTGGATTTTTCTGGGTTTTCCGCAAAACTTGCTTCAAAATTGGATCAATTATAATTTCTTGCATACCACAGACTTAACTTAAATTTTTCTTCTTTTCAGTCAATAACATGAACTTTAAATTTATTAAATATTCTTACTTTATTTTAAGTCTTAGTTTAATTGTCAAAATTAGTTTGTGTTTAGTTAAATATTGAAGACATTTACAACACTGTAAGTGATTTTAAACTGCATTCCAATTAGAAAATTCATCGAAAACTTGTGTAAATACGTTAAAATCGTATAAACTAGTTTTAATTCGTTTAGCCGATAAATTAGAACAGAGATTTATTGCTGACATAAATGAATACGTTCAAAAACAGAATTATTATATATGTGTATTTATATTATATTTATTGCCGTTCACTGAAAATTGAATCACTTTTACTTTTAAACTTGGCTGCCTTATCGAGTGTCAAATGATGTGACATAATTGTCTCTCAAGTGTCTCTCAAGTGTCTCTCAAGTGTCTCTAATGTCTCTGAGCGATTGTTGGGCTGTTCACATTTTGATGGGCGATTAGAAGCACGACAATTCAATTACGTATACGTGGAGATAATTCCAATGTAGGCTTCAAAGAACAACCAGATATATGTGCATATAATATTCTATTCTATTCTTTTCTCTTATTCGCATGACAGTCACGTTTTTTTGTTGTAACTAATTTATATGATTTAACGATCTTTTTGGGATTAATGTGTTTGTAATTGTTTAAAGTTCACTTACCTCTTCTGCCGAATTTGCCGACTTTCACATCGTAGCTGAGATCCTTGAATAGAATTTGGGGTGCATATAATCCTACGCCATATTCCATATTTCTCGTAACCAACTGTTGTTGTATATTTAGTGCCTATAAGAGACATAGATGGATATAAATATACAAAGGTATTTTATTGCCATCATAATTCACTCAAGCTGCGTAAAACACATGCTCATTTCATTAAACATCTCTTTATTTTCATATATTATATTTAATTGAACAATTTAATGCTAGATTTTGTTTTAATATTTATTTGAAAGGTCTTGGGTTTATCATTTCTTTTAGTCGAAAATAAAAGCTTTTGAAATAAGCAAATCAAATCGGATGACGAACTGAACTTTATTGACCTCTGATAGTATTTTTTGTTGTATTCAGATTCATTCTAAAATTGCGTCAACGCGCGTGGAATTTAATAACTTTTCAACTTTATCAACAGAGCAAAATGGATGAGAGTTAAGCTCAAACATCAGCAAAATAATATTCACGATTTGTTTGGCCTATCGCAATATTATAATTAGATATAAATATTATAAATTAAATATTATTTATTACAAAGACAAAGACAGAAATAAAATAAATAACAATTAATTTTGGTCTCCATGCATTTTTTGTTTTACCAACATTTTATATTTTAGACAAATTTTTATTTTATATTAAAAAGAGCTCTAGAAAACATTCAGGCCTGTTCCGGTTTTCACTTTTTATTTTTTAGCATTTATAGATATGCAGTTATTCACTTTGAATTTAGGCTAAGTGTTTGAAATTATCGTTTTTCGCTTTATCGGACTTAAACACATCAACTCAAAGTGAAATCAGTCCGCTGAATATAGCCGAAATGATATTAGAGCAGGTTAAAGAATTTCAATTCCGACAAATCTTATCGAAAGTGAAATTCGGAACAGGCCTGATTTTAATTATTATGATAAGACAACAAATTTTTGTGTTATTTTCTAAAAAATTGTATTGCCTAAAATAAAATATTTATTTACTGACTCAAAAAAAAGGAAGCTTAAATCTTGTTTTCCAATAGGCCCCAAATTTTAATCACAATCGGAAATTAAGCACAGAGCTTATTCAAAGGATTGTTTTACAAAGTAAAATATGATGTTCTTGTTATCTGATGATATTCCAAAAGAGAATGAACAGTTGATTTAGTTGACGAAACTTGAGCTATAACTCACTCGATTTAAATAGGGAACTGTTGACGAGCTTGTAACGTTTATTATCAAATTAGCGTGTTTTTAGTTGGGTCTTTAATGATTAATAAATTGAGGTTTTGCCACCGAATCATTTGAAGTGTGCCACGAGACTGATGTGATGGAAAATAATCAAATCCACTGGGAAGCTGGGAACCTGGAAAACTGTGTAGTTGTTGCAAATCCCGATTCAAGCTGTTTAGCGGTTTTAATTACAAGTTGGAATTACAGCTAGTGATTAAATATAACCTCGCTAGCCAGACAACCCACTAATATATAGATGAAAGGCTCGACAAGTTCAACAACAACAACAACAGAAAAAAAAAATAATTATAATAATTATAATGAGTTGCAACTGAAGAAAACACTTTGAAAAAACACATACGGAAAATGTCTTAACAGCAGTTTTTGGAACTTAAATAATTAATAAATAGACACTTTAACCTTAAACACACTGTTGTAAGTTATAAATATATATAAGTATATAAAGGTTAAATGCTTAAATACTGCCAAGTAATACTTAATTCGAATGGGTTCAGAAGTTATGATGAATTAATTCATAGCAAGTACTCATAAAAATGTCTAGAGAGTCTAGAAAATAAGCTCACTGATTATATGTTGGCTACCTGAACTATCGATAGTATATCTATTTCTAAGATTTTCATGATTATAGAGCACTTAATTGCATCAAGATCAAAATTTAAATAGTTTAAAATTAATATACTATTTATAACCTAGATTGATTAATGAAAACTTGACTAAAACATACTTATCTATTTTGGACTCGATATATTGAGTTTTCCAAAACACATATTCAGGTGTGCTATAGAAATCTCTTTCACTTGAATTTGACTTAAATTTGTATGAAATTTACGTCATTTTTCTGGTGAAAGAGACTTCTGTAGCACACCTGATTATGATTAACCCATTTTCGGCCACGTTACAAAAAGTAGTGTGTTTTTCATGAAAAATCACTTTTTTAGGCTAATTTGGACCTTCTAAAACCGAATATGAGGTTAAAAATCAAATTAAAATTCACATTTTTTAAAACTTAAATATTTTTTAAAATTAAATTTAAATTAAATTTTTATTTTTTAAATATGGGATGACCAGAGTAAAAATTTTCTGGATTTTCTAATTTTCTTAATTTTCCATTTGGAATTGAATACATTGAGTTATATAAAAAAATCACTCTGAAAATTAAAAATGTTGCTGTTCGACTAGTCGAACAGCGGCCGAAAATGGGTTAAGTT
Organism: Drosophila suboccidentalis; assembly: GCA_037043435.1. Lineage (NCBI taxonomy): Eukaryota > Metazoa > Arthropoda > Insecta > Diptera > Drosophilidae > Drosophila > Drosophila suboccidentalis. Next base: position 225,566 of record JBAMBK010000415.1, on the reverse strand, counting down.
ATCTTTATTTACAGGGCATCTGTTTGTCCAGCCAGACTGCACTGCAAATTCTGTTTATTTGAATCTCGACTTAAAAATTCTTTAATATATACGTTATTGTTTTTGAAACGATCTTGAACATTGTCCTACTGCCTTTGCATTTAAAACTTTGCTCAGCTTATTAATGAAATGTAATGCAATAATCTTCTAAGGTTCCTTTGCATATTTAGACACAGCTACTTAGTATTTGATTTATAACCATAACAAAAGGGAATTACAATATAAATACAAGTATATATTAATATAATTGTTGATTTTGCATTGTGAATTGCGTGAGAATTAACTGAATAAATTAGTGGCAGCTACTTAACTGAATAAAAACAACACTTAACTAAATCTTCAAAACAAACATGCAATTAATTTGTAATTTATTAAGATTATTTATTAAGTGCTAAGCAAATTAACTTAAATTTAAAAGTCAACGTTATTAATTTTGTTGATTTGAGCTCATGGGTTTATGTCTCGGCTAAACTAAAAGCTGCATTGCTGTTTGGGTAATTAGTCAAGTTTCGCACCAACGAAAGCTTTGTGTGTCGATGCTTTTGCACATAGCAGCGAGCTCTTAACACCGTGCAATAGTTTCAAAATTCGAGACATTAAGACGTTATAAATAACAATTCTAATTTAATTATTAATATTGATAAACCTAAAATTAAATAAAAATAAAAAGTCACAAATATACCAAAAATCTTTGATTTCAAAAAATGGGATTTATACATAAAAGCCTTCACTTAACGGTTATTTCGGTTAGAAGAATTTCGGTTTTTTTTATTAATTTGTTTTTATTTATTTATTTAAAGCAGTAATTTAATTTAATTAATTTAAGCAGTTTGTTAATTTACAAATACAATAGATATTACAATAAAATAAGAATTTTGTTAGGTACAATAGAAAATATTTTGTTTAGGTTTCAATTACGTTTACCAATTTCAAAGCTGCTTATCGCCTTAGAATCATATCCAAACAAACTTGAGGAGTGTCTGTGGTGAAGTTATCTGAATTCCATTCCACTGCCATTGCCGTTGCCGTTGGCGTCAAATGTTGGCCAAGTGATTGAGCCCAAATCAAAATGTTGTCAAACAGACTGAATTATTAAATAGAAATTGTCGTGGTCCGACGTCTGTCTCTCTGTCTGTCTGTCATTATGGCAATCTGCGGCAACATTTCGCAATTTGTCGCCCATTTTGGGTGTGGGGTACACTGAAAACAAAGTTTTCCTTACACAAACGGAGAATATTCAAGTACAAATGATCTCAACAGCTGACTAAGTTCAGAATTCTCAAAACTGAGAACAAAAATCTTTTCCCAACCCCGGAAATCATAAAATCAAACCGGTGCTCCCATTTTGGTATTCGGTTATCGAAAAATCTTTGTGTATCGGTTACGTAACGGTTACCGGTTTTTTTTGTGTGTTTCGGTTTCGTAATACCGGTATGATTTCGGCTCTCAGCAAAAGTTATTTTAAACGTTAAAAGCAGGTAAAGTGGAAAACAAATATTCAAAAATGAAGATCTTATTGAAAATAATATACACATTAAAAATAAAAATCAAATTTACTTCTGAAAACCAGGATTAAACATTAATAACATTAATTAAATTTTATGCTTGACCGAACCGAAATTAACCGTTATGGATGAATCGGTTTTTAAACGGTTATTTTGGTTGGAATAAATTTGGTTCTTCGGTATCTTAAAATACTAATTGCAATCGGTTTTAATAAAATAGTAATTTTTCTTCTTTTTTTTTGGATTAATCAAAATTTGTTAAAGATCGGATCAGACAAGTTTAAGTACACCAATCTAGTAAAAAACATTTGCATATTTAAGTTAGTTTTAATCTTGAAATATACTCGTTTAAATATACCATTGAGCAATAGTGTCTTTTGTTGGTTACAATCATATGTCAATATTTTTTCTGAGTGTATTATTGGTTTTCTTATTGTTGGGTGTCTCGGAAATATCAGTTGTATCGTCTTAGTTTTTGCACACTAAAAATGTGCTGTGATTTTTTCAATCAAAATTTGAAAGCCAGCATAAGCTGGGCGGGATTTGGTGAATTGTGAATGTGTCCTGATGATGATGACCCCGCGAGACCTTTGACCCTCCCCCCCGCCCCCTCATTTATTGATGCCAGTCGACATCTTCACGCCATGTGCGTGAATTTGCTTTGTCTTATTTTCATTTCATTTCGCCATTGGGTTTTATTTGTTGTCTGTTATCTATTTGTGTTTGCATTGCTTTCATTCTGGCCATAAGGCGACAATCGCTGCCATCATCATCATCATCATCATCATTATCATCATCATCAGCAATGAGGGCGTTTGGTAATCCACGGATGATGATATTTCTCGAAACTAAATCAAAGCGAAATCGAATCGAATTTATTGTCATCTTCATTTTGCGCCTCAGATTATGCTACACAGATTTCTTTTTCCCCCCACGAAAACAGAATCGAATTGGGAATGGGAAGAAGAAGAAGAAGTCGCTTCAGTTTTGTTGGGTTTCAATTTCGGTGTGAACTTTCGCTTCTCTTGTCGAGCATTTGGAATGGGGACTCGCTTGGGTTTCCTTTGGGTTCAGCACGGCAATTTTGTTGCCCCAGAAGCTACAGGTTATGATGCTATGCTCTCTCCCTCTCTTTCTCTCTCTCTCTTTCTCTCTCTCTCTCTCTGTCTGTCTGTCTGTAAGTTTACTTTGGCATTTCATCTGCGTTTTGTTTTTGTGTCACCCCCACAATTTTACTGATTGTGATTGTTGCACAATATATGTTTAAGTATATATTTTTGTATCTCTTTTTTTCTTCTGCTCCTTTCTCTTATTTTTCTGGTTCAAGCAGCTGCAATCAAAAATACATCAGAGTTTGATACCCAAATTACCCCATTGTCATGTTTAGCTCTCAAAATGACGCTAGCTGACTTTGCCATTTTAAGTGGTTGATTAATCTTAAACTTAAAATGTTTAAATAATTAATAATTTTACAGTTATTGAATTTAATTAGATGCATTAATATGTATTGCTTTTAAATATAAATGTTATGCTATTGAGCTGGTTTTGTACATTTTTTTTTATATTATATATGACATGTATAAACTTATATGACAGATTCTAAATAAAAGTGCATATTGTAAAAAAAAAATACAATTATACTATATTTACAGATCCAGATCAATAACATAACATTTTTTTTTCTTTTCATAAAAGATTTGTATATTTTATTTAAAACAGTTGTCTGCTACCTTCAGTGGCAACTGATTCTAGTTTAACATTAACATTTAATACAGTGGTGCCCAAAGTGCCAAAAGCCTAACCCATGGTATATTAACTCATAATATTGCTCTCGTCGCAGCCGACACACGTATAGAGAGAAAGAGTACATGTGTTCTATAAATAGCACGCTCGACGGCTTGTGCTCTCACGACGTGTATATTCGGATTTATGTTCTCTCACGCTGCATCTAATCGGCTGATCCTTTTTGATGTCAGTCGCTGAGCTGCGTTCAATGAGGAGAGAGCGCACAGCGCTAGACTTTTATCATGCACTGCAACTAATGCCTTGCTCTCTTTACGCTGCCAACTGTGACGATGTGACAGTTCGAATCTGCTTTCATTTTGTTTTTTCAGTGTAAAGCAGTAAAACGTTTCGTTGACTTCGTGCTTCGCTGCTATGTTTGATTGTGTGAGTTTGGACACCACTGATGTAACATCAATACATATTTATGCATCTTATTCAATTCAATAAATAAAATGTCATCCATCAAATGTCCATTTCATTACGTATACGTATAAGCTAATGCTGCATTTTATTGCTCAGTTGTACGGTTTGGACGCTGCCGCCACGGCGACGGTCAAAGAACGGCTCCGGTTCATCGTTCAACGCACCAATGGCGGTCACAGCCGCAAATCCTCCGTCACCGGGATTGTCGCTCAGCGTGTGGCCCGCTCTCTTGAGATGCTGCACGATCTTGTTGCTCACATCAGTTTCGTAGTCCACACGCATCGGTATCAGCTGATGGTGCAGACGTCCGTCGTTCATGGCATTGGCCATGGTCTCGTGCCGTATGAGATACTTGATGATAACCGAAGCCACGCTCGTTGTGATCCTGGTGCCGCCAGCAGCACCGACCAATAGGCGCACATCGCCATTGGCATCGACAATGATCGCAGGACTCATCGAGGACATGGGTCGTTTGTGGGCGTAAATGTAGTTGGCGGGCGATGACGGTACGCCGTAACTGTTGATAACGCCCGGCGTGGAGAAATCGTCCATCTGGTCATTCAAAATAATGCCCGTTTGTGTGGACGCCACTTTGGCGCCAAAATCGGTGTTAATGGTACTCGTTATGGATATGGCATCGCCGTTGGGCGCCAGCACATTCATATTGGCGGTACCGTGATCCGGTTCGACAGTGAAATTGGCTCCATAATCCCGATAATCCTGCGACGTCGAGTCATCCTTAATTAATTCTCTCACGCTCTTCACCAGCTCAGTGCCAAGTATTTGATCCAGCTGATTCTTGATGCTCGCACCCAGTTCCGGATCGTTCTCATAGTCACCCAAATTGGTGCGCTGACCGTACGCATGCTTGAATGTCTCCACCACTCGCTGCCAGTAGATGCCCTCGTCATCCGTATTTAGATCGCTCAGCACATTCAGTATGAAGGCGAGGATCGGACCGCTTGTTGGCAGAGGCGTTGTATACAGTGTGAATCCGCCGGTCACATTTGCCTTTATAATACCATCACCATCGCTCTGCCAGCGTACTCTGTAATTGATAAATACTACGTAATATTAAAAAACAAGCGAGATAGGCTTTAGTCGAGCTCCCGACTTTAAAATAATCGTTACTTATTTAAATAAATTTAAAATATTTTTTGTTGCATACTTTTAGGCACTTACATTGCTTAAAAACTTTAATCAGCCATTACCACCGTTCTATTTGTCCGATCTTGTTATGATTTAGTAGGATGATAGCTAACAATAGTAGTTAACGTTGATTAGTAATACATCCAAATACCTTGCTAACTGTACGTGTGGTGGCTTTTCGCGATTTACGGATGCGGAAAAGGGCGTGACAAAAATTTGAAATAAAATTGATCTGCGTGTGCCAAATTTAGTTGCTCTAGCTCTTATAGTCTCTGAGATCTAGGCCCTCACACGGACGGATGGACAGACAGACGGAATCGACTCGGCTGTTGATGCTGATCAGGAATATATATACCTTATAGGATCAGAGATGCTTCCTTCTCCCTGTTACATCCATTGCAATAAATACAATATCCCCTTTTACTTATTTTTTAAGTAACAGGTATAAAAAACCTCATGGATCTTAACATCAATCCAATCGGATAGTGATAACTAATTGCATTATTTAAATAGTTATATTTTTCCCTCATAATTGGTTAAAATTTGTTCTGTCTAATCCGTTTATCTGGAATACAATGTGCACCATCAAAAGTATGTCATAAATACTTTACATTTCTTTAGAAAGTCGATCTTTTCGAACCAATACACAACTTCTGTTATTTTCACAATTTAATCGAAATTGGTTGAATATTTTTATCAATTTGCTGATATATCAGATTTAGATATATGTAGTTATAAATTATATAGATTTGATATTCTGTGAAACTTTAATGTGCTTCTCAGCATTATTCAAGAACTAAAAACATTTGTCATTTTCTGAATGAATTGAAATTGCTTAAATATCGTATCAATATTTTAAAGTGTTGCTGAAAAACTGGATTATGCTTACTTGAGACAAGCTATAAGCTATAGTCATGATAAGTTCTTCATCTGAAGCTTTAATGTGCTTTTTCTAACTAAGCTAATCACCTAAATATCGTTGTCATTTCCCTGAATCTGAACTTTATTTGAAATTAATTAGTTATTCACTGGAAGCTTTAATGAACTTTCAAAGTTTCTAGAAACAAAGCTCTTTAGCTTAAAGCTAAATTCATGATAAGTTCTTCATCTGAAGCTTTAATGTGCTTTTTCTAACTAAACTAATCATCTAATTTCCACTGTCATTTCCCAAATATGAACTTTATTTGAAATTAATTAGTTATTCACTTGAAGCTTCAATAAACTTTTAAAGTATCTAGAAACAAGACTCTTTAGCTTTAAGCTATAGTCATGATGCTTTAATGTGCTTTTTCTAACTAAGCTAATTACCTAATTTCCACTGTCATTTCCCTGAATCTGAACTTTATTTGAAATTAATTAGTTATTGACTTGAAGCTTTAATGAACTTTCAAAGTCTCTTTAGCTATAGAACTTACTTGTAATTCTTGAGATCATCGAGGGTGATGATGCCACCCAAGCGTTGAACGTCCTCGACAAACTTGAGGCCCGTCTCACCGCCATCGTAGAACTCGCCAACACCGTTGTTGGAAATGCGTTCGAGGGTTTCGGCCAAAGTGGTGCGCTTCATGTAATCGTGCTCCACATGCGGCTCGCCTCGGTCGTTGAGGAACATTGCGGACAGACCCGGATCGTTTTGGATGTGCGTCAGCTCGGACTTGATGGCGGCGGCCAGAAAGCGGGAGACAACGTGTCCCTCGCGCGCCATTTTGATGGTTGGCTGGAAGAGATGCTTCCATGGCAGGCGGCCGTACTTCTGAGGCAGAGCCGCCATCCTGCAACATGCTGCCGCCAATCTCCGCACATCCAATTCCGTTGGATGCAACGGCGCCGGATCTCAGTCCAAGTGCAAGGGACCGCGTCAAACTGGTGACCAGGAGAGCTGCAATCACCTGCCATACAATCAACTTCTTGTTTAGGATAAGCCTCATTTTTACACCTTTTTATTTAAAAGAAACAATTCAATTGAGAAAACTATCACGCTAGAGCAACGATATCACAATAATCAGCTTTACAGCTAGTTTTTCACTTTTAGGACTTAGAATTCTCAACTGGTTCTAGCGCTTCAACAAATAGATGTGATCGCGATTGTTAGCACTGTTAACCTGTCGCGTTTGCCCTCGACTGATGCCCTCTTTATACACCGAGTCCATTTCAATTGTGCTATTCAATTTGGAATTCTCTAAAGTTGTTCGCTTTATGTAACAAATAAGCTACGGATATTGATTATGCAGGCTTGACGGTTGTATGTATTGCTTACAAAATAATACCTATCCCGCAAATATTTTAATTTAAGATGTCATTTTCAAATAGAAATTGTGATTCGACAATATGAAAATGTAATACTTTGTCTTTAATTGCTTTTTAAGCCTTAAAGAAATAAAAATTAAATGAGTATTCAAGTATATCAAACGTTTTTCCAATGTAATACTGTGTACTCGGCATGATAATTAGCATTATCAAATTTGTTACATAAAGCGTTTATCGTTCGGTAGGACAAATTTCATTAGTTGTACTGTACTTACATACTTAACAAACCTATAACTGATTGGGGTCATAAAGCTTTGAAGCTTTATTAAATTAAACTGGTTCATTAAGCTTTAAAGCATGTAAATGGAAGCTTAAATCAGAACGACTTACAGAAATTAATAAATTTTGACTTTATAGGCCTTAAAGCTGCAAGTTGAAATGTAATGTTAGCTAAAAGCGGAATATTCTCAATATGAATAAACTTCAAAACAGGGATGAAAGCCGAAACCGATACCATAACCGTCAACCGGTATTAATCGACTAAAATTGGTAATCGTCGTTTTTAGACCTAATTTTGGGTTTATATATTTAATTTGAAAATAAGTCCCAATAAATTTAAAAATCTTTTTATTTTATTTTGTTTTATTCTAGAAAGATAACAAAAATTTTTTTTTCCGAGCCAATATCATACATTTACATATTTCGAAACTAAAAAAATCATAACCGGTAACCGTTACAAATTTGTTTAGTCTTATGATATTGTTTAATCAATAGCCGAAAAACCAAATTCTTACTGAATCGGAACTTCAAATGACACCGATATTCGATTCGGTTTGATACCCAACTTAAAAAAAAAATGACATGAGAAATGAAATTATAAAGTCATATCATACTAAAGATAGTTGGATTAGTCGCAGACAGAGCCAATGAAATTGTAGCTTTACAAAAGTGTGGAGGATTGAACACAACTTTTTAATTTAGATGAAATTATAACGTCATAAATTAACAAACTAAAGCTTTCCTAGTGCTGAATTGATAGAGCTTTAAAGCTGCTAGTTGGATATGTCGCAGACAGAGCCAATGAAATTGTAGTTTTTTAAATGGTGGAAGTCATTTAATGAGTTGTTGCTGCAAACTGATGCTGACGTGTTGGGTAGCCCACAAAGAGGTGAATGCAGGAGGTTGATTCACTTTCGCCAGCAATTAGTTAGAAGAAAGTTGGCTGATTGGTTGACTGCTTGGCATGTTGCATGCAACGGTAACGGCTGCCTACTGACTCGTATGAAACCCATTGAAATAGAAATTAAATTTGTGACTAATTGTTTTCAAGTTAAGTACGAAAGCCAAACGTTAACGCAACCATTTTGAAAAGGCGTTCGTGCAACGGTTGCACTGACAGCAAAAGCGACACTGTGTGTGTATGTGAATGCGTGTATTGTATGTATGTGTGTGTGTGTGAGTGTGTACCCTGCAGTACGGCTGACTAGCGAAAGCCTAGGCAATTGCCTAAGAAATTTGTGATGGGTTCAGGACTTTTCTAATGAATTTACCCGCTACATGTCCGCTAATTAAAGCTTAGCTAACGATTTGCTTAGCTCCAAAGGGATTGAAACATCGTAAGGAAGAGGTAGTTGGGTAATTCGCTAGTACAAAGAAGCTAGTGATAAAATTAAAGTAGGCAGCCTTAAAATTCATATCATTTTTTGATTGAACATACATTTTTTTGGCTTTATTTTATTATTATTTCTTCATGTTTTGTGTTAGAAGTAGCATCTGTAATGCAAAATTGTGAATAAATTGTGCATGAATAATTTTAATTATATAGTATACTGGAAAAAAATATTTACCTTTTTATTTGTACGTATATAAATATTTTTTATTAAATGATACTTACAAGAATTTGTTTGATTTCAAGGAAAAGTTAACATAAAACTTGCCGCAGAGAAAAGAAATTCCAAGCCGAAATCAATCTTCGTTTTTCCTTGTTTGCCTTTTATCGTTCTTTTTTTTGATGTTGCGATTTTACAGTTTTCTGTTATTCTTCAAGCTAACGATTTAACTAGCGACTAGTGATACTGAACCGTACTGTAGGATATTATATGTCGCTTTTTTTGATGTTGCGATTTTACAGTTTTCTGTTATTTGTTGGCTTTCCTAACGCCCTCTGCATTACTTGAAGCTAACGATTTAGCTAACGACTAGTGATACTGAACCGAACTGTAGGATATTATATGTGTGTGTGTGTGTGAGTGTGTGTTGTAAGTGTGTGTATGTGTATGTAAGTGTATGCGCGTGGCACGTAGCAAACCGCGATCCAGCTGCCAGAATTGGTTTTGGTTTCGTCGTCTGCCGTTGACGTTGCCCCAAATGCTGAAATTGCTGCAGCTGACAGCAGCGGCTGATTCTGCATGTGTCTGTGCGAGTGTATTTGTGTGTGTGTGTATGTGTGTGTGGATTGTCTCCTTCATATTAACCACCACATTCATCCTATAGCCATTGTTATCCATGTTGCATTGATTTTATGCGCTTTCACACACATTTTTTATCAATTTTTATTTGCTGCTCGGCAGCTGCAACAATAATTTTGTTGCATGTCTGCCTGCGGTTTGCCGCAATGCCGCAGATTTCATTCTGTCTACGTTAGTTGGGGGCCGATAAGGCAGTCAATAATGTTATCTATGGGCAAGTGAAAATAACATTAAACTCTTTCTTGTTTTAAAATTCACTCTGACAAAGTCTGGCTAAGTAGAAAACTATAAATATGGACAATTCTATTTAACTGGCAACAAAGATGTTTATTACATTTAAATTAAAATCTAATAAAATCTAATAAAAGTCTGTTAATTTTAAGTTAGTTATGCGCTTATAATAAATTTGGCACCTTAATGCTGAGTGTTTAATATTTACATCCGCATATTGTGTTAATTTAACAAAAATATCCTGAATGCATACTTAAAAAAATACATGCTAATATCAAGAACTTGAATTTTAAATTGTTTTTAGACCCGTTAGTTAAAAAATAAGTAAAAAGGTATATTGTATTCGTAGGATTTTAGGATTTTGACTAATTTACGATAACTACTATTATTACCTATCATGCTACTAAATCGCAACAAGATCGGACAAATAGAAGGGTGGTAATGGCTGATTAAAGTTTTTAAGCAATGCAAGTGCCTAAAAGTATGCAATATTTTTTTTTTAAATTTATTTAAATAAGCAACGGGTATCCTATAGTCGGGAGCTCGACTATAGCCTTTCCCACTTGTTTCTTTTTTCAGTGTAGCCACAGGGTATTTCGAGTTAGTTATTTTCATAATACTTGTAACTAGGCCCGAGGCAATGTCGAATGCCATATGAAGTTGTCAATTGCAAGAGGAGTGTGTGTGTGTTGTGTTGTTGTGTGTTGTTGTGTATCTGAGGTTTTCATTCGATTTGTAACAAGCCAAAAAAACAGAGAAGAAGAAGATGATGAAGAGGAGGGGCGAAGAGCACAAAAAGGACAAACACAAAGTAACACAACAAAGAAGAGCAAATTTGTTTTTGATAGAAAGTCATGTCAAAAACAATGGCCCAACTATTGTCATACGCTCTTCCTCTCACTCTCTTCTTTTGCCTTTCCCTTTTTTTTGTTGATATATTTTTTAAATGTTTTTTTGTTATATTTCTTTTTTTTTGTAGAGAGAAGGGGGTCAGCACTTGAAAAGTGCGCCCTGTGTTGAGTTGACCCTCATCAAAAGCTAACTAAAACTTTTCTTTATATTTCCCCTCTCTCTCATTCTATAGCCCTATCTCTATCTCTGTATCTGTATTTTCTGTTGGCCAAAGTGGAAAATAAATGATTCCACAGGATGACCATTTGCGTCTCTCTTTCTCTATATATATATATGTATATGTATATATATGGTATTTGGTCAAAAAGTTGAAAACCAAGCTACAGTTTTTGTGCAATCTGAAGAGCAAGAGCAACAACTGAAACTGAGAACAGTGACAACAACAACAACAACAACAGCAAGAAAAAACATCTGTGGCCAAAACAAAAGTCAAAAACTGTAACGAAATAAAAAGGCCAATAGAAATTTAAACAGTTTGACGCATTAAATACTCATTGAGGGCCAGTCGTTTTGCCTATACTTATACCCTACAAAATAACAAGTCGATTACATTTGAGAGATTTGGCATATTTATAATTATAAAATTAAAAATTATAAATAAATAGAAGTGTATTCATACAGTAATTGCAGACTTATATTTTCTTGTTTGTTATTAATTACTTTTGTTTTATTGTTATTTATTTATTGTCCAGCTAAAAGCAGCTGACACAAAAATATTGATTTAAATGAAATAACAAAATAAATTAAAGTTGAAAGAAAAAAAAAAATATATAATTGTAAAAGCTCATCTAAAACCAAATAAAAAAATAACTTATAAAAAATGTTTGTGACAAATCTAGAGAAACGCTTTTCTGTTTATTTGTCATGAGATTCTTAACTTCATTATAAAATAATATTCTTAAAATAGAAGAAAAGGCAAGAAAGCAATTTTTTACTGCTTTTTTGGATAGTAGAAAAATTCGAAGTGATATATAATATTTCAATTCAATTCAATATCAATTAAGTTATTTTTTAATAATTTTCACATGCATAAAACAAATATTGTTTAATATTAATCTTTAAACAATTAAGAGCTTTATATGATATAAATTGACACAGGGTATTAGAGCGTCCAATTAACTATGCGTCGCTTGTTTGTCCAGTCTCAAGGGTTAACGCACAAAGCTGCTAACTAACAACAGGCCCAATGGGCTTGTCTAGGGTTGCCAACCCACTCCAAAATCCCTTTGTTGTCCAACCCGAAATGCTCAGCCTTTATCCATTGAGATCCATATTTAATTATGGAGACGCCTGTTGAAAGTGGAAGCCATGTGAAGTCCTTTTGACTTTGGCAAATCCAACTGCTGCGTCAACTTAATTACGTTGCGGCCCTTATCACGATCACACGACAAACGACACACGACACAGCAAAGTCAAGCAACATCATCATTACACTCAGAGAAATAAATCCAAATTTTCATATTTAAGCTTAAGTCTGTAAAAGATTGAATCATTCTAGTTTAAGTACTCAAAAATCTTAATCTTATCCCAAAATGTACTTGTTTCTAGTACACATCTTTCTCATATTTAGGTTCGTTGCAATTTTGAAATATTCTAGTTTAATTACATTAAAGTCACGACAACTAACATAATTAAATAGCATTTAACAATAGTGTATTTTGTTGGTCACTTGACGTCACCTTTTTGCGGCTAGAATCAGTTGAGAATTCTAAGGCGCAGGAATGAAAAACACAACTTTTACAGTTTGTTTTATACTTACATCAAGAATCTTTAAATTTGAAGAGCTAATCATTATAATTTCAAGACATACTTAATTTTAGGTTGGCTTACTTATTTTTCTGAGTGTATCCTCATCAGCAGCAATGTTGAATCATGAAAGTGCCACTTCATCAGTCACCATCGATGCTGCTGCCCGTCGGCTGTTGTCCACGCCCTCCATCTCCATCTCCAACCAGGAGAGTTATCTCAAGGTAGACAGAGAGAGATGGTTAAGGGGAGAGAGAGGGAGAGAGAGCGGGGACACCTTTGTTTGCACGCGGACTGTTTGTCGCCAGAGGCACACACTTCACAGATTCCGTTTTGGAGCCCGTTGTTTGCTCCGTGTACTCCGTGTGTTTTCCGTGTGGTTTTTGGTGCCGTTGCCCCGCAGCCAAAACTCAACGACGGCTTAGCGCTTAAATATATGCATGTGTATGTGTATGTGTATGCGTATGTATGTGTGCCAGCCTATCTATGCCCAGTACAGTAGTCTCTCAATAAAAACAATCACTAGGTGAATTGTTAAAATTTAAAAATATTTATTATTTAACCGAAAATATCTACAGCTTTAAGTTTATAATTTATAAATGATTTTATGCAACAATTATGTATGTAAATAAAGTAATAACTCATTACAATAAATAAAATTTAACCAATTTTTGATTCTAAGTACAATTTTTGGACTCCTAGTTTATTGTATGAGCAGTAATTACAAAATTTCAAAATTAATTTTAATTAATAATGATAAAAATGTTAAGAATGTACTAAATATTAAGAATATTTATGTTTCTGCTAAAAAACAACGGCCTTTACAATTAAAAGAATTTGATTTAATTTGTTTATTTTATATAAGACAAATTTAAAAGCAAAATACAAAATATTCAGGCCTGTTCCGGTTTTAACTTTTTATTTTATAGCATTAGGTGAAATGCATTTATTCACTTTCCACTTAGGATAAGTATTCAAAAATGCTCGTTTTTCACTTTATCGGACTAAAGCTCATCAGCTCAAAGTGAAATAAATCCGTAGAACTTCGCCGAAATGATATTAGAGCAGGTTAAAGAAATTCACTTCCGCAAAATCTTACCGAAAGTGAAAACCGGAACACACCTGATTTTCTCTATTATTAAAGTTGTTTGGCTCTTGAAGTATATTTTTTACGAAAGATTTAATATTCAAATTTTTGTTTTGGGACTATAAATTTACGCTAGAACAAGCGGAAAAGGCTATGGTCGAGCTCCCGTCTTTAGGATACCCGTTACTTATTTTAATAAACTTAAAATATTTTTTATTGCATGCTTTTAGGCACTTACATTGCTTGAAACTTAAATCAGCCATTACCACCATTCTAATTGTTCGATCTTGTTGCGTTTAAGTTGGATGAAAGCTTTAATTACCAAAAAATACGTAATGTTAAAAAAAAGATAATTTGTTCGTTAGTCAAATCGTTAGATTGAAGCTTGGAAATTTGAGTGTGTCTGTATTCCAATTTTCAGTTTCGTATTTCTAGATATATTATTGAATTTGCGAGAGCTTTTATGAGTGAGTCTCTGCTGTATAGTTATACCTTTCTCTGTCTCTTTATCTCTATCTGTCTTTGTCGGTGTGTGTGTGTGTTTGTTTGTTGTGGCTGATGGAATTTTAATTAAATACTCGGGTGTCTATGTTAATTTATATGCGCATATGCTTAGCAGTCCGCCAGTTGTCGACCGTAGACCGTCGACCGTAACCCGTAGACTTACCAAATCCGTAACCAATGCCAATGGCACCGTCAAATTACTGCAGAGAGAGAGGGATAGGAGATGGGGGCTAGGGGATGGCTTTAGGCAGTAGGTAAAGTGCCAGCGCATGTTTATGATTAAGAGCTTTATGTGTGCGATGCGATGCGATATGAAGTGGAGCGCGTCCTTGTTCTCAGTTCTCAGTTCGCAGCTCTCAGTTTCAGCTCGGTTTCATTGTTGAAAATTTAATTATCATTTTTAATGCTTAGTGAGCACTATTTCTAGCACTCTCTCTCTCTCTCTCTCTCTCTCTAACCTTTCCTTGTGCACCTTTCCATTCGCTTTGCGGTAGCATTTGAGGCTCTCTTCTCTCATCCGGGTCTGTGTTCGGTTCTTTGTATTTTTGGCAATGCCACTTGATATTATCACATCCCCCAGAGCCTCTGCCTGTCTGTCAGTCACTCTGTCTCTGTCACTCTCTCTCTCCCTCTCTCTCTCTCTCTCTGTCTGGGCCACTGTGCTCTATGGCTTTTGTCTGCGCTTTGGTTGTCACCTGGTTTTCGAGATGAAATGCAAAAAGAACTTGATATGGGACATTCTCGTAATTTGTTGTGCGGGTTTTTGTATGAGTATGTGTGTGGGTGTGTACATGTGTGTGTGTGTCTTACCAAATGGCTGAATGACTCGGCAACAGATTGACATTTTCACATCAAATGTGGGCTGGCAATTTACGCAACTATTTATGGCCTGCTTAAATGCTTAGCAACAACTTGAAATTCTAATATTACATTAAGCTGTTTGTCGAATTCAGATTAAATGCGATAGCTAGCCAGCAAATGTGTTTCAATACTCACTGTTATCTACTGAAAAGCATTTAAAACTTTGGCGAAATTTATATAAAATTGCTGAAATTACAGAATTTTACTTACAAATTTACTTTTTATACGAGCTAAACCGGGAATCCAAGTTTTGAATCGAGCCTTTCTTAAATTTGTACTTTTTAAAGTATTCAAATCTATACTTTAATTTCTAAACTGTTTTTCAAAGTACATTTTAAAAGAATTCAAATTGAAATATTTTGTTCCTCATTTATTTGTCATTATTTGTTAATTTTTTAAAAAATTTTAAAATTTGTAACTAAGAATTAAATTTATTTTGAGAATCAAATAATGTTAATACTTTTGGGTACGTTTTTTAAATGTATAAATGAGGTATTTGATAACTATTAAAAAGAAAATTTGACGTAAAATGTATAGAAATTAATGTCAAATTTGTTACTATATAATAAATACACTTTATACTATATATACATTGAAAAACGGCCCTTACAATTATTTTATCATTGCTTCCAAATAAGAAACCTTTCTTTTCCATAACCAAATAAAATAAGAACATTTTAATATAAATAGTAAATTCATTACCTATAACTTAGACCCTATTGAGAAGTATGATTTTCCTTTCGCTTTATCTTTCATCTGTAGAGAGATTTTAGCTAAAGTTATAGAAATAAATTTGAGTAGTAAACTTTTATTAGTTTGTCAGGTTGTTTTCAACAATGACTTCAATTTAACTTTCAATTTTGTTAGGTTAATTCTTTTAATATTTTTATAAAATTTAATATAAACCTATAAAAATAGTTTTGAAGTTAAAGTAGTATTGTAGCTATACATTGTATACGTTTCTTTGTTCTCCACATTTATTTATTATTTATTTAGTATAGTCTACCTATCATAAGAGTTTTTATAGTATTTATGTTTCTTTACTCTCCAGATTTAATAAAGTAGATAGTCTATCTATCATAAGAGTCTTTATCTTTTATACAAATTGTATTTTTTAGACTAATGCTGCAAAGGCCTCTGCTGGTTGTCCAAGATGCTCTTTAGAGTACACTCTCTCTTCAGCTCTGTTACGTGTTGGCATCCATGCTGACACTCATTTTGGCCAGGTTGGCGAGGCTTGTGGCGTGTCCCGGCTGCAGTTGCAGGGCCCTGCGATAGCATTCAACCGCCTGTTGCCACTTGCCGCGCAGCTGCAGAATGGCGCCCAGATTGGCGTGTGCCCGGGCTGACCGCGGATGCAGCCCAGCTGCCTGGCGGTACCACAGCTCCGCCTCCGCCAGACGGTGCAGCAGACGCAGTGCGTCCGCAACGGCCGCGTGCAGCGCGTAATTGTGCGGTGCCAAGGAGGCGGCTCGCAGTCGATGAACAAGTGCCTCCTGCGGTTGCTCCCGTTGCTCCAGGAAATCAGCTGTGGAAGGAGCGGAAAATACTTATAACATGAGGTAAACGTAGAAAATAGAATATGTACATAAACTTTTAAGGATCGGTGATGCTTCCATCTTTCTTTTGTAAGTTACGGGTAAATTTAGAAAACCCAAATTTGGTTTAAAGCAGTGGTGCCCAAACTCACACAATCAAACATTGCGCTGCTACACTGCTTTACACTGAAAAAATGAAATGAATGTATATTCGAACTGTCGCATCGTTACAGTTGGCAGCGTAAAGAGAGCAAGGCATTAGTTGCAGTGTATGATAAAAGTCTAGCGCTGTGCGCTCTCTTCTCATTGAACGCAGCTCAGCGACTGACATCAAAAAGCATCAGCCGATCAGATGCAGCGTGAGAGAATACAAAAGCCGAACAGGGGCATCGTAAGAGCACAATCCGCCGAGTGTGCTATTTATAGAACACATGTACTCTTTCTCTCTATACGTGTGTCGACTGCGACGCCGCGGCTCGCCGGCAGAATTATGAGTTTTTTTTGACACCACTGGTTAAAAGTAATTAGAAAAATAAATAATCTTTCCCATTAAGAAAAGATTTTTGTTTTGTTGACCTTTCTAGGTCTAGTCGATATAATACTATATCAACAAACAAAAACACACAAAACACTTGCAGAAAGCAAGGAGTAAGGAGTATACAGCTGTTTCAAGAGATGCCAATCTCTATCTTACGCCTTATGTTATATTATTTATCAATTAAATGTCAACTAGGAAAAGTTTATCATAAGTACTTAAGGACAAAAATAAAAACTATTATTAGTATAAAACAACTATCGGCACGGCTCTATCTCGATCTCATAGGAAATTTTCGTGGCGACTGCGCTGCCGCTCATGTACACTCACGTACGACACACTGCTACGATTTGCTTCTGTTAACGTCGCTGTTATTCCGCTGTTAGGCGAACAAAAATGCACACTAACGCAATGCAAACATATGACTGTGTTGGTGCCGACCACTGGTATAAAACCACATTATAAATTTGGTGTTAAGACCTACATTCTTGTTTGTCATGTCTTTTTTTGAATCTTCGTACCATAATGATGATGCACACTGGCCTCCAGTGGCGACAATTGCAGAGCGCGTTTGAACCACATTTGAGCCTCGGCAGAGCGACTGGACTGCAGGAGAGAGAAACAATGATCGTGAGTTAGGCTTGAAGTACACTTGACTCTCCGTCTCTCTTTCACTTACATTCCTGGCCAGCATTTGTCCATAGTGGACACAGGCGGCTGCCTGCTCGGGCTGCAGTTGCAGCACCAAATGCTGCTGCTCCTCGGCAGCTGCAAATTGCTGCAGTTCCACGTGCAACGCGGCCAGACGTTGATGCAGCTGCGCGCGTTGTGCGACGCTTTGTGGCATGGACAGTGCCTCCTGCAAGACTTGCACTGCCTGCGGCAGCTTGCCACGCGAGTGGTGCAGTGCCGATAGCTGCTGGTAGGCACTGTGTCGCGCCTCCACGTGCGCGTTGCGATCGCGCACGCCACGCCCCCGCAGCCTGGCGCCCGTCAGCAGCAGAGCTTCAGCTTCTGCTTCCTCATGCCCCCTGTTACTCTGGAGAGCTAGCAGTGCTGTGGCAAGATTGAGATATGCCACCGCCAGCTGTGGTCGCAGTTCTATGGCACGACGGTAAAAAGGCACGGCGGCACTGTAGTTCTCCTGCTGTTGATGCACCATGCCCCTGAAAGTATGCAACAAACATTTTAACTGGCGAATTTTTCAGGTTATTTTAAGGTGGTGTTCCCGAAAACGCAAAAATATGTTTGTGATGAAATAAATTGTTAAGGATGGGAAATGAAAAATAATTATATAATAAAATATCATTGAATATTAAAAGTGGATGTTCCAGAAATCAAAAACGCCAAATAGATACCAAACAAAATTTCAAAACATTCTCGTTCACTTTAAGCTCGCTTACATCAATTCTATACGGCATTTATTTATTTGTTATTTGAGTGAAGTAAATTAAATCGTTAAAAAAAGATAATGTTTTTGATAAACAAATTTTTAATCTTGAAAATTTATTATGTTCCAAAACGTGGAGTCTAACATAGAGAAAACTCTGGTTGAAAAAATTGTCAGGAGGGTAGTAAAAACTTCACTTATTTGATTTTCTACAACAAAAATCGAATCAGCTTTTACTTAAAAAACGAATTTATGAATTTACAAAATTTAATAAACAGGAAAAATCTGTTACTAATCCAGCGAATGGGTTTTTTGGAACAACCCAGTGTAGAATCCGGTTTTTCTTTTCTAGCAGTCGAATTTAAAGAAACCAAACTTGTTAGAAATGCAAAAGTAGAAGAGCAAAAAAAAAATGAAGCAGTCCAAGAGTTACTTAAGTATAGCCGAGATTGGACCCTTTGCGGGGCTCTGTTCGTGATAGTGAACTGAATGAAGAGTGTTCCGGTTTGAGGAGTAAATTAACTTTGGCTGTGTTTTGTTGCGGTTTCGCTGCTCTAATTGCAATGTTCGCTGAAAATGCTTCAAATTGTGTTGACCTTCAAGTATTTTCACTGGGCTTTCACTTGGCTTTCCCTCTGCCCCTCTACCTCCTCCTTTATCATCCCCTTTTCAGCGCCTTCTCTGTCGTTGGCTTCATTTAATTAACAGAATACGCTCCAGGGAGCTGACGATGGGCAAGATGGAAGGAGGAAGAAGGAGACAGACTCTGAAGTGCACATAGATGTACAAAATGTACCAAGTTTATTGGTCGGAGGTAAACAAATACCTGAATCAATTCCATGGTTGCAATAGAGGAAAGCAGGAGGTAAGGCGGACACAGTGGGAATACGAATTCGAATTCATACGAATTTCAATCTCGGTCTGGGTTTTGAATATAAACAACAAGTTCGTATATGCATGAATAAGTGCTTTTAAATAAAGGATGCATTTTATTTGCAGCTAAAACGTAACAAAACAGTGCAAAACAAACCCAAGCACAGATTGCACAACAACCAACAACAACAATAACAACCAACAACAACCAACAACAATAGAAACAACAACAATAGCAGCCAAGTTATTCAAACAAGCGACGCGTTCTAAAATTCGTGTTGAGTTGCGACAAGAAGTCTATGAAATCAACAAGAGGGTCAATTTAAACATTTTGCAGCACTTGAAACTAGTTTTGGAATATATTAAAGAAATAGTTTTAATGGATTGGGAATGCTTTCTAAATATCCTAGTAGGTTATTGGAGTAATCTCAGTCATTAAGCATTTGTTAATGCTTTGATGTTCAACATCAATTTAAGATAGATATTATCTAAGAGAGTTAATATCTAATATATAAATTAGGTACCAAGGTTCCAACATGTTATACAAAATATTTTCGGCATCTCATTTGAAAACTGCTCTGTCTTTGAAGTATTTTTTTTATACCCGTTATTGTATTCGTTGCAATGTATGTAACAGGGAGAAGGAAGCATCTCCGACCCTATAAAGTATATATATTCTTGATCAGCATTAACAGCCGAGTCGCTTTAGCCATGTCCGTTTGGTCGTCCATGTGAGGGCCTAGATCTTAGAGACTATAAGAGCTAGAGCTACCAAGTTTGTTTCAAATTTTTTGCCACGCCCCTTTCCGCACAGTTTTCAAGGTATTAGGATTTTTTTTACTAATTAACGTTAACTACTATTATAACCTATCCTCCTACTTAAACGCAACAAGATCGGACAAATAGAAAGATGGAAATGGCTGATTTAAGTTTCAAGCAGTGTAAGTGCCTAAAAGCATGCAATAAAAAATATTTTAAATTTATTTAAATAAGTAACGAGTATTCTAAAGTCGGGAGCTCGACTACAGCCTTTTCCACTTGTTTCTCTTCAAATTAATTTATTTATTTTAATTACCTAAAATTTATTGTCGCCTAGCGAGCGAAAACTTTATGATTAGCCCTCGCTTTACAGCAGTTACAATTGCATTTTTTTCCATTTGTTTAAATTTTGTTTATCGATGAGCAACAAACCATTGAGATGCCATGTAAAATGTAAAACCCTTTCTTCCACCAGCACCACCAAAAATTGGTCCACAGAATAGAAATGCCCGTCAAGTGAAAGGGGGAAGAGGAAGGAGAAAGGGAAGGAGGAAGAGGAAGGAGAAAGGAAAGCGAGCCAAGTGAATGCATGTGAATTGCATTCGAACAACGGATGGATTTGCTCAACTGAATATTGAGTATAGTACGAATGCACGTTCTATTCTATTCGATTCTATTCCGACAATATAGAGAACCAAAAATGTTGTTCCATATCTCCCTCTCTCCCACTCCCTCTCTCTCTTTCTATGTCTCTATGTTTTTTCGATTTTGACAGGTAACAGAAAAGGGGAAAAACAAGTGTAAGTGTTGTAGCTGAGTGTTCGACTTAACAATACCCTTTAGTTATTTTAATTGAATATTGACATTTAAAACGAAGAATAATGTTTGTTCAGTTGAGTATTATTCAATTTCTTGCAAAACGACAAACAGGTGAAACCTATTGCATATTTATAGGAGCTTCCGTTGACTTAAAATAGCCATAACTATGATTACAGTTCACTGATATTGATAAGCTGAATTTATATGATTTATGATAATTAAAGAGATTGATCACCACTAACAAATTATGGTTATGTCTTAAAAACAGTCCAACTTCCATAACTCGAACATTTATTACGCGAATTTTCTTAAACTCGAGCTAAATCGCATGGCAACAAACTTAATAAACTTAAAAAAAGAGAGTTCCATAAGTCGAAGTCTCCATATTTCGAAGTTCTTCTTTGGATAAATAGGAAGAAATAAATATTTTTGTATTCAAGTCAAATCATCAAAATATTTGTTGGGAAAAATCGAGGAAAAAAGTTGAAAAAGTTGACTTTTGCATACATTTGAAATTTTCGAAGGGTACTTAATGGGTTAAGGAAAGTTTTGTGTCATTCAAACGGAATTTAAATGACCTTTCCATTGTTGCCAATATGTAACGACTCAAATAAGCCTTAAATGTCAAAATTTGAACTGCATACTTTAAGCTGTGAGCCACTGTATGCATATATTGGTACCAACTCAATATACCCTTGTCTACTGCAAGCAAAGGGTATACAAAGAGGGCAAAAAAAAAAACCAAAAAAAAAAGGAGTGAAAAACAGAAATCGAATTATACAGCTCAGTGATTTTTTGGGGTTTTGGTGTTTTGGTGTTTGGTGTTTTTGGTTGCGCTGTTACTCGTAGTACTACGTGTACTCCGTGTACTCCGTGTACTGTGTACTCTCTAGATCTTTTGGCGCTTTGATGTGGCATGCTACAGCTAAAAATCAGAGCAGCAGCAGCAACAGCAACAGCAACAATAAATCCATGACAGTTGACTGGCAAGCTGAACTGAACTGAACTGAAGGCGGGCGCAGAAAGGGAAAGGGAAGGGGAACATGGACACGTGGCTGAAAAGGGATGGATTGTGGAGGAAAGCAGGAAAGTGGGAGGACTTTAAGGTGTGCGAGACTATTGATGGCTTTACGAGTAAATAATGTACAAACAGCTGCTTATCCGCGTTGCATGCCACCAATAACAACAACAACAACAACCTCACGGGGGGCAATATTGACATTGATTTTCGATTAGACGCCGGAAATGTGACATTCTGAAGGGAGCTTGACGCTTTTCTTTTATTACTTATTACTTGGCAGCTTTAAAGTGCCGTCGCGTTTATGGAAATGCGACCCAACTTGACTTTTCAGATTAGCGCAAAGAGAGAGAGAGAGAGAGAGAGACAGTGCATAATGCAACTGGTCTGGATGAATTCAATCAGGGCAACTTTTCGATAAGCTGCAAAGGCAACAGCTAACGGCTAAAAGCTAACGGCCAACATTGAAGCAAAGCGTAAAGAAAAGCGCCTTAAACTTTTCAGCATAAAAAGAAAACCGTTCAAATGAATTCTGCGCCTTGGACCTGGCTTCAAACTTGCTTTCAACTTGTGTCTTGCAACTTCTTTGCAGTGTGTCAGGCAGAGTGGGGAGGGGGGTACTGGCAACATTGGATATCGGGTATCGCTTTGAGCCAACTTAATAAGTTGAAGCCTTTGCAGTTATGAACTTCGCGCTTCACTTTTATGTCGTTGACATTATTTGAATTTTAAAGCTGTCCAACTGATTTCTAACATTTCATATAGAGTTTGCTTGCAGCTCTAACTTCATTTGCATATTATTAGCTTTGAAAGCTTTCATGTGCTTTGAAAGCGCTTTGATTTTGATGTAGGTATCAATATAATGTTGACAGCTCATTTCAATTTAGCAGCTTTTATGTGCTTTCAAAGTTGATTAATTCAATGGGATTAATGCATATTAGGTATGCATTGGTTTTCACTAATGAGCTTTGAAAGCTCTTTTTTGTTGTTCTCAAGTCAAACAAGTTAGCAGAGCTTTGGAAAGGATTAATGATTATTTTTTAAAAGTATTATTCTTTGTTTGAAAGCTTTCATGTGCTTTTAAAGCTTTTTTCTTTATTGAATTAATTTAAACAACATAATTTCATGGCAAGTTAATTCACTTTTCAGTTTTATCAGATTAAGTTTTTGCCTAAAAGCTTAAATGTGCTTTTGAAGTTCTTTCACATTTTATTAAGCACAATCTTAAAAGTCAAGCTGTTGGTCAGTAAAATGTCTATCAACTTAAAAAAAATAAATATCGAAAACGAAGCTTTCTAGAGGTACGAAAACAATTGCTTAAAGCACAAACAAGCCCGTAGAAATGTTCGTCGAATTTTCAAAAATAAAATTAATGAATCTTCTTTAAGCTTGCTTAAATCTTATAAAGATTATTTGAAATGCGGTAATGCTTTAGTTTTCTGAAAATCTAGATGGAGCATTTATCCCAGGTTTTAAAGACTCTTCCGGTCATTGTCTTTGTTTAGCAGTCATTATTTTGCTCAGTGTAATTACGCATCGTTGATTCAATGTTGAGTTTGCTTTTTGTTTTGTTTATTTCTGTCTCTCGACTTTTCCTATGCATCTTTAACGCTCTGTTGCTAAACGAAGGCAATTGAGAGAGAGAGAGAGAGGGAGACAGAACGAAAGGGTAAAGAACTGTATAGAATTATATGCTCTATGTGATTACAGTCTTTATACGTTACGACGGAAAGGTAGTTGCTGCGGTTGCCCGTCCGGGAGTCGTTGGCAATTATTTGTATTGGGCGCACAGCTGTCGTCGAGTCTCAGTTTGCATTTCTCTTCATCTTCTTCAACTACTCGTTGTCATTGTTGTTGTTGTTGCTGTTGTTGCTGCTGTTGTTGTTGCGAAAAATGTTGGCAAGCTAACGAAAAGGGATTTTCCTGCAATTTGCCAAAGAAGCAAAGCAATAGGATTTCTTGCCTTCCTCTTTTTAGCTGCTGTTGATTCTACTATTTTTTTGCCCGACTCTCTTTTTTATCTTGTTTTTTTGGAGCGTAAAGCCTATTATGTCAAACACAATAATCAACAATAAGAGGGGGCGACAACAGCAACAACCACAACAGCAGCAGCAACAACAACTGCAGCGTCAACAATGATGACAATGACAACGGGGCGTATGAGCATTGGCCATGCAGGACAAGGACTTGCAACTGAGAACACTCTCATCAAATTCCCGACTATAAGATACCCGGTACTCCATTTCAAATATTTAAAATCAATCAACAGTTTGTTTACCTGCTTACCTAATTTAGAGTCTCTAGCTCTTAAGGAATAAGTCATAAAAATATTTAATTAAAGTGTAATAAATAATTAAATATACTCGTACTAAACATTTATAATTATAATTAAAGATGAGTTTCTAAAAGCAAGAAAACTCAACTTCAAAATATGCATTTTCAAATACAATAGCTTTAAGAGAAATATAGGAAAAAATGGATAGTGGTCTAACAATCATAAAACACTTATTTTAAGCACTGATAATTCTATTAAAGACGAGATTCCAAAAATTTGACTTAAAAATATATATTTTGTAAATACAAAAGCTTTAAGATATATATACAGTCGAACTTTCCTAAATCGAAACAACATTATCTGAAGAAAAGGTTCAAGTTATGGAGATATTCGACTTATGGAAGTCTTTTTGTTAAGTTTTTTAATTTCACTGCCACTCAATTTGGTTCGAGTTAGTGAGAATTCGAGTTATGGACGTTCGAGTTATGGAAGTTCAACTGTATTAAAAACTACAACTCGTCTTACAATCATAATACTTATTTATCCATTCACATGAATTTTGAGTTCTCGAGCCATTTTTTAAACCAGCAAGTTTTAACTATAAACTGTTTGGAGAACCAACATTTCAAGGTCATCAAGATATGTCAAGGTAAATTGTACACTGTACATCTTCACTGGGGCCTAACTTTAGCTTGTTATAAAGAATACAGTGGTGGAAAAAATATTTGAAACGAGAATCATTTTGACATTTTAAACAAATTTTAATAATATGATAGAAAACTGCGCATGAATATAGAATCCCGTTGTTCTGTTAAACTTTGGAACATTTCTAAATAAGTATTAAGTAAAGATTATGAAACCAAAATCTTCTATACATTTAAAACTCTTTGTCCTGACTCACTGACAGAGAATCAACGTGTAGGCCAAACGGCTTAGCGTAGAAAGATGAAATTTTCACACAACATAGATGAGATAATTTTATCGTGCAGTAAGACGGCGTTTTGCGAAATTCGACCTGCAGGTGGGTCAAAATCGGGGTCAAGGTCAAAGGTCAGGAAATTGCTTAGTATGAACAACTTTTTTGTTTATTCTGATATCTGTACCAAACTTATAGATTATATGTTTGGGACTGCCTCAAGTAAATATCTATTCTCCAAAGCATTCTAAATATTCAGAAAAAAGGATCGTTCCAAATATTTTCACCGTCACCGTATATACCTTTGAATACTACCAGTGCCGGGTATCGCAACTGACTGAAAATGACGTCGAGCTGCATATTCAAAAGGACTCTCGCTAGCGCTCATATGTCAAGCATAAGGAGTGCTGAAGGGGCGGGGCGGGTATGAAGGGTATTACAGAGGCGGGGCGGGGAGGGGAGGGCCTGTAATGTGTTGGCATGTTTATGCGTCATGCCACAGATTCCCATTGGGAACTAGCGGGTGGTCCTCGTTGCCTCTGATAGCCAGTGGATCAGCTGCCCCTGCCGAGCTTGATTTAAGGCGGTGACGGCAGCAGGAAGAGGAGAGGAAGATGAAGCACAAGTGTCATTGACCCCAAAAGTCAAGCGTCCAGCGTCGTGTTGCAAATGCCAATTGATGTTGCAGCCAGCAATGCCAAACAATTTCCAACTATTTCCATAAGATGCATTCTTGTCTAGCATTTTCTTTATTTTTTCAGCCAATTGAAATGGCAATAGCTGGAAATTGTATGGAAAGTCCGTAAAGTCTGTCAGCTTATTGGCCTGCTGATTCTGATTGCACATATTGTAAATTGTGAAGACAGCTCATTAAAGTGGAGATTGTCAGAATGAATAGATTTGCAAATTCAATTCAATAGAAAATGTATTGTTCAGGCTGGAAAATAAAAGGGGGCTTAGGGAACAAATACTCTCATAATAATAAATTTCCTTTAAAATAAATTGATAGTCAGACCCATTTTTGGTTTTTCTTCTTTTGAAATAAAATCTTTAAGACTAAAGTTTTCTTATTTCAGATTATTTTTCAGAGAAAACTGCATTCATCATTATTTTCAAATCTGAAAAACTTGTATGCATAATAAATTCAATCAAGAATTTATATTATTTCTTTTTATTTGGATTTATTGAATTTTATAACTAATTGCGTTTGCCTTTTAGCCTGGCCACTTAACCTTAGCCTGCAATCATTTACATTTCAGATTAAGCTTATTCTCGACAGATTTTTAAAATTCACATCATTATGGGATCAATGGGGTTATCGCATTAACTGTAGATTTTTTTTAAAAATCCAGCTTTTCTCATGCTTCAAATTGATTCAAACTCAAATAAATAGTGTATGTAAAAATAAAGCTAAATTAAAAATAGAAGAAGTAGAGATTTGAAGCATAATCTTTAGACATTAACAATGAGAATAAAATGTAATGAATCTGCGGGAAATACCCAGAAAAGAAAAGAAACCCAATAGAAGTTCAGAATATGAGAATACAAATAATTTAATTATTTGTTATTCCGTTGATTTTAGAGCACGATTTAATTCCAATCTTCCAATATCAGTTTAATTTTCCAATTCAATCATTGCTGAAATTCACCATTTAACTCTTCAATTTCTTGATTTTTTTAAACCGATTCAAATCTGTATCTTTTATTCCACGTTACTTTAAGGTTTGTGCCGTATAAAGAAGCTCTGATTAGATAGAGTTACGTACCATACACACGTCACTGTGCACCTGAGCAGGGGGTGAGTTAGGGATGACTAGGGGGTGCGACTGGGATATGCATTCAGCATTCAGCATGACCTAATTAATGGCATTCACATACCATACCATACGTCGTTTCTGCAGGGGATTAGAGCGCAATACAGTCATTCAAAGGTTGTGCTTGTATCGTTTAAGGGTTAGATACTGCGATTACGAAAGAAGGGGAAGCAGGGCGATTGGTAAAAGGGAGAATATGAGCAAAGGAAAAGGGAGAAAGAAAAAAGCAAGGCTACTAGAGCCAGCAGGCAACTGTTTGCTGTTGATGGCTGTCGAGTGCATGCAAATTGCCATCGAAAAGGATGCTGAACATGTTCATGCCCATGTCCGTTGCGCATTCCTGACCCATTCCCCGATGCCTCATGCCTCATGCCTCTGCCCCTTCCCCAACCCCTGGCACTGTCCTCTGTCCTCTGCCCGCATCCAGTTGATTTGTATGCGCGCAGCGGTCTGGAGCAGCGCATTTTTTTTTTGTGTGTGTCTGTATGCAACATCTCAGATGTTGTCCAAACGTTTTTGCCAAGTGGCAAACAGGACAGAAGCAGCTGCCATTTTGGCATTAAAGGCGCACTACAGACCACAGCCAACATACCTTAACTCCTTCTTCCCCTCTCTCCCCCTTTTTGGCTGCCTCTAACTGCCCCAAGGTCGCGTCCAGCCATTCACTTTGAGCTTTTGAATTTTGAAAAGGCATCGAGCAAAAACTGACATCATTTTTAGCTCAGCACCTCAAAAGGGCTGAAAGGCTTATTAGTTTGTGACTGGGTATGTAACAGGCAGTAGGGGACATTTTCAACTCTGTAAAGTATATTTATTCTTAAATAGCATTTACAGTTGAGTCGTTAGCTAAAAATTGTTTGTTTGTAGCAGATTCCTTTATGACAAAAACAAAATATAATAAAATAAAAAGACTAATTATTTCTTTTAAGTCTGTAAATCAGTCTTGTTCAATATGCCGAAATCCTTAACTCATAATTCTGCCGGCGTCGCAGCTGACACACGTGTTCTATAAATAGCACGCTCGGCGGCTTGCTCTCTTACGATGCGCCTCTTCGGTTTTTTGTTCTCTCACGAAGCATCTGATCGGCTGATGCTTTCTGATGTCAGTTGCTAATCTTCGTTCAATGAGGAGAGAGCGCACAGTGCTAGACTTTTATCATACACAGCAACTAATGCCTGGGTCCCTTTACGCTGCCAACTGTATCGATGCGACAGTTGGAATCTGCATTCATTTAATTTTTTCAGTGTAAAGCAGTAAATCGTTTCGTTTCGCTGCTACGCACACAAGCGCAATATTTG
This sequence comes from Drosophila suboccidentalis, assembly GCA_037043435.1. Classification (NCBI taxonomy): domain Eukaryota; kingdom Metazoa; phylum Arthropoda; class Insecta; order Diptera; family Drosophilidae; genus Drosophila; species Drosophila suboccidentalis. The sequence goes on along the minus strand of JBAMBK010000415.1, from coordinate 197,373 downwards.
ATTTTGTGAGTTTAAAGTTTTAAACACTGCATATGTATGGGTACTGGGCATATTACAACCGATCAGCCGAACTGTAAAAATTCAGACTTGTTCGGAATTCAGGTTGCATGACGAAGAAAACTCTCGACACTAGCAAAATTTCAATGCAGGCGCGAATTTTGCCTCAATTTGCATGCCGAATGATGATTTGAACGTGCCCAGATTCGTTTTACTTACAGATTAAAGTGAACATCTGCCATATTCGGACGATGCCGGATGGCCGCCTCCAGAGCCAGCTTGGCCTCCTCAAAGCGTCGCTGCGAGCTTAAAACGCTGCCCAAATTGCCCAGAGCTGCAAAGAAAGTAGAATTCGCTGGATGAGAAGCAACTCAAAGAAGCTTTTTAAATGCTCAAAGCACTAATTAATCCCATTCGAAGCTTTTATGTACTTGCAATGTTTCTGAATTGATTGAAATAAGACAGTTTTGTGAAGCTTAAGCAAGTTTAATGAGCTTTTAGTGGGATCAATTTTAATGAGCTTACTATAAGCTTATAAAAGCTTTTGCTTTTTAAAATATTCGTACAAATTGAGCTTGCAAGAGCTTGGAAAACTCATTTCTTATTGTGAAAATTTGCAAATTTTGAGTAATTTGATTTAAAAATGAAGCTTTAATGACGATGAAAAATATTCTCCAGTAAATTGAACAAAATCCATTAAGGCTTAACGCTAGTTGAGTTGGATTAAACTCACACAGAGCTTTCATTAAGTAATTATTTATAATTAAATACAAGTAAATAAATAACTTACATTCAAAGCCTTTGATGATAAGTGAACAAAAAACTTAGTTACAGCTTTAATGAGCTTTCAAAGCTCTTCAAGCTTTCATTATGATTCGATGTGAGAAACTTACCCTTGGGTGGATTAATGGCAACAGCGCTGCGAAAAAGCTGCTCCTCGTCATGCCAGTCACGATTACGTTGAACAGTGCGCAGACTGAAGGTGCTCAGGACTAGACCAAGACAGCAGAGAAGTAAAAGCCTCGGATTACGGCCTGGAAGACGCTGCCAGAGCTGGCCAAAGCCAAAACCCAAAAGGAGACAGTAGCCAACGCTGGGCAGATAAAGCAAACGCTCGGCGAGCACAAAGCCCACGTAGAAGAACAAATTGCAGGCGGGCAGAAAAGGCAACACCAAAAAGGCAATGGAAATGAGAAGCGTGGAGTCCGAAGAAGACTTGGAAGCTGAAGAGAATCCAAGACTGGAGTTTGTTCTTTTGTTAATCACTTGGGCCTTAAGCTGATGATTGCAGGCAGAGATGAAGCCATGCCACGCCCAGCAACAACTGTTGCCGCCCAAGCGTTGCAGCAACGACAGCGAAATTCTCGAAACTGCCGCATAGTCGATGCTGTAGTTGATGCAACTGCGACACTGTCGAGTTCCCCGGCAGGTCAGGGCCAAGAGTGTCGCATAGAATCCAGCGCTGAGCAAATTGCGGACATCGCAAAGTGTTCTGATCCGTGGAATGGCCTCCATGCCCCAGTCAAAGCTCAGCTGGCGGGGAAAGAGCAGCAGCTGCAGGTTCATTGCCGGCAGGTAGAGGAATGTCAGAGTGCGTGTCCACCAGCTGGACTCGTGGGCCGTTGGATTGTCCGCAGCTGCGAAGTTGACGCTGGGGCGTGGCACAAGACAGAGGCGACAGTAGAGAGCGCAGAGCAGGAAAATGCTCAGAATTGTGAGCGAGCGAAGGCGATGCTTAAATTGGAAGAGAAGAGCGAGAAATGGTCAAATAGTAAGGCTAATTAAGTGTTAAGTGGTAATTGATTAATTGTAAAAGAGGAAAAAGTGTGGTATAGTTGATAAAATGAAAATAGGAATGTTTTACATGTTAACATAACTATTTAGAAGAAAAGAATGCAGGAATGGAAAATTAAAGAGAGAGGAAAGTGATAAGGTAGGGAAGGAAGGGAAGCGAATCGAAGGGAAGACAGTTAGAATAAGCGGAAAAGGCTATAGTCGAGCTCCCCACTATAGGATACCCGTTACTATTGCATGCTTTTAGGCACTTGCATTGCTTGAAACTTAAATCAGCCATTACCACCATTCTATTTGTCCGATCTTGTTGCGATTTAGTAGGATGATAGATAATTATAGTAGTTAACGTTAATTAGTAAAAAATCGTAATACCTTGAAAGCTGTGCGTATGGTGGCTTTTCGCGATTTACTGAGGCCGAAAGGGGCGTAGTAAAAATTTAAAACAAACTTGATTTGCATGGGGTCAGATGGACAGACGGACATGGCAATATCGACTCGTCTGTTGATGCTGATCAAGAATATATATACTTTATAGGTTCGGAGATGCTTCCTTCTCCCTGTTACATACATTGCAACGAATACAATATACCCTTTTACTTATTTTTCAAGTAACGGGTATAAACAGACTTATAGAATTGGAAGAGAAGAGCGAGAAATGATAAGGCTAGTTAAATGTATTAAATTACTGGTCAATACCTTATGTAAATAAATGCGAATTTAGTGGTAATTGAGTAATTGTAAAAGAGGAAAAAGTTATTAATTAAATTAATTAAAAAAACAAAGAAGAAGGTACTCAACATAGTAATACAGTAAATGAAACAAAGATTCCATCTTGGTAAATGAGCTGACTCACCTTTCTGCCTTCGGCATCTTTTTGCTGACATCCCCGCAACAGATCGCAGAGTGCACAGAGCACCAGAGTCACAATGCCCGTCTCCTTGGCGAGGAGTGCGCCGAGGGCGAAGAGCAGTGCGAGGGCCAGCGAGCTGATCTTTCTGGAGTGGAGCATGTGATGATGATACGCCAAGTAGGCGAGCAGGCAGCAGATGCAGGCGCCCAAATCCGCACGACCCACCAGACCCGCCACGGCCTCGGTGTGAATGGGATGCGAGGCGAACAACGCGGCGGCGACTCGAGCTGTGACTCGAGATCGAGATCGAGATGTGGGCAACAGAGTGTGGGCCACGAACAGCACCAAGGCCGTGGCCAGGCAGTGCAGCAGCAGGTTGACCAAATGGAAGCCGAAGGCGTCGCCGCGACCCAAATGGAAATCGAGACGAAAGCTCAGCACGCACAATGGACGCCAGGAGCCATGGGAGCCGCTATCCAGCAACGAGGTGCCCCAATAATCATGTTGCAGCAGCTGCAGCACCGAACCAGCTTCAGTTACATCCGCATTCCCCAAGATGGCGCGCCTGCAACATGAAGTCAGTGGAGGGTTGTGAGTTGTTAGTTGTGAGTTGGAAATTGAGGTACGAGGCAAGAGATGAGCTCGCATTACGTGCAACACATCGACAACCACCTGTGGCACACCTGTCCTATTAATTAACATGATTAATTGCACGAACGGATCCCGGAATGGCCCTGGGATCTACCAGAGTCGCCTGAAGCCAAGGCACAGTGGGATAAAAAGCTAAATTAACCAATTTCAAATATGTTATTTTCTCTAATCTTCTCGATTACCAATATTTCCCAAAGAACATGTTTCCCAACACACAGTAAAAATATAATCAAGCCTGTTCCGAATCTCGAACGTTTTCAAAAAGTAAAAACGAAACGAAAACGAACGTCGGTTTCGAAAACGATTCGAAAATTCATATTAAGTATTTCTGGTTGAATATAGCAGGTAGAACTGAAACATAGACTGAAACTTTGTTGTTAAAATTTTGTTATTCAATTAAAGCAACTCTAGCAGCTTTAAATTGCGAGGGTTGGTTATCGATAACAATACAAAATCGGTTTTGTTTTTTAAAAAATATTTTATAGATGCTTTTAAAAAAATTCTTTTAAAATACACTGCAACTGCTTTAACTTGAAATAGTGATGGTAATCGATTTTAAATATGTTCAGCATTATTATAATTTTCAGTTTATAATTTTAGATATTTATTTTAATGATTTAAATGGCATTTATTTTCAAATCCGACGACTCTAAAGCACACGTTTTGAAAATAACAATTATTGCCGATTTTCGGAATTCGTTTAGTGGCAAATCGACTCGTTTTCGGAATTCAGAACAGGCCCGATAATATTATTTGAAGAACTGTTTTTCATTTTTGGATAAATCTTTTAGTTTTTAGCTATTAAAAATTAAAATAATTTAATGTAGTGTTGAATTGAAAAAAAATTTGATTAAATTAAATTAAATTTTCGCTAATTTAGAGCTTTATCCACTGTGACTTGACTTGACTCGACTCGACTCAACTGGCCTCGGATTGTCTTTCTTGCCACATGCAACTTGAGCTGCTCCACAAAAAAGGGGCTGAGGGTCCAAGTGTCTAGGCGATGTTGTCCCTTCATCCTTCATCCTTCTCCCTTCTCCTACTTTCCATTATTCTTTCCTCAACTGCTTTGGTCCTCCTGCTATACTTTTTTGTGCCTTGATTAATTGCCGATTTGCTGGCACACTTGGTGTTGTTTCTCTTGTTATTATTGTTGTTGTGACACACACACACACACACACACACACACATCTGGCACAGTCCATTGTCACTGGGCTCTTGTCGGTAATTGCCTCACCGTTGTACCTTCACTTGTTGTTCTAATCGATTTCAAGCTACAGTCTGTCCCAGATTTATACTCCCTCCACCCTCCACCCTCCATCCTTGTCCAGTTCCAGGCCATTGCTGCTGTTGTTCTCAATGTTGTTGCCATTGTTCTTATTGTTGCACAGTTTGAAATTTATAGTAGGTTTGCAATAATACCTAAACCATTTTATGCATAATTAGTTTTCAACGTTGCACAGTAAATGCCATTAATTAACTTTGGCCGTTCACTTTCCACACCGACCATGCTTCACTGTACCCCATGGCAAACATTTCAAAGAGCATTAACAGATTTTTCTATCGTTTTCGTACACAATTTTCGAAATTTTTTCATTTTAGAAAAATTTCAAAAATGTTTAAAATTGATTTTTTATCATGGACGATACAATAAATAATATATTCTTTTAGAAATTTTAGAAATAAGAATTAATAAGAAGAATAAAAATAAGTAAAAGACATAATTTAAATTGAGTATGATTATTTCCCAAGACCATAAAAAGAATTAACCCAGATATATACTTATTAGAGGGCTGCACGGCTGCATTCAAACTTGAGCGTCTCTGAATACTCGTGAGTTTAATTCAGTTCCCTGGGTGAAAAATTTCATAGATCCGGTTCTCATCGATTGAATACTCATTTCTGACATAAATTTGAGTACTCAAATGAACGACATCGAATAAATGAGAAATGAGGTGAAGCAAAGTAATGTTATCATATTTAACATTGACATAACAGAATATTTTAACACAGTGCGCTTACATAGAGTTGTCTTCAGATAATAAAAGATAATTTAACAGAACCAGTACCTTTACAGTTCATATTTAACATAGACTTACCATAATATTTTAACATAATCAATCAATAAACAGTAACAGATAATCTAACATAACAGTAACATAATGAGTACTTTAACCCATTTTCTGCCGCTGTCGAAACAGCAACATTTTTTATTTTCAGAGCGATTTTTTTATGTTAACCAATGTATTCAAATCCAAATAGAAAATTAAGAAAATTAGAAAACCCAGAAAATGTTTATTCTGGTCATCCCATATTAAAAAAAAAAAATGTATTTTAAATTTCTGTTTCTGTTTCGCCATTAAAAACCAACAAGAGACTACGATCAACAGAACATTAACTTACGTCAATAGTATAAATTTTTCTGACTTATAAAAAACTACGTTTCTTCTGGTTTTTTATATTCCAAAATTGTTTTGCTCCAACTAAAAATGGTTTTCAGAATTGTATTATTCCAAGAAAAAATAAAATAAATACAAATAAGCAATAAAATGTTGGGTTTAAAAATCATAGAGTACTCAAAGGTATAAACCTGGCGATGATCTAGTAAAAACATGACATATTTTAATAAACTAAAATAAAATACAATAAAATAAAGTAAAATATATAAAAACAATGCAAGCGAGCTTCAGTACAGTAACAGTAAGAGATTAACATTAACTTAACATAGGTAAGTTAAAAACAGCAAAGCAAAATGTTAACCAATAAGTCTGTAATTGACTGGCCCACATTTTTGAATACTCTTATATCTAATCCATATCGATGAGAAAACAATCCCTAAGTTTCTAAATTCATGTAATTTGTATTTACTTTGGTCTTAACTTGCCGCCGGGTGTAGTTTCAGGTTTGTGGCTAACAAACTTAAAAGTTAACACAACCAAATGCCCATTCATATGTATATATTATTTTTTTTGGTATTTCACTCAGCTGCAGGCTATAAAAGGGACAATGCTATATTTGAATATACATATATTCGGGAATAAATAAATGAAATATATATATCTAATATAGAAACTTCACGTACAGCAACTGTGAAATATTTCCATAATTTCTAAAGGTTTCTTTTTTTTTGAATAAAAATAAATTTGTTCAATTTTAATACGAATATTTTATTTAGCAGCTGGCCGGAAATATGAGTACTCGTATTTTTCATTCGTATATATATTGTGGCAGGTTTTATAGCGTCAATTTTGCAATTTCTTTTCTTCTTTTTGTGTGTGTGTGTTTGGGTGTGTGTGTGTGTGTGGCATGCAGCTCTTCATATGCCACAAATTCGGTTGGCAAACCTGCACAAGTTATTGGTGGGGCAACAGCAGGTACTACCAACAGCAACACCAACACCAACATCATTTGAGCCACTCAACTGCACTTCAATTTCAATTGCCATTTGCTTTCTTCGTTTTGTTGGCCTTGCAACGTGTGGCAGCCACAAAAATGTAAACGAGTGCAAACAAATTCTTATCGCAAGTGTACAATAGCTAAGGAAACCAAGTGAAAATGCTGCGGCCGAGAGTGCTCGACTTGGGAAATACCCTGCAACAACAGAAAACCATTTCTTCAAAATATTATTTGTTTTTAAATCCAATCTGAAGGTATTTTATTGAACGGATTTCCCCATTACATTCATTTATATACATGTTTCTGTTGGGATTATGGGATACTTAATCATATATAAATAATGTCTCTGGTTTATTTTATTTTCTATTATCGTAGATTGGTTTTATTCCAAAATAATGGGCAAAATATCCGGAGTGCACAAAAAAAAAAGTCATTTGTAATCCGGATGTATGAAATTATTTTAATTTCCCCTTTAAATATTTGTGTTTAAAAAAAAAAATGAAAAAATTGAAATCGAAAAATAACACACTGCAGCGTTTATGGGTATTATTATTAAACACATAAAAACTTTACTGAAAACTAAAACCTTATTAAAATTTTAGGCATTGTTTTTTAACTGAAACAAAAAAAAAACTCTTCAAAGAATCTATTGAAAGGATAATTTTCTGTTATTTATATTCTAATTGTGAAGTAAATATTTTAACAAATTAAAAGTTTCACATATATTATTTTATAAAAACAAAATTTATATTGGTTTTTTGATTTTAAATATTTAAAAAAAAGAAAATAACAAATATATATTTTTTTTTAATTTGTCAAAATAGTTTCTTGTTAAATTAAATAATGGTACTTTATTATTAAGTGATAATAAGTATCTTCTTCTGGTTATTATTTCTGGCAAGAGGGTATACGAAAGTGAGCATGGAGACGGCAAGAGCAACAGCAGGTGTGTGTGTATGTGTGTGTGTGTGTGTAAAGCACAACAAAAAATTGTGCTACGCCTCATTTGCAAGGACTTCAAGCTGAAGCTGAAGCTGAAACTGAAGTTGGAGCTGGAGCTGGAGTTGAAGTCGAAAAGGCTGGCAAATATTGAAAAGCATTTTTCGTAGCATACCTTGGGGGGCATGATGTGGAGGGACTTTTCGGCTTAATATCTGGCGAGAGAGAGGGAGAGAGAGAGCGAGAGAGAGATAGAGAAGGAGGAGGACAGCGTCAACATTATCGTCTCATCAGCAGAATTTCCGCAGTGCCATTTTTGTGCTTTATCATCGTAACTAGTGAATGAATAGCAATACTCGGTAGATGAGGAAGGGAAAGAGTGGTGAGTGGAAGGTTGAGGGGGAGGGGGGGGACTGAGAAGGTTGCACAACAACGAAAACATCAACACCAACAGGCAACTCTGGTGGGGCACTTTGTCAGCAACAGCAGCAACAACAACAGCAACAACAACAACAACAGCAGCAGCAGCAGCAACAACAACAGTGCCAAGACTCAAGCAGCTTACAAGTGTGGCATGTAGTAGCTGCCGTTATCGTTCGCTTTTCACTCGCTTTCGAGAGGCCAGAGACAGAACCAAAGTCGGAGTCAGACACAGGAGAGAAGAATGAAGAAAGCAGAAAGAAGAGACAGTAGATGATGCCACACATACATACACACATGTATGTATAAATGTGTGTAGATGGAGCCGTAGCCAGAGGCACCAGGCACCAGGCTGCGACTCTCGGAATCAGTTGAGAAGAGCCAATGTGGCACAGTGGGACGAATACAACAAAAATAAAGAAAAGGATAATATAATAGATAATATAAACGAATAATAATACTATCATAAAAAGCTGCGCATGAATATAGAACGCGTTGTTTTGATAAATTTTAACACATTGCTTAATAGATATTAAGTAAAAATTATGAAACTAAATTAAATTATTATTGCCTAAGCATTTTTAAAAGTTCAAAAATAAATTAACGTTTCTAATAATTGTTGCATTACTGTATGAAAAAAAACTTATGTTTCGATTTAAAAGCTGTAAATTAAAACACACAGAAAATAATAGTGCAACATTAGTTTAAAAAATTTATTTGTTTTTTAATTATATCAATAAATTACTTTAATAATAAAATCATTTAAAAAATTCGACGCCCTGAATTAGTTGAAAAATGTGAAAGAAAACATATAATTAGCATGCCGACCATTTAAAAGTTTTTTTATATACAAAATATGCAGGAAATAATTTCAAAATTGTTGTTATTTTGCATATGTAAATAATTTTGTATTACATCTTAAGATAATTTTAGTGATTAAATAATTTTAAAAAGGCAAACCTATTAAAAACATTGGTTAGATCTAATATTTTGTCAAAAACATGTCAAACATCTTGTTTGTTAAGTCAAAATTGGCTTTAAATCAGTGGTGTCCAAAATACTAAAAGCCTATCACATGGGACAGGAACTCACAATTCTGCCGGCGTCGCAGCCGACACACGTACAGAGAGAGAGAGAGAGAATACGTGTGTTCTATAAATAGCACGCTCGGAGGCTTGTGCTCTCACGATGCGTATAATCGGCTCTTTTTTCTCTGCATCTGATCGGCTGATCCTTTTTGAGAGGCGAGAGACCGTACAGCGCTAGACTTTTATCATACACTGCAACTAATGCCTTGCTCTCTTTACGTCGCAAACTGTAACGATGCGACAGTTTGAATATGCTTTCATTTCATTTTTTCAGTGTAAAGCTTCGTAAACTTTGTATTTCGCAAGCGATAAGGAATTTATTTAAGGAATTTTTGGCTTGCTATTTTTGCTTAAAAATTCCTATCATTTGTTCCACTGTGCATTGTCACAGGAGCCATCCATAGATACCAGCCAGAACGCACATACACACAGGACTGTGGTTGGCTTTTGTTGAAGACAATATATCATAGCATCAGAGGCAGCGAGGACACCCTAACGTAAATGCAGCTCTCTTCCTGCTGTACACACTCCCATCCCCATGCCCCTTCCCTTAGTCAATCGCCCCTCACCTGACTCCCTGGCGTTATGGCTACCCACAAACACTTGTACACTTTGTGTGTGTGGAGCTGCTTCTGCTTATGTAAAGTGAAAATTTTCGATTTTCTATAAAAAAAAAAGAAAAAATAGATTGTGAAGAGAGCGAAAAATGCCGTTGCTACTGCTTCGATTCCCCTTACCTCCCTCCTGTCCCACTGTAAATGCGCCATGGGCCTTACGAGCGTGTGGCCATCAAAAAATTACGTATACGTAACGTTGGGTTTTTTTTTGTGTTATTTTTTGTTATGGGGCGTTTGTTGTCGCTGTCCTTTTAATACGGCACATAAATTATTGTAAGACTGCAGATTGGCTCTTTGGCAACATTTGTAGCAGCCTTGTTGTTGTTTTTTTTCCTCCGTTTTGGATAAAGGCAAATATATCAAGTGCTGAGGTGTGAAACATTTGACCGTAGGCAAAGCTACTCGGCATTTAAAATCAGCCATAGGAAGCTCTTTAAAACGACTGTCACAGCTGTGGTTAAATGATATATTGAGTCTACCTGTTGGGCTGGCACGATGTGAAAACATAGAGGAATTAATCAGACTTAAAGCTCATTAAAAATGTTCTGATTTACAAATCTACAAATTCAAAAGAATGTGTAAGTAGTAATGTATTGGAATTTTACAGTTTGAAACTAAGGCGATACGATTTCAAGCATTTCATTTAAAAACAATTATGTGGGAAAACAGCTTATAATCACATTAAAAATAAAAGTTTATTCTATTAAGTTAAAAACACCTTTAAATTCATGCCGAATACTGAACAATTTTAAGCTTTAAAGCTTTAAACGCTTACGGACCTTTGAGATTTTACAAAATATCTGTTAAATATATGAAAAAAGTAAATAAAAATCAATTAAAAATACAATTTTCAATGAAACACTTAAAATGGATTTTTAAATTTATATTTTTTAATTTTACAAAATATCAGTTAAGTATATAAGTAATTGTTATAATAATCTTATAATAATAATAATGGATTTTTAAATATTTATTTTTCAAGTTTTATATATCAGAACCCAAAGATTCGGTTCACAGTTTTAGTTTGTAATTTAACTGTAATTATTTTTAAACAAATGTTATTTTAATGGCACAAAAAAGACACTTAATTAAGCCCAAACACACATTTATAATGAAAGCTAAAATAAATGAGCATAACTTTGAACAATTGTTCGTATTATTTGTGATTTGTATACGAAATATTTCATTTGAACTTTTTCAAAGCTCATATCTCACCAACTATTCTCATTTGCTGGGAATGATGGGAAAATACATACAACGGAGCATGAAACAATTCACAACACACGTGAAAAATGTTTCTCTTTTTTTGGCTCGTTTCTCGTTCTCATTTTGCCTTATCGAGTCGAGAATTGGCCATTGCTCTTTTTCCAGTTGATAGGAAACAAATTGAAGGGAATGCTGCCATTTAATAAATCATGTTTTGTTTGGCTTGGCTTGACAATAATAACTTGTGTTCGTATATGTGTTAGTGTGTGTGTGTGGGTGTATGTGTGACCACAACAACAACCACTACAATAGAAGGTAGGCAGTCATAGGTAGCGTGAAAGTGACCACAGCAACATCCGCTCTCTGGGCCAACAAAAAATAAACCAACATAAACTCGCCAAGAACTTTTTGTTGTCCCCAAAATGGGATGCCTTGTTGAAGTAAGAAGTAGTAGGGAGAGGGGAGAAGGAGGAGAAGGGGCAGAAGGGGGAAACATAGGCAACTCAGTTACATAAGTTGCGTTTATTATTTTTGTGTGTCTGTTTTGTTTTGTGCTTGTTTTCTGCCAGTAACCAGCAAAAAAATAAAAATAAGCAAGCGAGAAAGGCTATAGTCGAGCTCCCGACTTAAGGATACCCCTTTAGTTATTCAAATAAATTTAAAATACTTTTTATTGCAAACTTTTAGGCATTTACTTTGCCTGAAACTTAAATAAGCCATTACCACCTTTCTATTTGTTCGATCTTGTTGCGTTTAAGTAGGATGATAGCTTTAATTAAAAGATAACGTTAATTACCAAAAAATACATAATACTCTAAAAACGGTGCGTGTGGCGGTTGGTTAATCTAGCTCTTATAGTCTCTGAGATCTAGGCCCTCACACAGACGGACCCTCAGACAGACGCAGGGACGTGGCTGAATCGACTCGGCTGTTGATGCTGATCAAGAATATATATACTTTATAGGGTCGGAGATGCTTCCTTCTCCCTGTTACATACATTGCAACAAATACAATATACCCTTTTACTTAATTTTTAAGTAACAATCAATTTCAAAGTGATAAACTTGCAGTTACTACAAATTTAATAACAATAATTTTTCCCAGTTTTATAACAGTATAGAAAATCTACATAAATTAATTATGAATTCAAAACTCAATTGATTTTAAATTAGTTAAATTTTCGGGCTTAATTAGCTTAGAGAATTCTTTCTATAAAGAAGAATCAATTTCAATTGTAGAAAATTTCCGTTTAAAATTGAAACTATTCAAAAAGAATATATTACAATATAAATAAATATTTACCTAAGTTACTTAATATATTGGAAAATCTAAATAGATCAATTATGAATTCAAAATTAATTTTGAATTTTGAATTAGAAATTGAAATGTCAGTTAAATTTTCTAGTTTTTTTCGTTCAGAAATATAAAGAACAATCATATTTAAAGTGATAAGCTAAAATTACTTCATATTTTCGTAGAATTAAATTCCATTTAAAAGTAAAACTATATAAAATGAATTTATAACAAAATAATAATTATTTTCCCAAGTTTTAAACTGGAAAATCTAAATAAATCAAAATTAAATAAATAATTCGAAATCCATTTTTAATTAGACATCGAAATTTCTTCAGTTTGATTTTGTTGAACTTTACTCTAAATACGCCAAATTTGCCATCACTCTTACTTGGTACTTTATAACATTAATTGTCTCTTTCGCTTCTGCCACTGATATACCCCATAGACTACTCCGGCTTACAGGGTATAAATAGTAATAGGAGGAGCTGCACAAAATAACGAGCTACAACTGAAGCTTTTGGCTGAGCACTTTGTGCATAACTTTCCATTTATGCTGGTGTCTTTGCCCCCCTTCCCCTCTTGGCTTTCCTATGCCTTCCCCTCGCTCCTCGCTCCTCACTCTCCCCCTCAATATATATGGAGTACAATTGTTTGCTGGCTTTTGTAGTTGCGGCGTCACTTGGCGTCCAGAAGCGCAGCGGTTGACTCCGTCCATGGCAATGGTAATGGCCATGTGGTTGGAGAGAGAGACGGAGAAGAGGAAGGAGAGGGGATAAGGTATTGTTACCGAAGGGCAGGGGAACTGGGATTGGTTCCATGTCCGGCATAGTGCACACAGAGAAAAAACAATCGTACTCAAAATAATTTTGAATGATTTTATTGATATTCAAAATAAAATTTAAAATTCTCTACCCAAGAACATCGAATCTTGAATCAAGTTAAGCTCAAAATTTACTAAAAGTGATTATCAAAATTTCTTAATATAAGCTCGGGACTTTGCTCGTAAAATCTAAAATAAAGCATTTTAATGCTCATATCTTTTAAGAGCTCATAAATCATAAATCAAGTATGTAGTATGCTTAAATTAAGTACCATGTTCATATTTCAACATGTTTTTGTACACAGTTCCAGAACTAAATGGACTTGAATAGAGTTTATATTGAAATTAAATCAAGTACGTTTTAAAGTAATTTCAAGTTTTAAAATACTTAAATTTCATACTTAAAATATTGTACATAAAAATAAGAACGAAATACTGGACTTTAGTAATTTCAATTTTGGGGAGAAATCAAATTTAAAAAATGGCATTTTAATTAGGAAATACATTTTTTTCCGCTGTGTAGACTCTGTGTAAGTATGTTTGTGTGTGTGTGTGTGTGTGTGTGTGTGTGTGTGTGACGCTTCTATTGCTGCCGAGTCCAAGTCCAAGTCCAAGTGCTCGGGGGAAATTCCTGTCCATTGTACATGACTTTTGATATTTATGGGTAATTTCGTTTGCGTTAGCAGCATTTCAATGCAAAGAGGTGTAAGCTCATTCTCTCTCTCTCTCTCTCTCTCTCTCTCTCTCTCGTCTCTCTTTCTTCCACTTTGAGAAGTTATAGAAGAAGAAGAAGAAGAAGCAGAAGATGCCTGAGAAGAGAGCAAAACATAAATCAACATTTTCGTTGTTTTTAATTTGCTCTGTTCGCAACGGCAACGTCTGATTTTGACAATAGACCAAAAATAAATACACAAGCGATAAGCTGTAGAAATTGTTATGGAAATGGCTGTGGAAATGGAAGTACACAGAAAAAAAATATATACATATATACATATTTTCTTGAATTCAAGTATAAAACTCTTGATTTAAGCATGCACTTTCGCATATTTTAAAATAATAATCAAGTATTTATTTCATAAGCCCGTAGTCTATTTCTTGCAGTGTAGAAAGTGAAGTTGGCCGTCAGTTCGTTGCCAGTTTTACAATTAGGCAACTTGAAAATTTATTATAGTGATTTTAATCAAATGAATAACGCCACTTGGCGGCACAATTAATAATAAACTTTTGTGGAAAATAATCCAAAAACAAAACAAACAAAAAGTAAAACATAAAACATAAAGAACACCAACAAACGACCCTTGACTTGGCAGGTAAAAAACTGGGCGACTTTTCCCCATTTACCTTCGTCAACTTGCTGACATATGGAATTTTTAATTCGCTCAAATTTCTGTCTCTCTCTCTGTCTCTGTCTCTTTCACTCGGTCTGCTGTCTGTCTCACCTGTCATCGTAGACAAATCCAGCGTTTAATGTGTTCAAGTTTAGAACAAAGGCGAGCGCCGTGCAGCCAACGAGTCCTGTGTAGTCCTTGTCCTTGTCCTTGTCCTTCTTCTTCCCTCCTTGTCCGACTTCCCTGATCCTGCAAATAGAGACAGTGAGACAAATGTACAGAAATGTCCACAAATATTTAAGTGAAGTGTCATAAAATATATGCTCAAATTAATTCTCGTAGGCTCTACAACAAAGCATCTAATCCTCCCTTTGTCTCTCCTCTCTCTCCTTCGCCATTTCTCTCTCCATTTTAGTTCATGGCAAAGGCCAAAGCAAATGCAAAGCTTTTCGGCCCATTTTCATTTGACATTTACATTTTTTTCCACTTCTCTTTTAACCACAATGCTTAAAGCTTGTCAAATGCATCTGCAAGATGAGTCGACTTTAATGTTTCAAAAGAGATTTTTGCTTTTCTCATTAATTATTTTATTTAAACAAAAGGTGACATTTTATAGTTAAATGTATATAAATCTTTTTTATATGTACATAATATATATTTAAAACAGTGGTGTCCAAACTGACACAATCAAACATTGCGTTTTTGGGTGTAGCGAAAAACGAAGTTAACGAAACGTTTTACTGCTTTGCACTGAAAAAATGAAATGAAACCAGATTCGAGCTGTCGCATCGTTACGATTGGTGACGTAAAGAGAGCAAAACAATAGTTGCAGTGTATGATAAAAGTCTAACGCTGTACGGACTCTCTTCATTGAACGCAGCTCAGCGACTGACATCAAAAAGGATCAGCCGATCAGATGCAAAGTGAGAGAATACAAAAGCCGAACAGGGGCATCGTAAGAGAGCAGGCCGCCGAGTGGGCTATTTATAGAACACATGTACTCTTTCTCTCTATACGTGTGTCGACTGCGACGCCGGCGCGCCGGCAGCATTATGAGATCCAACAGAAATCAAAGATGAAAACCGTAGGTTAGGTTAGGTTACGTTAGGGCGGTGTCGACAAGCCGACGCACTTAGGCCTCGGATAGGCCCATTGTGATACCGCGAATCATCTCCGCTGCTGCCAGCGTGGGACTCTAAGGAACTAAGTTAAAAGGGAGCCCAATTTGAAAGTTTGACAAAAAGGGCAATTCTTCTTGGTGCCACGGTGAAACCCGTAACTATTAGTCGGAATTAACCGATTAAAACTGGTAAACGTAACTGAAACCGTAACCGAAACAAAACTTTGTTATTTGACCTAAACAGAAAAGCCGAAATTATTCAAGCCGTAATAACCGTATATTAATGGGCAATCGTCGTACTTAAAAGTTATTTTGAATTTTTATATTTAATTAAAAAAATCTTTTGCAAATCAAACCTTAACAAATATCGGTTTCAATTACAGGGTCGGTTATGTTCTCATTCCGGTTTTCGGTTACCTGTTCCG
Organism: Drosophila suboccidentalis; assembly: GCA_037043435.1. Lineage (NCBI taxonomy): Eukaryota > Metazoa > Arthropoda > Insecta > Diptera > Drosophilidae > Drosophila > Drosophila suboccidentalis. Next base: position 181,426 of record JBAMBK010000415.1, on the reverse strand, counting down.
AAAAATGTTTGTGTATCGGTTACGTAGCGGTTACCGATTGCATGTTTCAGTTTCAAAACACTGGTATGATTTCGGTTCACAACAAAAATTATTTAAAATATTAAAAACATGTTAATTTGAAAACAAATAACATGTAACATAATTAAATTTTATACTTGACCGAACCAAAACTAACCGTTATTGATGAATCGTTTTCCAAACGGTTATTTCAGTTGGAATAAATTTGGTTTTTCAGTATCGGTATAATATAACAGTATTTTTTCGGTTACGGTTTCAGTTAGGGTTACAGTTAAGGTTAATACCGGTTAACCGTTACGGTAATGGTTTTGGTTTTAATCACTGATATTACAAAATTTTTTTAAAAATGACAAACGAATTTTTCGTCAACCAAACCAATATCAAACCGAAATTCCGAAATCGAATTAAAAATCAACTAACCGGTAAGCGTTACGAAACCGAAACCGTAACTGATTCCGATATCTGTTTCGTTTTGATGCCTTGCGGAAAATCAATTGAAATTCATGTTAACGGTATGAATATTGTGCATCCATTTTGCACAGCATTTCCAGTGCAGTTTTTTTTACGTATTTGGCAAAGATTGAAGAGTCGCCATTTATGGAGACAAATCGGCAATCAAAACGGTAAAACTGTTGAACATTGTGAACATTTTGAGTATTTTGAGCATTTGTGAATGCAAACAAACCGTAACGGGCACGTTCATTATGATTATGGCTCGAATGTCATGTTGGCCATGGCCTATTGTAGGTGTTGTTGTTGTTGTTGTTATCGTTGTTGTTATCGTTGTTGTTGTTGTTGCACATAATGCGCTGTTCATCGTATCTCATGGCATTCTTCGTTTTATATTAGCCACAGACATGTTGTGTGTAATCACTCTGTCTATCTTTCTCGCTCGCTCTCTCTCTCTCTCTTTCTGTGTTGACGGAAATTAAACGTTACGAGCACATTTTGAATTGCCTGTGTGCTGGAATTGTGGCCCATGGAATTCTGCAATTCAGTTTGGACAACTGCAAATGCTGAATCCCTGAAATGCCACTTGAAATGCAATCCGCAGACCCGTTTCCGCTGTAGACTCTCTTGTTGTTGTTGTTGTTGTTGTTGTTGTTGTTGTCATCATCACCATTACAAGTAATGAGTGTGGTAGACAGAGAGAGTGAGAGAGAGAGAGAGAGGAGAGATAGGTCGTCACGGTCATTGAATGAAAATTGTTATCTCGCACAATGCAGACAATTTCCATGTCAGGCATTTTCCACACCACACACACACACACACATACAGTTTTCCGCCCAGTTTTTCCCACCGACAACACGACTGAAATTAAGTCGCACCGTTTGCAAATGACCATTTTCCCTTTTCTCTTTTCCAGGTGCAAGTTTTCTGTTATTTTTAGATTTATCGCTAATTAAATGAATTGTTTTGATCCAAAACAGTTGAGATATGAGTTGATATCTCATAGTTTGATCATCAGCAATAATGCAATCATTTTCTTCGGTTTTGCCTCAAGCGTTCAGTTAAATTAGCTGACATTCTATGAGGCTTCATTTCGCTCTGCACTCAGAGAAATAATGAAGTTCGCTTTATTTGAACAGCGATTATTCTGGTACAAACGATTTTAAAATCTGACTGAGTTCCCGGAAATCTTGATCTTTCAATTCTGTAAAATATCAAATCAGTTTAAGTACACAAAAGTCTTAAACTTATCCCAAAACTTACTTGTTTCTAACATAACATTCTCATATTTAAGTCTATTTCAATCTTAAATTATACTAGTTTAATTACATACAAATTGGAACAAATATCAAAATTAAAAACCATTTACATTTAACATAACATTTTTAAAATTTGTTACTGATATGATGTCACCTTTTTGTGGTCAGAATCAGTTGAGAATTATAAAGCGCATGAATGAAAAATGAAGCTTGAACGGATCGTTTTATACTTTAATCAAGAATAATAGTACACATCAATCTTGATATTTAAAGAACAAAACGATATAAGTTCAAGTGTGGAATTACTTAATTTTAGAATGTTATATTTTTCTGAGTGTACTTCGGTTTGCCTTTGGGCGTCCAGTTAAATTAGCTGACATTTCATGAGGTTCCATTTCATTCTATTATAGCTACAACGCATTAACACACACACACACACACACATACACACACACAGTCCAGTTTCTCTATCGATTCGCTTTCGTTTCCCCTCACTCTCACTCTTATTGCTTCCCGTCTCTGCTCGTATCTTTGCTTGAAATGACGCTGCTAATGAGCTCTAATAATAATAATATTGCGCTACTATAACTATAAATATATATGTGGTCGTGAGTGTATGTGTGTATATAAATAGATGTCCTTTGGGATAGTTGCGGCTGATTTGCAATATTCCTTAATAGATTTTCGGCCTCTCAAGCTACGAAAACTATCGCCAAATTAGGCTGAGCTGATGTAGAAAAATAATCAAAGAATATTGAAGCTCATTTATTATAGTTGTTATTAAAGTGAGAAACCCATTCATTATACCATTTCAGCAAATTTTAAATCTAAGCCTCATGATTTTAAATATGCTAAAACATTTCCATCTATTATAAAAAGTACCAAATATTTTTATCTTTTGGCCACTATGAAAATCTAGCCTTAATACAAAATTTAATTAGATTCCTAATAAGTTAAACAAAAATCGATTTTGTGCTTCAATTCCCAAAAACTCTTAAAAGTATGCTATAGATATTTTGTGCTTCAATTCCCGCTAGCTCTTAAAAGTATGCTATAGATATTTTGTACTGCAATTCTCGCCCGCTCGTAAAAGTTAGCTGTAGATATTTTTGTGAAATCCATATAAATTCGAAATTCAACCGAAATATTTTTATATTTTCCCATCAATTCTATTGAAATGTGCAATAATATTGCAGTGAAATATTATAAAGCAGAGAATTGACTTATAAATAATACTTTTTTAGCTTGCCTTATGCAAATCTCATAAATTTGTTTTTAAAACGAATACAAACGTTAAAGTCTGACACTCTTGGGTACAATTTGCTACGTTTTAAGCCGACGAATACTTTTTGGTTTTAAAGAAATTCCTTTATTATGTATTTTTAGAAAATACTGCGAAAAGTTTTGCAGGTGCTTGGGCCAAAAGTTTAGCAGAAATATGTTGGCCTTGAGTTGAACAATTAATTCCATTGTCGAAAATAGAACGAGACGCACAAAAAAATGAGAGAAGCGTAAGAAGTCCTGCGTATTAATCAAATGGCGCCAAAGGACTTAATTTGAGGCGTCTGTAGGCCTTTTTAGGACTGACACCGCGTCCTTGTCATTGCCAGCTGGCGCCTTCAATTACTTTGCTAATTTTGGAAAGTGACAATTCACAGACAGATTGACAGATTGACAGACAGACAGACAGACATATGTGTCCTTGAAACTGTATCGTACTTAGCAGAGAGTTTCACTCTCTCTCTCTTTCTCTACACGGTTCAAAAGTCAAAGTGCAATTAGCGCAACGTTGTGTTTGCTTCTCCAAATTTTTCGTCTTGGTATCAGTGCAAATATTTGCTTTCAATTTCGTATGCAAATGTCGCCAGGGCTCTGTGCCATTAATCACAGTCTCTCTCTCTCTCTCCCTCTGGGTAGTCTCTCTTCCCTTTCCCCCTCTGCCCTACCCAGGGGGTTTATCTTATCTGGAGCATCATCCCTTAGCCTGAAACGGATGACAGAAAAAATAATTACGTTGTCATGTTTACGGCGCACTGAAAATTAGCTGAAAGTATCTGAATGTAACCATCTTTTGATGTTGATAGCGCACAGCACCGAGGCTGGTACAGTCATAGCACTCTATGAGTAACCTACACTGATAAAAATTGTAATGGATGAAATTAAAAAACCAAGAATTTGTCTTACCAACAAAATGTTCTCTTTATTTGTATTCTTTTAAAGCCTTTTTTCAGTGTATTTTATAACCCAAGAATAATCTACACTGATAAAAAAAAAAATATTACTTTTGACTTGCATAATAAATTTTTTAAGTAATTTATTTATTTAAATAAATTTTTGAGCAAAAAATAGAAAATCAACAAGATGTTTTTTCTATTTTCAAGACTTAAGATAAACGTTTAACTTTCTCAGTGTAATTTACTAAACAAAAATATGCTTGGGAATATATGCATGTACACAGAAAAAAAAGCCATTCTAAAATCAAGTTTAATATACTTAATTTAAGCTCGCATTTTGTAAGTAAAATCTTAAAAAAAAAAGTTAAAAAAAAAAGAAATCTTAAAAAAAAAGTTAAAAAAAAATCTTAAAAAAAAAGTTTAAAAAAAAGTGTAAATGTAACGAAAAACATATTAATTAATACACATTTTTTAGCATGAATTACACAATTTCTGGATTGAATTCGGGATTGAAATAATCAAGTATTTCATACTTGGTTTAAGAAAATCCGAGATTTCCCCACTTCTGACAACGTTTCGGATTGAATTCGCGCCAAATATCCCAGACTCTTTTTTCTGTGTATATTTCAAGCTGGGATTGATAAACTTTCTGACATTTTGTGACCTGTGACATTTGTTTCTATGAAATCAACTAAAGAGCGTTGAGTTGACCTCATTTGTTGGCTGAGCGGAAATTGTCGCATACAGTGTTCGCTGTACAACGGCGCAGCACACCTTAAACCGGAAACCGGAAACATTATTCCCAAAATGTCAAGTAAAGAACAAAAACAAAAAACAAAAAAACACAAAAATGAAAAGAACACATAACAAAAACCCATTAGACACAATTTTGTTGTTTTCTGGGTCAGGCGTCAGCACAAAAAGCAGACGAACTGGGCAGCTCCAGTTCCCAGTTCCCAGTTCCCAAAAGTGAAAACACACAAAAACAGGGGAGAACAAAAAGAGAAGAGGAGAGAGCAGAGGAAAGCATCTAAAACAAAAACCTAGTGGGTGACACAAAACAGCGAATGGACTCGACTCGACTTGACTCTCAACCTAACTTAACTCAACTCAACTCAACTGAATTCAACTGTTGTCCCTCTCAAGAACTGCACTCAGTACAACTCAACTGACCAGTCACGGTTTGTGGAATGGGAGTACAGAAAAGAAAGGGAAAGAGAGAAAGGGGAAGTGCAGAGAAACGATTGCGGAAATCAAGTTGTGTCAACAGCTTAAAAGCCAAAATGTAATAAGCCAGGGAAATGTAATGTAATAAAATATCAAATATATTAAATGGAGCTGGCGGGAGAGCATTTGTTGCCATTCAAGTATTCTGCTTTCAAATTGGAAACAGAAGGTCAGAGACTGCACTACAGCATAAAAAACAGGTCAAGAAAAGAGTGACAGAGAGAGAACGAAAGCGGGAACACCCCATGACGTAAATTTTAACAATATTATAAGCGAATAAAATGTGAGTTTTCCAAAAGCATTCAGGGTTAGATTTAAGTAACGATATAAAGCTAAAATATAAGCATGAATACTCTTTTAATAAAGTAATTTGTTTATATTAATTTAAGCTTATAATTAATATACATTAACTGAAAATGATAAAATGATAATAGGAGATTTCAGCAGGGACCGTAATCATTATGAGTTTTATTTTAAAAATTACATAGTAATGATTACTTAAAGATTTTAAGGATTTTCTTCAATGATAATGATTAAATTTGAGCGAAAAAAATAAAAATCATAAATATTGATTACTTGTGAGTTTTATTTTTTTCGCTTAAATTTAACCCTCTACTGCATGAACATAGTATCCAATAAGGAAAACACATAATTTTATGCATATATGTGTTTATTAGGCATATTATAATATATTTTATTTATTTATTTAACATCCTAGTGCTACAAGTTTTAAGGAACTTATATATTTGAACAAAGTTTTTTTTTTTGGGTATATAGTTTAGGAAAAAATAAATGAAGAACTATAAATTTGTTCGCCGATTTTTGCAAGAATTAGTATATATAATGCCTACCTTACAGTCAAATTATATTTTTTTATGAAAGATAAACTTTATTTTCTTTTGGAAATGATAAAAGGCTATTATTGAATTGCTATTAGTTCAAAATGCATAATTTGGGAATTACAAATTTAACTAAATACGTTGATGGAAAATAATAACTTAAGGAATGTTTTTTTTTTTGCTATTGTTAAATTTGCTTTGGAAAAATTTGCAAGGGGATTCTATATTCAGCTTCTTTTAATCATATTATTAAAAGTTTTTTTGGAATGGCAAAATTCTGTGCTTCCATTATTTATTCCATAATTATAATTAAATGTGAAGGGACAGGTTTTTCAGTAAGCCGTAAAATAAATATGAACGCGACTTAATTGCAAGCTTTTAAGAGAATTAAGTAATTTTTATAAATTAATTATATGCTATTTATAATTATTTTTGTATTGCGTAAAATGAAAGGCGTTTGAAAGAATTTTATGAAAGAAAGAGATTTTTAAAGATTATATTATAATGGTCAAGGTTCTTATTTAAAGCACGACTTCTAAGGTTGGGAATAAACTGTAAAGTAAAACTGCCGCCTCGAGCTGGAAAAGGTCATAAAAAGCGCCAGCTACGAAATTTTTGTGTGTTGGCCGCAAAATATGCAATATTTTATTATTGCAGTGCCAAACAGTATGCAACACTTTATTTCAACGCTATTCGCTTCCTGCCACTTCCGGTAGCCCAAAAAGTATGCTACGTTTTATATTGCCAGTTGCTGCAGATGTTGTTGTTGTTGTTGTTGCTGTCGCTGTTGTTTTTGTAGCTGCTGGAACAGATCCAAGTGGCGAGTCCTTTGCTGTGCCAGAAAGTATTCAACATAGTTTTTACATGCGATTTGAATGAGCACAAACGGATATCATGTCGTTCCTTCTTTCTCTCTCTCTCTCTCTCTATCTGTATAGTATATATTGTTGTCTAAGAGCAGCATATATGTAAGTAAGTGCAATAGAAATCATTTTAAAACACTCGAAAGCAATTCAACGTCGGGTTTCTACAAAAGATTATTATTAGAACAGACGTTTTACTTGGCGCCAGAGCCAAAAGAATTATGAACTGACTTTTGTAAGCTAATTATGTCTGGCAAAACTGTGCTGAGTCCAAGTTTCATTACGCTGCAAACTAGAGGCGACAAAAAAGCGATTTGTTGCTCATTTTCGGAACGTCCTTAAGCATAATTATGTGATTAATTTCACTTAATGTGCAAATAAGTTGCGTTGAAATTGTAAATGATTGCAACTTAAATAAACTATAAACTAATAAATACCCGGTAAATAACTTTAAAACATAAAAGTCTTTTTCAGCTCTGCCGACAGTTAATTTTAAGTTGTAGGGAGTTTTAACTAATTGATAAATTGAATATAATAATAATAATTCTCTTTTAAGTTAATCTAAAATACTTTAAAATAATATACAGTGCTGAGAAAAATTATAGAAACAAGACGCCTTGTGACATTTCAAACAAATTTGTAATGATATGATAAGAAACCCAAAGTTTTTTTAAAATTTGGAACATTGCTAAATAGGTATTAAGTAAATATTATAAATATTATAAAACTAAACAGAAATATATTTATCCTTAGCAGTTATAAGCAAATAAAAATAAATTATCGTTTCTACTATTTTTGCCATCAACGTGAATCTCAAAACATGTGCATATTAAATATAATTTTTAATATAAGCTATTAAATTAATAATTGACAAAAAACACGATAAAAATCTGTTGATAAATACAGAAAAAGGAAATTAATTGCACAATATTTTTAATAGAATTTATGCAAATTTGGATCAAAAGCGAGCTTTCAGCACAGATTCGTTAATTGAATCGAAAATCTGTGTGCAGCACAGTGAAGCGCATGAAACTCTTAACAAATCATCGTTGGGACATTGAACCAAAGCAACAAACAAACAAACAAACAAACAAGCAGAGAAATAAATAAAATATAAAAAAAATTTTGTTAACTTTTCGCACCAGACTTTTGTTATGCGCTGTCAAAACGGAGTTCAACCCCTTGAAAGTTCAATAAAAAAAACAAGTTCGTAACAAACCGGAATAGGTGAGGAGCACAAAAAGGGGGGAGAGGGGAATAAAAGGGGAGCAGACGAGACTTTTTAATGGGGCAGCTTGAAAGCGCGCTTCAGACTTGTTGTTATTGAGGTTTTTGACCGATGTTTTCAATGGTTTTTAGCCATGACGATTGTTTAGGGCCAAATTTGGTTAGTGGGGGTAGTGAGAGAGGGTTGGGAAGGGGCAAACAAGGAGGGGGGGGGGGGGAATTAGTAGTAGTAGGCACATTCGTGTTGGCGTTAATTTTATGTCTTGCAGTGTGTGGCACGCAATGTAAATGCTAATTAAGAGCCTTTACATGCCACAAGTTGGGCGTGGCATGAGACCCCCCTCCCCCCCTAAAAGGAAGTGAGTGGGAGACTGTTTCATACACTCAGCAAAATATGTCATACCAACATTAATTACGTCTGAATGTTTAGTTTCTACAATTTTAAGATTACGCTTTGTTTAAATTTTGTTTTTTCATTCCTGCGCTTTATAATTCTCAACTGGTTCTGGCCCAAAAATAAAATGTTATTTAATGGCATTTCATTTGTATTTAATTAAACTAGTAAAACTCAAGATTGAAATGAACTTAAATAAGAAAATGTTTTGTACTTGAAAAAAGTACATTTTGGGATAAGTTCAAGAGTTTACTGTGCCTAAACTAGTATGATTCGATCTTTTACAGACTCAAATTAAGCCCAAAACGTATCTAAAGCATACCAAAAAAATCTTATTTTATGATTTCCGGAGTTGCGAAAAACGAACTTGAAATAAGATTTTTGTTCTCAGTTTTTTGAAATTCCAAACTCAGTCAGTTTTTGAAATCGTTTGAACTCTGTTTAAATATGTTAATCTTGATTAGTTTTCTGAGTGTATATGTGTGTGTGTCTATGTTTACTTCCTAATTGCGTAAACCAAGCGTTTGATTAGTATTTGCACAGCAATTGACATTAAACAACAAACGGTCCGATCAATAAAAAATTCAAACGCAAGTTGCACAAGTGTGAGTTTCGGCAAATATTTAATGTGAAGTAGGGGAATTTTCCATTATTATTACAATATTATTATTAGCACAAACACAATATACAATACACAATATATGTACAATATACAATACACAATACACAAACGCCTGTCTCTTGTGACTCGCGGTCATTGGCCTCGTTGTTGGCCAACTTAAAGAAGTCAGAAACCTCAATTAGGCTGTCAATCAACGCGTCGACTGCCTATGTACAATAATAATAATAATAATAATAGAGCTATTGATTTTCATTCCCCATTTGCCTTAAATGCTTTACTAGCTGCCTAATGAGTTTCGGGAGTTTTTTGGGGGAGACTGTAGATTGACATGGACACGACCCTTGATCGTCTAATTAGCCGTCTCTTTAGCACTGCCTGCGATTTGATGGCCCTTAGCCTTGAGGTTAAGAAATCGAATGTGAACGCCAGAAATGAATCACGGAACACAAATCACAAAAAACAAACAAACAGTTTTTGAATGATTCGCATTTGTTTTTTTTAATAAGTAGAAAGCAATTTGAAGCTAAAAATAGCACAGAATCAACTGATTGATCTTTGCTTACAGTGCCAGTGTTGGGTAATGTTAGATTAAAGTTAATAATCATCATTAATCTCTCAGAGCTAAAGTTGATATAAAAGATTTGTTGAACTTAGAACTCAAAGAATCATGTTTTTAAACAGAATCTTTAGTTTGACAATCAGTGTTGTGTAACATGCAAAACATTTCATTATCTTATTTCGCTTTTATTACTATTTTTTCTTCAGCCTACAACATTTTCGAAGTTTAAAGCGTTTAAACTTGAAAAGAGAATCTTTCTTATATTGATATTAATGATTTGTAAAACTTTAGTATAAATATTTTAAATATTTTAAATCATTTAGCAACACTTGCTGTTGAGATGACTACTTTTAGAAATTTCCAAAACAGATAGAAATCAAAAGTTTATAAAATCAAAGCTTTGCCTTAAACTAAGTGATGATAAGCCCATCACAGTATAAACTAATTTTGCAAAAACTAATTTCTGATTAATTTTATTTGTAATTTTGTTTAGGCTTTCGTTTGTTTGTAAATTTTTATGAATTAAAAATATTGTTATTTAATATTTCGATTTATTGTTTTTAAAGCTCATTTCAATTTAAGTTAACTGCTCTTAGTTCTAAGCAATTGTTTATAAATTTATTCATTAAAACTAAACCAACTTTCAATTTTAATGATTTATGGTTTACAACTGTTTCGTTGTTTATTGAATAATTTATTTTCTAACTCGCAATTCCAACTGCATTTTGTATCAGATTCATTTGAGGAACTTGACTCGAACTTGAACGTTGCATTTTTCGCTGGGTAGAAGTTAAAAAAATAATTAAGATAAATAAATAATGCCATAAATTGTTTATGTGAAAGTTGGACAAACAAATTAACCGAGTCAGTTGTTGTGTGTGTTTTTAAATGAGTTTACTGTGAGTAAATTCTTGAGATTGAGTGACATAGTCTGTGTGACATTAGTGTAGGGTATCTAAGCTGAAAGTTAATTTGGCTATATTTGCGACAATTATTGGTTATGATACAGTTACAATAGATTATTTGATTCGATTTTCAAATAAAGGAGTCCAAAGTTGTTTTAATAAAGGGAATTGAAGTTGAAGGGAATCTAAAATACAAGTTGCCAATTCCTAATACAATCTTTAAAAACTTCTCACAGCTGCTTTCGTAAATCGCAAAAAGGCCGCCACACGCACAGTTTTCGAAATATTAGGATTAGGATTATCAATTAACGTTAACTACTATTATTACCTATCATCCTATTAAATCGTAACAAAATCGGACAAATATAAAGCTGGTAATGGCTGATTAAAGTTTTTAAGCAATGTAAGTGCCTAAAAGTATGCAATAAAATATATTTTAAATCTATTTTAATAAGTAGCGGGTAACCTATAGTCGGTAGCTCGACTATAGTTTTTCCCACTTACTTTAATCTATACTTAAAGTATAAATTAACAAACTGAACACAAAGATATATCATAGACATGAAAATCAAGAGCTTAGAAATGCTTCAACTTAAGGAAATTCATTAGTCGGCTCTTTTTCCTTCAAAATAGAAGAAAAGCTTAAAATTATAAGCACAAAATTCCATATTAATAAAAGATGCTTTTGCTTCCCCATAAAATTTAACGTAACTTTAAACGAGAATTTAATTTTAAGGGTTCGACTTTTTGGTGCTTTAGGGGTTTGTGAATGGGGGTGGTGGTGAGGGGAGTGAAAAGGGTGGGGGGGGGGGGGGGGGCAGACTAAGAAAACTGAAACTGACAGAATCTGAAATGTAGGGACTTTCAATGCATATCAGACTCGAGAACACTTATCCACATTCATGTTCCTTTAATTGTCACTCTCACAAGCTCATTCACAGAGAGAGAGAGAGAGAGAGAGGTTGAGAGGGAGAGGGAGGACAGATAGTAAGGGAGATAGAAAGACATTGTGGCAAGTTGGTAACTTGCAATGCCAGTTGTAACAAAAAAACCAATAATGGCAACTGAAGTTGTATGTGTGTACACTCAGAGAAAAAAGTCTGGAACTTCCAAAACTGATAACTAAAATCTTTTTGAAAATCTTAAAATAAGAACTTTTTGGTTTACTTTAAGTTCGTACTGAGATTAACTTAAGTCTGTAAAAGATCGAATCATACTAGTTTAAGTAAACAAATATCTTGAACCTATCCCAAAATGTACTTGTTTCTAGTACACAACATTCTCAATTTTAAGTTCGTTTCAATCTTGAGTTATACTAGTTTAATTACATACAAATTGCAGCAAATAACAGAGTTAATTGCCCTTAAATAATTAGTATCTTTTGTTAGTAAAGCGCAAGAATGAAAAATAAAACTCGAACAGATTGTTTCGTACTTTATTCAAAAATAATGGCACACATTAGAGGTCAACATGTCTGCATTCAAAACGTCAAATGAGACAGTCATGCCCCAATGAATTGAATGAGTTAGGCTGCGTCTTACAATGAATTGATTGAATGAATTGAAACCGAAAACTTCACATTCAAAAAAGGCAGAGTGAATTGAATTACGAAACAACCGAAGAAACGTGTGAGGGAAATAGGTGCCGTCATTTTAGTTTCTTTTAATTTAAAATAAAAATCTAGTCATGAAAACATTTCTATGCCCCAAAATTTCTGATATCCAATTTTGTGACGAATAATATTAACTGTCACATATAAATTTAAAAAAAAATAATCAGGGATAATAAGCCACAGAAATAGCTTTCGCTTGAATTTCACTTAAATTGCATACAAATTTATGATTTCTGTGGCTTCAATTTCACTTAAATTTATATGAAATTTAAGTGAAATTCAAGCGAAAGCGATTTCTGTGGCACCCCTGAATAATTTGTATTCTGAGTACTCTGAAAATCTTTGCTTCATTCATTTCATTCGTTTCTCGTTCACTCGATGCCGTTCATATGAGTACTCATATTAATGTCAAAAATGAGTATTCATTACGATGAGAACCGGATCTTTGAATTTACTCCATTCAGGGAACTGAATGAAACTCATGAGTACTCAGAGACACTCAAGTTTGAATGCAGCCGTGCAGACCTCTAGTACACACCAATCTTAAAATTTCAATAACAAATTGGTATGAATTCAAGTACAGACATACTTAAGTTTAGGATGGCATATTTTTTTAAGTGTATGTACATATGTATGTGTGAAGTTGCAGCTTCCTTATGAGGCATTTAGTGTGTGTGTGTGTGTGTGTGTGACATGTTTTGGGGGGTGTGGCATGTATGTGTGTGCGCCCCTTTTATCGATTAGCGCATGTAACTGTGACTACCTACAGATGTGTGTGTGTGTGTGTGTATGTAAGCCAATCAGCAGAGTGGCCAAGGGGAGGGGGTTAGTCCAGGGCACAGGGGAGGGGATGGTGGGTGTGTGTGGTAGTTTTTGGTGGCACAACAAAGCAAATGACGCTGCAAATGAAAGCCGGAAACGTAGCCGCATTCGCATTCATTCATTTTACACACAAAAGCCATTAAAACGCTTTGATTCTATTGTTTTGTTTGTCATCAACAGCAACAACAACAACAAGTCAAAAGGGCAACAGGACAACATCATCATCATTCACTTAGGTTTTTAGGAGCAAGGTTTTAAATCAAGGTCTTGAGTTTTTCAAGCTGCTCTAAATTCCGATAAAGAAACCCAAAAAAAATCAATTTTTTATAAAATCAGCACAATAAGAGTTAAGAGAACAATATCTCTATTGTTAACTTAATTTTTGCGAGCAAGTTTTAAGTGAGACTGTGATTTTTCAAGCTGTCTTCAAGTTTTATTAACACACTTCAGATTATCTACTATAATTTAACCTCACTTTTTATAAAGACAACAACAACAAGAAGTCAAAAGATCAGCATCATCACCTATTATTTCGTTTTAGGAGAATAATTTTAAAGGCTCTAATTTTATAATTTGCCTATCAAATAATCAACTTTACCTAAAAAATTTCAACTTTAATCCAACATCACATTTTTTTTAAAGACAGCAATAGAAGTATAACTTTATAAATATTTTGATTAAAGTTTTTAGGAGCCAGGTTTTACAGTCAAGGCCTTAAATTTTCTATCCACCTTTAAGATTTTGCCTGAAAATTTCATTGATCTAACCTCACTTTTTTTAAAGACAGCTATAACAGTAGCCAAAAGCGTTACTTCATAATTATTTATATATAGAGCAGAGTTTTAAAGTCAAGGCCTGGTTTTATTTTCCAACTTGACAAATTGCACATTGATCTAACCTCACTTTTTATAAGCTTCACTTTCACTTTGCTCTGGCTCCTGTTATTGTTGTTGTTGTTGTCGCTGGTTCAATATATTTTTTTAATATTGAAAGAATTTTGCCGGAGCTGTGGTTTTTTTTCAGAAAGTGCCTGCGGCAGCTGCTCTCCACCTCACTCTCCATATCTCACGCTCTCTCTTCACCACCCACTCCAGCCGCTCTTCACCTCACAGTGCCGCCCACTTGCCGTTCCACCTCCACCCGCTCCCCCTTTTTGGTGGCTCGACCGTCTCGACGTCCAGCGACGACGCTCTGTCAGAAAAACCGAGTCTTGCGGAAAAATCAACATTGCACAAAACTTTTCAGCGCCACCCACCACACCCTGAGCACCACCAGCACCACTGAGCTTCCCTTTGCACCACTTTTTTGTTTTGGCTTAGCGCTGATGATGTATGCACTTTGAAAAGAGTTGAGCAAAGTGGTTTTTCGGGTTTGATGAGCTAACGTCAGCCACCTCCACCTTCACCTCCATTTTTCACCTCCACCACACCCAAGCAGTGTTAGTCAGTGCTGTCATTTGTTTTAAGGGCTGAAAAAGCTAATTTTATGGTATAGCTTTATTTCAATTAAAAAAATAAGTAACCTTTGCTAGTTCAATAAAAAATGAAGACATTAAAATTTATATATTTATATAAATTTAGTTAAATAAAACTATAAAACGTAACTTTTGCAATAAGAAAATAGCCAAGTCTAGCAATGAAAATAGCTAAAATGGCAACACTGATATAAGCACGCTCTCTCTATCCTCTCTAATTTTCTCTCTCTCAAACTTCTTTCGTCGCTCTTTGTTTGCATTTCGTTGGCTGCATAATAAAGTTATTAATGGACTTCAATGGGGTTTCAATTATGCAATTTCTGCGATTTGAAATTGAATGATATTTTGATTGTTTGCTTTGGCAGCACAGTTCGGTTTGCTTTTTTTTTTTGGTAACTTTTGGCTGAGTCGGCGATTAGTTTGCTCTCATAGGGAAATACTTTAAATTTAGATAATAATAATAAAACTTATACACAAACATGGAATTCAATATTCAACGCTTTCGTTTATAATCCTTATTGTTATCGACTTCATGCTTCGATTACTTATCGATAAGTGCATAAAAATAATCAGAAATTCAGGGCTGCAACAATAAAATCGTCTGGTCACACAGAAATATTGCACGGCACTTTCAAGATATGAAAATTTCTAAATTGACGTAAGTTTTGACAATATTTGTGTCCAAATAAATAAATATATTATGTTATTACAGGCAGAGCATCAAGAAACGAATGAAAATGTTGCATGGCTGCCAGAAAGCTGAAGACGGGACAATGCACGGTGAAAGTTCGAGAAAATTGAAACGAAAGCGTCATAACAAGGAATCAGTTCGTCCTCCTCTTCCGCCTCCGCCTCCGTTGCTGAAGATGGCAAATGATACGCTCATTTCGGATTTCGATATATTGAGCATTTACTCGGATATAAGCAAACTCAATGCCATCGAGGAGCATTTGAATCTGTTGTATCGGTGGGTAGTTTCAAAAGTTTCTAACAGGGACCGCAAAGAACATAAAAAAAACAGTGACTAGAATACATATACACAAAAATAATAATAATTAACCTTGAGCGAAAAAAAAATACTTAATTAATTACTTATGATTTTTTTTTTTGTTCAAAATAAAACTCACTTTTAGTTCTTGGCATTTGTGTAGGAATATCCGCCAATATCCCTTTAAAATAAATCCAGGGGACCCATTAAACGTAAAAAAAATATATTTAAAATGATTACGTTGTCTTTTTTAAAAGTAAGTTTCATTTTGAGCTAAAAAAATTAAAATCATAAATAATGATTGTGAGTTTTATTATTTCGCTCAAAATAAATCATTATCATTGAAGAAAATTGTAAAAATTCTTTAAATATTACTATGTAATTTTAATAATATAACTCATTCAACTTTCAGGCCCTTTACCTGTTTCGTGAAATCGAGATGTAACTACAAACTCTTCGAATTGGAATGCCTTCTATCGAACACTCGCTACGAGCCGCACAAGCATCCGGCACTTTTCATCCGTCACTCGAATCCGTCGTGCAGTTTAAGAGTTTACGACAATGGGAACATCTGCAGTCAGGGCTACAGTTACGATGGGGCCGCACTGGGCGCTAAATGTTTTATGAACACCATGGAACAGTTGGGATATTCGCCCATGTTTTACCATCCCAAGTTTAATGTGGTCAACGCCACATTCTGCATGCCATTTGGCATTAATCTGGATAACTTCTATGGGGAGTACCGTGGGGATTGTCTGTATAATCCAGAAACGCATCCATATCTAATCTATAAAATGCAAGAATCGAGCATCAAATTGGCCATATTTCCCGTGGGGTATGTCTACGTGTTGTTGTCCTCCAATCCAAGGAGTACCCAGAAGGTCATTGCCTACATTCTGCCCCTGCTCTATCGACATAGGAACGTGGAATTGGAATTTCTGTCGGAAAGGGAAATGGAACTAAGCAGTGGCGACATTAATTTCAAATTGCTGTGGGAAAATGAATTTCAGAAGGCATACCAGGATACCCTTAAATACTTGAAGCCACAAGAGCAACAAGGACAACAACAACAACAGCGACAACTTCACCTGAAACTTTAAATGAGCGAGAGAGAGCGAGAGAGGGAGCTTGCATATCCTGTTAAATTCTCATAAATGTCGAAATGCAGCAAAGTTCAGGAAACTTTTGTCGGTGCTGCAGGCTAATAAGAATTATTCAACAAAATATTAAAATGTATGTATATACATACGTATATGCAATAGGAATTTCATCTATATAAAAAGTTTACTTTTGTTTTTTTGTTTTATGTCAATTTTTTGCACAAGTCATTAGCTGCATTTGCACTGAAACTGAAATGTCAACCAATTTAATAGGTCGCAGCGCAAAAGCACTAAAAATCACTCACAAATTTACAATGTAAATTCAAACTGCAGCTCATCGAATTCCATGTTTGCATATTCCCCAAACTCCCCACGCTGTCGCACCGTTAACTGAGCGTGAGACTGATAAAGAGAGAGTGAGAGAGAGAGAGCGACAGAGCGAGTGTGGTATTGTGGGTGGGGGGGTATGAGATGACATATCGTATCGAAAATGTGTGAAATGAAATTTGAAACTGTCGCTCGTCGCTTCTTCCTCTTGCTGTCCTTGTCGCTGCTGTCCATTTCAAAGCTATTGCATTTGAATTGCTTTTGTCCGCCGTGAAAAACAATTCAGTGTCATATTTGTGTGCTTCTCGCATTTGTGTTTGTTTTGCAAACTCATACACACACACACACAACCACACATTCATTCGAATTGGCTGCTCAGCTGTGGCCTCGATATGTGCGGATAATTTTCAACATTTTTGTTTGCAATTGTTGCATTCTGCTGCGTTGTTTGTTTGTTAAACATTTTTGGGCCATTGACGGCTATTCACGTGTTTTGCGCTTTGTTTGAACGGCTTGTGGACTATTGGGATTACTCATTAGCTTATTTCGCTTTTCTATTAGGCATTTTTGAAAAATGCGCCAAACGTGTTCGATAACCATTCGACAATATCGATATAACACACTCACGTGCCACCGATATTTTAATGTTCGTGCTCGCCAAAAATGAATCGTGATCGGTTTCAGTGATGGAATTTTTCGGATAGATTTGTTTGGCTTTTAACTGTTTCAGCCAGGAAAAATCACAACATCTTCTATCCGAAAATCTGGCCTTTTTTAGTTTCAATTGATTATGTTAGTATTCACCTATTTTGGTGGCAAAAATATTAAGTTGCACCGCACCAAGTGCAAGTGAAGACGAAAAAATCATAAGGAGGCCTTAAAACTTTAAAATTAAATAAAAAGAATAAAAATTTTGCCTGTTTTTTCTGTTATTTTTTAGTTTTTCAGCTTTTGTTTTCCCTGTTTTCTTTGGCTGTTTTGTCTTTTTTTCCAGGAAATGTTTGGCATCACTGATCGGTTTAGTGATGCTAAACATCGATAGTGTAATAACCGAGACTTTTAGCTATCGATATAGCGTAGGTTTCATAAAAAGTTTTAAATTATTTGTTTATGTGTGATTTTAAGCTTAGTATTGAGTATTAATTCATAAACACACGGTGAGTGCACAAGTTCATATTTATGCAGATATTCAAAGTTTATTTTATAGCCACAGCTGTGTACGTAATATTCTGTTTGCTTGTTTTTTGAGCGCGCGGGATTTTCTTTATTTAGCACATGCATGCATATTAAATTTTTTGGCGTTTATATTAAAAAATATTTGTAGTGAAAACAAATTAAGTAAAATCTGCTCATTTAAATTCCAAACGCAAATGCTAAAAATGCAAAAAGTAATTAATATTAGTTAGTACATGTGTGTGTGTGTGTGTGTGTGGAGTGACCAGACGATGCACCAGTTTTTTTTTTGTGTGGAGTTATGTTGTTGTGGGTGGGGGTGGGGGTAAGCATTCTATGTGGCTGCAGCTGTGTGTGTGTGTGTGTGAGTCAGCATTTTCATAATTTGCGCACAACAAAAAGCAAAGAGAGCAGGACAAAAGCGCATAAGGAACAAAACGAAACGAAGCGCAGCAAATTCCAAGCACTGGAATTTATGCAGCAAATATTAACTTACCGCACACATACACATGCAGCTAAATTGTGAGCAAAATTTCTCATGCAATTCATATAAAATGCAGACAGAAAGAGAGAGAGAGGGAGAGAGCGCGAGTGAGAGAGAATAGAGCAAAAGGTCGCCCAATTTGTGCAAAGAAGTGCCAACAACAAAACTCATTAGCAGAAGCGGCGACCGTGACCGAGACGTCGGCTGTGCCGTTAGAATTGTGGGCGTGCCACGAGGGCCAGAGGGCGTTGCTGCCGCTACCGCTGCTGCTGCTGGTCAACCAAAGCCACAAAACGCAGTATGCACTTTTCCGTTTCTCGAAAAAGTTTTGCGCTATTTTATTCATATTTTCGCTGCACTTTATCTTTTTGCGGCGACGGTCTTAGTTGGCGCAATTGTGTGCAACCACGAAAATCTAATAAGCGCGCAAATTTGTTGACATTGCGCAAATGTTTTTTACGAGCTCGACGCTCGCCTGCAAGCAGAAAAGAAGCCTAACTACGATACGAAAGGCCACAGTCGAGGAAGCCCGACTGTGAGGGACCCTGTACTGACTCTAGTTTATAGTAGCGTATATTATAAACCTTGTAAAAAACTTAATAGATCCATTGTATACTTTAGGTAAGTGGTACGACTGCCACTTAAAAATATCTGATTGAGCCAAAAACAAACAGCAAATGAGCCAAATTTACTAGAAGAGAGCCAAAACCTTTTATTTTGCAGTTCATGTTATTTTTGCATTTAATAAAATAAAAAATATTGCGTTCACAAACAGTTAAAGCAATAACACATACATGTTTCCAAAGTATTTCACATTTTCATCTTAATCTAGTGATTATATAATAACATAAAAATAAATATGTACTTTAACCTAAAACTATACAAAATTACTGATTCTGAAATGATGCAAAGTAGAGCCAAATCGCAAAAATTAGTGCCATTGCGCCAACAGGAAAAAAATCCAGTTTTGGCGCAAAATCATCAATTGTGGCAACCGTGTTCAGTGGTGTCACAAATTCCGTCTCATAATTCTGCCAGCGTCGCTGCCGACAAATGTACAGAGAAAGAGAATATGTGTGTTCTATAAATAGAACATTCTGCGGCTTGTGCTCTCACGAGTCGTATGTTCGGCTTTTTGTTCTCTCACGAAGCATCTGATCGGCTGATCCTTTTTGATGTCAGTCGCTGATCTGCGTTCAATGAGGAGAGACTGTACAGCGCTAGACTTTTATCATACACTGTAAAGCAGTAAAAGTCTCGTTGACTTTATTTTTTTGCTGCTACGCACACAAGCTCAAAATTTTAAAAATTTGAGTTTGGACACCACTAATTTACTTGTTCATCAATTTTTAATAACAATATTAAGAGCATTAAGATTTTCTTGAAGCTAGGAACCCAGAAATGTTCCTTCCATTTAGCATACCTCTTAGCTGCTCCTCCGATGCGTACAGGGTGTAGAATTTAGATACCAAAAAAAAAACCCCAGAACACAGCACAGCAAATTCTTTTGCCACTTAAATGCCTTGTCGAATAATTCGGCAACAAAACTGGCAATGAAGAAAGAGAGCAAATGCCAAAAACTAAATTCAGTTTACATAATATAGCTCATAAAATATTTTTCGCCCTCTAACCCGACTCTAGGAAAAACTAGGACACACTTGAGTGCGCCTTGAAACTCAATTTAAGCATAAACAATAAAGAAAAGCGACGAACTTGAACGGAATAAAACTTGAAACTCAAATATGTATTTACATATGAAACGAAACCGCCCACTCGACACAGACACACACACACGACAGACACACACACACACAAATATAGACAAACGAATTGTGGTTGAGGAAAGGAAGGAAGAGAAAGGAAGAGGATACACTAAGTGGTGTCTGGTGAGGGAAAGGAAAAGACAGCAGACTAAACAGCACTAAATTAATTCTGCACAATTTGCATTAAAATATGCAAATAAAAAAGTGAAAGAGGCCAGAGAGAGAGAGAGGGCGAGAGAAAAAAAGCACCGCTAACTGAAACCAACCTCCCACTCTCAACGTTTAAGCCGGAAACTAAAGCCCTGAGTCGAAGTCAGAGTCAGAGACATATTCCCAGCAGTAAGCGTTAAGCATATGTGTGCTTGAGTGCTTGCCAGACAATGGATTGGGCCACAATTGGTAGCCATGGTCGAGAGGAGGGTTGTGGGCACGATTTGGGGGCCCCTTTTGGTTTTTGGGCGCCTTTTAAATTTCAAGTGTGCCCCGTTATGGCTTTAATGTGTATGGGAAGCAGCAGAATCAAGTCAGAGCGGTACAGAAAAACTGCTCGACTATTAAATGCCCAGCACAAAAAATAAT
Source organism: Drosophila suboccidentalis (assembly GCA_037043435.1). NCBI lineage: Eukaryota > Metazoa > Arthropoda > Insecta > Diptera > Drosophilidae > Drosophila > Drosophila suboccidentalis. The sequence continues at coordinate 160,567 of JBAMBK010000415.1, read as the reverse complement.
GTTAAAATGAATAAGAAACAAGCGGGAAAGGCTCTAATCGAGTTCCCAATGATGGGATACGCGTTCCTTATTTAAATATACATAACATTTTTTGTATTGCATACTTTAAGGCAGTTACATGGCCTAAAGACTTAAATCAGTCATTACTGTCGTTCTGATTTGGCCGATTTGTGGAGGCCCATTTCAACGAATACAATATAGCCTTTTACTTATTTTTAAGTAACGGGTATAAAAAGACTTGTTATCCTTTCATAGAGACACTGACCTACTAACTATTATCCGATATAGTCATAGTCACAAACTCAAAAGCCTTTGTGCTCTCGTTGGGGACTGGGCTAAATACATACATGTATAAACCCACAAGTGGGTTCGACTCTATTGGGTCTGGTTAGTTGTTGTTTCGATTATGAAAGTGCTGCCTCAATTCAACATTCTCCTCCCTTCCCCCACCTTCCCCACCCCTTTACCATTGCATGTGCAACAACAACAAAACCAATTCAAAGAGTAAAAGAAGAAGAATATTATGCCTTGGGGCAACAACAGAAATTCAGCTGCCTGCAAATTTGATTGTTCTTGTAGCAACGCTTTTCCCTTTCTCCATTCTCCTTTCTCCCTGCTTCGTGGCAACTTCCCTTCCAGGAAATACAGTGCGTGGGCTTTTGGGCGTTGGCATAGAACGTTGACGTCGGCGTCGGCGTCAGCGTCGGCATCCAATGAAGCATGAAACTTTAGCGCACTTGCAACACTTTTTTATTCTACTTGATATTTTTGATACCCTTTGAAAGGGGGTTCTTCTGACATTCTACTGCTATCATTTTAATTTTTTTTACTTTTTTTTTTAACATAATACTTATAATAGTTATTTTTAAAGAATATTTATTGGTAAATTACTAACATTATTACAAAAAACTAAAGCTAAGGTAATAAAATTTAAAAGTTATATTTTATTTTGAGGCTCTATTAAAATAACAAAAGTAATTGTCAAAGTTAAATAAACTACAAAGGTTAAAAATAACTTTAAATTAGTGGTGACCAAACTCACGCAAACACGAAGTCAACGTTTACTGCTTTACACTGAAAAAATGAAATGAAAGCAGATTCGAACTGTCGCATCGTTACAGTTGGCAACGTAAAGAGATCAAAGCACTAGTTGAAGTGTATGATAAAAGTCTAGCGCTGTAAGGTCTCTCCTCATTGAACGCAGCTTATCGACTGACATCAAAAAGGATCAGCCGATCAGATGCTTCGTAAGAGAACAAAAATCCGAATATAGGCATCGTGAGAGCACAAGCCGCAGAATGTGCTATTTATAGAACACACGTATAGAGAGAGAGAGAGAGAGAGAGAGAGAGAGAGAGAGATACGTGTGTCGACTGCGACGCCGGCTGAATTATGGGATAGGCTTTTGGCATTGTGGACACCACTGCTTTAAATAAATATAAGTTTAACTTTACATATAAATATGAATTATTATAATAATAATTACAACAAAACATACATTGTTTTATTAAGTCCGATCTTTAAATCAGAATATTTTAGGGCATTCAAACTTTGGCTAGCAAAAATCTAATATTTTTTTTATCTCTTTTTTTTATATATATTTCTTCACTTGCATTTCCCGTTCGCTTTTTTCTAGCGCGCACTGTGCAAAAATATGTTAGCTGCGACTTTAGTAATCTGCTTTGACTGTGATAGTTTGTGTGTGCGGGTGTGTGTGTATAGCTGGTGTAAATTCGCACACACACAACCAAGTGGCATGCAGAAAAATGCGTGTACATTGCACAGTGAAGTGGTACAGAGAGCAAGCGAGATAGAGCATAGAGAAGAGTTGGAAAAATAAAAACTTGAAGTGCTTTGTGCACAAAAAAAAAAGGAATTGTGAATCGAGTTGCAACAGCAGCGTTAGAAGCAAGCAACGAGGAGCTAAATGCGAATTTTCAGTTACTTTTTGGAAATAGCGTGTTACTAAGATATGAGTTTTTCCAAACTAACCAACTAAACTTTACAATTTATGAAAACAATGGCGAAAAAGTGTTTTGAACTTTAAGTTTGTTCAACACAAGCTGACGAATCCGTTGCAAAGTGCGCTTTAAACCAAGTCAAATATGAGTACACACTATTATTAAGAAGCCTTCACAGAAAGTAGCTCATAATCGAGGCTTGAAAGCGGCTAAAGATAATACAACGTTAGCAAGGAACTTAAAGAAGATTTCAAAGTACATTGTACGGTCAGAAGTACCTTATTCGGTTTATTTACAACAATAGATCCACAAAATAAAAGTTTATATCTGTGGATTACCTAAATCCGGTAGTGCCCAAACTCACACAATCAAATATTGCGCTTGTGTGCGTAGCAGCGAAACGTTTTACTGCTTTACACTGGAAAAATGAAATGAAAGCAGATTCGACTGTGGCATCGTTACTGTTGGCAACGTAAAGAAAGCGAAGCATTAGTTGCAGTGTGTGATAAAAGTCTAGCGCTGTACGATCTCTCCTCATTGAAGGCAGCTCAGCGACTGACATCAAAAAGCAACAGCCGTCAGAGAACAAGAAGCCGAGCACACGCATCGTGAGAGCACAAGCTGTCGAACGTGCTATTTATAGAACACACGTAATCTCTGTCTCTATACGTGTGTCGACTAGAATTATGGGATAGGCTTTTGACATTTTGGACACCACTGCTCTATACTCGTATGTATACAACTGCTAGCATTCCAATGCTGATTAACAATCCGGAATTTCCCCTTTCTTAATGAAAGAAACTTTCGAAGAAGTTGTTTAAGATGAAAGCTAAAAAAGTCCAAATTGTATCGCCTATCAGCTATGGATACTCAAAGCTAAAAGATACTATTGAAGAATTTGCTTTAAAATCCGTCGTTGTTTTTCAAGTATTATATTATATTTAAATATTATTATATTATATTTAAATTTCTATTGAATATTCTTTAACCTTTCAAAAGCTGCATCTAAATGATACCTAAGCGTAATTTTCTTGTATCTGCTTCAACCAATTTCATTCAATGCAATATTTACAGCGTCATAAAACAGTCCGGACTTGGGCAAGTTATTAGCCTCTTTATGAACAACATTCGTGTACCGTAGTTAGGAGTCCGAAGGCAATGCACCCATTACACTAACCGGTAAATGAGCATTGAAACAATTCATAAAACTAGCCAAAAAGGCCAATTTAATTCGCACAAGCCACGCGTAAGTGGACGCTATATACGACGGCTTTATGCACCCCATCAAAAGCCAGAGCCCAGAGGCACTTTTGGACCCGAAAGGGTAAGAAAGAATGAGAGGGAGGCAATGCCGGCGTCATTACAATGGGCGAGTCCAATGGTTGGCCAATGGTGAAAACGTGTTTACGCTTTTATTATGTAAAAGAAGCCGCTATTAAAGGCAAGGCAGGCTAAAATCCAGGCAGTTCCAACTTGTAACTACACAAATCTGCGCTGGACACTCAAACATACACACACACACACACGTTGTAATGTATGCAAAGTAATTGTAAGCATTAAATGTTCTGTTCCGCACAATTCTATTCTGTTGGGCCATTTTTTATGAGCTTGCGGTTTTCATTTCGAGTTTCCCGCAAGAAACAATTAAGAATAACAGATATACAAAAAAAAGGAAATGGAAAAAAAAAATATAAAAATTATGCAAATGCAAAATTTGAACAAGGAACAACAATACGCCAAACAAGATGAAGATAAAGTTGCAGTATCTTTTAAAGGCTATCACAGTTCTGAGACGAGATATGTAAAGATTGTCAGGGGTGCCACAGAAATCAGTATTGAAATACAAATCTCCTGAAAGCATCTCCGCGCGGAAATTCGAGTGATTTAATTATTATTTTTTTTTTTAATCATTTTCACCAACCTTTTCGATCTCGGCTGCCTAGGGTTGGCACCTTCTCAGATTAAATTACCCAAAAGTTTGCTTAGTAACCTACTTAACAATAGGCTTTGAATATTTTTCTTATTCAATTTATGCACATAATAATTGCTTTTATATAGCTAATATAAAAAAAATTTAAACATTTAGTTTTTGGCTTGACAAACAATAAAAGTTACTCGACAACTCTAAATTCTAAAATTCGGACTGAAATTGAAGTGAAATTCAAGCGGAACTGATTTCTGTGGCACCCCTGTGTATGTATATTTGAAAAATTGTTGTATTCTCTCAAGATATTTGGCAACTCTTCTCAATTAGTAAGATTCAATTATGTTTGTCTTTAAGGGTCTTTACACTTCGTCATGCTGCGAATTCAAGTGTTATTGTTTGCACTTATTTTCCAATTCAGAGTATGCAAATCCCATAAAAACTCATTTTGAGCCAATTGAGCGCATTGTTGTTGCTTATGCTGTAGCTTGTTGCTTGCAACCGAGCTGCAAAATCAACAATGAAACATTTGCCAGACGGTTTGCTTTCTCTGTAATTAACTAAAAAATTGTTTTGTTTCACCAGTTACGAGTTAGCAGTTAAGAGGGAAACGAAAATGAAAATGAAAATGAAAACGAATACTCGTACAACACGAATGCATTCATTTGTAAAAATTGTTTGGCGCTGCACAATCTACAAACCAAATGAAAGCTACTAGAAAATGCACACAATGTTGAATACTATACGACTCACTGTGCAGTGCAATGGATGTTGCCACAGATCGACAATCCAAATATACTATATGTATACCCTCATTTCTCTCTATCCGCCCACACTTGTGTTTGCACACGATGCTGTTGGTTTTTAATTTTATAGCCAAACAACAAAATGCTTACAGATTTTGTAGTAAGCTCTCAATTTTTATTAAAAATCGATTCGCCAGCACAGAATGTGCACTTGAACTTCTGTTCTGTTCTGTTCTGCGTATACGTAATGGAGTAACGGATAACAAATACGAATACGAATAACGTACGAGTATATGGTATAATCCCGTTTAGTTTGTGGCCTTGCAATTTAAGAAAAACATATCCACACATACATATTTGAAAAGTAGGCAGAATGGAAAGACGATAAACCGTTGAACTATTGCAAATTTAATCCCTGAAAATGATTCTGGTTCTTGAAATCTGAGTGTGGCCAGCATTTGGATTAAAGAGGCCCTTAAATTAAACGATGAATTTCCTATTTGCATACTTCTTCAAAGTCAAATCGTATTCATTGCCAAGAATTTCCACAAATTTATTGGCATTCCAAAAAGGGCGAACAGCCCACGTTGGGCGCCAAAGAAATTCTACGATGTTTAGAATATACATATCGTTGCTTGAATTTATAAACTTATACATAGGATAAATGTTCTTTGAATGTTTTGGCTTCATCTAAATATTATTTGACTTCTATATATTTGTTGTACTTATACAATATTTCTGATGGAACCTCATACGAATTTCGAAACTTTTTTAAGGAATTTTAAAAAAGAAGAAAAAAAAACCAAGAATAAAATGTTAGGAATCCAAAATTAGGAATCATAAATTAGAAATTTCAACTAAAAAAAATATTCTGAGTACAAAAAAAAGGAAAAACAAATTTTGGAAAAGTATCTTTGGTTTTCCTGTCATTGGTTAAATTCTTTCGAATAGTTTTATACATTCTTCAAATAGCTCGGGGCCAGAACGGTGTTTTGTTTTTGTAGAAAAATATATAAGCAACAAGCAACCGTCTAATATCGCTACTCAAAGCATACGACGAACACAAAAATGATTAAATGATTGAATTTTTATATAAGTTGGCACACAGCATACATATGTATATGTATATTTAGACCCTATTGAAATCGAAGTCCTGATTTGTTGTCTTTTTTCCAATAGAAAAAAGCCGAAATCAAAATTTTTTTTGTTTTTTTTTCCCATTTTTTGTCTTATTATTTTGGATTCCTAATAACTGTATTCCTTATTTCGGATTCGTAATGTTGGATTCCTAATTTTTCGATTCTTAATTTTGGATTCCTAATTTTTTTCTTCCGAATTTTAGTGTTCTGAGTAATATATAGAATCATTTCTGATTACTTAATAACCATCGTTTTCAATTCAACAATTGTGCTGTAGAAAACTGCTACATTTTGAGTAAAGCCAAAAATAAGCTGTGACTTGCTCTTCTATTGCTGCTATAATACGAGTACGATATGTTTGGAATTGCACAAAGCCAAGCCACTGGATATTGGGTCAACAAAAGCGGCAGCTCAAATCCCACAGCACAACAAGGGGCAAGGGTGGCAAGGTAAGAGGTAAGAGGTAAGAGGTTGTGAGGCAGGCAACTATTTTTCGAAGAAATACCCGTACAAATTTTCACAATTAATATGCACTTCCTGTGCAGACGACTTGCAACCATTTTGCGAGTGCAGCCAGGCAACAAGACTTGCAACAACAACAACGACAACAATGCACCGTATGCGGGCGTGTGTGTGTGAGAGTGAGTGTGAGTGTGTCTGTTTACTCCCTGACATTCTTAGGAGCACACACACACACACTCATTCCCTATTCACATGTGAGTTCATTGCTGCTATTAATGAATACGTGTGCAGCAATAAACCCATTTTTTATGTGCAAAAGTCACGTGAGAAACTATTTAGTACAGTTAAGTTAGCTGGCAAGATGGTGGAACCGAGGGAGGCGAAGCTAAAGACCAGGGCCAAGACGAAACCGGTGCAGCTCTGTGCCAGGCACAGTCAAAAGAATTCCAACTTTACTTCTACATAAATAACACATATGCAAACGTATGTAAGCCAAAAATGAAAATAGAAAAGAAAAGAAAATGCGAATCACAGTTAAAAAGTGAAAATATTCCAACCGCACAGATGAAAACCAAGGCATTTTCGGAGTTGCTTGAATTAATTTTTTGGCGTTTATCAACTGGGCAAATTGAAATCGTGTTCGTTCATTATGTATACATATGTGAGTGTGAGTTCCTCATATGTGTGTGTGTGTGCGATTGTTTATGTGGCATCCCTAACCCAGTTTTTGTTTTTGTTCTTGCTCAAATTGATGTGAGCACTCGAGCAGCATTTGAAACAACTTAACTTAACTTGGCCATGTTTTAGGGGGCGTTTGCCTCAGGCCCGGTGTTAAATAAAATGCATAGAATGGCTTAAAGAAAGTTTTGGGCTAGTGCAAGTGCCACAAAGCGACTTTTGACAGGCGGCAGCAAATTTAGCATATTTTCCAGCTAGCTAAGTTTTTGACTTCTTTCCCCATTTCCATTTGGCATATCAACTAATTGATTTGCAAGTGGAACGGCAACTTTTCGTACTTCTTTGCAACTTTGAAGTATTTGTATTTAGAAACAAATTTTCTACTTCAATAGTAGACACTGAAAATGCTAATTAGTTAATAAAAGTTTAATTATAAAAGTTGCATTCGAATTTTGTTAAACAAAAAAAGTCAACTTAAAATAAAACAATACATTTTTGATGTCAATCTGTACTTAGAAAATCTCTAGTAAGCCAAAAGCAACGCAAAAAGTTGATGAAATTTTTATTATATTAAATTAATTTTTTTATAAAGCCTAAGCTATTTTTAAAATAAACTTATTAATTGTATAAAATATATCAATAATTTATTTGTTGTTAAATTATTAAGTATATTTATGGCAGTCGATTATACTGACATTAAAAATAATTTAAGAAAATTTCGATCTTTATTAGACTGGGATTAAACCCGAAACGAATATCGGTTTCCGTTACGGTTTCGGTTATTTTCGCATTTAGGCTTTCGGTTATCGTTTACCAAAAATCTTTGAGTAAAGGTTTCGTAACGGTGAACCGGTTTTTGTATGTTTCGGTTTTGAAATACTGGTTTGAAATACTCGGATCACAACAACCTTTTTTTTTGCAAAAATATAATTATATTAATAAATTAATAATAATAATTAAAAAGGCATTACTTTCTTTATGTTTCATTCGCATATTTATTTAACATTTTCTTCAGTTTGATATAGTTTAGTTGCATTTTAACAATTTTAATAATTCATTTAACAAATTTATTTTTTTTGCGCTTATTCGGGCCATGAATATTCAATCATGAATAATGCAAATAAAAAATTAAACATAAGAAAATTATAATCAAAATGAAAAGTGAAAAATTAATTTTTTTTCCATGTATCAAAAACCGAAATTAAACCTTATAAATCAAACGGTTACTAAACGGTTATTTAGGTTCACAGAGTTTCGGTTTTAAATAAAAATTTTTTTTTTTCGGTTACGGATTCAGTTATGGTTTTAAATTTGAATCGGTTTTTACCGGTTAAGGGTTACGGTTTCGGTTAGGGTTTTAGTCCCTGTTTTTAAATGCAATTGTCATCCAAAACTTCAGAGATTTTTGGAACACACTTGAATAAACTCAAATAAACTTTGGATCTGTTGGTATTCATATGAATATAAGTACATATTCATTATCATAATCAGTTCAGTGTCTTCAGATGTTTTTTCGAAAGTAAACTTGGGTATTGTTGGTACTCGAAATTATCCATGAATATATTCTTTGTTTTTCATGAATATTTTCTTTTGTTTTCCATGAATTTCATATTGTTTGTCAAGATAAAGTGTGTGGTGAAAGAGACCGGGGGATGAGTGCGTGTGTGTGTGTGTGTGTGTGTGTGTGTGTGCGTGTGATTCCAATTATTCGTATATTTGCCTCAATAATATAATGAAAAGTAAATGCAACTGAGAACGCGGTCTGTGTCATTCCACTTGTAATTGCGTAATAAGGTTGGAATGTTTTAAAGCCGCTTGCCGTTAACAGTAAGAGGACAACATGATGAAGAAATGAAGAAAACGAGGCGAACGTTGCACGTTGATAAAACACGAAATGAAATAACATGTTATTGCACTTTGCCTTAAATGAATGCGATGCTCTGCGGCAAAGGACTTTCACTTCACTCTCTCGCGCTCTCCCTCACACTTTGCCTGTCTCCTTCTCCTTCTCCCTCTTGCTCGCATGCAGAGATGACAATTGCCAGGCGCTGATAAAGTCGGCATATTTTGTGGTCGCTCTTTCTCACACGGACATCGCGTTGTCCTTTCGTCCTCGCGTCCTTACGCTGAATCACAAGAAATGCAATTTAAAACCACAAAAATAATTAAAAAACTTTATGCGCTTTCATTACACATACACGTATTAATGCACTCACACACTGATTTCTGTTTTTAAGCGATAAAATCAAAGGCAAGCCAGATGAACATGTCGTCTCTCTCGCTCTCTTTGTTAACTGACGTAACCGTTAATGAAATTGACTTCGCTGCTCCTCACTCCTTCCCCTCTCCTTCTCCTTCCGTCTGCGGCTGTCCACTGAACGTATCAGTTGATTAAGCGACTTTATGACATCAAATGCAAACTGCAAACTGCAGTATTGTTGTTAGTTTCTTTTCTGCCTTCTCTTTGCTTTGGCTTTGGTCTGCAGCCACCTGTCCGTAGTTCTCTGGCATTTTCTTTTTTGTTAGGCCAAAGCGCAAAGGCCAAAAGCTTTACGCAACATCGCACGCGACTAAGCAAAGCCAAAAACGTCAACTTTCTTTATCAACTCTCGCTCTCTTTCTCCCCCTTTCTCTTTCGTTCGCTCACTCTTTGTCCTTTATTATAAGGACTCTAAGTGTGACTTTGACCGTCTTTATTGTGCAACTGTGCTGCAGCATGAGGCGTAGGTGGAGCGAGGGGAGTGCAGAAAGTTTTAAGACCCTCCACCTAACACAGTGGTGTCCAAACTCACACAATCAGACATTGCGCTTGTGTGCGTAGCAGCGAAACACGAAGTCACTGAAAAACAGTGACAGATTCGAAGTGTCGCATCGCTACAGTTGGCGACGTAAAGAGAGCAAAGCAATAGTTGCAGTGTACGATAAAAGTCTAGCGCTGTGCGGTCTCTCCTCATTGAACGCAGATCAGCGACTGACATCAAAAAGGTTCAGCCGATCAGATGCTTCGTGTGAGAATAAGGCCGAACACATGCGTCGCGACGTCGTGAGAGCACAAGCCGCCGAGTGTGCTATTTATAGAACACATGTATTCTTTTTCTCTAAACAAGAGTCGGCTGCGACGCTGTCAGAATTGTGAGTTCCTATCCAATGGGATACCATGGGTTTACTGAAGTTTATGGATTATACGGTGTTTTCTTGTCATTACCTTATTTAGTTTTGACGATGCGAAATAATGAAGTCATTCTATTTTGTTGATAGTATAGTACTCTAAATTTATGATTATTACTCCAGACTTACTTAAGTTTTTAAAATTATTTTTTAATAACATATGTTTTATATTCCCTTAATATATTTTAAGAGTTTCATAATATTTGGATCAATAAGTAGACTAAATATTTGAATATTTGTGAAAGCTTTATCTAATATATCATTTTAAATTTCTTTTCGTCTACTTCAACAAACTGTTAAACTTGACAATAAATATATTTACATTACATATGTACATAACTTTAAAAAAAAGGTCACGCAATTTAATCTAAAGCTTTCACACTTTACAATGCTTATCCAATTATTTGCCCAACTAATTTAGCTTTTGGACAAAGACTTTGTAATACCCTTTAAATGGCAGCTGGCCAATGTTTAGGTAGTCGGTTTGCATGAGCTAACCAGAGCAAATTATTAGATGGAATGACATTAAAAATTTCACTCACGTACAAAGGAAATGAAATGAAATGAATTTCTGAGCCGTCCTTCAGTTTGTTCTCCTGGTTATCTTCATAGCCTGCGTTTGTCTTTCCTATATTATATTTTTTTTTTTTTTTGCTTTTCTTTCGTGTTTCTGGTTCCACGTAGTTGCCCCAATGGCAACAGAAGTGGCAGCAGCAGCAGCAGCAGCAGCTGCAACTCGTGAGAGTCCGCGAAATTTATGCTGATCATTCATAATGTCAGACGCGAGTCAAGTCAGGCCCCCTTGCCCCTCCCCCTGCCCCAACGACCCTGACGTGACCCCCTTTGATAAGGCATAGGTCTAGGCTCAGCAGTTCACGCGACAGGAAAGCACTGAAAATGAATGTGAACAAACTGAACTGAACTGGGTCAGATCAAGCTGCGGTTTTTCCTTCACTTTAAAGTCAAAAGGTGTTTAGGACAGGACTTACAGTTTGATTTCGTTTTGTTTCCAAAACAAACAAAATTAAAATTGTAATTGAAAAATATAAGAAAAGCTTTAATATTAAAAGATATTAATAATTTTTTGGAAATAATTATGCAGAAAGAATCGGATTCGGTTATGTTCGCATCGGTTACGCAAAATATCGGTTACGTAATCCTTACCGGTTTCTTCTATTTATCGGTTTTGAAATGCCGGTATGATTTCAGTGCACAAAAAAAGCGTTAAAAATATATATACACTCGCCAGAAAAACTATGCGTACACACTTTTTTTTACATTAACAGCTATTGTAAATCAAGTCATCATAGTAAAAAATATATATTTGGAAAGGTCGTTTAAATTCCGTTTGAATGATGCAAAAATTTCCTTAACCCATTAAGTACCCATTGAAAAATTCGAATTTTTGTGAACGTCTACTTTTTCAACTTTTATCCTAGATTTTTTCAAAAAAAAATTTTGATGCAAAAATATTTTTGCTAGTATTTTTTATAATTTTTTGAAATTCCTAAAAATGGCTGTTTTAACCCCTTTTTCCAACTTTTCACACAAAAAGTGGCTTTTTTGCAATTTTCAAAAAATTTTAAAAAATACTAGCAAAAATATTTTTGAAAATTTTATTTTCCAGTTACTCTTAGAATCGTTTCAAAAATTTTTTTTTGAAAAAATCGAGGATAAAAGTTGAAAAAGTAGACGTTCACAAAAATTCGAATTTTTCAATGGGTACTTAATGGGTTAAGGAAATTTTTGCATCATTCAAACGGAATTTAAACGACCTTTCCAAATACAATATTTTTTACTATGATAACTTGACTTACAATAGCTGGTAATGTAAAAAAAAGTGTGTACGCATAGTTTTTCTGGCTAGTGTATGTATGTATATATTTTGTATTGATTATAATTTATGTATTACTGGCATTTTTAATCCACCTTAATAATTTAATGCATTAAAAGTTATTCCCCTGCCTAAGATAACTGATTCTCCTACACACACATCTAAATAAATATCTCTCCACAACAGACCCTTGATTCAATTAATCCAATTGATGCCAATTTAGCAATGTTATTATCTTTGCTGTCCCCTAGTTTGAACTCTGCCAGAAAGTGAAATAAGCTAAATTAAAATTAACATATTAAATGACAATTTAAAGTTGTCAACACTGGTGCCAGATTCGCTTTTTCCCCGTCATATCTGGCATTTTTCAAAGGCCTTTTGCTAAAAAAATTTGCAAACTGTCTTTTTTTTTTAAATGCTTTCCAACACCTTTAGTAACATATCGATTGTATAGTGTTGTGAAACAACCTCAAAGAACATCGATATTGTGTTCATTTGAGACAATTCGAGTGATCACAAAATAATAATGCCAATAGACTGTAAACAAAAATGTCGGGACGCCCTTTTGGGAGAAAAAACAGAAACTAAATGAATTGAAAAACTAGCTTTTTCTTATGGCTTTTTTTCCTCCCGTCAAAAACAAAGAAAATTTGCCAACAATGGTTGTCATCTTTAAATTTGCACTTAAAACCAGCGACTAGCAATATATACAGGAAGAATGGAAAATTTGCTATGACTGTCCGATCAGGTCGATATATAAACCGATCGAAAGGCTTAAAAGGTTGAATGAGGACTTGTTCCCGATCAAAAATCTAGAAACTTTTTTACTACGACTTTTTCAAAAAAAAAACTCTAGTTTAGCGGTAAATAGCTAAAATCCGCTACATTTGAAACCTCCACAGTAACCAAGCGATAGAGGCTACAGATATGATCTACATATCGGTAAAAAGGTATTTTAAAGGGCCCTTTAAAGTAATGTACAATGATAAACAGCTACAGGTGGAATAAGGTATTTTTCTGACATTTTGGGGGTTTTTAAAAAAACGCCCTTAACGATTTTTTTTTTTAAATTTTAATATATTGTAGTATGTACAATTTCTCGTTTTTTAATATATATGAAACATAACTTTTAGCCAGGGTGTTTGGAAGATATTACCAGTCAACTGAATATCAAATCGTTGATATAGCTCAAAAAATTGAATGAGGACTTGTTCCCGATCACAAATCTAGAAACTTTTGTTCTACGACTTTTTTGAAAAATCGCTAGCTTAGCGGGAAATCGCTAAAACTCGCTAAACCCACAGTATCCAAACGATGGAAGCTACAGATATGATGTATATATCGTTAAAAAGGTATTCGATTCGATTTTACTCGATGATAATTGCAAAAAAATCAAATTTAAATGATTTTTGAAACCTTTGACATTTATCTGCAGCTGTTATCAGGAATATTTACATCATCACATCAACATCCATAAAGATCTATTCCAAGTGCGGAGTTTAATGAGAAAATTACACTTCGATCCAAAGCTTACGGAAGAGATTGCACTGAGGTTAAAGCCAAATCTCAGCCAAGTGGCGACTACGATGTAAGTGCCCAAAAGCATGCAATAAAAAATATCTTACATTTATTTAAATAAGTACTTGTTTTTTGAATGTGACATTTTGTCGTAATTAACATTTATGCTTCGTGGAATTATGCAATATTAAAATCGGGAGTGTAAAAGATGTTTAAAAAATGTATGTAGTGTTGGTAAATCCGGTTCAAATTGTATACATTTTGTTTATGTGCATGAACTATATGTAAAACGTGTATTGTTTGGGGACAGAGAGAGAGAGAGAGAGAGAGGAAGACCAAATGAAAGAAAGAAAGAAATCAGAAAAGCAACACAAAAGTCGTGCACAATAAGAAAGGAAAATCAATTTCCGCTTTCAAAATAATTCCAAAGCCATACAAAAGCTGCATGAGCCCGAGACAAGATGAAGATGAGGCTGAACTGAACTGAGCTCAGCTCAGCTGAACAGAGGAGGATGAAGATAAAGTTGAGGGGTAAAAATGGAGTTGGAGGTCTAAGAAACAGTTGCCATTATCCAGAGAGAGAGAGAGAGAGAAGGGAGAGGGCGAGTGATAAGATATTTGCACAAGAATGGCATTCAGTTGATAAAATCCGATTTGAAAATGAGCGAATGCCTGGCAATGAGCAAAGCAAGTTGTGGGACGAGGACAAAGGACAAAGGACAGAGCACAGAGGACACAATCCCATCGACTGGTGGCGAAAAACCTGAGGCCAAAACAATGAGGAATGCTGGCAAGGATAACAATTTTATAAATAAATATTTGTGCCGCGTTTTCCACTTCTCTTCTCCTCTTTGCGTTTCGCATTTGAACTCAACTATCTGGCGATAAATCATTTGAAGTTGTCGGTTCCCAGCAATTGGCTCCGTGACAATCTTTGTACCAAAATACAAAATACAAAATTAAAAAACAAAAAAAACAGAAAGGGAGCAAAGCAAACTCAAGGACGTTTTTGGCCACGTTTTACGCACTTTTGGGCCGTAAATCTGCGACTGAAGCGGCAACTGAAGCGCAAAACGGAAGCGTGTCTCCGTCTGATAGTCCAATGACTTCCGCTTCTGCCGTTTAATGCTTTTTAATGAGTTGCTGCTCCGCCTTCACTTCTTCTTCTTCTCTTCCGTCTTGCCGTCTCCCCTTCTTCTCCCCCTTCATCCTTTTATTCCCAATTCTGAAAAATACGTCGACATGCGAAACTTAATCGATTTCATCGACGACAGATTTTCGCATGTGCTTTTTGCCCCTCTTCTTTTTAACGTCTCTCTCTCTCTCTCTCTCTCTCTCTCTCTCTCTCTCTTTCGTTCGCTCTCTGTTGTGTTTATAATGTTGATATACTTTTAGGGGGCATTGTGAGCTCTGTTATCACTTGCGAGTTCATTTTTATCAATTCCCAATTTGATTTTCTTCAAATTTGTGTTCTGAAAATGAGCTTGAAAAAAATTACCTAGACGATTTTTTTGTTAGTGTGTAGAAAATCAATTTGGGAATACTTTTCTAAATGTTGTAGAAAAATATTTATTTACGAGACTCAAACAAAGCAAAAAAATTATATTCACAAGATAAAATGCCTTAAGATACTGGAAAATATTTAGCTTGAAAACAGAAATTTAGCTTAATTAAATCAGCTGATTGCATTTAAACTCCTAATAAACTCGTCCCTTATATGGGACTTTTCCATGAAAGGGTTAATGTATGTATACATAAATACATTCTTAAAGTGTATTGTGCGCTTTTTTAACCAAAAACACAGCAGTATCTGAGGTGCAACAGTTTAGAATATAAGTCACACAATCAAATATTGCACATGTGTGCGTAGCAGCGAAACACGAAGTCAACGAAACGTTTTACTGCTTTACACTTAAAAAATGAAATGAAGGCAGACTGGAACTGTCGCATCGTTACAGTTGACAGCGTAAAGAGAGCAAGGCATTAGTTGCAGTGTATGATAAAAGTCTAGCGCTGTAAGGTCTCAAAAGGATCAGCCGATCAGATGCTTCGTGAGAGAACAAAAATCCGAAGCCACGCATCGTGAGAGCAAAAGCCGCAGAATGTGCTATTTATAGAACAGACGTATTCTCACTCTCTTTTTCTGTACGTGTGTCGGCTGCGCCGCCCGCTGAATTATCTGCCATGGGATGGCCTTTTAACATTTTGGTCACCACTGGATTAGAATAACACTTTTCTACAAGCTCATTTCTCGCTTATCGATTATAAGAGGTATTTGGAAGATAATCTAAAAATGACGCTTGCTGGTAAGCGACCTTTGATCTAGCTTCTTTCTCAAAGTAATGCAAAAATTCATCAATAAATATGTTAAATCTTATAAATTATATAATTCGATAATTTAACATAGAAACAAAGATAATTGTCTATTGAATTTGGTATATTTTAAATAATGAAAATTTCCACTGATTTTTAATGTGTTGATTTTCCATTGCTTATTTATTACAATTCGTCTTAAGATAATAATATTTAGGAGTAATCTCAAACTGTAATATTTTCTGTCTAGAGTCCAGACACTGAGACATGGATCCAACACCTTTATCGAGTAGTCACATCCCGTTCAAAAAATGAAATTGTGGCTAGCAAAGTTGGAATACAACTTATACTGAAGGTTTGTACTAACTTTAATTCTGTGTTCGTTAAAGGCAAAGAGCAAAAATTGTTGTCTGTTACACCATGGAAATGTATTTTTTAATGCCCTTGCTTCGACTGATGACTTTTGGATCAGTTTTATTTGTCCTTTTTTTTTCTTCATGCTCTCTTATGTTTTCTCTTTTTTTTTGCAGCTGCTTCGATTGTGTCCAAATCGCTTTCGGACGACAGTTTAGAAGTCGATTGGGAGGCGTCTTCTGATTACTTATGCCGGTCAGGTAAATCTTGTAAAAATTGTTGCCGTCCTGCTTTTTTTTAGCTTCTTTTCTTTTGTTGATTGACAGCGATTTGTTGTTGTCGCCTTAAAGTGAATTTGGTACAGCTTTAATTTGTTTTGTTGCCCAGATTTCAGTTGTCTCTGTTTCTGTCTTTAGGCCATATGTTCCGGACTGTTGTGTTTTGGTCAGCTGAGGGGAATCGCGGACTTGGCTTCCATTGATAAATGAGCCGCTACAAAGGTCGTTGTCAGGGTCGCGAATTCTCTTCACTTTTATTATTTGTTTATGCTTTGGTCTATTGAAAAATCTTCAAACTCCCCCTGACTTTTTGTTGCCCGCAAGATAAACAAGTCGCCGCCAATGGCGTTGGAAAGAGAAAGAGAAAGAAAGAGAAAAGGTCGGGAACATGGAGGAATAACTAAAGTCGCTGGCGACGAGTTTCAAACAAATTGTGGGCAATATTTTTGTTTCATCAAGAGAGTGTCCTTGCTGGTCCTTTGGTCCTTGCGGCCATTGGCAACTTTATTGCATTATTGAAAAACTTGTCCAAATATTTTGAATGTGTGTGTGAAAAAGCTTTTTGCTCTTATTAAATTTTTGACGCTCTCCTCAACAAATTTTACAATTTAATTGTATGAAAATATTGTATATAAATATGAAGTAAACTTACAGAACAATTTGCTCTTAATAATAAACAAGCGGGAAGGAATAGCTATGCAAGTTTTATAGTCGAATTCCCGACTTTAGAATGCCCGTTACTTATTAAAATAAAAAAAAAAAATTTGTTGCATACTTTTGGGCAGCTATGTTGCTTAAAGACTTTAATCAGCCATTACTATCGTCCTGATTCGCCGATCTTGTTGCGATTAAGTAGGAAGATAGCTTATAGTAGTGGATAATATATATTGGTAAAAAAAAGGAATATCTTAGAAACTGAGTCGGAAAGAGGCTTGGCGAAAATTTAAAACAAACTACATCCGCGTCTCTGAAATCTAGGAGCGACATGGCTATATTGACTCGGCCGTTGATGCTGATCAAGAATATATATGCTTTATAGGGCCGGAGATGCTTTCTGTTACATACATTGCAACGAATACGATATACCCTTTTACTTATTATTTAAGCAACGGGTATAAATAGTCTTATGTACATATGTCTGTTGTTGTTGTTAACTTACCTGCTGTTTCCTTCCCCTCTCTTGACTCTGACTCTGGGCAGCTGTTCACTTTTCAGTTTCATCCAATTTGTTGGCATATTTACACACATGATTTTATTGTTATTATTTTATTAATGCAGTTTCCTATAGTTACAACTAGCTATGCAAGTTTTATGAGTTGCTCTCTCTCGCACTCTCTCCCTCTCTCTCTCTCTCTCTCTCTCTCTCTCTTTTGGATCCTTCTTTTATTTTATTGCAACAATTTTAATCAAGTGAATTCTTTACAAGCTTTAATTAAATTTCCAGTTTCCACAATATAACGAGCCGACTGAAAGCTGAAAAGGAAAAATGTTGCAATTTATATTATTACTTTGTCTTTGGCATTTTATTGTTAAGCAAATGCACAAACAAAATGTTATTAAATGTTAAAGCAAATGAATAAAATATTATTGATTTTCGCATTATGAAAATTAATACTTTAACATGTGCTTTAAATGGCCTTTGTGGCATTTAAATTCATTCCGGCTCTATTTAAGCTGGTTTTGCCCAATAAATGATGCAGTAAGTTCTTTAAAAAGGCTTAAACAATATTTTTGTATTCCTCTTTTGATTATTTAAGCCAACTGCAATTTGTCACAAAAATAGAAAATATGTATTTTAAGCCTAATCAAACTTGAGCTGAATAAAAATATTTTAACGAAAACTGAAATTAAGGAGATTATTTTTTTTTTGTTTCAGTTGCTCTCAATTGATTGGAGCTTTATAATTTGCAGCTTAAGTAGATCAATTTTGTTAAACAATCGATAATTTTATGATGTTGAAAAATTTGTTAGCTGTTTCCTTTGGGCGCCACATGCGGCGTATACGCATTTTTGATGCGCTCTATAACATTATTTATTAATAATACTGGTCGATGGCTGCATATGGGAATATATGTATGTACATATAATTTTTATGCTCGGCATGTAAATAAAAGCGAATTGAAAACGTGGCTAATTTTCCAATGGCAGCTGTCAGCGCGACAATTTCATTCCATTCAAGTTCGTTGAAATAATAAATAATAGAAAAATGCGCATAGAAAGTGATGGGGAAAAAGGGGGAAAACGGGGGAAAATTGTGCGTGACACTCGCTCAACTCTTGGGCTTTTGGACTGACGACTCTATCAGTGTGTGTGTGTGTAGAATACATATGTACATACGATGATGGCAACAAATAAAGGAAAACAAAATTTTTTTTATATAACTCGAATTTAAGAAAAGTAACTCTATAAGTCGAATATCTCCATAACTCGAATCTTTTCTTTGGATAATGGTGATTCGAGTTAGAGAAGTTCGACTGCATTTTTAAAATTGCTTTAGTTTCATAATCAGTTACGGTTTCGGTTATGTTCGCATTTAGGTTTTCGGTTATCGCTGTCGAAAAATTTTTGTCTATCGGTTAAGTACGTAATGGTTACCGGTTTTTTGTATGTTTCGGTTTCGTAATACCTGTATGATTTCGGTTTACATCAAAAATTATTTAAAATGTTAAAAACATGTAAATTTGAAAACAAATAACATATAACTTAATTAAATATTATGCTTGACCGAACCGAAACTAACCGTTATTGATGACTCGTTTTCCAAACGGGTTTTTCAGTTGCAATAAATTCGGTTTATCAGTATCGGTATAATTTTTTTCGGTTACGGTTTCAGTTACGGTTACCAATTTCAATCGGTTAATACCGGTTAACGGGTACTTTTATGGTTTCGGTTTTAGTCCCTGTTTTATATACATGATTAGCTTTTTATCATGTTAAATAAATAAAATAATTGTTTTAAAAAGTCAAAATGACTCTCGTTTCTATAATTTTATACATCACTGTATATAGAAGTCGATTTTAAAATGTGTGCGTTTTTTGGTCTTTTGCATTATTGAATGCGACATTTATATGCAGCCACAATCCACATGCGCATTTTCACATAATAGACAGTGAGGAAGAGTATAAGTGAGAGAGAGAGAGAGAGAAAGATAGAGAGAAGATACAAGCGATAGAAATAGAGATACAGATACAAATGCG
Organism: Drosophila suboccidentalis; assembly: GCA_037043435.1. Classification (NCBI taxonomy): domain Eukaryota; kingdom Metazoa; phylum Arthropoda; class Insecta; order Diptera; family Drosophilidae; genus Drosophila; species Drosophila suboccidentalis. The sequence goes on along the minus strand of JBAMBK010000415.1, from coordinate 140,994 downwards.
TTGCCATTTGGACAAACAAATGTCAGACTCACGAATTTTGGCGGTTGACATTCTGACAAAAGTAGCAACAACAACAACAACAACAATTGACATCCAATACAACAAACACACACGCACACACACACACACACACACACACAGCTAGTGTTAGCATATTTATTGGCTTTGTTGGTCAAATGAGCCGAAAGCCTTTTCACTAATTAGCCGAAATTTCAATTACGTGCACAGCAAAACTAAACAAATATCATTCAGAAAATTGGAAAAATTTACAAAATATATATAGATAGATTTGTGTATATTGTGTGACTAACAGTTGCGTTTTTTAAAATTATTTTAAAATTTTAAAGACACTAGACTTTAAATCAGTGGTGTTCAAACTGTCAAAAGTCTATCATATGGAATAGGAGCTCGTAATACAGAGAGTGAAAGAGAGAATACGTGTGTTCTATAAATAGCACACTCGGCGCCTCTTCGGCTTTTTGTTCTCTCTGATCTGCGTTCAATAGAGAGAAACCGTACAGCTCAAGACTTTTATCCTACACTGCAACTAATGCAACTTTGCTCTCTTTACGTTGCCAACTGTAACGATGCGACAGTTCGAAAATGCTTTTTTCAGTGTAGAGCAGTAAAACGTTTCGTTGACTTCGTTTGTTTGATTGTGTGAGTTTGGACACCACTGCTTTAAATATATATGCTGAATATCAGTTCATATCCCTTACTAGAGCTTCAAGCTGATTTTATGTAGACATATAGCTCTGACAATATGTTGCGGTAGAAAAGTTGTATCTTTGTAAGCTAAATACTTTTTTTACATTTACTATCTATTAGTCGCAGTTCCTTATTTTAATTTTAAAATTAAAAAAACTAATTAAATATGATTATTCAAACTGTCTTTTATTGTTTTGTAAATAATTGTATTACTTATTACATAGTATAATAATATTTAATTCTATAATATTGATTCATTCTTTTTTTGGAATCAAGAACATCTCCCTCCCTATTTTTATAGGTTACTGAAATCAGATAGCAAACTGACAACAAAATATAATAACCTCGAAAATTATATACAAGTACAGTGAGACATGTATGTATGTGACCGGTCAGGGGAGGGAGAGAGAGAGAGAGAGATGGACAACAATAACAAGCATGAAACTGACACGGAAAATAAATTAGAATTTTTGTTTAATTGGAAATTTGATGCGAAACAACAAAAATGATGTTTTCACTTTTCTCATATTTATTGTTATTGTTATTGTTGTTATTATTTTTCATTTCGCTCTTCACATTCACTTGTGGATTGCTAAAGGGAATGGCGATGGTGGCGGGGGGAATGAGGGGAGTGTGCTGCAAATTGAGCTTTTCTCAACATATTAAATTTCATCAATATGTACCTATTATTTTCATTTTCAGCATCATTATTTGTGAGAATGAAATATGGCATAAAATACAAAACCATCCGCACTCAACGCTTCCCTGTGTAGCTAACAGCTGAAAGCTGAAAGGGAGAATTCCTATAATCTGGCTCTGGTTTGTGTTTTGATTGAAAAGACGCGTAAAATATGAAAGGTAAGTGCATTTTTTCAAAAGAGCGTAATATTTTATTTGAATATTTTAGTCACTAAAGGTAGCAGAAAACCTGTTTAAAAAAAATTTACAAATTTGTATGAAAAAAAAAATATATCGGGGGTGCCACAGAAATCGCTTTCGCTTGAATTTTACTTAAATTTCATACAAATTCCAGTGAAATTCAAGCGAAAGCGATTTCTGTTGCACCGCTGTATATGTAAATTTTAGTTTTCAAGCATACTTTTCAGCGCATGTTTTTATAAAAAGTATAATAAAGTATTGCATACTTTTCAGGGAATTTTGGGCTCTTTAGTTGTAGAAGTTGTACAAAAATAATTCCCTATAAATAAAACAAAATCTTAATTTATAATTTTATGAAAAATAACAACACAAATTGTATATAAAGGCTAGAGATTTATTAAAATTTAATTTTTTACACCTAAATATTATAGTCAGTGCCTAGGAATAATATCGAATGTAAATTCTTGACAATTGCAATTGACAATCATTCAATTGCATTTTAAGCTATAAACTTAAAAATGTCTGTCCACAAAGTTCGTTAGTTTATTCAAGCTGTCTTTATCTTGATATTGAAACCATTTGCTTTCATTGTGATTGTGGTAAAAGTTAAAACGTATTTCATCTCTTTCTCGCTCTATCTCACTTGATTCGCTGCCTACTATCTCCGTCTGCCTGTCGCATTATTAACGCACATAAAACTCACATATAAAGTGATTTAAATTTATTAAATGTATAAAAAAAAACCGCGATGCAGCAAAAGATGTGCGCATAACAATTGCAATAAAATTTAACGTGCATCGATAAAAATATAAAAACCAATAAAAGCAGCATCATCAGAGCAGCGATCTCTGAAAAGAGAACTTCATTACTTATTTGAATGGAAAAAAAATAATAGGGGGGCAAAAAAAATATGAATGCAAAAAAAAAAAAATACAGAAAAAAGAAACGAGTAGAATGAAAACAAAAACAACACATACAAAAATGATGGAAAAAACTCACAATGGAAGCCCATGAATGGTAACTGCGGCGGCTTTATTCATTCCACAAATGAAGCGAATGAATCGAGTTGAGTCGAGTCGAGTCGAGTTGAGTTGAGTTGGAGGCATCAACAAAGGCGTGCGTTAAATGTTTTATATTTAAGAGCTCACCAAACAACATGCCTGACTAACCGACAGTCTGTCCGTCCGTCCGACCCATACAGTGATGGAACAAATAATAGAAACGAGCGTCATTTTGACATTTGAGCCATGAATATAGATTACGTTTGATTTTTGATAAGTTCTGTAACATTTCTATACAGCAGTCAACGAAACGTTTTACTGCTTTACACTGAAACAAAGAATTGAATGCAGATTCGAACTGTCGCATCGTAACAATTGGCAACGTAAAGAGAGCAAAGCATTAGTTGCAGTGTATGATTAAAGTCTACCGCTGTACGGTCTCTTCTTACTGAACGCAGCTCAGCGACTGACATCAAAAAGGATCAGCCGATCAGATGCTTCGTGTGACAACAAGAAGCCGAAGATGCGCATCGTAAGAGAGCAAGCTGCCGACTGAGCTATTTATAGAACACATGTACTCTTTCTCTCTTTTCGTGTGTCGGCTGCGGCGCCAGCAGAATTATGAGTTCCTATGCCATGGGATAGGCTTTTTTCCCCAGTCAAAAATATTATGAAACTAAAAATACTATTTTTTCAAAATAAAAAAAAAAAAAGTGATTGTTTCTATTTTATTTTCCGTCACTGTATAATGATTTTCTTCTCTTTGCACACCCTCCGCCGCTACTCGCTCTACTTTCGGCCCATAAATAATTATAATTTTCAATTTAAGATACATTTTCATATTGCAAATGCCACTTAATGGACTTTACTCTGGAAATCATTTCCGAAATGGACTTTTCTGCCCACCATACGGTTCAGGTGCATCGTTAAATTGCAGTTTAATTGTTACGCCATTGAAGTCTCTTTCTCTCTCTCTCACTCTCTTTAAGTTATGCAATAAGCCACTTTTTCTGATGTCTCAGATGTAAAAAAAAGCAAAGATTGAAAACTCCAATATATTTAGATGTGAAAATATTTGAAAAAACCTTTAAATTTTTCTAAAATTTTGTTTTATATTTGTATTTATATTTAGCAGAAATTGTGGTTAATGCTATTGCTTTAAAACAAACATCTTGAGCTGAAGTTTCAAAATTAAGTTGGTATCATCACTCGTACCAAGATTGTTTGTAAGTAATTTTTTTTTTCCTCTTGTTTTTTTTAGATTTTTCTTTAAAAATATGTGCAGAAAGTTAGGAAAAAAGCGAGGAAAGCAATTGCATAACTTTCTTACGGACTGTTGTGACCGCACTTGAGCATTGAGGTTCAAATAAAGTTGAGATGAGTTGTGAACTCTCTCTCTCTCTGTCTCTCTCACTCACTCTTAGGTGCTACACTGGGCAAAATAATCATTCTTCAATTCAAGTTGAAATTTTTTGATTTAAGTATTAATTTGGTATATAATTGTTAAGAAATGTTGTATGTGAATCAAAATTTAATAACTGAACATTAAAAAATTGGGTACAATTTCGGATTTAAGCCCAACATTTTTTACAGAAATCTGTTAATTTAAATCTTTGCTGTAAATAAAAAGAAATGACGTAAAAACAATTTGGAGCTGATTTTAATTTGGAGCACGGAATAGTATTTTTCGTAAAATCATGTAAAAGTTCTAATAATTAACATTAATTTAATGACAATTAAGAGCAGTTAACCAGAAGTACTTTAAAATATGTAAATAAGCTTCATATGGTATTCAATTATTTTGAAATATATTTAAATTGAAATTAAAGCGAAAAGAATAAAAAAAATGTTAATATTATAAATGTTAAAATCTTTTGGAGCTTAAAAAGTTGTTATAATTTAAATGCCCTTAATTTCAAGAGTATATTTAGTCGGATACTCACAGTTTTCTAGCTACTGTTATTTCAAGAAATACAACTTTTTATTTAAAAAACGTTTTAAATGCAAAGTCCCTTAATTTTGTTCGGTGTATCTATGTTTTGTTGTTGTCGTTTTGCTTGTCGCTTTGTGCACTTGGATGTCAACACATCGACACATAACGGCACATTCGTCCAATTTACACACAAGTTCGTCCTGTGGCAAGCAAGGAGCAGGACCAAGGAAAAAGGACCAAGGACCAAGGACTTCACTCCAAGGACTTCAACGCCAGACAAACTTGAACTTTTGCGGCTGGCCAACTGTCGGACGGACAGGCGGACAGACAGACAGTCAGACAAATTTGACGGTCTGAATTGTAGGTTGGTTACTTTTGTTGGTGACTGTTGCACACAGTCTGCCACAGCTGTGTGCGTACCACATTTCTTTACACATACATACATACGTATTTCAAAGCGCTACGGCCACAACATTTTTGGCAAGTACGCGGCATTGCTTTGGCTCTCTAATTACATGTTGGCCTAAAGGAAAAACGTCGGCGAAAACTGTCGAGGAGTGGAAGGGGGAGTGGAAGTGGGAGGGGCAGTGGAAGAAACTCGACTTGAGCATGCGTTGCGGTTTTTCATTTGCATTCGCTTGGAAGAACTTAGTTCTCGACGAGTTTTAAGTGAATGAAATTTTCAGCTCACTATTTGGGTGCATGAATGTATGTGTATGTACACTCAGAGAAAATATGTCATCCTTATATTAAGTATGTCCGTTTTGTTCTTAAAATTTTAAGATTGTTGTCTTCTCTTAGTTTTGAATTAAGTATGAAGCGATCTGTATAAGTTTCATTTTTCATTTTGGCGCCTTAGAATTCTCAACTGATTCTAGCCGCAATTATCAAGTGACCAACAAAATATATTATCAATATTTTGTGATAAGTTCAAGATTTTTGTGTATGATCTTATCTTGTTCAGACTTAAATTAATCCCAAAACATACTTAAAGTATTCCAGAAAAAACGTATTTTTAAGATTTGCAGGAAATGCGAAAAAGGAACTTGAAATAAGGTTCTTGTTCTCAGTTGATTTTCTTTTTCTTGAATATCCTCAGTTTAAATATGAAATCTAATTTTTTTTTCTGAGTGTATATGTGTATAAATGTATATGTGTGTGTGACTCTGTGTGTGTTGAAGTATTGCAGTGAGAGCATAATTACATTTTTGGCTACAAGTAGCTGAAAGGAAGACAGAGAGGGAGAGAGAGCGAGAGATAGTGCTACTCTCGCACTCGTATCTATATTTTATTTATGATTTTCCTCGAGTTTTTCAGCTTTTCCCTGTGCCTTCTGTGTCTGTGTCTGTGTGTGTCTGTGTCGCCTGTCAACAGCTCTCGAGTTGTTCTCTTGTTGCTGCTGATAATTTTCAGACGCGCCAGGCAAATTTCAGAGTTCACGGTTTAGTGAACAACAACAATTTTGTAGCCATGAATGCATCCGGAATCTGTAGTTGCATCTCTTTCACTCCGTCACTCTCTTTCTCCCACTCTTTAAATTGCAGCATCGCTTTTGCTTGGACTGTTTCGGTTTTCTTGTGCTAAACTTTATGAGAAGCGCAAAGAAGGAAACGAGGGAAATAAAGGGGGAAAATCATTTATCAATGTCAGAGAATGTGCTGCATGCACGAGAAGTTCTCTAGCTTTGAATTCTCGGATAGAGAGAGAGAGAGAGGGAGAGAGAGGAGACAGCCTAAAGTCTCTAAAGTGCGTGTGTGTGTGTGTGTATGTGAACTGAAACAAGTTACCCGAAACTTGTGACTTTGTTTCACAAGTGATTTTCAAAATTATGCACACACGCATAAATGCGTTGAATGTTGAATTCAGTTCGGTTCGGTTCGGTTCTTTCCCCAGGCCTGCAAAACTTTTCCAAGCATTTTATCCATACATAATTCAGTAGAAACGCCAAAAGGAGGGAGCATGATATAATAGTTATACTTCAAAAGCAAAGGATTGTATGATATTGATATTATAAAAATATTAATTTCCACAATGTCAAAAGCCTATCCCATGCCATAGGAACTCATAATTCTGCCGGCGTCGTAGCCGACACACGTAAGGAGAGAAAGAGTACATGTGTTCTATAAATAGCTCAGTCGGCGGCTTGCTCTCTTACGATGCGCATCTTCGGCTTCTTGTTGTCACACGAAGCATCTGATCGGCTGATCCTCTTTGATGCCAGTCGCTGAGCTGCGTTCAATGAAGAGAGATCGTACAGCGCTAGACTTATCATACACCGTAAACAATGCTTTGCTTTCTTTAAGTTGCCAACTGTAACGAAGCGACAGTTAGAATCTGCATTTATTTCATTTTTTCAGTGTAATGCAGTAAAACGTTTCGTTAACTTCGTGTTTCGCTGCTTTGCACACAAGCACAATGTTTGATAATGTGAGTTTAGACACCACTGATTAAAGCTTATCCAAAAAGAAAAGTACTATATTTCTACAAAATGCTGATTTGATCTTTGACCAAAATCAAAGTCAAATGCAAGTAAAAACTCATTAAAAAACAAATCAATTATAAAACTATATTAATTCATGTTTACTTTAGGGATCTTAACAGATTAAAGCCCCATTAAAATCATAACAATAATTATACTGTATTAGGCTAAATCAAGCATTTTGTTTTTAAGCATCTGTTTTATTTTGGGGTAATAATTTTAGGCTATTAAGTATTTAATCAATTTATTGAACAGCACAAATTGACAACAGAAAATCTATGAAATTTGTATGATTATTCTGTTGAACGGCAGTGATGAGCAATCATGATTTCAAATTTTGTGATTATGTTGACTGAAATTCTCTGATTGAGTTGCTTTGTTATCGATACAACAAATCGTAATCAACAGAACACGAGATTTGAAAATAAATAGGACAAAATTAATAAGGAAACCACTTTAATAATAATAATTTGATCTTCTTATTTGGTCTGCGTATTTTTAAGGAATACGGTTAGGGAAAAGTGCTTTAAACTTTCTCATATAAGATATTAAATGCGCATACAATATTGGCTTAATTATTTTTAATGCAATTTAACAAATATTATATTAAATCTGGCCTTTTGCTGTGTTGATTCCCATTTCATTAGCATTTTGCCTTAAAATTGCATCAAAGCGTTCACCAGAAGCCCATCATAACTTTTTGATTTGTGATACATGATTACTGATTGATTAGTTCTGGTGAACACGGCCATTGCAATTTCCATTTAAAAATATTTAGGTTTATTTTTTCCAAGTCTAAATAAAGTGTTTGAAAACTATGGAAAATATATTTTGACGTAAAATTTGTAGAAACTAACGTCAAATTTAAAACTAAATTGTAGATAATAATGATTGAAAAAGCGGCCCTTAAATTAACCCCTTAATACGAGGGCGGGCTGATAAGTAATCGGCCTTACCAAAAAAAAACATCTTAAACAACCCATAAATATTTTATTCGATTAGTGTTTTCTATCGGCTGATTGCTGAAAAAGTTGTAGGCGTTTTTCTCAACACTGGTAATTTTGGCGGGAGTTTTAGCATGGTCACTTTTGCATTCTCCCCAAAATGAGTAAAATAGAATATCGAGCTGTCATTAGATTTTTGTTTTTAAAAAAGAAATCCAACGATGAAATAAAAAATGAGTTAATCGAAGTTTATGGGGAATCAGCTCCATCGATTTCGACCATTAAATATTGGACTGCTGAGTATAGGCGCGGGCGGACAAGCATTTTTGACGAGGACCGTCCGGGACGTCCCAGAGAGGTGACAACCCCAGAAATGGTAGATAAAGTCCACGGAATGATATTGGATGATCGCCGAATAAAGCTGAGAGAGATTGCTAAGGCCCTAAACATTTCTCGTGAACGTGTTGGAAACGTCTTACACGAATATTTAAATATGAGTAAGCTTTCGTCAAGGTGGGTGCCGCGATTGCTCACAGCGGAACACAAACGCAACCGCTTGGTCATTGCGAAGGAGAGTTTGGCATTGTTAAACGCAAATAAGAATGAATTTTTGCGTCGTTTTGTGACTGTCGACGAAACTTGGATACATCACCATACACCAGAAAGCAAGGAACAGTCAAAGCAGTGGATTTCAACCGGAGAAACGGCGCCGAAAAAGGCAAAGATTGGTTTGTCGGCCAACAAGGTAATGGCAACGGTTTTCTGGGATGCCCGAGGCGTAATTCATGTGGATTATCTAGAAAAAGGCAGAACAATTAATGGAGAATACTATTCTAACCTTTTGGGACAGTTCGATTCAGAACTAAAGAAAAAAAGGCCGCACATGGCGAAGAAAAAAGTTCTGTTTCACCAGGACAACGCTCCGGCTCACAAGAGCGTTGTTGCCATGATGAAATTGTGTGAACTACACTATGAAATTCTTCCACATCCCCCCTATTCTCCAGATTTAGCACCATGTGACTATTATCTATTTCCAAACTTAATGAAATGGCTTGGTGGAAAGAAATTTCAGTCGAATGAACAGGTGATCTGTGAAACAAACGCCTATTTTGAGGACCTGGACCAGTCATATTTTATGGAAGGTATAAAAAAATTGGAGGACCGTTGGACTAAGTGCATACGTCTAAAAGGAGATTATGTTGAAAAATAAAAAAGAAAAATAAAAAAAAAACCGTGTTTTCTTTGGTAGGCCGACTATTTATCAGCCCACCCTCGTATGATGCTTAATTGGGTCTTAATTTGGGTCTTAATATAAATATTTTTAGCATTGATTTCATTGTGTTGCCGCTGTTAGCATTAAACTAAGAAGCCCTCTTTTTGCAGGGTATAGAAATGGGAAAGATTCAAAGCGGCACGCACAGCGATTGTGGATTTGTTGGATTAGTTTCTGTTGCTCTGCAGTTTTGTTCTCCATTTTTTATTTTGTGTAGCTTTTGTCTTGGTTTATGCGAGAGAGGGTGAGAGAGTGAGAGAGAGAGAGAAACTTTAGCACTTAGCTGCACTGAGAATTGAGAATTGAGAACTGTGCGAACTGCGAACTGAGCATTTGGTTCTTTAAAAGCGGCCGAGCGGTCGCTTCTAATTCTCTGGTCGCCACTTGTTTGCTCTGAAAGAAGTTTGCACTCGAAAAACTCGTAAATAATGAATGGATAAAAAACAACAAAAAAACAAAAACAAAAATGAAATGCGCAACCGCACGCATTCATAATGGAAAAAGTTGCCTCGGTCCACTCGAAAACTATTGCACTTGCCACAAAACCAACACAGGGCACAACAGTGTACATACACTCAAAAAAAAAAAACCGGAAACCCTTAAGTGAGACTTTGCTGGGATACTTTAAGTTCGTTGTGGGGTTAATTTAAGTCTGTTAAAGATTGAATTATACTAATTTAAAGTACAACAAATATTCTCATATTCAAGATCATTTCAATGTTGAAATATTATATAAGTACAACTTTAATTACATAAAAATAGCGATAAATATTTAAATTTAAATAGCATTAAATAATAGTTTCTTTTATCTTACAGTTGATGTAACCTTTTTGCGGCTAGAACAAGTTGAGAATTCTAAGGCGCAAAAATGAAAAATCAAACATACGCAGATCGTTTTATGCTTTAGTCAAGAATAAGAGTACAGAACAATCTTAAAGCTTTAATAAGAAGACGGAATCACTGTGGACGGCGGTCCACGCTAGTGACGAAAGGATCACGAAGGTTGATAAACAGAAAAAATGAAAAATTGGCTACAACTGTCCGATCAGATCGAATCATATACGGATCGAAAGGTATAGTCTTAACGTACAAAATTGTAAATACTTAATTTTAGGCTGACATATTTTCTCTGAGTGTAGTTGAGTACTGGCCTGGTGCATGCCCCATTCCCTATCCCTGTACCCACTGTATCTGTATTTGAGATGCAGCCTGCGAGCCAGAGGCGTTATTGTCATGTGTACAGTAAAAATAACAAATAACAAACACTGGGCGCTTCACTACAAGCCATAAAAAACCGAAAGAGGGTGAAATACGGACGTGTGCTTACTGTACATTGACTGTGGCTGTGGCCTTGATGTGGTTGCATCCCCCCCAACCCCTACCCCTACCACTTCCCCCCTAACCCTCTCCGCCCAACATCTTTCGACTTTCCAGTTGGCATTTTATTAAAGTTGCCATTTTTGATATTGCATCTCTATGTGTAGTTTATGTTGCAAGAAGAAGAAGCGAAAATTGGTTTCCATCTCAATATTTCCAGTATTTTGTAAAGGAAATTATAATGTTGCTTAGTTTATTGCTTGCAATAAAAAACAGAGAAATGTTTAAATGAAAGATACATTTGTATCTTATGATTTAATTATATGTAATAATCGAAATAATTCAGTAATTCAGAGTTATATTTTAATATTTAAAAACTATATAAAATATTAATTTCTAAATAACAGAAATGTATATACGAAAGATACATTTGTATCTTTTGATAAAATTATGATAATCGAAATAATTGTTTTAAATTCTAAATAACAGCCATGTGTATAAGAGAAAGATATATTTGTATCTTTTGATTTAATTTAAATAATTCAGCAATTCAGAGTAATATTTTAATAAATAAAAAAAATATATTGTTTTAATTTCTAAATAACAGAGAAATGTATAAGAGAAAGATACATTTGTATCTGTTAATTCAATATTAATAATCGAAATAATTTAGTCAATTTTAACTTAGATTCATAAAATAATAATATTTTAGTACTTAAAAAATACATATTTTAATACTTTCTATTGATCACTTTAAAATAATAATAAATTCAAAAAGTTTGATTATATTTAGATTTATGTATAAAAAAAAACTATATGCTTTTCATATGTAACTTTGTAATGCTTATTATATTTTAAGCTTTTTAAAAGGCTTTATTTAAGTGTTTTTTAAGACTACAGTAAAGCTTAGAACTAGCAAGAAATTTAGTTAAATATTGAAAAATACTTAAGGCGAAATTGTCGAGTTTTCAACTTACCGCAGTTTATTTCGCGATTTAAATGAAATTATTTGTTTTTAAAGTTCGAAAAAAACAAGCGCGAATTTTGTTGGTCTTTTGCGTCAGATGAAAGCAACAACTTAATTAAAATTGATGCGAAATCAAAACAACAGCGACGACAACAGCGACAACAACAACGACGACGACGACACTTGAAACAAAATAAAAATAACCGGATGAACGAGCTTAAAGTCTGCGATTCAAGCGGAAATTGAAATTCACACACATGCTGCCGGCCAACAGATGTCGCCACAGTGCAATACAACTCTAACTATAGCTATGCATGTGTGCGTGTGTGTGTGTGTGGCAATTACTGTTGTATATATTTTTACTTTAGTTTTGCATCTTTTGCAAATTTAAATGCATTTAATTTATGTGACGCTGCATATGAGCACATATTTGCATTGGACGCATTCAACACGACGTCGACGTCGACGTGCATGCAAAGTGGAGTGGTGGGAAGGGGGTGCACGTGCACGTAAACTCGTATTTTCGAATATCTCCGGTTAGCCGGCACGCACGAGAGACACGAAGTCGACCGAAGCGACACCAATGCGATTCAAATGTAACAAGCAGACTGAGACTGAGCAGCGGCAGCGCCGCCAACGAGAGCATCAATGGGCAGCACTAGCAGCAGCAGCGAGTAGCCGACGCGTCAGCTGCACTGCACTCGGTTCCAACACCCACACACATACACCGCGACCGCCAATGAGAGCAATCCGAGTGGGAGAGAGAGCGCTCTCACATACTCGCTAAAACTTCGTAGCATCAACTGTTGCGCAGGCGTCTGCTCTCGTGCTGTTATCGTGGTGTATATGCCTGATGTGGTGAGTTGACAGCACTGTTAAACAGGAGCAACAGTTTGGCATTATTTTGACAGCTTTTTTTTAAAGGGGTACAATCAAATGAAAACATATCAAGCAATTGAATATTAAACAATTAATTAACATATTTATTAACTATCGAAAATAACTCAACTTAAATTACAGCAAATGCTTAAAAGTGTCAGACATAATGCAGCCAGCGCTGTTAATTTTTATCCGCTATAAAGTAACAGAGTGCTGTTAGCAATCACCCCTCTTGCTATAATTCTGTTAGCAGAATGCAGCAGCTGTTAGTAACAGCCTGTTATTGCCCCTACACTTATTTTATATGTACGTATGTATGTATGTATGGTTGTATGTATGTATGTATGTATGTATGTTACCAGACTGACAGTGGAATCATTTTTTGTAGAAATGCATCTCAAAACTCAATAAAAATTTATTAAAAATTAAGATTTTTGTAACACAGAGAATAGCAATTTATTTTATTTTTTTAACAAAACTAAAGCTAGATTATTATACCCTGTAATTTTGGAAAGGGATCGAAAATAATTGCTATGAAAAAAGCTTAAGAAACAAAATTAGTCGAATTTAGTTTGGGTTTAAAAAGTAAAAAACACATTATAACTGTTATTGTTTAATTATTTATAAAAAAAAATCAAAAGTTTAAACATATTTGCGGCTTTTATTAAAAGGCTTAAATGTAAAAAGTTTTAAATGTATTTCTAACAAAATATTCAACGCGAAAATTTACCTTATAAATATTACATACAAATTTTTAATTAAACGCTAAAAAAACGAAAATTTAAAAATTATATAAAAGCTAAAAATATTTATATATTTTTATGTTAGATAATTTTAGTTGGAATATAAATACTGCACTCAAGTTTTTATATTATATAAAACAAAATGTATGAATTAAACTTAATATCAGCTGAAATTGTTAATTTATGATTAAAAATAAAAAGTGTTGCCTAAGTAATGTAATTAAAAATGTTAAGTTTAATTATTTAATTTTCTGAAATTTAAAAACAGTTACGGTTCCAGATCTTTGGAATCTATGATAAATTCACAGCGACTGTGATTGCGATTCCTATTAAGACATTTGTGTCAAAGTCTCGCAGATGAGCGAGCTTAACGTAATGGTAATGCAACAGATTGTTGAGTACGGAAACTACTTACTCCACCCCTCCTCACCCCTCCACAACACACGCCCCCTCGTTACACTTTGCCAACTCTTATGAAGTTCAACAAATTATTGTGAATGGGATTTTTGTGCTCGCTTTTTTTTCTGTTAGGGTTGATTTGTATTCAGCGCTAAAAGCTTGAAAAATGTTTTATCCGCACGTGTTTCCTGCGCTTTGATAGAACACACACCCAGAATACACACACACATACACACACTCATTTGAGAAACATTATATAAAATAGAATGCGAAAGAAAAGCACAACAATGAAATTGTCAGTTGGGTTGCCAGCGACAGAAACATTACATTTTTAAAGGTTAAGGGCTGGAACCACCCTATTAACCCCTCGCCGCACTGCATCTGATACTTTTGGAGCAGTGGTGTCCACAATTACAAAAGCCTATGCTATGGCATAGGAACTCATAATTCTGCCGGCGCACAAAATTACTTATTTTTATTAACTTTTGAAATTAATTTTTAATATAAATAAATATAAGTAATTTGTAAACATAAAAAACCTTAAAAACAAAAAAAAAAATCTAAAAAATAAAAAAAAAAATTTTTTTAGGTGCCATACAATTATTTTTTTCACAAACTTCAACTTTGATAGACAATAAGTAAGCATTTAGTTGTCGTGGCCCTTTTCTTGAACACTTGTTTTATAGGTTGAAGAGTTATCTATCATATGCCATTTAAATTATTCGATTATCTCATTTGGCTCAAAAGTTACGATTTCTGCAAAGTAAAATGAGCAATGGCCCCACTGTGCTGAGTCGCAGCCGAGACACGTGTCTCTCTTTCTCTTTACGTGTGTTCTATAAAAAGCACATTCTGCGGCTAGCTCTCTTACGATGCGTCTCTGCGGATTTTTGCTCTCTCACAATGCATCTGATCGGCTGATGCTTTTCGATGTCAGTCGTTAAGCTGTGTTCATTGAAGAGAGACCGAACAGCGCTAGACTTTTATCATACACTGTAGCTAATGCCTTGCTCTCTTTACGCTGCCAACTGTAACGATAGGAGAGTTCGAATCTGCTTCCATTTCATTTTTTCAGTGTAAAGCAGTAAAACGTTTCTCTGCCACGCACACATGTTCTAAGTATGTTCGATTGTGTGAGTGTGGACACCACTGTTTAGAGTAACAAGTTTTGCAATTCTGATATTTAATGAGTGAGACTGAGTCAAAGTCTAACTCTGACCCCGAAACCCTTTAACTGGAACTGTAAATGATTTTTGTCTGAGCATTTATGTTTATGTGGCAGGAGGAAAAACTGGAAAAAACTGGTAAAAGCTGGTTACACGTGCAAATTTTCCTGCCTGCATTTTCGCCAAATTGAATCCTGCGAGAATGCGCGAGACAAACATCTAAATTGTCAATGTAATGCGACAAAATATCGAAGTCAGCAGCTAAAGCCAGAGACAGAACGAGGCACAGTGGGCAAAATGGCTACAGTAGCTTGCTTTTATTCAAATTATCGAATTTCCAATATTCTGCTTTTAAATATTATCTATGGCCAACACTTCAAACCAGGAACTGTAATCATTACAAGTTTTATTAAACAAATTATCAAATAATGATTAGTTTTTGAATTTTAATAGCTTGAGTTTTAATTTGAGCAAAAATTAAAACTCATGAAATAATGATTACTTTGTAAGCTTTTTTTTTTGCTCAAAAATAACGAAGTTTGATTAAATTATAAGGTATAACTCAAAATTAATCATTATTTTGTGAGTTTATCAATTGAAATTAAAATTAATCATTATTTCAAAGTGTTTTTTTTTAATAAAACTTATAATGATTACAGTCCTTGGTTAAAATACCAAAAATATCCGGATTTCATACTTTCTGCTTTCACTGCTTTCTGTGTAGGGTCATGAATTATTTGGCAAGTTCAGGAACCTGTTGTCATTAACTTGTCGCCGACGAAGATGGCGACATTGTAGGGCCAACTTGTAAAGAAAATTGATTGAGTACTGTGAGTAAATTGTAAATACAAGCAAATGTTGACCGTTGTGTCCACTGTGCGGTTACAGTTGGAGCTGGTGCTGCACCTGGCCAGGACTCATGTCCTGGGATGTCCTGGGATGTCGCTGTCGCTGTGACTCAATTCAGTTGTGTGAAACTTGCCAGGCACGAATTCAATTTCGCGTCCACAGATGCCATTCACCTTCGGCACGTACGACTATCAACGTCAACAAGTTACACACAACGACTGGGACAGAGACAGGGATAGACAGAGAGAGAGAGAGAGATGGGTATAGAGTGGGTGGGTTGTGGGCGTGGCAGAAAAGTAAAGTGGGAAAACAGCAGTCAGACAATACAATTGCTTCCTTGAATGCATCTGTGCTGTCTCCGCAGTCTCTGCTCTGTCTTCTCTTTCTCACTTCCGCTCACATTGTGAGACATTCCCTTCTCTCTCTCTCTCCCCTTCTATCCCTTTCTCATTCTTTTTGACCAACGCTGCTGACATTTTATACTAAATTATTTATTTAGTTTTGCTTTCTCTCTATGTGCTCATTACATCCTTTTTCTTGCAATACCCTGTAAACACAAAACGTGTCTTAAGGGGTATGTTGATATTATAAAAATTCGTAAGCTATTTGTACCCTCTAAATATCATAGATATACTACATATGTTAGGTAAAAATTATCTTAAGTGAGAAACAAACGCTAACAAAATCAATACTTAATACCCTGTAAATTTTAAAAATTATCTGTTAAGTTAAAAATATAAAAAGTAGTAAAAATACCTGATCAATTCTGAAAAATCTTTGTGCTCTCTTAATAGGAAAACATCATTAGTTGCTTAAAAATGTGTATACTTGTTTTCGACGAGCAACAGGGTATCTGCAAGTCGATGACTGTTCCATAAGCAAGCGTATTTGCAGACGACAAAGTCAAATGACAAGGGCGATCAGTTTCAAATCGAATTATATATATATCTTTATATATAATTGCAGATATATGTACTAAGGTATGTGTATATATGCTTACAGTTATATATATATTTATTTTGACAGACGCAATGGAGTTTGTCGGAAATGAAATGTTTGATTACCTCGGAGATTTGTCCACAAGTTGTACTAATATTAAATATGACTGTGAAATATTTTCAATTTGTGGACACGAAAACTTTCACATTTTCCATTTTCCACAATTTCTCCCCATATTTCTCACTGTCTATTTATATATAGAGATTGTTACTGGCTTTTCTGTTACCCCGTGGGAAATTTGCTAACAGAAAATAAAAGTTTCTGGTCAAGTGAGTGCCAAACTTTTAAGTGACGCACTTTTCTCCCTCTCTCTCTCTCTCGTTCTCTATCTGTCTCCCTATCTTTTATTTTCACTCTAGTTTCCCCTTAGAGGGATTACTGGGCGTATGTACAATTTATTAGACTTGAGTCTGAGTTTTGATTGCATTACAAATTGTGCTATTGATTAGCTTTGGTTAGCTTTTCATTCTCATACTCATTTCTATACTCATTCTCACTTTTTTATTAGTTCAATGATGTACAAAGTGCCAAAAGCCAATCCCATGAGATAAGAGCTCATAATTCAGCCGCCATCGCAGCCGACACATGTATAGAGAGAAAGAGTACATGTGTTCTATTAATAGCACGCTCGGCGGCCCGCTCTCTTACGATGCGCCTCTTCGGCTTTTTATACTCTCACGAAGCATCTGATCGGTCGATCCTTTTTGAAGTCAGTCGCTGAGCTGCGTTCAATGAGGGGAGACCGTACAGCGCTAGACTTTAATCACACACTGCAACTAATGCTTTGCTCTCTTTACGTCGCCAGCTGTAACGATGGGACAGTTCGAATCTGCTTTGATTTTATTTTTTCAGTGTAAAGCAGTAAAACGTCTCGTTAACTTCGTGCTTCGCTGCTGCGCACACAAGCGCAATATTTGATTGGGTGAGTTTGGACGCCACTGTATTAGTTCATCAAAAGTTTTCCCAAGTGGAACATTTTTAAGTTTTTTGTCTGCCTTTTATCGGGTTACATGTGCAAATCTTGTCGTAGTTTTTTTTTTGATTTCTTGTTCTTTTGTCAGCACATTTAACACAGATCTTTGAACAAACTCGGCGAACAGATTTCACTGTGCGCCATAAACAAATTCGTAATTGCCATGTAATGCCTTGTGTTGACAGGCCTTGTCCGACAAACAGATAAGACCCATTTACTCCGAAACACACAGAGAGAGAGAGAGAGAGAGATAACAGATGGAAGATATATGTATGCATATGAGAGTGTATGTGTGACTGAAATTAGCATAAAACTTCAATTTCGCTTGCGCAAATGGCAAATGGACAAACTGACAGACTGACAAACTGGGCCAGAATGAGCCGCAAAAACGTATTTGCCAGCCTACGAATGGCAATAGATTGCCAACCATAAGCCCCAAGCGGACTTGCATATATGGCATAGACGGTGATGGTAAAAATAATAGAAACGATATTTTTTTTTTGTATCCTTAAAAATGCTTTGAAATAAAAACATTTCTTTTAACTTAAATGTTTTAACATATTTTACTGAATGCCTATTTACAAACAAAGGGATTCTATATTCATGCGCAGCTTTTTATCATAACATTTGGTTTTTAAATGCCAAAATGACACTCGTTTCTATTAAATTTACCATCACTGTATATACATAAATATTTATAAAGAACAGCACATAAATTGCAAAAGTAACAATGTTGCATAATGCAAAGGAATATACTAAGTATATACCCTGTACATATTTCATGAAATATTTCGAATATTTATCTAAAAGGCTTTTTAAAAATGATGTAAAAATACAACGAAATATCGACAGATCAACGCGATTTTTAAGTACTTTAATTCGATTATATATTGACGATGTATCGGGTTAATTTAATCTATTTTTATACAAAATCATCAATTTGGTGGAGTTTGTTTATCAAAGTTTATTCGAAGGTTTAAGTTTAATGGTTAAGTTTTTGATAAGAAACAGAACTGAATGATCTACAAATTATAAACTTCTAAATTTAATAACTTTGTCAAAGCTCAACCGGTTTAATAAAAAAATGTTTTTTTTTTATATTTCACTTTTTGAATAATTCTTTTTTTCTAAAACTGTAAATTTTTTGAACGATTTTTTAATGAAATATTTTTGACTTTGGCTTTTCCTAATTTTTCTTTTTAAAATTATGTTTTATTTTGGATTTCTTATAACTGTATTCTTAATTTCGGATTCGTAATTTTGGACTCCTATTAACTCTATTCCTAAATTTGGATTCCTAATTTTTTCAACCGAATTTTCGTATTCTGAGTAATACATATATTTCAATATTCGTATATAGAATCTTTTTTGATTCTCTAAATTGATTCTGCATAATAATTGTATTGACTTGAAAAATTAATTTTTTTTTTTAAATCGTCCACTTTTTGTTTCTAGACACTTTTTCGAAAACTTCTAGATCCAATAAATATGTCTAAACTTAACCGATATCCTTGCTGAAAATTAATTTTGGCCTCTTATTTGATTCAGTATCAACATTGTTCAATTTGAAGTTTGGATTTAGCATAATTTACTTTGGGATCGAATATCTTCAAGATTAGATATATAATTCTAACAAAATATTCAAAATATTTAGAGTACATTACAGTCCATATTACTTACTCTTGATCTAAACAAGATTACAGGGTATAACAATGGCTCTACACTTGTAAAATAGTTGGTTACTTTTGCATTAATTAGAAATTTATTTGAACTTTTGAATTGGGCCAAACTCGTAGCTAAATACTAAATCTATGAGCCTAAAGACTCAACTCTATTGTCTGTCGAAAAGTGAAAAACTGAAAGAGGATGAAAACTCAAGTGAACTGAACTTTTCGTTCATTTGACTAATTAAATTTTTGGATAAAGTTGTCTGCTGCAAATTTTATGAATATTTAAAAAGTTTGGCCAAATGAAGACAAAAGCCTCCTCAAAAAACTAAAACTGAAATTGAAAATTCATCAAAAAAGTTGAATCGTTTGTAAAGTGAATCAAAATCAAATATTCATACAAGCACGCAACTTTCTATTAGACCAAAAAAAAAAAAAAAAGTTGAATTGGCTTATAATCTCGTATTTACTCTAGCCCAAAATCTCTTTTCCTCCCTTACTCTGTACAAATTTCCAAAAAACAAAAAAAAGGCAATTAGTCGTAACTCTTAAGGCCACAAGAAGTTGAATGGCTTTTTGGTTGGCAAATGTAAAAGTTAGTGTTGCTAGTTCCGAGCAGTGTTGACTAACAGTGTTAACAGTGTGTGTAACTTATCGATAATTGCTGACTGTCAAACTGTCAAACTGCATAAATTGCCCGAACTTTGCAATGGAAAACAAATACAAGTTAGCCGAGTCGGATTTGGAAATTAGCTGGGATCTCGATTTCATAGACCAGCTGATCAAATGCTACGACATCGAGGCCGAGTCGGATACACGGCGTTATCTATTGGATCTGTCCTACAGTAAGTTGCATCTCATTAGGCATTCCGACAAAGTCTCTTACTATATTATCAAATTGCAACTTAGCCCTGGCCCGTAATCAGCTCGTTGAGGCGCGTCGTTTTGCCAACTTGGCCAATAAGACCAGCATCGATGTCGAGGATATCAAAATAACGCATATGGAGAAAACGGAAGACTTCCAGCTGGGCACACTGCAACTGAGCAAGCCCATTGTGCAACACCTGACGACACCTTCGGTCACCACGAGTCTGTTGCTGCCGCCTTGGCGCAACTGCCAGGTGGGCGCCAACGCCGAGCTGAAGCAGCTGCTGCTCGAATCCGATGCCAACAACTCCACAGCCACGCCCACTTCCAATGCCACTTCCACTTCCTCTTCCATGTCAACAGCATCGCTCAATATGTTGGCCCGTCTTGGCCAAAGATGCCCCAAGTCCAATTTCTAAACACTCACAATTGATTCACAAATTAATATAATTTTTAAAGGCATTCAAAAAAATGTTGTTTGTTTTTTATGGTCTGGCTTTACCTTATTTCAATTTCTAAATAGTTTATTTACAAATAATTATAATTTTTTTTTGATGCATTGAAATCAGGGAACGAAAATAATGATTATTGAAATTTTTTCACATCAAAAAATCAATGACTAGAATAGATATCGCTCAAATTTAATCATTATCATTGAAGAAAATCCTTAAAAATCTTTAAATAATCATTACTATGTAATTTTTATAATAAAACTCATAATGATTACGATCCCTGATTCAAATATATTTATTGTCACAATTTATTCACAAAATGATATACAGTCGAACTTCCCTAACTTGAATCACCATTATCCAATGAAAAAGTTTGACTTATGGACACTTTGACTTATGGAACTATTTTTTAAAGTCTTTTATTCATTCATAAATACATTTCAAATTGCAAACTTTTCTTGTTATTTTCAACAAAAACAGATTCCAGTTTGTTCAAGATCAGTCGATATTCTCAAAAATTATTTATTTCGTTCTTATGCTGTATCCAGAAGCAGTTCCCGATTCAAATGACATCATAATCAATTTTCCATTTTTTAATATAATGAAAACTGTTTTCTTTGAAATACCAGCTTTTTTAGCCACTTCAATATTTTTGGTCCACTTTCGAATTTCCTAACAAATAAGTTTGAATGTTTCTTTAACTATAAACATTTAATAAATAATCTTGCACTGATGAGCTGACAAAGAAGTACATTACGAACATCTTTCCTATGCAACATTTTATCATATTGCTTCACCATATATACATCAATATTACATATCCAAACGAGCCGGAAACAAAAGCATAACTTTATTACAGAATCTCGGGCCAATATTTTGGTTCGGTTTATGGAGAAATTCGACTTATGGAAGTTCGACTTTCGGATGCAGAATTGTATGTAATTTGCCAAGTAAACGCTATTGCCACTCAATTTAGTTCGAGTTAGAGAAAATTCGAGTTATACAAGTTCAAGTTATGGAAGTTCGACTGTAATTTTTAGATGCATTTAAAGCTGTTCTTCCCTTTTGAATATGGTCTGCTTTATAATTATTTCAGTTTCTAAATAAAGTCACAGTTTATTAACAAATTTATATAATTTTCAATTGCATTCACAGTTGTCCTATATATTTTTCTACATAGTCTAGTTTAAATTCATTTCAATTTTAAATGCATTCACAGTTTTCCTATCTTTTTTTCTTCATGGTCTGGTTCAAATTCCTTTGCTTGGCCAAATGCAACTCGGTCTCGTAGTTCTTCAGGTTGTGGCCATATTGGCGACACACCTTCGTGTGCAACATGCACTTCCTGCAAATGGTCTTCGACTGAATCATCTCCAGATCGCCGGGTGCTTCCATGATGTTCCACGTGTGCGTCGCCTTGTAGGCCAACACCATTTGGGCATCGCTCCCAGTTGGCTTCTCGAACGGCACTCGATACGGCTGCATCGATGCAAATATATTGCGGACATTCGAGTCTCCGTCTCCGTTCTCCGGCTAGAATTGAGTGCCTAAAACAATTGTTTATCTGCACAATTCGTGTATTAACTCACTGAGGATGAACAATTCCACATATCTTCAAAACTCGGATTCATTTTGGTGCTAAGTAATAATATCTACGTAACTTTAATGTCAGAATTTACTTTTGGCATGTTGAATTTTTGACAGGAGAATCTCAGTTTGCTGCGATTTTTTAGTAAAGAAATTTACGAATCGGTGTCAAAAAAGTCTTCAACAACTCATATAAAAAATAGAAAAATTATAAATTATTATTAAAATTATAATTTGTTTTTTATTTTAAGTCATATGTAATCATTATTTTTAATCGATATAATAATAATAAATTTGTAAAATAATTCATAATTTTGTATTATTTAAATCAAAAATAATTTTAAATTATTTTGCTTAAAGTAATTATTTTAAGCAGTGGTGTCCACAATAGTATTGTGACTATACTAAAAGCCTATCCCATGGGATCATGATGGAATAAGTATAAGGTGGTCTCGTCGGCAAAAGTATTTCGATGAGTATGCTGATAATCAGTGCGAGGGAGAGAGATAGCAAGCACGCACTGAACGCTTATCGGACTAAAAAAACAAACGATTCGGCAGCCGACGAGACCACCTTATACTTATTGCATCATGCATGGTATAGGCACTCATAATTCTGCCGGCGTCGCAGCCAACACACGTACAGAGAGGGAGAGAACATATGTTCTATAAATAGCACATTCTGCGCCTTGCGCTCACACGATGCGTGCCTTCGGCTTTTTGTACTCTCACGAAGCATCTGATCCTTTTCGATGTCAGTCGCTGAGCTGCGTTCAATGAGGAGAGACCGTACAGCGCTAGACTTTTATCATACACTGCAACTAATGCTTTGCTCTCTTTACGTTGCCAACTGTAACGATGGGACAGTTCGAATCTGTATTGATTTCATTTTTTCAGTGTAAAGCAGTAAAACGTTTCGTTGACTTTGTGCTTCGCTGCTATGCTCAGTGTGCATTGCACACACGTGCAATATTTGATTGTGTGCATTTTTTAGTCTTTCTTCAACACCAGTTTCGGTTTCTGGTCGTAAATTTCAAGTTTCAAGTTTAATTTCTGTATGAAACAAAAAGCTCGCCTATAAATAACACTGAATTTAGATAGATGATCCGCAGATTAATGCTTCCATCTGCTTTCACATTTAATTCTTTAATTTATTCCGAGGATCGGGCTAAATAAATAATGCAGTAAATTCTGAAGTGAATTCATGAATATGCAATATTTGCAGAATCGAGTGTTTTAGTTGTTCTATGTTAATTAAGAGTCGAGCTTAATCTTGAGCATCTTCTGGCCGTGTGGTAAATAATATTTACATACCTCGACATTTGCATACCTAACGACAAAAACTGTTACCAGGCAGAGAGAGAGAGAGAGCGAGAGAGAGAGAGAGAGAGAGGTATATTTTGCCTTGTCTCGGGGGCTGATAAAACACAGCCATGATAACCTCCAGTTCAGGTCTCAAACCCCGAAGGAGCTTACAAATTAATGCGAACTCGCACGTGTTAATTCAAGGATGTTCTCGTCCTGCTTCTGCTGCTACTTTATCCTTTGCCTTTTCTGCATGTGGTGTTCGTATTTGGCATGAATTTGCATATTAGAAAAAGTTTTCTGCTTGTGAAATGTCAGTTTAATATGCGTGAAGTAGTTTTGTCTGCTTGTAAAATGCGCTTAAGAAAAACTCAAGTTTACACACTTCGAGTCTTAGTTTTCCATCTCACAAATTGGAGACTTCTCACAGCCCCCAAGTACAGCTCGTGGGCGGCATAAATAATTAAGGCAAATTCAAAATACTCCTAAATAGACATATTGCCCAGTTGAATGTTTACTTAGTTTGTTAAAGACAGTTTAATATGTGTTTTTAGAGATATTTTTTAATTTTTAGTTTCTGCTTTTTAAATTATAAGAATAAGGCAAATTCAAAGAATTCAGGCAAATTCAAAGAATTCAAGCAAATTTCAAATATCTAAAGACATATTGCCCAGTTAATTGTTTACTTGGTTCTGTGCCAAAACAAGTTGGGAATTACAAGAAGAATTGTAGAATATGTTGACATTTTAATGTTTGTTATTAAATTTATTTTTTAATTTTTAGTGTTTGTTTTTCACATAAATATTGTAGTAAATACTTGTGTATATACTTTTATTCAAAACAAAATAATGAATATTGCCATTGTTTAGCAAATTTTAAATTTTTAAAGGTATATTGCCCAGTTAAGTTTTTACTGTATTTGAGAATTAAAAGAAGAATTTTTGAATATAAAATACAGTTTTATGTTTGTTTTTAACGTTATTTTGTATTGCTTTGTTTTGAAAAAATTTATAATTTAGAAATATTATCATTATAATTATATTTTGATTTTTATTGAAAACTTACTGAACAACACTTAATTTGGATTGACAAATAAAAGTAGCTATACCGTAGGTATTATTTATTTTGACATAAAAGAATCGAGGTAAAAGTAATCTTGGATTTTGAAATAAAAGTTAACGAAAAAGAGTTAATTAATAATTTTGTATAGTTAAAAAACAAGTTCAAAATATATAATTTTGACAGTCCTAAAATATTTATCATCTTTCTTCTATTTTGTTTTCTTTTTCACAACATTAAAACAACGGTGGGCACGAAATCTGAATTCGGGAGCACTACAATAAAAACTAGAACAGAAATAAAGCTCCCGGAGCCCATGGGTGCCCACCGCTGCTTTAAAATATACATTTAAATATGATTTTTAATCGGTAATTTTTAGGTAAAGCATGTAAATAGTAATGAAGAACTAACTGATTTGTTTAAGCCTTTTATTCGGGTGACTTGGCCAAGTTGAGAGCCTGAGCCTGAACCGGAACCTGAACCTGCGAGCCCTTCTCGGCGAACATGAACTGAATGAGGATGACCAGGTAAGTCACGACCGCAGCACACATCTGGAAAAAAGGGAGATTTATTTGAGTGCTGGCTTCTTTTACAAATGCAACTAACTGACACTGCTCAGCAGATGCAAATTGAGGCTAAAAAAGTCCTTGGCCGTCAGCACAAATCGTTGATGTAGAGTTTGCAGAAGAAACTCGCAGACCAAATTATTGTAACGCTTGCAGCCCAAAGGTTTGACCAGCTTTGAGATGAGACAACCAATCTGACGACTCTAAAAAGATATGTTAAGTTTTAGAAGATTATATAGATCAGAAAGACTGAGCAGCTCACGTGATTGAAACTCTGCTGACAGTGCCAACAAATGACGGAGAAAACCAATGCCAAGTTGGCTATAATGCCCAGATAATAGATAAGGAATTGGGCTTGAGCAACAGATTCTTGACCAGCCAATAGAAGTTGAAGACAAGGCATAAGAACAACACAATAAATATGGTCAAGAGACTGTTGCCATAGCTCAAATTGACAACAGCAAACAGATTGTTAAGTTGGCCACAACGAAGCTTCAACTGAGCAACGGGCTCAGCTTCTGGCAGCTTCTTGATGGCCAACAGCTCTAAACTCTTTCGGGCACTGACAACACGCATATTGGCCACCAAAATGTCGGAGAGGAAGCCAAAGAGTCGCAGCTGAAGTCCAAAATAACTGGGCACTGTGATCCAATAGAGCGACATTCCCTCCCGATGATGCAGCCAAAGGCGACACAGGGAGACGACAAACAACATTGCAATGCTGGGAAACAGAACAAGGCAAATGGAAAGTGCCACCGATCGATCAAAGTGATCAAAGTGATGCCTCTCCTGCTCCCACAGGCATCGCTGATGGCGACGCTGCACAAAGGTGTCCAGTAAGATTATGACATGTCCCGAGGTCAGCAGCAGGAACAACGAGTGGGTGAGCAAACAGTCGAGTGCACACTCCTCAAAGATCGGAGTGCCCGTTGCCGTTTGTGTCCAAATCAGGACATACCAAATGAGCCACGAACATAGAGTCAACAACTGCAATCGATGGAGCTGTGGATTCCAACGAACTCCAAACGAACAGAGCACGAAGTGAAACAGCTGACGTGAAACTCTCAACAACTGCATGGCGACTAATCAAAGCAATCAAAGGAATATTTCAATAAAGCGACAAATGTGATAAATCAATGCAAGGAATATATGTACTTATGTATAATGGAGCTAAAAGTGCAATGTCAGCAGAGTTCAATCCATTCATCATTGTCATAATTATCAAAGTAAATTCTGCTTCCCTCGGCTTAATTAGACTTAAATTGGTGGACCTTAAGAGCCTCTAAAATATATCACAAATGAGGGTTAAAGAAAAGCAGAACATGTAACTAAGATTATCTGCATTAATGGAAAATTCTAATTTAATAGAATTAAACTGCATTGAACTTTTATTTGCCATTATTATTATAATAATCAATTAGTTTCTTCTCTTCAATTAATTATATTATTATTATTATATTAATTAAGTATAATAAATGAATTAACTACTATAATGTACCTCTAGAAAATCTAGCGGACTCTATGCCAAATCGCATTAATAAACTTTTAATGGCCAAAGGAAAACATATTAATTACTAATATAACACACAAGTATTGAATACAGAAATAATTATTAAGACTAAAAGTAAAAATGAAAAACACACATATACTTATTTCCTAAAGTCATTTTGAAAGTTAATTTAATATTTTTATATGTTTGTATTAAATTAAGTATAATTATTATATTATTTGTTTGCTATTCATATGAACTATAAATTAAAAATATACTTGAGCTGAATCTGTTTGTTAAAAGTATATTTAGTTTGAATAACATCTATACACATATACTTATTTTCCCTGAGGTATAAATTATATAGCTTTAAAATGAAATATAACTTCGGACGTAAAAAATTAAGTTACAAAACTTATTTATAAATCTTAGCATCACTTTTCAATTTTTGTAAATAAATAAAAAAAATAAATAGATAACCAAATGAACAAATAAATAATTTAACAAATAAGAAAATAAATCACTTAAAATGGCAGACCACGCTTGTGACGAAAGCATTACGAAGTTTGCGAATATATAAAAAAATAATTAATTAATTGGATGGCTTTAAATAAATTAACTTTTTTATTTAACGCTTTCTTAAATCAGTCGCACATTTAGATATAGAATTTATAATGCAAATTAATAAAAATAAACATCTAAGGAAATAAATTCAATTAGGTAATTAAAAATATAACTTCGGACTAAGTGAGCAACATGAGTATAATATAATTGAATTTAAATTGGTATAATAAACTAAAAGTATAACTGTAATATAAAAAATACCACTAATCCCAAATCCCAAATGTGTACTCACATTTTCGGTGCTGGCTTCGCCGTACCAGAAGAGAGACGTGATGAGGCTGCCCATGGCGAGGCAGGTGGCGCCGTTGAAGACGAACAGGTAGAGACTGCGGTCCCGATACGCCTCCGTGATGATCCAGTAGGCGTTGGAGACGAACTCGAAGCCGCACATCAGCTGCAGGCCCAACATGCCCCAGCCGAAGCAGTCGCTGAAGGTCTCGTAGCACTCGAAGATTCGATCGTAGGTCAGGCGCAGAGTCTGCAGCTGCCGGCTCTCCTGGAACAGGCCAAAGGGCTGCCAAAGGTCATTGCCATCGGCCAGACTGAGCAGTGAGTGTTGCAGCTGGATTCCCCTTTGGTTCATCTCGATCACCAGTTCGAGCAGCTGAACGTAGCGAAAGCGGAGCAGCCACATTTGTGGCAAGGTTAAGGAGAAAACCGGCGACACATCAGCCCTGGAATTGGCCCAGAACTTGGCCAAGTCGCAGGCCAACTGTGTGCCAATCAGCAGCAGGAGACGCAATCCTCTTCGACAGCCACGCGACATTCCCAAACGTTGCATCTGCAGTTGGGATTGAAAACGCAGATTCTCCAATCTTCCATACGATCGATGCTTCAAAGCGCTCTCGAGTTGCAAGAGCAGACCCAACAGGGAGTATCCCATAAACAGGGTAGTGCCACTAATGTAGCTTATCGATAAGTCCGCTTCCTTCAACAGGTAACTGAAGCCGGTCAAGACAATCGTCAGCAAGTAAGCTGACCAAATGCCGCGAATCAACAACGCGAACAACAATCGAATCAGCTGAGAACGAGGCGGCAAAGGCAACAAGGCCATCAACCAGTAAATGACCCTCAAACAGCGAGCAGTTAGAACCTCGAGCGATTTCATGCCGCTTTCCTAGCACTCCCAATCGAAACTAAGTCGAGGAAGTTTTGAAATATCAAGGATACTTGAATATTCAACAAAGAAAACGATGCATCAAAGTTATGACAGGTTAAGTGAGAGCCAGGTTATTATCGAGCTGTAAATATTTTAGATAGAGATATATGTATAAATCCGAATTAATTATTAATAGGAAGGTTTTATATTAAGAAGCAAGTTGATTGCCCACGTTGGGCGCCATGCCCCTGAACAATAATACAAAAAAAAAACAAATAGAAATAATGTGAAATTTTTACCAAAAGATTGCACCCCTTAGATTCCCGAAACGACTTAGACCTTTGAAAATTATAATGTAAATAGTCACAGATTTAAAGTTATATGTAGTCACAGTTCGGTACTCATGGTTATAAAGGCAGTTCGCTAACTCATTGTTAAGGTTACTAAGTTATAAATGCGCTATAGAGTTTTAAGACAATAAGCTGCAATAAAAGATAATTAAAAATAAAAGTAATTTAGATAGAGAGAGAAATCCAAATAGATTTTCTCACGTTGGGCGCCATTTTCTAACAACTGTAGCAGAAATAGGGATTAAGATATTAATTAAATGTTATTATCGTATATTTGCATGTCGCTGTTATATGTATGTTATGATTATGATAACATACTCTGTTAACGAATTTAGCATACTCTGTAAACAAACATATGAATAAGATAGGAAAAGCAAAGAAGGAACCAAAAAACTGACAAATCAAATTTAAAACTTAATTATGCTGTGAATAAATTTTAATTCACGTGTTGCATTGTTTTATGTAGCTAATCCATATGTGTTATATAGGTTTTCTTAAAAATTAACTCCGCAAATAATACCGTAGTATAGCAATCTTTAATCTCTTTATTGAAACACGCAACTTTTAAATAATTGTCAAGTGAGTGCCTTAAGTGTCTTCCATCCAAGTTGGAATAGTTGCTTATTAATAGTTAATTTTAGTTGCTTCCCCAACGAGGAACAAGTCATGGAATCTTCGATGATGTTGCGGTTGGGGTTGGGGGGGTAAATAGTACAAAATTTATCCATTTCAAGTTGTGGATAAGCCCGAGGCGCTTTTTCTCGAATTTCTTAGCAAGAGCACGGAGAAAGTAACTATGATGCGAGTGAGTCTGAGGCTGAGTCTGAGGCTGATGTGGTGGCAATCGAGCTCTGGAATCCGATTAAAAACTTGAGCCATCAAACTTTGCTCTCTCTCTTTCTATCGCTCAGTTTGTCTCTCTCCCTCGCTCTCTATCTCTGGCTCTCTAAAATGAAGCGATGTGGGCGCAGTTCAAATGGCTGCCGGTTTATGAATTATGCATTCTGGCCAGAGGGGAACTTTTCCCGTTCAAAGCTAAAAATTATCCGCTTTTTTTCTCAACTTGACTGGCAACTAAAAAGGGTTGTGGTTGCTTTGAAGATTAGGCTGAACTGGTTGGTTGGCTGCTATGGCTGCTGTGGCTTACGCCCTACTCCCTACTCCCTTTCCCCTTGCCCCATTCAGCCAGAATTTCCTCGACTCGCACTTTTTGCATTTATAAGTGCGCACGAAATGCATAATTCACAAATATATAACTGTCGGGAATTGCAAATAACTATTTATGTATAATTTATATCTAAATGGAAATATTTTTAAGCAGAAACTGATCGACTAGCAGACATGCTGTTAATTTATTTAAATTATTTTTATTATATGTAGTTATGGGTAGAGTATTTAAGGAAATGTATTAATTTTTTGTATCTATTTTTTGGTCTGATAGGGAGTTTTCTAGTTTATCCAGTCTACTAAAAAAGATTGCCTGAAAAATCCCTAACATTTTTTTTAATGCCAGACTATCTTAATATTAAATTTTATTCTTAATTTTAATTTTTGATCTCTATATATTCTCAATATTTGATCTTTTTTAGACCCTGTTGCTACTTAATTTTAAATTTATCAGGTGTGTTACGTTTTACTGCTTTACACTGAAAAAAATTAAATAAAAGCATCGAATGCGAACTCAGCGACTGACATCAGAAAGCATCAACCGATCAGATGCTTCGTGAGAGAGCAAAAAGCCAAACACACGCGTCGTGAGAGCGCAAGCTGTCGAACGTGCTATTTATAGAACAAACGTATTCTCTCTCTCTATATATTTTAATAAGAAAATAGCTATAAAATAAATAAAGTATACTTTAGTATTTTAATATCAATTATACAAAAGATATAACTGAAAATATCTTCCCATTTGCTATCTTACAATTTTCTGAATTTATATGGTAACACTTTCTATAAATTGTATATTTTACAGGGCATAAGGAAAAGGGTAATAATAAAAGTTTTGATTGAGTTGACTGGGTAAAAAGCGTTGAAGTTGAAATGGAGCTGAGCATGGCAAAAGGGTTTTCATTTCACATACACATACATACACATACATAAATAGATAAACAGTTTATGGCCACAAATGAAGTCGTGCTCAGTTCTCAGAATGCGACAGTCAATTAAATGTTGCATCTTTGCGAGAGTTTTGAGAGAGTGTGTGTGTTGTTGGTAAACCACAAAGATTTTCCGGGTACGTAACACACTTAAAACGAGGTGTCGAAAATGGAATATTGCAATTTTAATAAGAACTCGAAGTGGCAACTCCAGCATTTGTCACAGAGAATGAAAGGGAGGGAACTCTAATCAACCGCAATGCAAAAGATAGAGAGATAGACAGAGAGAGACAGAGTTTTGCATATTTAACAAAGCGGAATTTAAATGAAAATTAATGGCAAACCACTGGAAAATGGAAAATGTTGAAAAAGAAAGCAACTAAAAGTTGACTTTGTATTTGAACCGCATTTGGAATTGCAATGAAATGCAATGAATTCAACTAATTGGCAACGTTTACCAGCTGGAAATTGTCTCGTTATTTGAAATTAACACCAATTTTCTTCAATTCACACGACAAATATCTTAGGAATGTGTTAATCTCAATGGAAACTGTGCAAAACTGTGATTCTGTTCTTGTTTGTCGTCTTATTTTTATGGCCCAAAGATGTCGATATGTTGATACTTAATGTATGTATGTTATGTATCTTTCTCAAAAAGCGAAACACATAAATCTACAATTTCCCAAGTATTTGAGCAGCAATAAATTTTCATTTTGATAAACCCTTAAGCCTTTTCATGGCCAAACAAACTTTTGTGATTTATGAAGTTTTCAGCTACTTTTTAGCTCCTTTGGCAATAAAACACAAAACCAAACACATTCGACATGCGATATACAACTTTTTCCCGTTTATGTATTTACATTTTAAACAGTTTTAAAGAGTGAGAGTGAGAGTACGAAAACATATATCTTTATGGAATGCAATAAAAATGAAATTTGCCATAAACAAAATCAAATGTTTAAAAAAAAAGAAAACAACAGATTCATAAAAAATATTTGTGATAAAAACTCTTCAACTGTTAATACAATTTTCATAAATTTCATCGATTTAAATTACAAATAAAACTCGTTCCCCAGTACGAGAATTCTCGTGCACAGCTTGCGTTGATGTACGAGACAAAATTCATAAACAAAATGAGAAATGCTTTCTCCAATATTGCTGATTTCCATATGCGAGAAGGGAATGAGAATGAGAATGAGGATGAGGATGAGGACGAGGACATGACATGACGAGGACAACATCTGCAACAGCTAGCGATCAAAGTCATATTAAATTGAAACAACTTTTGGACCATCTAGCTCTTCATGTTCTACATACATATGTACAATATGTATGTACATTTAAGGCAACAGCAGTTGATATGAACAACATGTGCCTTTCATATTACACACTTGTTTCCCAGAATCGTTCATTCATCCGAAACGTGACACCGTTGACTAACGAATGTATTCACATTACATTCATTTACTGTACTCACAAGTTCTTGCCAAGTATTGTGCTAACAATAAATTGAACTAATTGTCATAGGCTCGTTTATCTTTTTCATTGTTCTTGGAAATGTTGCTCCATCTTTAATGTTTTAAACATCAAATCAAGTGACTTCTGGCACTGACAGTGAAAAATTTAACTCAAGAATGCCAGAAATCGTATGTGATATAAGTCTAGATTATTAAGAATATGAAACGCACCTTATTACATTTAAATCAAAGCAAAGGTTTGAGACTTTTCTTTATACTTTGTTGTGTTTCACTTTAATTTTAATAAAAAATACATACTAATAACCTTTGCACAGCTTAGACGTTTACATATTTATTTTATCTACGAAATTTTAGCTGTGTTGTAAAAATTACTGCATACTTTTGGGCGCTAGCGTTGATTAAATACTTAAAATAGCTTTAAATATCGTCATTTATATTCGATTTTGATGCAATTAAGGAGGAAGATTTATAAAAATATACGTAGGCTGCTATATATATTTCTGGCCTAGGCAACAATAAGTGTTGCCAGGTGCAATCTGATATTTCCATTGGAAAGGTTGACATTTTTTAGCATAACATCACTCAGAACGTGTTGTCATTTAATCGTGAATTGTTAAACTTACAGAGCTTTGAACAATTCAATTCCGTTAAAAAAATGGAATTGACACGTGAGCATTTTCGTGCGATCATTTTTCACAACTTTCGACGTGGATTATCCAGACAAGAGTGCATCGATGAACTTAAGTCTTTGTATGGCGATCAAGCACCATCCTATAGCACCGTGAAAAACTGGTATAACGAATTTAATCGTGGTCGCAGTTCGCTCAACGACGAATTCCGTGAAGGTCGTCCAAAAACGTCCGTTGTGCCAGAGAACATTGATGCCGTGCGTGAACTAATAATGCAAGATCGTCATGTGACATACCGGGAGATAGAGGCATCCTTGGGCATTTCTCCCACCAGCATACATTCGATATTACATAAACACCTGACCGTAAAAAAGGTTTGTTGTCGTTGGATCCCGCACAATTTGACAATCGCTCAAAAAAAGGCTCGTGTCGATTGGTGCAAAGAAATGTTGAAAAAATACGATCGCGGTGCTTCAAAAGATGTTCATAAGATCGTCACAGGTGACGAATCTTGGATCTATGCGTATGAGCCCGAAACAAAACAACAATCGACCGTGTGGGTCTTCGAAGACGAGCCAAATCCAACGAAAGTTGTTCGTGGAAGAAGCACTTCGAAGCAAATGGTCGCCTGTTTCTTCGGCAAAACTGGTCATGTGGCGACTGTTCCGCTTGAGCAACGAAGGACGGTCAATTCTGAGTGGTACACCACAATTTGTTTGCCTGAAGTCTTCGGAGAAATTCGAAAAACAAACAAGAGAAGACGAATCATTCTTCACCATGACAACGCGAGCTCTCACACATCGGCTCAAACCAGCGCCTTTTTGACCGGCCAAAACGTCGAATTGATGGGTCATCCGCCGTACAGCCCTGACTTGGCACCCAATGACTTCTTTTTATTCCCGCACATCAAGAAAAAAATGCGTAGTCAACGATTTTCGTGCCCAGAAGATGCTGTTGAAGCGTTCAAAAACCATGTTTTGGAGGTGTCTCAATCGGAGTGGAAAAAGTGCTTCGACAATTGGTTTGAGCGCATGCAAAAGTGTATAAATCAGGCTGGAGAATACTTTGAAAAACAATAAAACAATTTTTGATGATAAATATTCGCATTTTCATTATTAGGCCAGAAATATATATAGCAGCCCTCGTATAATAACGTTCATTGCGAAGAGGAACTGCTGGAATAATGGATATGCTCAATATTCAATTGTTTTTTTTTTTTTTTTTTAACAAGTATACTTCCTTATTTAACGTCCATGTGACCTACACTGTTGGTTTTCACAAATTTAAAACTTGATTAAGTTGCCACTCAAGGTAACAGAAAGCCAGTTACATAAAATTACAAATTTACTAAAAAAAAAAAAAAAAAAAAAAAACAAGTATACTGCTAAGCTTAAGCTAGTTTTCAATGACAATTTGAAATAGTGACTACAACAATTACAGTGAGATATACAATTCTGATATTACATTAAATTTTTGGGTACAACATACATATTTACATTTCTACAACAGTTCTGCTTGAATTTGCTTGTGAAAAACGTTATTTTGTTAGGCTTTCTTTGTTAATCTTTCAAGATACAACTTTTGGATAGAGTTTAGTATTCATTATATAAATGATACGAGTATATAAAATACATATTGATATTTACTTCATTCCTCATGTTGCTGAAGGTATCTGCACATATAATTGTATTCTTTTCCCTCTTTTAATTATAGCCATTGAACATTGTTTTAACCCCTCATTGCCCATTTAAAACAGACACCACACATGGGACAATACAAATGGTTTGGACTTTGTGTACAATTGTTGGAATTATATTTTTCTGCACTGTTCTGTTCTGTGCTCTGTGCCACAGTCATAGTAATATCAACGTACGTGTTCAGCAATGCTTAACCGATATGCTAGAATAATTTTATTCCCTTTTTGTTGTAATTTTTTGCAATTTCTATTTGAACGCATGGCGCCAAATGATGCGGCTAAAATGGGCGTCGACTGTTGAATTGAAGCTGGAACTGGAAGCTGAAATTGTTGCCATGTTGGCCAGTTGGCAATTTGCCAACATTTAATGACCAAAAACTAATACCAAAAACGCTTCACATTACACAACAATTGTTTGACATTTTCAAATTGAAACTTATCTCGCATTTATTTTGGCTTATTTATTTGTTGCATTATGCAGCATTTGCTTTGCTTAAACATTAATAAATGTTTGAATTAGATATTTATTCTATTTGACTAAAGCACTATCTACCTAAAGGGGATAACACGGTCAAAATAATTACTTTAAATGCAGAAGTTTACGTATACGTAATATCAAATTGAATATTTAGTTGAAATCTATTCTGTTCTATTATTAAGATATTTACAAAATTATTTCTGATTTTATTAAAGAAAGTTTAAATAATTATATTTATCTATGTAGTTTATGAAGTCAAAGTTTTCTTTTCCTTCTGCTTAAAAAGTTTTTTAATTATATTTTTTACATTTATTCAAACATAAAGCAATGTTGCATTTGTTTATAGGGCAAAAAGGAGAATATGTGAAAAAATTGATTTAGAAAAAAATTATGTGAATTATGCTTTACATATTTTTGTCACTTTCTTTACTGAATAGAAAAAATTCAGTTTAAAAATATATATTGTTCCTAATCGAATTCCATATCAACACCATTCCAAAGCTCTTTATAAACGCAATTAATAAATGTTTGAAGATCAGAGATGTTCAAAAAATATTTATATCAGTGATGTACAAAATGCCAAAGCCTATCTCATGGGATAGGATCTCATAATTCTGCCGGCGTCGCAGCCGACACACGTATAGAGAGAAAGAGTACATGTGTTCTATAAATAGCACGTTCGGCGGCCTGCTTCTCTTACGACTGCGCCTCTTCGGCATTTTGTTCTCTCACGAAGCATCTGATCGGCTGATGTTTTGTGATGTCAGGGATGCGCATGAGGGGAGATCGCACAGCGCTAGACTTTAATCATACACTGCAACTAATGCTTTTCTCTTCTGACCTCACCAATTGTAACGCTGCGACAGTTCGAATCTGCTTTCATTTCATTTTTTCAGTGTAAAGCAGTAAAACGTTTCGTTGACTTCGTGTTTCGCTGCTATGCACAGTGTGCATAGCACATTGTGTGCGTGCAGTATTTGACACCACTGATTTAAATTAATGCTGATATTTAAATCATTTTGTTAAATTTTTTAAAATTTTAAAAGCAATCGTATTTCCATTTATTTAGATAATTCTGCTCAAGTTGTATATTTTTAATCTCATGACACTTTGTTGGAATACCTCAATGATATTTATAAGTAACTATAGAGAAGATTTTAAGAAGTTCTCTGCTTGAAAATGGCTAATAGTGTTTTAGTTGCTTTTGGCACGTCTAAAACGTATTTGTAGCAACTTTTGTGGGCCGCATAATGTGACATCTTCTTCTTCTTCTTCGTCCTCAACATGTTGTACAGAATGTTTTGTTATTTATGTATGCGCCTGTTGCAGCTTCAGTTTGTTGCAACTTCTGTTGCAATTTGGTTGTTGCTGCTTTCATCTTTTCTTTTTAGTGTTGGGCAACTTTGGCAAGGGCTGCAAGCTGTACTAGGAACTGTACTGGGAACTGGATGATGGTGGTGGCTGAGGATCCCGCTGCAGCAGTTGGATGGTAAATAAATCACGTATTTAAACAAGTTGCCGACTGCGGACCCAAAACTTGTTCAGAGTGTAAACACTGCACGTACACGACGAGTTTTGTTTTGGTTTATGACAAATGTTCACAGCACTTTCAAATAAGCATTAATGCGAATGTCGTGGATCAAACTGAACTGGGAAAATACTCAGTAAAGTTGTGAATTAGCTCCAAATAGGCATTCACAGTAAGCGACGAAATGGTACACTAGAAATATACCCTGTAACATGTAGTTGTTGTGGAGGATATTTATGTCTTTATTACGATTTGTTTTCAAATTTGTTTACTGTAAGTTCTACTATTGGGCAAGAAGGGAACACATACATATTTATAAATATAAAAATAAATAAAATATTTTGATAAATTTAATTTTTAATAGGAATATACCCAGCAATATTCAGTTAAAGTGAATAATGTCTACAATTGCATTGCAAGAACCTCATAAAAATTTATCGTATGCTTCTGTGGTGTAAAAATTACTGCATACTTTTAGGCGCTGTCGATTTAAAGCTTGAAATTGCTTAAATTTTAAAAAATGTGTCGACTTCACGTCGCCGAATAGGCAGAAATAAAGTTGGGAGCAGCCTCTAGCTCCCGGAGCCAATGCGTGCCCACCGCTGGCTTAAAATATCGTGATTCATATCCGATTTTGATGCAATTAAGTAGGTTGATAGTTAAAATCAACGATCACGATCTTTAAGCGATTATGATGAATTTTATCCATACCTCGAATAAATTGAAATACATTTTTAAGTGGAATACAGGGTGTCCAGTTAAAGTTCGAAAGTTAATGAAATGATGGACAAGAAGAATACCTCATGCAACTTAATAATATAAGCTTTTAAACGGTTTTATTATTAGTTAATAATCAAGTCAATTCAACTCAAGAGTAGAGGAGAATTCCCTCGCTGTCCTCCTCCAGCTTGCGCTCCCACAGAAGTCGGAAGGATATATCACCGCAGAGGGAACCATACTTCTCGGTATGGGTAAGATAGCCATTCTTGAACTGAACCAAGATCGGCAGGAAGGCGGCGATAGCAGCTCGAGTCTCGCTGTGCTGTTTGGAGTGGAGCACGAGGACAAAACCATTGGGAAACACGGCGAATCTCAGAGCTGTTCCCTCGATTTTGTAGGTGATAAAAGGACGAACTTCCCGATTGCCCGAAACTTGATCGCCGTGCAATTCGCTGAGCATCTCCAGATCAATCTTGAAGGGCAGACAGAAGGAGGCGTGCACAATGTTCTTGCTGAAATTGGTGATGTCCGTCTTGTAGTCCAACTCCTCGACCATGTGAATCACTTTCAGTAACGCATTGCGGGCCGAATCGGCTGTCAGAGCCGTCGTTGTTATTTTGCCGCCCGCATAGATTTTCGCCTCGGCACTGGGATTCCTTAGGCGGATCGATAGCGCCGGATGATGGGCGGGATCGTAGCGGGAATTGTCCAGGAGAATCGCCAGTTCGAAGAGACTGAAGCGACAATTGACGTCGACGAGACAGGTGAAGGGTCTGTAGAGCAGCTGCAGATTCTTCTCGATCTCACTGATCCTTTCGATGTTCTCGAAAATGTTATCGTAATCAATATCAAAGTCTGGGATTATTGGAACTTCCGCTTCCGTTGCCTTAAAGCAAACAAACTCCGATTCATTATTACTACTTTCGTCATCGGATTCACTTTCCTTGCGATTCAATTCGAGATTCTTTTGCATTTCAATGATTTCCGAGGATCCAAAGAGTTTTTTCAACTTGGACATATCGATATTGGCACCCACGTTGATGTCCTTGGTCACGGGATATTCGTTCTTGACAAAGTCACCAATTATTTCATTCTTCAGCTCAGTCTTGTTAAATCGGAAATCCAGGCCCATGTTTGTAATTTCCAATTCCATTTGCTTGGCATCGTGTACTTTGTACATTTGGTCCAAGTTCATGTCCTCCTCGTCATACCAAAGACCATCATCATCGTCGATAAATTTCGTTTCCTTTATTACATCAATCTCCACGGCAGTGTCTTCCCCAATAAAGCTACCAATTTTTTCAACATTTTTCGTTTTTAGAATTCCACTTAATTCCGTTAATTTCTCTTTCTCTTTCTCTTTAGTCTTCGTTTTTGTTTGAGTTGTATCATTATCAGAATCAGAATCAGATCCCAAACTGAAGTGGGATCAGTTGTAGGTCGAACTTGACTCAGAAAGTTGCAACTTACCTGTCTATATTATTATCGATTTCATCCATTATTTGATACAGAGCTGGATCTCTCTTCTATTCGAAACTGAAAAAGCAACTGAAATTTAAATATAGTATATAAATGCTTCTTGTTATTGTGATAGAAAAATCAACACTTCGATAGAGAGATCTGCTTTGGATTTTACATTTCCATTTGTTTTAAGATCATCTTACCCAGTGGTGTCCAAAATGCCAAAAGCACTTTGCACATGGCATAGGAACTCTTTATTCTGCCGGCGTCGCAGCCGACACACGTACAGAGAGACAGAGAGAATAAGTGTGTTCTATAAATAGCAAGTTCGACAGCTTGCGCTCTTACGACGCGTATGATCGGCTTTTGATTCTCTCACGAAGCATCTGATCGGCTGATGCTTTTCGATGTCAGTCGTTAAGCTGTGTTCAATGAAGAGCGATCGTACAGCGCTAGACTTTTATCATACACTGCAACTAACACTTTGCTCTCTTTACATTGCCAACTGTAACAATGCCAGAGTACGAATATGCATTCATTTAATTTTTTCAGTGTAAAGCAGTTAAAGATTTGGTTGAATTCGTTTGATGAATGCAATGCATTAGATATGATTAAAATGGATTACTTCTCGACACAGAGTGTATATATTTATATATTTATCCCATTCTTATTTGTCAACTAAACCTTTTTATTTAATTCTGATTAATTGCATTATCTGTTGATAAGCTTATTAAAAACTACAAAAAAAGAAACAACACAGAACACAAAAATTATAATAAAAGAAAAAAAACAAATTATATACGTAATAATAGAGAATTGAATGCTTTCACCTCGGTCTCGATGCGTGTGTGTGTGTGTGTGTGTATGTGTGTGTTCTTGTCTCTCCTTTTATGTCCTTGTCATGTTCAAATTTACACACTGTTGACCATATTTTATGTCCATTCTGGTTATGAAATTTACAGAGCTGTCAAAAAGAGTTCAGCGACATTTTAGTAAATATTGAAATTTAATCAAGTAAAGTGCAAAACACGCACACACACACACACACACACACACACACACACTCACACACACATACAGACATGGAGATAGTAAAGCAAAGGATAACAACAAAATTGAACACATTCAACCCTCAGACACCTGTCACCGTCGCTTGGCATTTTGCTTCCTGCAGGATGGCATCCAATGCTTCATAAGGGACAATGTCACACACACACACATACACACATGTGAGTGTACGTGTGTGCTTGGCCAAGTCAACAATCAATTGAATCGATTTCATTTTACAAATTGCGTTGAATTTTGTGGTGCAGTCAGCTGCAATTGACGGCGAAGCCAGTGGCAACAATAACGAGCTAACCTCAGTTACAAACAGAGAGAGACAGACAGAGACGAA
The DNA here is from genome assembly GCA_037043435.1 of Drosophila suboccidentalis. Classification (NCBI taxonomy): domain Eukaryota; kingdom Metazoa; phylum Arthropoda; class Insecta; order Diptera; family Drosophilidae; genus Drosophila; species Drosophila suboccidentalis. The sequence continues at coordinate 100,939 of JBAMBK010000415.1, read as the reverse complement.
CGGAGAGAGAGACATAGACAGAGAGAGAGTGAGTAAGAGTGTGTGTGTTTGAGAAATGTCTCTTATGAACTGTGATTTTGATGGTCAACTGCAACAGCTTCTCTAATTGGAAGTTCACTTTGAAAAGAAAACGAACCCCAACCAACAAAAAAAAAAAGGGAAAACTCTTGCAAGTTACAACGAGCATCGATTGATTTTCCTCTAAAAGCAATGAACAAGTAAATTATTCCAATATCGAGCGCACAAACAACGGACTCAAAGGCAACTGATACAAACTGATAAAACAATGGAGAATAGAAATCACAGCTAAAGCATTGCCTTAAAAGCCATAAAAACAGGCTTTTTTTATTTGTTTGTCTACTGGCTTATCAGTTAAAATGATTACAATCATATTTAAATTTTAATTTAGATGCAAAACTAATATGAATTTTTATTTTTATACACATTTCAGGAAACTTTATATTCACAAAAAATAAGTTTAAATTAACTTTATTCATTTAAAACTTTCAATGAATTTTCAAAGATTGGCTAAATATTGCACAAACAACAAAACCAAAGAAATGTCACCGTTTGAGCTTTTTGAATTCCTCGATAATTAACATGAATATTATACTTGTTTTAGCAAAGTTTATATGCACTTAAAAAAGAAAACGTATAAAAACTAATTTGAAAATGCAATTATTTTATTTGATCAAATATTTTTATCGAATATCGATTTAAGTTACGGCTTCGGTTATGTTTGCATTTGTTTCGAAAAATTGTTGTGTATCGTTTCCGGTTATTTGTATATTTCGGTTTCGAAATACCGTTATGATTTCGCTTAACAAGCATGTAAATTTGAAAACAAATATTCAAAAATTAAGATCTTTTTATTGAGATCAATATACACATTAGAAATAAAAATCAAATTTACTTCTGAAAACCAGGATAACAACTTTATTAAATTTTATGCTTGACCGAACCGAAATTAACCGATATGCATGAATCGGTTTCTAAACGGTTATTTCGTTTGGAATAAATTCGGTTTTTCAGTTTCCGTATAATATAAAAGTACATTTTCAGTTACGGTTTCAGTTACGGTTACCAGTTTCAAACGGTTAATACCGGTTAACGGTTACGGTTATGGTGACGGCTTAAGTTCCTGGTTGGAACCCTTTAAATTGACGAGATGTTGCACCCAATTCAAATTTTAGCTTTTCGACTTCCTCAAATCGAACTTCTTAGAATTTGTATGCTTCAAACTTGAACCCAACTCAAAAGCTTTGTCCCTCTTCAAGTTAAAGCCTCCCTAACGAACCTATTTAAGCCCAATGTGGAAGGTTTTGTTGCCTAGAATCAGAGTCTTGAGGGCTCCATAATGGCGCTGCTTAAATCGATTATAAACCATTACAAGCGACGCCCGAACTCAGTTGGCAATTAATAGAATTTTCTTCCTGTTTTTCTTTTTTTTTTCCCCCTTTTTGTGGTTTGGGCATCGGCAATTTTGTGTAGGCGGTAATTAAAAACTGTGGCGCCAACTGTGACCCAGCCATTGTCCATGGACATGGACATGGACATGGAAGTGGAATTGGAAGTGGAATTGGAACTTGGACATGAACTGAAATCCCTGTAACGCTTTTCGTGGTGGTGCCGCACTCATTTTAATTCAGATTCAAATTCAGATTCAAATTGAAGTGGTGTTTTTGTGTGTTGTGCGAGTAATTAGGACGTACCGTCGAATCGAATCGAAGCGAAGCACGCTGCCAACTCAAATCACATTTCAGTCCACACTGAGCGAAAAAATCAAGATGAAAACAATAGGGGAAAGGCTATAGTCAAGCTAACGACTATAGATTACCCGTTACTTATTTAAATAAATTTAAAATATTTTTTATTGCATGCTTTTAGGCACTTACATTGCCTAAAAACTTTAATTAGCCATTACCACCTTTCCATTTGTCCGATCGTGTTACGATATAGAAGGATGATAGATAGTAATAGTAGTTAACGTTAATTAGTAAAATGCGGAGATGCTTCCTTCTCCCTGTTACATACATTGCAACTAACACAATATACCCTTTTACTTATTTTTTAAGTAACGGGTATAATTTAATTTATACCCGTAATTTTAAGTACGAAATTTGAATATTTTAGTATTTTCGTACTTAAAATACCTTTTTCCTTTCAAAAAATACCTTTTATTCAAAAAATAAAAATACATATAAAAATCTGAAAATGGCACTTAATTTAAGCATACTGCAGACTTGATTTGTTTGTATAAAATTTTCTTAAACTAAGTATTTTAAAAGTATTTTACTTGACTACAGAAATTATTCTGTGAAATATAAAACCATTTGGGAATTCGAAGCAAGCAAACGCCAAAAATATATGAGATTTAATCTGAGTCTGAATCTGAATCTGTGTTCCGAACTTTTATTAAGCACTTTAGTACTAGCTAGAGTTTTTCTTGGTTCAAATTTCGTTGTGCTTAAATTAATTGCTAGAATTTGTTTAAAAAATGTTTATGCTAATTTTTATTAAATATATATAAACATTTAAAAATTTAAATTATCGAAAATACTTAATTTGACTACGGTTTTTTTCTCTGTGCAGCCCCTCAGTTCCATTTTCCATTTGCCATTTCCCATTTCCCAGTCACCAGACCCCAAAAAACGAGTCCCAATTCACCCAGTTGGGTGTGATGAACAATTGAAGATAAGTGCAGGCAGGCATGAAATATAGCAAATAAAGCATGCATCCCTTTCTCTTCCCCCCACTAACTCTCTCTCTCTCTCTCTAAAATGTCGCCAGCACGCAATGTTTTCATTTACCTAATCGCCATTAAACAAAAGGGGACGAGCATTCGAAGAACTTACGAGTACGAGTTCGCTAGCTGATTTCCTTTGGGGCTACGAGTCATGTAATCGCTTGGTGACTCCGACTTTTGCTTTTATAATTTGTTCAGAAAATTTGATGAACACTCGCTGAACATTGTAGTTAATCAAACAGTCAGAGATGTGGGCTAAAAGTGCCAACAAAGCTGTTGAATATTTATATGGATAGAGAAATAGAAAGAGACAGAGTAGTGGAATATCAGAATATCTAGTTCTTATTTTAAATTATTAATATATTATGAAATAATACTAAAAATAAGCTTTAAAAAGCTAAAACAAAAAGGAATTTAAATAGGAAATTTAATTTGCTATTTAATTTATATGAAGGAATCAATTGAAAGCTTTAATGTGCTTTTGAATCTTTTGCGATTTTTTCAAAGGAGACTTTTGAAAGTTAAGTTCTAATTTAAAGGCTTGAAAGCTTTAAGAAAACTTTTAAGTGCATTATTCCATATTCTTATAGGTAAACAGCTTACCGTTGTAAATTGTAGGTATTGAAAGGAGCTTGAAAAGCCTGAACTCAACATATTTATTTGGATTAATAAAGCTTTTAGCATTGAGGTTGATTTAAGTTAAATTTTTTCTATACACTTTATCAAGTGCGTAGCTTTTTTGAAGATCTCAGCTTAAATTGAGCCAAATGATATTCAGTTAATCTCGCTTAGAGCTTTCATGTGCTTTTGAAGCTAAAACGATTGTATACCGAAATTGGGGGTAGGATAGGGAAAAGTGTTCAATCCGATTGACACTTTAATAAATGCTGCGACAGTTTTCGGAGCTGCGAAATTGGAGTGTTGCAGAGAGTGTTAAGTGCATTAGAAAGTTTCTTCCAGTCTTTTATAGTTTTTTTTGTTTTGTGCATTTCCACGCATGGTCAACACGATGTGGTTGTTGTTGTTGTTGCTGTTGTTGTTGTTGCAGTAGCAGCTGCAAGTCAAACCCGTTGGCCAACAACTTAAATTGAGTGGGAACTTTGTAACTTTGCTTTGCTGTCTTGGATTCACCCGCATCCACATTCACATACGTATTCACATCCACATTCACATCTACATCCGCAATTGCTGTCGTCATCGGCGCTGTTGCTGAAGGTGTTCATGCGTGCCAAGAAATCAATAGAAAAAGTTTGAAATTACAAAATTGGAAAGAAAACAAATAGTGGGGCGTACTAAAAAAAAAAATAAACAAACAAACAAACAAAAACGGAAACAGTAACAAAAACAAAAACGAAAAAGTACGAAGACCAAAAGGACCAAGACCAGCCAGCAAAATTGTTGGCTTTGGCCAGCCCCCAAAGGCAAACAAATCCTCTGACTCTCTGACAAATGCTGAAAAGTTGAACTGCAACTTTTCTTTTTATACACACACACACACACACACTCGCACACACACACACATGACACGCCATCCAGAAGCAGTTTAAGTACATAGAATATTCTATGTATTCGACTAATACATAAATGTGTATTCTCCAGGATATTTCAGAGCTGCCAACTTGTTTGCTAAAAGTGTTGCAACAGAAAATAGAAAAAAGGGAGAATTACGAGAATAAAGTAAATAAAAATTACAACAATAGATACTTTACTAAATATAATGTATTATATTTAAATCAATTACATATATTTTCGGGGCAAATTTGAGAGCTGCCAACTTGCTAGAAATCTATTAACAAAGGTATAATCAGAACCCAAAACTGTTATAAGGAATATCTAAAAAAAAGCAATATCTAATAATTGTTCAAAGACTTTTATTTTACAAATCACATTTAAAAATTATTTGGGATTAATTAAATACAAATTATTAATATTGATTCATTGATTTTTATTACATCCATCAAACATATTGAGTATATTTTATTTATTATTTTTTTTGGTTGTTTTAAGAGTTATTCAAGACTTTTTTTGAAGAAAAGTCTTGAAAGACTTTTATTTGTGAACAAAATAATATAAATCGCAAAAAACTTTTATTTATGAGATAAAATTATAAAAATCTGAAATAACTTTTATTTTTGAATAAGATAGACTTTAATAAATTGAAATTTTTTATAAAAGTTTTTTTGAAATATCTTTGTTAATACTAAAGATAAAAATTTCAAATTTCCAAGATATTTAAATTAGGCTATCATAACTTATGATAGTGGAAAATAAATATGTATAATAGTTATATACTTAAAAAAAATATTACAACTAGATATTTTAGTTTACTTTTAAGCAATTATATACTTAGACTTTCAATTTGCATTTGATGTAAATATTTCAAGAGGTTTAAAAATGTATATGTTGTAGAATGCTTTGGTTTTTCACATTTATTCGAATCATGTGTTGTATTTTGATTAACAGCTAATAGTAATTTCTGTACTCGTAGAAAAGAACAGAGCTGTCAACTTGTTTAAAACTCAATTACAATGGCAGAAACGTTTGGCAGTCTCAAGCCAAATTCCTCAAATTAGTTTTAAAAGATTTGATTGTCAACTAATTGATATAATTTGCAGGAAACAGCAGAGCTGTCAACTTGCTTCAATTAAACACTGCTATATTTTGTGAACTTAACACTATTTTGTGCATCTCATAGATACTTTCGTGCTCAATCAAAAGCAAAACACTTTATGGGGATGGATTGGTCATTGCCGATGTCACATCTGTCTCCGCTCCATGTAAAACTGTGCGGATCTGCCCAGTACTATCATAAATTATGCCATCTCTCCCTCTCTCCCTCTACCTCTACCTCTCACTCTCTCTTGCTGTTATTTAAGGCTGGCATTGTTGCAAGTTAAACTTGCAACTTCATCCCGACCATCAATTGCTTTATGCCACTTGATTTATGCATGGCAAAATGCAACGAAATAAAATGAAATTTGTAACAAAAGGCAGAAATATCGATGCGATCAAATTGAGTGATTTATGGGCTATTTATCGGCAAAGGCCCGAAAACATGATGTAATTTTCAGCTGCCCATTTACATGACAGAGTCAAGGGTAGTTTCCACATTCAACGTCCATTGCATGTATCACTTAATTGGATTTAACAAAGGGTTGCTTTTTTATTTAAAATAATGCAAACATTTAAATGGTTAGACTTATTATATTCCCAATTTGTTACTCGCTCAAAATTGTTTTTCTTTTTTTTAAGTATATTATTCTTAAATAACACTGAATAAAAGACCACTTTTTAAAATCAAAAACATTCATCTTAAATATTTGGTTCTTGAAATAAGAATATTTTAAGACCAAATTACAAAAACTAAGAATATTAATCTTGAAAATCGTAAGTTCTTAATATAAGAATAAAATTCTCAAATTTAAATATTTTGTTCTTAATATAAGACCATTTTAAGACTAAATTACTAAAACTAACAATATAATTCTAAAAAATCTTAAGTTCTTAATATAAGAATAAAAATCTTAGATCTAAGATCTTTTTCTCTTAAAATAAGAACAAGAATCTTAAAATGTTACTTTTTGAGACCCATAATTACTAAAAATAACTTAATTCTTCTTAAAATGTTAAGAAGCTTAATCTTTATTTGAGATTTTTTTGTTTTGAGTACCCAAAACTTTTTGGTCTACAAATAAGAACATATAATCTTAAAAAAATAATAAGTTTTATTCCTATACTAATATTTGTGATCTTAAAAATATAAGAATTTATGATCTTAAAAATAAGAACTTGGTCTTAATTGAAATGTTCTTAAAATCAAGATGTGGTTTCTTACTTCAAGATTTTCATGTTCTCGACGCATTTTTAAGACCAAAGTTCTTAGTTCTGAAACCAAAATCTTGACTTTAGATCCTTTTTTTATCAGTGTACTAAATCGATTGCTTTATCATTTGTTATACAAGTTTCATCTCAGTTTAAGCGTCTTTACATTTTTCTCAGTGTAGTGATTCACAATGGGTTTAAGCTTTGCAGAAATGCGACTAAACTGAATGCTTTTAAATGAATGTAATACAAGTTTTCGCTCCAACTCTCTCTCTCTCTCTCTCTCTCTACCTCTAGCTCTGTTTCTCAGTTAACAGCACACCTTAAAAGTAAAAAAAAGGTGGCAATGCTGCTTAAAGTTTAACCACAGTGAAAACCATTTGGCTGTTAAAATGTAGCGTTAATTTCCCAAAGGCATTGCATTGCATATCTAAAACATGCGCCAACTGCCAACTTTGGTCCCCACAGGATGACAGGAAAAACGAAAGAAGAAGAAGAAAAGGAAATTCAAGAAAACTGCGTAGGTGTTGTGAAAGGTGTTGGGGGAAAAGGTCCCATTTTAATCGGACGCATAGTTGAAGAAGGCGACAAAAGAAGGGAGAAAAAACTGCAGTTGAAATTTTATTATAATAACAGAATTTTTAAAGATATTAAAAATATAGAAATAACATATGAATGGCACTAATAACTGTAATGCTTGTGAGAAAAACATTTCATTAAAATTGAAATAGTACTGAAAGGTAATAAATATTTTTTTGATTTGTTATTTTTATAACTATAATTAAAACTTATAACTTATTTATTTTGATCGATTTGTAGTGCTACAAGTTATTTGGCCGTGTTCAAAAGAACCACCCGACAACAGAAAATCAATGAATTTTGTGATTATGATGACTAAAAATTCATCACCAAAATAGTACGCTGAAATTCTGTGATTGTGTTGCTTTGTTATCGATACAACAATTCGAAATCAACAGAACACGAGATTTGAAAATAAATAGCACAAAATTAAAAAAATGCAAAGAAGACTTTGGAATCTGCGTATTTTTAGGGATTTTTTTAGGAAAGTGCCTTAAACTTTCTTATATAAAATGTTTAGTGCGCATAAAATATTGGCTTAATTATTTATTAATGAAATATCACAAATATTATATTAAATCTGGCCTTTAAAACGACAACTTTGATTTTGATTCAAAAATTGTTTGATTTGTCATACATGATTACTGATTGATTAGTTGATTATTTAAGGCACTAATCACTATTTAAACGTCGATTTTAAAACAATATAAATATTAAACAATTCACAATTAAAAGAAACAAAATTGTAATAAATGAACATATACAATTTTTGCTTAATATAAAAGATATATATATATTACTCATCTAATAATAATTGTAATACTTGTATTATAAATTATAATAATACCATTTTTTTTTATTTGTATTAATTTTTGAATTTTTAATTTTGAAGGCCCAATACTGAATCATTTACGAATAGAATCATATTCTCCTGTTTATTATAGATTGCAACTTGCACAATTTCTGTTCAGAATTGAGAATGTGCTGAGCAGATGAGACAAGCACTAACATAAATTGCTCATACGCCGTGTGAACAGGCATTTTGCGAGCTTTGAGCTGAAGTCATGGCCATAACCAAGTGGCCAAAATTGGCTGCCAAAATCGCTTTGCCTGGCCACAGCTCCGATAAAAATGCATAATTAAACAGGCAAGAAGCAGGCGCAGACCAAAAAGTGTTGAAAAGAAAAATGAGAAAATGTGTGGGAAAATGCTCAGCTTTGCTGGAACAGTGAGTCGCATAAATATTCGCATTCACCGCAACTCAAAACTCGTAATGTCCGCAAATCTCTCTGGCTCTCTGGGCCGTTTTGCAATATTAATAAGCACTCGAAAATGAAAAGGAGTCGACTGAATCCAGGCCAGGTCTTTAAGGAATTTTAATGGCCAACAGTTGGGGTCAAAAGTGTTAAGGAGTGGCCATGGGGCGGGGAGGGGAAGCTGTTTGGTTGCCGCAATTTACCTTTTGCATATTTAATGCCTGAATTTTAATGAAAATTAAATCGAAATGTGCGACACCTGAGTGTGCACACAACGCACTTGCGATTTATATTTAATCCTTTTCAGCCCAGCAGATGTTCCCCCTGCTCCCTGCCCCCTTTCCCCCTCCCCCCACTGTCAATTGTGGGCGTGGCGAGGAGGCGTAGGCGGAGTCGAAGTCGCAGCGTTTTGGCAAATGGCCACGAGCAGCAAATAAAACATGGCACGCTGATTGATGACTTTGACTTTTGGCCATAATTTATCATAGATACCAGGCCGACAACAATTGTTGTTGTTGTTGTTGTTGTTGGCCAGCGGCAACAGATGACGCTCATTCAGTTGAAAAATGCGCACAAAAGTGTCATAAAAGCCGAGCACAACAAGGACTCTGCGAAATCCTGTCGAGGCCCAAAACTAATTGCAACAAATAATAAAAACTAATAGGCTGTCGAAAAGCGAGAGACCCGCGGGCGGAGGACAGAAGACATCGGACATCGGACATCAGACTCCACAGACCGTAGGCAGAATCTATTGTTAGTTGTCTCCCCTCACTACACTCAGAAAAAAAAAATGATTACATTTTGTTTTTAAAACTTTAAGATTGTTGCGTACTCTTAATCTTGACTTAAGTATGCAATTTTATTTCATATTTGCGCCTTAGAATTCTCAACTGATTCAAAAAGGTGACATCAAGTGACCAACAAAATTTACTATTATTAAATGGCGTTTAATCAAGTTATTTATCTCGATTTTAATGTAATGAAACTAGTATTTTTCAAGATTGAAACGAACTTATGCCCTTTCCTCACTAATGTACATTGGCTACATGAGTCAACATAACACATTGACGATCGCAACAATTATTATTAAATCGTTATAGTTTCTCATTGAAGTTAATTAAAAAAGAATAAATAAAAATGTAGTGCTTGTTGGTAATTATTCTAATATTTATTAGTATCCGTTGAATTGTACAAGAAATATCTGATAAGGGCGCTAAGAGTTGTTTTTACCAATAATCAATTATCAGAATCTAAGAATCCCTGACTCTTGCTCTAGTTGCGCTGACACCATACTATGTAGAAGTACGTTGTCTCCAATTTTCGTTATTCCACAGACGATCCCAATCCATAGAGAGCTACGGCAACTCGATAGCTCCGATATTTTTATAAAATGTACATTGGTGAGGTAAGGGCATTAATCTTGAGTTAAGTAAGCAATTTTACTTCATTTTTGAGCCTTAGAATTCTCAACTGATTCAAAAAGGTGACATCAAGTGATCAACAAAATACACTATTATTAAATGGCATCCAATCATGTTATTTATCGCTTTTTTATGTAATTTAACTAGTATTTTTCAAGATTGAAACGAACTTAAATATGAGAATATTTTTTGGATAGAAACAAGTACATTTTGGGTTGAGTTCAAAAGTCTTGTGCACTTAAACTAGTATGATTCGAACTCTAACTGACTTATTAATACCAAAAAGTACTTAAAGTGAAAAATCTTATTTTAATATTTTTTGGCGAACACGAAAAGCGAAGTTGAAATACGAATTTTGTTCTCAGTTTTGGAAATTCCAAACTCAGACAGCTTTTGAGATCGTTTGTGCTTTCTCTCAGTGTACGCTCACCATCTCTTCTGCCCACCACACACACGACATTTGCCAGTGAAAAATGACAACGCAAATGGTTCTGGCAAAAACACAGCAAAAAAACAAAAAGAAAAAGAGATTGTAAGAAAACTGCAAGCAATGGCAATGGCAAAGGCAAAGATCATCATCATGAATCATCATCAAAAAGAGAGGGGGAGGGAGAAAACAATGACACACACACAGAGTGAGGTAGAAAACAGTTAGACAGTTTCACATCCAACTTAGCCATGTGCAAGTTAATGTCCTGTCAAGAAGTCGCTGCCTCGTTGCGCCCTTAAACGTCCTTAAACGTCACAAATTGCTGGCAAGTCGCGTCTCCAACTGAAAAGGGAAGAAAGGGGGATAAATGGGAGTGTGCAAGAGGTTGGAGAACTTGCAAGCACATTATCTAAGCCAAGTCAAAGTTTTTGCCGCACACATACTTACAGACATGCATGTACAATATACATTTTTGGAAAGGTGTGAGAAACGCATTCATTTAACTAAAGTACCTCGAGTGACTTTGGCTGAAATTTGTTTACATTAAAAGTGGATACTTATTTATCTCTCTCACCCTCTCTCTCTCTCTCTCTCTTTGACTCAATCTTCTTTCTCTTCCATCAACTCAGTGTGTTAAGAGCTTAGATTTATATTTAATGTCGTCACATTGGTATTACAGGACGTATGAGTGATATTTAATTTAATTATTTACTGGTCGAATGAGCAACATTAAATTTGTATTAATGAACTTCGTGCGATAAAAATTGTGCTATAAAAATTAATGTAACTCATACGACCTGTTATACATACAAAAACATGCAGTATGTGTTATATATTTTTTTTATAATTTGTTAAAGTAAAGATCTCAGAACTAGGAAAATAATAATAGCTAAAAATAAAAAGAAATTAAAATTTTACTTTTGGCATTGAATAAATTTAATGAAATCTCAATTTAAATAGTATAATAATAATAATTTAAATGTAATGAATTTCAGAAATTTAAAACTTTGAAAATTTAGAAAATATGTATTAAAAATTTGAAATATGAAAATTTTAAAATATAAAAATTTTGAAAATTGTTAGACATTTTGAAAATAGTAACAATTTTAAAAAAACGAATTTTATTTTCAATTAAATTAAAAAAAATGTCATTAGTACTTTTATTCAATGCAAATGAATAAAATTTCATTTGCAGTACTTTGTTCATATATAATTAAATAAAAATGATAATACTGACCAAAAAGTAGTTTTTTTTTATACCCTTTACTTAAAAAATAAGTAAAAGGGTGTATTGTATTCGTTGCAATGTGTGTAACAGGGAGAAAGAAGCATCTCCGACCCTATAAAGTGTATACATATATTCTTGATCAGCATCAACAGCCGAGTCGATTTAGCCATGTCCGTCTGTCCGTCCGTCTGTGTGAAGGCTTAGATCTCAGAGACTATAAGAGCTAGAACAAGCAAATTTGGCACACAGATTTCTATAAACCCCACGCAGATCAAGTTTGTTTCAAATTTTAGCCACGCCTCTTTACGCCTCCGCCAATCGAGAAAAGTAGTTTTTAAAATATTACGTATTTATATCGTAATATTACGTTAATTATTCGGTAGTTAACGTTATCTATGAATTAAAGCTATCATCCTATTGAATTGCAACAAGATCGGCCAAATAAAACGCTAGTAATGGTTGTTTTAAGTTTCAGTGCCTAAAAGTATGCAATAAAAAATATTTTAAATTTATTTACATAAGTAGCGGATATTATATAGTCGGGTACTCGACTAAGGCCTTTTCCACTTGTTTCATATATAATTAAATAGAAATAACACTGATAAAAATGTAGCTTACTTTTTCTATTTGCGACTTGGCGCTTTAAAATATGATAGCAAAAGCGCATTTTGATGTTATATTTATCTCATTGCATTGCAGGCAGCAATTTCATACTTCATGCTGAAATGCAGCGCACACTTGAGGCAACTGAGGAGAGGCAACTGAGGGAGGGTGGCCACTGAGGGAGGGTGGCAACTCTTCAGAGAGAGTGACACTTTGGCATGTGCTGCCAATTAGCGTTGCCAACGATGCTTGCAAACAACTACTAAAAAATCGCTGACGGCCAATTGCCGGCACCAGCAAACCAGCAAACCAGCAAACCAAACAGAGATAGACAGTCAACCACCCAAAAAAAAGAGAAAGAAAAAGAGAAAGAGAAAGCAATGAGTTGATGCTGCATGCGAGCTACAATAATGCCGAGTGCATTTTGTTGCAAGCTGTGCAGATTTTTATGAGTTCTGCTGTCGACTGCATGACTGACTATTCCGTGTTCTCCATTCTCCACTCTCCGTTCTCCGTTCTCTGTTCTCCGTTCTCTGTTCAAATGTGGAAATAGAGACATGTTGGCTTTTCAGCTTCCGATTCGCAATAGTTGATGTTACCATCTGCCACAACATGTATGTGTTTGCCAGTGTGTTGCACAAACAAAACCAGACACACACTCGCACTAAACACATACAGAAAGAGGAAGGGAGAGTTTCCACACATGCTAATACATGAACGCAGTCAACCAAACAATGTTTCTCTCCATCTCCATCCCCATCCCCATCTCTAATCTCTTCAGCAACTGACGTTTCCGACTTCATCTCAAACTCTAATCCCTGCAACTTTTTCCTCAATCCGCACAAGTTTTTATCGATCAAAGTTAAGCAGCATTAAAAGCGACATCATAATGCATCCAAATTGTGAAAGACCTACGAACGTTTAGCTATCAGTCTAGCAAGTTAACAGGGCGAGTAATTTGAAAAAATGTGTACTGAATTTGAAGAGCTTTTATTGAAGAAAGAAAACCCAACTTCAATCTCGTCTGTATCTCTGGTATCTCTGGAAATAACAGAATAATTAAATAAACAATAGGAAATACAGTCGAACTTCCCTAACTCGAACTTCTCTAACTCGAATTTTCTCTAACTCGAACAAAATCGAGTGGCAATAGCGTTTACTGAGCAAATTTCATACAAATCTGCTTCCGTAACTCGAACTTCTATAAGTCGAATTTCTCCGTAACTCGAACAAAAATATTGGCCCGTGCCCTCAAATAAAGTTTGAATTTTTTTCTCGTTTCTGTTATATGCTTTTGTTATCGGCTCATTTGAATATGTAATATGTATTGATGTACATTAACATATGGTGATGCAAAATGATAAAATATAGCATCAACAATTATTTAGGCTTGTGAAATTGCTATAGGAAAGATGTTCGAAATGTACTTCTTTGTCAGAGCATCAGTGTACTAAAATGTTTAAAAATGTTTAAAGAAATATTCAAACTTATTAGTTAAGGAATTTGAAAGTAGACCAAATTAATTGAAGTTGATGAAAAATATGGTATCTCAGCAAAAACAGTTTTCATTATATTAAAAATTGGAAAATTAATTATGATGACATTTGAATCGGAAACTTCTTCTGGACACAGCAAAAGCACGAAGAAACCAATTTTTGAGAATATCGACAGGTCTTGAACAAACTGGAATCCGTTTTTGTTGAAAATAACAAGAAAAATTTGCAATTTGAAATGTATTTATGAATGAATGCATTTGTAGTTTCTTTTAAAAAAATTCCCTTACTCGAAGTCTCCCTAACTCGAACTTTTTTCTTGGATAATGGTGATTCGAGTTAGGGAAGTTCGACTGTATTTCAAAAAAAAAAAAAAAAAAAAGTATCTGTGGTGCCATATACGTATTCTTAAGGGGGTATTGGTTGGAAGGCTGTTTTTGACCTTTTTTAAAAAAAATCTTATTTGAAAACGGAAATAGCTATTTAAATTGTGTTTTTTTTTTATTGTATTAGGAACATATTGAATTAAATAAAAACTTTTTTTTTTCTTTGTGCGAGGGCTGTTCAAAAAGTTGTCGGCCTTCAAAGTTGGACGTCGAAAAAAAGGTATGCTGTGTGCGGCACGGATAACTCCACTTCGGATCATCACAAATGGAAAAAGTAAACTGCGTTACATTCAGTACAGATGTAATTCTGGTCCCTACCTCAATCATAATTTTGCGATTTTTTTTTACAAAATGGCGGCCATTGAAAAATGAAAAATCGGTTTTGAGCCATTTTTTTGGAGTTTAGTGTAAAAAAAAAAATAAGTAAACAAATTTTTAAAATTATAATTGAGGTAGGGACCATAATGGTGACAATTCTGCGTCGATTGCACTTTGATTCCTCAAAATCGGCAAAAAAGGCAATATCTCCTCAAGTATTTTGAATTTCAAAAAACCCTTTTAGGACGATATTCTCAAATATCCAAGCTATAAAAAAACGAGCTCCTGACCATAGGATATCCGTTACTTATTTAAATAAATGTTAAAAATATTTAATTGCATATTTTTAGGCACTTACATTGCTTGAAACATAAATCAGCCATTACCACCTTTCTATTTGTCCAATCTTCTTGCGATTAAGTAGAACAACGTTAATTACCAAAAAATACGTAATATTCTAAAAACTGAGCATAAAGAAATTATTTATTACAATTAGAATTTATACTTGTAAAGAATTTATGGCACCCGATTTTGGTCACTCTGAAAATATGTCATCAAAATAACTAAAGTGAATTTTATTTTGTATTCAATTCAAGATTCAGTTATTGAATTTCTGCAGCCTCAATCTGTTCACATTCTATGAATTTTGTCTCATGTGTTAACAGCAGATGAGAGCGATATAATTAAAGCCTCGGCATCGTAAGAAGCTGGATTGATGGACTGCAATTGACGCAATCCGTTTTTGTCCACCACAAACACGTCGAAGTTGCGCAAGTTGATGACCAAGCGCTTTTGCACCTCGGTAACACACATCTTCAGTATGTTGTAGGCCTCGGTCTGTTTGAGGTTCTCCCTCCAGTATCGCTGAAAGATGCTGCCACAGAATAGACTGCCCAGACCGTGGCCAGCGTGATCTATGGACTGGGCAGCTCCATAGGAGTCGATATAGTGGAGATCGGGACCCTCGACCTCGTCGTATCCGGCCATCAGCATGGACACCTGATACCTCGTATTTGTCCGTATATAATCTGCCAAATTCTTGCGGGTGAAATGCGCTGCGGCTCGCGGACTCAAATGATAACCGTGTGTTATCTTATACAGCTGCAAATGTTTGGCTATATAGTCGGTAAACTGGAGAGTGTCGCCGCCGTCTCCAATCGCTGCCAGCATCGAGAAATCGGACAGACGATGAATTTTCGATTGGTCTGCATTGTAATTGATCCGATTATAATGTGAGTTTAGTAAGGAATAGAGGAAACTCTAGACTCACCATCCTTCATAAATATGACGGACTTGGCCTGCATCGTATCGCTGGACAGCATCACAAAATCGCTTCCTTTAATGCCCAAAATCGTCTCCATTGCCATTGTTAACCTCAATTTTGTTAATGTCCCTCAAGAAATGTAAAGTGTAATCCAGAAATTTAATTTGAATGAAAACATTATGATAGCTATATTGAGATTAGTTTATCAGGGGTGCCACAGAAATCGCTTTCGTTTGAATTTCACTGGAATTTGTATGATATTTAAGTGAAATTCAAGCGAAAGCGATTTCCGTGGCAACCCCGTATATGTATTTCCTTGTATCACATTGTATAGTTTCTAACAGAAGCATTAATATTCAGGGGTGCCACAGAAATCGCTTTCGCTTTAATTTCACTTAAATTTGAAAGTGAAATTCAATTGTCTTTTTTAAATTGCAATCTAATCTAAAATATTTTTGATAGTATTTCTTATGATTTTTTGAAAATTGCTAAAAAAATTATTATTTTAACCCAAAAGTGGCTTTTTAGCAATTTTCAAAAAATCAGAAAAAATACTAGCAAAGAGATTTTTGAAATTTTTTGCAGTCACTATTTAAATTGTTTGTTTTTTTTTTCAAAACATCGAGGAAAAAAGTTGAAAAATAGACTTTTAATGGGTTAAAGAAATTTTTGTATCATTCAAACGGAATTTAAGTGAATAAAAGATTAATATAAAAAACCCGCATCAAAACATCTTTTTTACACGCAAATTTGACAAATTTATGGTATATGAAGACATTAGTGGTTCACTGTATATAAACGGTGATGGAAAAAATAATAGAAGCGATAGTCTTTTTGACATTTCAAGCAACATCATTCGTAATATGATTAAAAGCTGAGCATAAATATAGAATTCTGTTTTTTCTTCTTAAATTTTGAAACATTGCTTAATAGGTAGTATATACAAATATTTTTTACGAAGAAATTTAAGAAAAAATATAATAATAATAATCGGTTCTTTTATATGCGATTACTGTATATATAAACTATACATAGTTTAATTAGTCTTCTTTTCCAGTGTCAGCAATCAATGCAAAGAACGAGTAGGCCGCCTTGCAGTTGGCCAGAAAAGTGGTCAGGGCAATTGGTATAACGTTGCCGGCCATCAATTTGGGCACCCTCTGAGTTCGGAATGCAAAGATGATCGCAGTCCTGCGATAGGCGACGCTCTGGTCAACCCAATTGCTGGTGAAGACCGCATAGTGGAGTCGCTCAAACACATACTCCACAACTGTGCCGTAGTAACAGATCGGGAATATTTGCAGGAACAGGCCAAGCATTAGGGTAGTATAGTAAAGACGATCCAGTTGATTGTCCCCATAGAAGACCAGTCCACACATCGCAGCCCCCAAATTGATGGCAATCACAATGAACTGAAGCAGCATCGGGGCAGAGAAAATGTCCATGCTAATTTTAAGCAATCTGAAAGAGAATGGAGAAATCCGTAGTTTCCATAGTTTCACAGTTAAAGATCTTTAAAGACAAGGTTCGAGAAGTTTCACCAAAAATCCATTAAGCTACTATTAAACATAATTGCTAAATTTATTCTAAGACTTTCCTTTTTTTTTATGGCGCAATTGTCGATAAATTTGACTTGTAAAGTTGCTTGGCTCAAACTTTCATAACATTGTTAAGACTGGACAACGTTTCAAGCGAAAGTTTGATCACAGTTTCTCTTAATTCATTCTACATTCAAATTCAATTAAATTCGCTCGAATAATTTTTTTGATATTTCATTTAGAAAACTTAGATATTCAATTCCAACTTCCTCACTTTATCAAATTAATAAATTTACAAACTTAAACTTTATTTCATATTGTACAAAAATAAGTAATTCGTCAAGTTGATCCCAAACCCTAGAACTAATCTTAAATTTAGAAAAGGGCGCAGAATCAGGAACTCACCCATAGAGCTGCTGCTGATCTCGAACGCAGCTGTAGAGACGCTTCTCGTTGGATCTCTGGTCGCTTTGATCGTAGCCAATGCGGGAGATTCGACGGATGAGCATCTCACAGTTCCTGGCTATGACACAGAACACCAACGGGGGAAACAGATCGTCCACAAAGTTTTGTGCGATCTGCGCAGAGATCGACATGAAGGAGTACATCAGACCCAGCATATAGTAGGAGATTGAGTTCTTCCAGTCGAGGGGAAACCAGGTGGGGAAGGGCAGAGCACGTTCATCCTCAAACAGAAAGGATGTGTTCGCAATAAAAGCATTTCCCGAGTACGCCAAAATGAACATTCTCGACACGAGGCCCAACTCATGGGTCATGGACTTGTGAATTTCGATCTCCTCTCTGGCACCGTCCACTCGTTTGTCCAACTCGGCAAGCACTCTCTCGACTTCTTTTACCCTGTCAAGCTTCCTTATGTACATCACAAACTTGGCCACAGTGGACGCCGAGATGATGGCTATGATGAAGTTCTTCAGATTATCCTTCGGCAATTCAAAGCTGAACATCAACAGACAAACTGTTGTCGTGAACCCAAAGGAGGCCAGAAGGTTGAACAACACAGCTCTCCAAAACTTAAGGCTTCCGTATCTCCTTTCGTTGAGGTCGACAGCTCCCAGTACTTGCCACACCCACCAATTGATCCGGAAATAGACACTCCCACCACTACAAATCCCGTTGCCTGTCATCTGTCAACTGTCAACTGTTGTGGTGTTACTTTCTCCGAATCTAACTGAATCTGAATCTGAGTTTGTGGCAGGACCTTTGTCTTTTATACCTGGAACCATGCAAACCTAATTCGCGTAATTATCAACTTCAAAGGGACGGATAATTGTGTCGTGTGAATTGATGAATGGCAAAAAGTTGAATTGAAATTTTCAAGGTCTATCAGATTTAATTGTGCAATTTCAACCATATGTTGCTGCATAAAAGTGGCACCATCTATCGATTGATTTAGATTATTAGTTCTTAATTAAATACAAAGAATATTACAAATCCATTATAATAAAAAAAAACCGAATGAAAATCTAGTTTTTTAAGCTATTTTTTAACGCACAAAACTTTATCTCTTTTTATTGTGTTTTTAACATTCCGTTATTTAGCTCGGTTTTCGATACTGTGATTTTCAAATACTTTAATTTATTTAATTCAATTTAAAACTATTCTGAACTTATCAAAACCTGTATCAAAACTTAATTTTTTTTATTATTGTAGCACGACTAAAAGCAGTCGGCAAAAAATTATGAATTTTGACGATTAATTTAAATGAATTAAACTAGAACTAAAATTAAATATATATAAAATTTCAGTTGTACACTGAAAAGAAAAAAGTTAAGTTAAGTCTGGTATATGCAAAGAATTATAATTGATCCAACATTTGTTTGAAAGGATTGGGAAAAACCCAGAAAAACCAAATCAGATCAATGAAAAATATTTAAGTTAAAAGCCTCTAGGAGGAGGAATTATCAGAGGACGGGCCCGGAGGTGATTAAAAAGAGATGCTTTAATTAGGTGGAGAGAGAGAGATTGCTTGATATTAAAGGATATAATTCAGTATAATCAGAGTAAAGTCGAAAACGATTATGCAAAGCTTTGTCAGTAGTGCATGAAAGCAAGAATAACGGAGCGAATGGAGAGTAATACGTTCTAATAATGCTGGGGAGCAAATATCTCCAATAAATAATTTATAGAGGAAGATAACACCAAGAGAATAAGAAGTAGAAGTCTTCTTGATTCCAAGCACGATCACGAAGTTCAAGAAGAATTCAATTTGATCTTGATAATGTTTGTGCTGAGGATTCCTGAAGCAAGAGCAATATTCAAGAATAGGTCGATCAGTCGAATAGTAGTTATGTGACATACGGATCATTAAATTCTTTTGAACAACGCTTTAGAAATATAAGAGTGCTCTTAGAAATATGAAGATATGCGTTGCAGATTAACATAATCGATCGAGTATGTTGCTAAGTAAGGAATAACCCAGTTAAAAGTCATAAACAGGCATTTAGATAAATTTAAGTTCAGATGATTAGCTACGCACCAACGATGCAAGAAAAAGAAAATAAATGAAAATTAAAAATTAATTTAATTGAAGACAAAATTAAATTTTATTTAAGACAATTTAATTTTGCTTGATTTATTTTATTTTTTTCCTTTTTTAATTAATAATATAGCTTGTCTGAGGGGATTTTAATAGTATTTATTGGTCCAACATTTGTTGCTGGGATTGGGGAAAACTCAGAAAAAACCCAATCAAACCAAAAGTTTAAATAGGTATAATTTAGTTTGAAGGGAAACTTAATGTGTGTTGCACAATTAATAATTAACAAGTTCAATTAGTGGGCTTAACAAATCATTAAAAATTATTCATTCAATTAGTTTTGGGATAAACATTGTGCAACTCCTTTGTGGCTGTACTAAACATAAATTCTGGGGAATATGTTTAGTCTATTTCGTTTTATCTCCAGTGTCAGCAATCAATGTAAAGAACGAGTAGGCCGCCTTGCAGTTGGCCAGAAAAGTGGTCAGGGCAATTGGTATAACGTTGCCGGCCATCAATTTGGGCACCCTCTGAGTTCGGAATGCAAAGATGATCGCAGTCCTGCGATAGGCGACGCTCTGGTCAACCCAATTGCTGGTGAAGACCGCATAGTGGAGTCGCTCAAACACATACTCCACAACAGTGCCGTAGTAACAGATCGGGAATATTTGCAGAAATAGCGCAAAGATAAAGGTTATGTGGTAGAGACGCTCCTGCTGACTTTCCACATAGAAGACCAGTCCACACATCGCAGCCCCCAAATCGATGGCAATCACAATGAACTGAACCAGCATCGGGGCTGATAATATGTCCATGGTAATCTGAAGCAGTCTAAAAAAAGAAGAGAGCATGAATTTGTTCAAAATTAAATCTATGATCTCCAAATCAAATCTAAATATCATAAAATATTCTATACAAGTCAGTAAATCTACAGAATTAAAAATAAAATTAGAATTGATCACCAAGCTCTGGCTCAATTTGCAAATTGGCGTCGCAAAGTCGCCATCCTCCTCGTCGAAAATAATTTAAGACCCTAGCCACAAGTTATTTTACATGGAATACACTAAGCTGGAACTTACTTATAGAGCTGCTGTTGATCTCGAACGCAGCTGTAGAGACGCTTCTCGTTGGATCTCTGGTCGCTTTGATCGTAGCCAATGCGGGAGATTCGATGGATGAGCATCTCACAGTTCCTGGCTATGACACAGAACACCAACGGGGGAAACAGATCGTCCACAAAGTTTTGCAATACCTGAGCGGTAATCGACAGGAACTGATACATCAGAGCCAGCATATAGTAGGACATTGAGTTCTTCCAGTCCAGGGGAAACCAGGCGGGAAAAGGCAGAGTACGCTCATCCTGAAATAGGAACGAGGCTTCCGCGTTGACGGCGGCAGCTGCATAGGCCAAAATGAACATTCTCGACACGAGGCCCAGCTCTTTGGTCATCGACTTGTGCATTCCCATCTCCTGCTCGCCATCCACCCGTTTGTCCAGCTCTTCCAGCACTCTCTCGAAATCTTGCACCTTGTGCAGCTGACTCGTATACATTAGAAATTTGACCACAGTGGCCACCGAGGTGATGGAAATGTTGAAGTTCAGCAGATTATCCAGCGGCTGCTCAAAGCTGAACATTACCATGAGAAGGGTTATCGGATATATCAGGGTGACCATCAAATTGAAGAGCACAGCTCTCCAAAACTGATTGCTTCCATACTTCCTTTCGTTGAGGTCGACAGCTCCCAGTACTTGCCACACCCACCAATTGATCCGGAAATAGACACTCCCACCAGTACTAATCCCGTTGCCTGTCATAACTGTCGTGGTGTTATTCTCTGACTGAATCTGATTCCGAACTGGATGTCTGCCTTTATAACAGCTATGTCTAATTTGCACAATTATCGACATCAAAGGGACGGTTAATTGTGCCGTGTGAATTTGTTTTTCAACCATTTGCAAGGTCAGACAGGGGGGATCCAGCCCCTGCTAGCTTCGGTCGAGTGTACTTACATAGTGTACATACATACGTAGAGTGTACGCCGTTGATCACTCCGAAGGTTTGATGCCCTTCAATTTTCGACTAAGAGTAAACCCTCAATCTGTGAGTTTGGTTGCGATATCTGGAGAAACAACAACAAATCCCATGCCAAATCTTTATGTTCGAACAATCATTGCATTGGCAGCTATTCCATATAATGGACCGATTTCAACCTTACTTATTCAGGATGTATAGAACTATTCTATATGCATTTTCTGTTAGTTTGGTTCACTTAACTCAAACAACAAAAAAATGTTTCATACTAAGACTTGATTTATCGACTTATCGTTCCTATGGCAGCTATATGATATAGTGGCATGATCCAAATTTAAATACAAACGTTATCTCCGTATGGTATCGAAGAACCTACATACCAAATTTGAAGTCTCTAGTTAGACGCGGACATGGCTAAATTCATTCGGCTTTTAATACTTATCAAAAATATATATAGTTTATGGGCTCTGCCACGCCTCCTGCTGCCTGTTACACATTTTCTTGCCATTTTCTACTGGCACAGAGTTAAAAAAGAAAATATCCTTTCTTCATTAAAACTACATAGAATTTTATTAAGATATTTTTCACCGCCCACCAAAAATCCTATGCCCGTTTTTGAGTTAGAGTTTCAAGTTTTCGCGGCCCGTTCTTATCGATTATAAAGACCTCGAAGCTGCGCAGATTGATGACAAAGCGATTCTGAATCTCTGAGATGCATTTCTTTAAGACTTCATAGGCCTGCTCGCTGCTGATATCTGGCTGCCAAAAAGTGCTCAGCAGGCTGTTGCAGGTTCGATGGCCAAGACCAAGGCTAACATAGTTGACCCTCGATAAGGATCCCATGCGATCGATGTGGTGCAAAGTGGTTCCAGTGCTGGGATCGTAGCCAGCCTGAAGCACTGAAATCTGACAATCGAACTTGCTGCGCAGTTGGTTTCGAGTGTAGTGGGCATTCATATGCGGAGTCAATGGGTATTCATGTTGCACCTCATAGAGTCGGAAGTGTCTCTCAATCGAATCGCCAAGTTGCGAGCACTGTCCCCGATTGCCGACCATGGCCAGAAGATAATTCTCGGAAAGCTTTCGTATTTTTGATTGATCTGAGCTGGAAACTTTATTTTTTTTCAACTGCATAAAAATAATGTGGTACATACCATCCTTTAAGAAGGTCGACTCTTGGGCAACCATTGTGTCTGCAGCGACCAATGCAAAGTCCTGTCCCCTGATGCCTAAAACTACTTCCATATCTAAGAAGTAGCAGAGAAAAGTATTTGAGACAAACAATAATAAATCGTAGAATAATAAAGAAAATATTTAAATCAAGAGCTAAATTACTATCTTAGAAATTGCATTTTAGCTTGAATCTTTAATCGCATTTTAAGTGCTGTACTTACCCAGCTTTTCCATGTCGCCAAGTTCATTTGGAGGGAACATCTTAAAGCCAACTTGATATGATATAAAATTATAAAATGAATGCATACAAAATTTATCATAATATATTACTTGATGTATTCAACAAAGCCT
This sequence comes from Drosophila suboccidentalis, assembly GCA_037043435.1. NCBI lineage: Eukaryota > Metazoa > Arthropoda > Insecta > Diptera > Drosophilidae > Drosophila > Drosophila suboccidentalis. Next base: position 77,801 of record JBAMBK010000415.1, on the reverse strand, counting down.
CATACTCTACTAGAGTTTAATTCTAAAGGGAGTTTTAATTTGAAGAAAAACAACACAGTACCACAATATTTGTAAGTTATTCTTCTATTCTATTTTAAATTGTTTTTAATTTTAATTTATTTTTAAATCATGGAGCGTAATCACTTTAAGCTATATTATAAAAATTACATAGTATAGATTATTTAAAGATTTTGAAGGATTTTCGTCAATATAAAACTCACAAATATACATATGTAAATGATTTTTATATTTTTCGCCCAAAATAAAACTCTATTTTTAAAAAAAGATTACTTTAAATAACACTGTGTTGAATGGGTTTCCTGGGTTTCTTTTAAAGGAAAATGCAAAAATATTGCTGGAATATTATAAAAAAAACATTAATTAAAAGAGAGTTAAAAAATAAAACTCATAAATAATCATTTGAGTTCTATTTGTTAGCTCAAAATTAGTCAAAATCTCTTCTTTTTTTTTTTTTAATTTTGATGTTAAGGAAAACGTACTAAATAAACTATTCGCTATAGGCAAGTGCCACTGTGTGGAGTTGGCCAGCTGTGTGGCAGTCCTGGTCAATTTCCCATTGACGCCTGTTGCGAAATTACCAGAATTTGAAATCGTTAGCCACGTTTACGAGCACAGTGCCTCATTTTAAAATGCACTTTGGGCTGGTTGGGTGGTGCTGACGTAGTTCAGTGGGAGTCATGGGTGGTGGTGGTTGTGTTTGTGGGTGGTGCTTCAAAAGCACTTTTATACGAATGACAATAATTTTCAGCTTTTCCGCACTTGAACACGCTTTCAGCAATTCGACATTTCATTATTCTGCTGCATTTAACTGCTATCTTCTTCTCCCTCTCTTTCTCTCTCTGTCTATTGTTTGATATTTTAATGTGATGGAAATGCGCGCAATTCTGAATAATTATCACATCCTATTTTTGAAATGAAGACTATACATACAGACATACATACGTATATACGTATGTATGTATTTCCGCAATAAAAAGCATATTTTTCTAGTGCTCTTAAAATTAATGACGTCCCATTCAACTGCATTGTGTTTTTGGCTTTTCAATCATTTAACAAATTATTTACGCTGCAATTAAAACAATGAGAATTACACAGAGATGAAATAGGAAAGCAATCATTGTACCTCTCCTTGATGGATTATTCGCTCTTCCTTTGGATTGTTTGATTTTCGCAGTGTCTGTGCATTTAATACTGATGGCTTTTCTTATGGAAATTTCGGAGTAGTCTTCTTATTATTGAAGACTGAGTCCATCAAAGCCGAAGAAGGAGAATCCCAGTTGATAAATAAAACATATACGAACATAAATATAAAATAAATTGAATCCAATTGAAATAAATAAATAGTGCGTTGCTCTAGAAATATATCGTTATATCGATAAGAACCAATGTTTTCAGCACTATTAGAGTATCGAACTTTTGCAATCAATCCAATTGCACGAACTTTGAAATTTCTTCTTGAAAATATTTTTCATATCTTAGTTATTTAATTGTAAAATTAATAAATACGAAATATATAAAAAGTTATGAAAAATATCTTCGATCCTTATTAAAATATGTTTATGAAATCTTTCAAATTTTGTAGACATATGGAATTACATATTTACTAAAAACTTTCACATTTAAGTTTTACCATCAAACTTGAAATAATAATTTATTTTATTAAAAATAAATTTGACTCGAAGTCCAGAGATTGTTTTATTTATATTCATTTCCATTATTTTCGGTTTATTTTTTTTTTGTTATTGACATACTAATATACTCCTTTTTTTTATTGTAAGATTTTATAAAAAATTACGAATATTTAGTTAAGAACAAGGCACGAACACTAAGCAAATAACCTATAGAGAACCTATCCTATACAACTGAAATGTCACAGAAAAAATGCTTGCGAAGCGTCCACAGCGAAGTGTTACCGATCTGGCAATATTGTTCTAGTGGAATTTATAAAAATGTAGGGTGTTGTTTTGAATAAAATAATGTGGATTAAAAGTTTTAAGGGTAGAGGGTATTTTTCATATTTCACATGTCTTAGTTTCGCAAGCATCGGCCTCAAAAATAAAATCGCTTCTCTTATGAATTCCACTAGAACAATATTGCCAGATCGGTAACACTTCGCTGTGGACGCTTCGCAAGCATTTTTTCTGTGACATTTCAGTTGTATAGGATGGGTTCTCTATAGGTTATTTGCTTAGTGGCACGAATGAACCAAGTACCGAACTAGTCTTAGGCTGATTGGCAACTCTAACTTGACACTTTTTATGGATGGGAGCACTGGGAAAATATGTCGATAAATAAATTATATTTAAAAATTTACGAAGATAAACAAAATGTGCATAAATTGATTGCAAGCAATAAAATAATAAATATATATGTATTTAAGTATCGAAGTCTGCTAATTCGGCTAATTTGCGACGCTAACTTGACATTGTTTATGGGCGATACGATGGAAATGAAACACTGAGAAAATATATCGGCCTATCGATTAGTAAATTACATATCAAAATTCCAATATAAACAAAATGTGCATAAATTGATTGTAAACAATAAAAACTGAAAGGAGAGAGCCTGGGAGGTTGTCATGAGGAGAGTCCAATTGTCCAATTGGGGTTCAGCATGGAGAGGAGACGCAGCTTGTGCTTCATGCACTCCGATGAAGAGGACGAGGATCACATGAAGCGAATCTCCATGTGTTTCAGCATCGACGTATCGGAGAGAGTCAAGAAACAGAATCGATTTCACAACCAAGTCTCGGCTACGGAACGAGATTGTAAGTTTGGTAATCAGATTGTGATTAGAAATCCTTAAAATATATATACAACTTGTTAGCACGAGCTCCAGGCGGTGGTCTATTTGGAAATGTAGAAGACAGACGTCCCCAGAGAAGCTTCATGTCTTTTACAGTGCCAAATAAATTCTATGCCGACAGTCGAGACGATAAGTATACCGACACTAAGAAGAATCGCAGAAAGTCCACTGTGCCCTATGAGTACGATGAAAGTTGGCTAAGAGAACACTACGAGCCGGATCGTCGTTATCGGAGATATCGTAATGAACGATTTAATTCAAGGCCTCGAATAGAATCTTATGATTATCCAATGCCAATGAAATCGCACAGAAACTACAATTCTCCAAGATACGAGCAACTTGAAGAGAGGCCCCGAAGAAAGCATTATCAGCCAAGAGATGCGTACGATCATAAAATATTTCGGGAGCCAATTCCCGAGTTTGTCTTCAAGAAAAAGAGAGAGCGACAAGAGAAGTTTTTCGAGGAGAATTTCGACCTTTATAATTGCGAGTTCCCCGCAAAGTTCACTCCCGAATTCAAAGAGCCAACAAGGAGAATTCAAAGAGCCAGAAGAAAGTCCGGTTACTCGGGCAGAGATTATGAGACTAATCCAGGAATAGACTACTATAATGATCAGCCAGATTATTACGAGTACAAGTCTCAGCCCATTCGAAGGAAATCTGTGGACTTTTTTGGTCAAGACTGTGAGATACCCTACAATATACTGAAGAGGCCACGGGTAAATCGATTTGCGGAGAGTCAATCGTGTCTACGATTCTCCTCCGTCGATATTCCCTATAGGAGAAAGCGAAGAAGACGAAGCTACGAAATGGAACCAGAACCAGCTCAAAGAACCGAATCGGGCAGTGATTTCTGTAGGCCAAAAAAGCGATGCAGCGCTGAGAATATTCCGCGCAGCTACAGAAGTCCCGAGAAGACTCGCGCCTTCAATCCCTTGACGCGATCGAGCCAGAGAATCTGGAATCTGAACCAAGGAGCCGAAGTTTGTTGCTCGAAATCGCGCAAGTCGTTGAAGGAGAAGATCTCGGGCTTCTTCAAGAGATCCAAGTGCAAGTCGCGCACTAAATGCTGCCGCTATCCACGAGGATTGAGACGGAGTCGAACCTGTCTGGATAATTCCAAATCCGTGAGCAGCATTTCCTGTGCCGTTGTCCAGAGCAAACGTCCAGCCTGCAGGCCCATGAAACCAAGGACCAAATGCATCGCCTATCCGACAGTTTATCGCGACAAGTGTCCAAGCTGTTGTCCCGATCCCGACGATCCTGAGCAGGCTGAGGATGAGCTTGTCACGTCTCCGAAGGTAAATTGCTGCCAGTTTGATTGTGGAACTTCTAAATGCTGCTGCTCCAAATCTTGCAGACAGTGCGCAGCGTCTTCTGGTTCACCCAAAACCAAGACCAAAGCCAAACTGACTGTTGAGGCTCCCAGCTATGGCAGCTTCGCCACCGAGGAGCCCTTCAGTTTAATTGGCAGAAACAGCTGCTGCTCCCTTGCCCAGAAAATGCCCAGAACTGTATGTTACGGTGCTCCCAAAGTCAAGTGGCCCGGGAATGGAAAGACCTGTTCCACGGAGAATCTCGCTTGCTCTTCCCCTGCACAGACTGCTGTCTGTCCAGGAATGCGCCCAATGAAGTGTCCCATTGGATCAGGCAGTTGGTCCTCCTGTTCGGCAGAGAACCGGCGTGAATCTTCGAAGAAGCCTTGCTGCTCTCCTTCCATCTCCCAGGAGAATCTGCCTTGTGCTCCCTCGCTTCCAAGAAAGATCTGCGACCAAACAGACATTCCCAACACAAGGACATGTTGTCCTTTCGCCGAGAATGTTGCCTGTTCCGGTTCCAGGAAGACTGGCTGCAGTTCTACTCCTCTTGCTTCTGCTCCTGCTCCTCCTTCCTGTTGCTGTTCCTCCTGTGTCAATGATTTGCTGCTCAATCAAATCAAGCAGAGCACGATTAATGTCTGTCTGAAGATCTGTGCAGCCGATGGCAATTTGCTGGAACCGGCCATAATCACGGCCAGGTTGGAGCCGAATAAGCCAAGTTGTTCTAACCACAACTTGGCGTCAACTTCCTCCAGTCGAACTCGTAGAAACAACTCCGGAAGCAACTGTGTGAATCCAGAATCGATCGTCGAAACCAGCGACACCTGCACCGTCTGCTCTGAAAACAACTACTCAAATGTGCGATCAGTGAATCGGTTGAGTAGTCGCAATACCAGCAATACCTCGTGTATGGCCCAAAAGATGCTCAAGCCCATACTGTCAACCTCGAGGAAGAAGAGTTCGCCCTGCTGTACGCCCTACAAGGAGAAGAGCCGGGAAACTATCGACTGGGACAAGTGTCCGTCGCAGGCAAGAATCTCACGAAGCTGCACAGATAAAGTGAAAGAAAAAGAGAAAAGTTGTAAAAAGAAGCCATCTCATTGTAAATGTTCTAGGACAAATGCAGTTGAAGAAGTGGAAAATGCGCACAGCGAAAATGAAGAAAGATGCTGTCCAGCCAAGGAAAAGCGTTCGATCAGCGAAAACTGCTCCGATTCCAGCAAACTTCAACTTGGCACTACGAGTTCCGCAAATCCATGCAAAAAATCCAGTGCCAAAGTGGAATTCGCCTGCTGTCCGTCTCCTCCTGCTGCTACTCCTCCCTTGGAGTGTCCAAGGCAATGCGTTGATCGACCGTCGTTTTTGGAGGAGCTGAAGAGGGAACTTCTGAATCGCTTGAAGAGCGAGCAGCAGTTGGATTGCCAGCTGCCATTTCAAAAGCCCACGCCGCACATTTCCATCTTTCCATGTGCCCAGGACGAGGCTTGTCCCAACCAACGTCCATCCAGTCCACACCCAAATCCGAATCCATGCAGCACTTCCTGGTCTCCGCTCTAAACAATCGAAAGAAAATTCTCCATAACAAATTTATTCAATCATTAAATAAAAACTTAAATGATATTTCTGCAAAATTTACAACATTCCCCTTAGCCGTTTTTGATAAAAGTCAATTTTAGTAAAATTGCACCTCATTTTGCAGAAAAACCACAAAAATCGGTAACTTTTGAACTAGGTGAGATAACGAGATGAAATTTGAAATACATATTCTCAAAAAAATTCAAAGAAATTTTTGAAAGCAAACTGAAGGTGGGCGTGGCACTGAAAAGGGCGTACATTAACGGTCAAATACGCTTAGATATTTAAGCAAGTGCAAAAAACATATATATATGATTGAATAAATTAATGAATAAATATTTGAAACTAAAATTGTAGCTATAAACAGGACTTCCAATTGTTCTAATGAACAACTTCATGTAGCCAAGGTTCAGAATTCACTTCTTGGGCCGAATCATCATAACCGCTCTTTTGAGAGAGTTCACTGTACTTCGAAAATGACCCCAAAGGACGCCCCTTCCCCTAGTGTTGTTGTTAAACGTTCCCGTCAGTTTGCTGCACGTATTCAAATTTATAAACAGAGCTTTAAATATCAATTAACATTATTTCATACCTGGAGAGACAATCAACGTACCACCAGCCGCCAGTGTATTTTTTGGCGCAGTTTCCTGTTTCCCAAGTATCATTATCCCGATCAAATGTAGAAAACTTCATGCCACGATGATAACCGAGTGAATCACCAGCTGTTCCGTGCAAACAGAAAATCAAACAGTGCGCTCAGTGGGAAATGTTTGAGCAACATCTGTTGGGCAAAGTTCAGATAGATGAGCTGACATTTGTATAATTATGGCACATACTTTGCCATGACGCATTTGTTTTGCAAATATTTTTAATTACATATATTTTGGAATCGAACAGATTACTATCATTTTTGAGAAAGTCTATTCCGTATTGAAAGAATACTTTTTGATCTAACATATGTATTCTCTTCAATATGAAAGTCGCTTTTGCAAGCAACAGTTATTTTAGTATCTCACTGATATCTGCAAGATACAACTAGTGGGCGGTGCTACAGTCGAGCATACTCGACTGTCGGAGACCCCCGAAAATAAAATAATATAAATCGCTAAAAATATTAATATAGTTTTGTACTAAATGTACTTTTCGCCCAACAATGGGGCTCCAGTAGGCTACAGTCGAGTGTGCTCGATAAATCTATGTTTCGATCAATCGTATGGCAGCTATATGATATAGTGGTCCGATGTCAACCAAATTTGATCAGGATGTATAGGATCATCCCATATGCATATCAAACAACAAAAAAGTTTTTCATACTAAGACGTGATTTTCGACAGATCGTTCCTATATAGTGGTTTGATCCAAAATCTAAAACAAACCCGATCATGCGATCGATGCAATAAAGACGAACCTACATACCAACGCTAATACAGTTGGACAGACGGGGACAGATCGGCTGTTGATGCTGATCAAGAATATATATACTTTATGGGGTCTGCCACGCCTCCTTCTGGACATTTTTTTTTTGGTTGGGACACAGTTAATAGACCCCTGTACATCTGAAATTATTCTGCACTTAAAGATACAGGGATATGAATAAGTTAATAAGATATGCGGTAGGAAATTTACTTGTTGTATTCCTATAGCAGAATGGTTCGTTTTCTTCCTTTTGTTAATTATAAAGACTTGTTCTTATAATTAATGTAATATTGTATATTGGTAGGAGTATCTTTTCTGTTCTCTGACTGAACTGGATGCAATCCATTTCCAAGTGTGTCCAAGGCTGTCAGAGCTGCCAATTTGGAATACACAATTGCAAGTTTTCTAAAATGATTCCAATTAGCACAACTCAGATTTGTGCAACGTTTGCATTTTCTCTCTCTCTCTCCCTCTCTGGGTGAGGATGTGAGTGTGAATGTGAGTGTAAATGTGAATGTGGGTGAATCCTGGCTGGGTGGGCAAATGTGTCCAAGTGGCAGCTGCAACGTTGCATTCGTTGCATTCGAACTAAATGAAATCGTTGTAAATGACAGCATCCAATTTACGTTTGCAATTAAACTGACACCGAACAGACACTTTTGATTTAGCTTGCACACATTTCTGACTTCGTTCCCTTTCGCATTCTCCCCTCAAGTTCTCTCCTGGGTCCTTATTCGCATGGACCGGACTGTGCTGAGCATGACATGACATATCGACACATCGCATCGGATTAAGCCCATTTGTAAGCCCCTTATCCATATCCTACCACAATAAAGGGAAGAAAAAATACATGAATTGCTCTCTAAAGATTTATTAATATGTATGCATGTGTGTGTTTGTTTATTTATCAGTGCAATCGTTCTGATTTCTCCAGTTGATTATGGCGTCGATTCAATATAAAGTCTGGAATCGTTGTTGTTGTTGTCTCCAGCACAACAACCATTCGGCGGCATCTGAATATATTCGTATAGTCAGCCATATTGATTTCTTAGTTTTATTGTTTCTCCCTTGCCGAAATCTATAATAATTTTTGATACTTTGTTCATTCCGAATCTATCGCTTACTTTATATATACTTTCTTCTGCTGAGCTGCTCGCTGACTCCAAAAGCAAAGCCAACTTGCCAACTTGGCAGCTGTCGTATTCACAACATTTCTCGTAGACAGCCACAACAAGTGTGTAAAGAAAACTGTGTGGAAAAGCGCTGGGAAAACAATTGCAAGTGCAGCTAAATTGTTATACCCTGTAGATATAAATGGGGTAAACGGAATAAGCAAAAGTAACTGAAGTAATTCTATCTTAAAAGTTGAACTATACATTAATTAATATCCACAAAAACTGTGTTTATCTGTTACAAATTTCTAAAAAATATAAATATATATATATGACCTTACTAATATTAATACTTGTACTACCACTAATTACTACTACTAATACTATACGCTATGATTGGTTTTTCCTGTGTTTTCCTCAATCCGTGCAACAAATGCAGGATCATTTAATTTATTTTTTTTATAACCGCCAAATTTTTACATTTTTAATAGTTAATTTGTCGTTTATCTATTCAGCTTAAACTTAAATTTATATATAATTTATTATCATATTGAGTTCTTTACTTTACAATATTTATTTGTATTTTATGTCATAAAGACTTGATGTAAATCAGATTGCTGAAAACTATTTCGAAGTTTAAACTTCATAATTACAAATTTAATACTTGCAAAGTTACGTATCAAATATCCATTAAAATACATATTTTGTAAATTTTATAAAATTTGCTCAATTAATATTTCTTTGGAATTTATAGGGTACTTAACAGTCGTTCACACTCTAGAGCAGCCCAGATTTATACATAATTTATTATCATATTGAGCTTTTAAATTTATTTTAATTTTTAAAAGTAATTTTAGTTATAATATTGATATATGTTAAAATGATTAATAATAGAATATATCAAGTAAATTATTTTAAGCTTATGTTCAAATTAAAATTAATTTATTATGAAGAACAATATTTATTTGTGTTTTATGTCATAAACACTTTGTAAATCAGATTGCTGAAAACTATTTCGAAGTTTAAACTTCATAATTCCATTAAAAACATATTTTAATAATATATTTGATAAAATTTGCACAATTAATATTTAATTGAAATTTATAGGGTATTTAACAGTCGTTCACACTCTAGGGCAGCCCAGATTTTTGTTTGCCTGTTGCTTCACATAATTACATGAGAAAAGGAAAAAAAAGAGGAAAAATTAGTGTCGAGATTTGCGCTTTTGAGCGCTTCTCACCAGGCGAAAACTTTTAATGAGCAATTTTCTTACGAATTTTCCAAGTGTTGCCGCATTTAATTTTTTTTTAATTAAAAATTTCTCGTCTGGGCCACGTTAAGGTGCGAATGGCAATTGACAGGCCGTCAGGCCGTCGGGAAACCCTTCCAATTAAAAGATTTCTCTAAATTGAGCTAGCAATTTATTTTTAGCCACGATTTCGAGCCACGAAACTGACCACAGCAAAAGCCAGGCCAAGAAAGAAGTCAGGGAGAAGGAAAGAAGAGTTAAGAGGGGAAAGGGGAATGAAGGTAGCCGCCCATCACTTTCAGCATCAATCAGAGTGAGGTCGAGTTGAGGAGCTGAAGAGTTATTCGCACTTCGACGGCGTGTTTTGTATTTATTTCCTCATGTTAATGGCCAATTGACACGCCACTTGGCTTTGACGTCCGCCCGACTTTACTCTCTCTTCTCTTCTCTCCCTTCTTCTCCTTCCCAAAGAAAGAAATATGCTTGTTTTTTTTTGTTTTTAGCTGTTTAACACTTGGCCACGATTAACGTATGTGTGTGTGTGTGCTTCTCCCTTATTTCCCCCCCTCTCTCTCGGCCCTGTAATGAGGTGCTAACTGAGCGTGCTGATTGCTGCCATTTTTGATAAGGTGTCCGCATTAATATTTCTCTTGCGTTTATTCACACCGTTGCCAACGGACCCAATTCAAAGCGGCTAGCACTTTGCTCTAACCAAAAGGTGCGATACACACACACACACATACACACATATATTTCTGGGTTGGGTCTTGGCCAAATTTGCAAATTGATTGGGAATACCTTAGTTTATTCGTTAGCATTCGATTTCATTAGTTTTCTTGAACAGATCATAGACAGAATATAAATGTACAGGCTATCAATTTGAACCTTTCAAATGAAAAGAGTGAAAAATGTTGAAAAAACATAAATTTTTCAAATTGCTTAAATTTTGAAGCAGAATCAAATTAGAGTTTAAACTATGTTCAAATTTATCAACTTTGGACAAAGTTATGACAGTTTGAAGTTTTTAAATTTGTAAAAAAATACATTTTTCAACAGTCCAAATTTTGAAAATTGAAATTCGACTAGAAAAGCGTTCAAGTTTTGACAAAGCTATGACAGTTTGACTGAAATATTAATTTTGGTTACATTGCCAAAAAATGTTGGCTGATAATAATGGTCAATTTATAAGGCTTAAATGTTGTACCACCAAGTTGCCTGTAATTTTCTCAGTGTCCTCCATGGTCACTTGAATGCTCTGTTCCAATTACAGTCCAGTATTTAATGATATGACATTTCTTTATCATCATTAAATAATTTGTTTGTTTTTCACTCATAATAAGGACATTGGATTGATAGTCTCCACAGTGACACCTCGTTCTCCTCGCTGATGGTCAATTGGGTCTCTACAGTGACACCTCGTTCTCCTCGCTGATGGTCAGTTGAAGGACCTTTTGTTGATGTGATGTCCTCGCAATTTGCAAGGTATTATCATCAGTATTTTCTGCGTAGTATTTTATTTGCATTTCTCTCGCTTGGCATTTGATTCCGACTTTGGCCAGCAGATTGGCATCAAAATGGATTGCAGAGTCTGTAAATTGAATTGCATGTTGTCAATAAAACATTGCATTGCCCTGGAGGATCCGTAACCTGCTCCAAAAATGCCCTGCACTTACCAGTGTGTACACACATATTGACGAAAGTAATATAACTATGTATTTGAATGTATGTATGTATCACAGCTCATAAAGCACTGGGGACTGCCAATAGTATGAGAATTGTAAAAGAAATGTGCACAAATTGCACTTGTAAATAAATCAAATAAAAATATCTTGTTATTATGGCAGAAGGACACACTCCTCGCTACCCTCGTTTGCTCCTTTGGCCCCATTTCTGATTCTGACTCTGACTCTGATTCTCTTCTCGCTTTTTTCTGTCGCAAATTCTTATTGCGGCGGTTTCTAGCGACGCAATATTGCGTCCCAAATTGAGTTACATTTAAATATTTTGCCATTTGCAACTGCCACATCCTTATGCAAGGACAGCACTGCACAGCTACACTGAAAACAAATAACAATTCTAAGATTTAAGCTTAGTTTTTCTCATTAATATGTATTTAGTATCTAATTGTGCATCTAAAACATCTATCGAGATTCTGACACCGCTCGGAGTGATTTTATTCAAGAAGACCGCTTGTTTTGTTCAGTGTAGACCATTTCGATACAGATCCAAGGAGTCCAGTCGATGTCAGCTCAGTTATGCATGTGTGCGCAGTGTTCAAATAGTTTTCGTTGCCAATTTTCATCTTTTAGTAGTTAGCAATCGATTGCTTATTGAAATGTATGCGAATGGCAAAAAGATAGTGTACAATAATCTTTGAATACGTGTATATTTTCAACTCAACATAAACCCATTATTTATTATGCGATTTCTTAAAAACAATCTATGCAACATTGTTATTTTTAAATTTGAATATCGGAAATAGAACAAAATGTAATTGAAATTTTGTTTCTTCATTTTGTGAGATAATTTTATTTTTTTACTAGGATCAAGGATCAATTGATAATAATTTATTAATTATCGAAATATATGTAAAGTGAAGAAAATATGTGTCTACATATATTTGTATATTTACAACAGAATCTATCGCTTGATCTCTATGAAATAATCAGGATACATAGCTGACATATTAAATATAAATCATGTATATTTATTTGCATCTGAAACTGATATTTGATTTCTGACACTGAACTGACACTTTATTATATTTCAATAATAAATCAAAATAATATAACTTCAAGATAAGGATTTTCTGACAATTTCAACGATTAAGGAAATAAGTTCGATTTGAGTTGAATCTTATGAGATACCCATTTCAGTGCTTAGGACGCGTTTGCTTCCATTTAATGCGAATAATTTCAATTTCCTTTCGTGCATGCGAATCGCTGGCCAACTGGGCGTATAATTGATTTCATTTCCGCGCCTGCCACGACAACTCAAGCAATAAATTCACAACAACAACGACACAAAGGCAACCTGAAATTGATACCGATAAGATCAGAAATAAATTTGCATAAAACTGCATTTAGATTGGCCGCAAAACAAGTTGAGAACCCCAAGCTCAAACTCAAACGCAAACGCAAACTTCAACACAAATCCAAATCCAACAAAAGCCAAAGCGAAACTTTTCACGGATAGGAAAATGCAGAAAGGCGTTAGAAAATAACTCGCTGAAAACTGTTGGCAGTGGCCAGTGATTAATTATCTACATGAAAGCGCGCTATTTACAGCTTTACCTAGCTATAAGCAACCCTCTTAGGGTTACCCCCTATAGGAATGTGTGTGTACTTTGTGTTTATGGAGTGTTTAGTTTTGTGCTGGCGATTTGAGCTCTGGATAAAACTCACAGCAGAGTTACGCGAATTGCGAACTGCGATTTGCTGATTTCCATAGCGCACTTTATCTAAATTAAAATCAAGAGCTACAACAACTACCTTGAAGTTGCCCCCAGTAGCAGTTGCACTTTGTTATACCCTGTAATCATGAATGGAATCGAAAAGTTAATGGGATTAACCCAATTCACGGTCTGCCAATAATATTTATTATCTTCGGAAATGCTCAAAAAAGTCTATTTACATTGAGGATTGCAAATGAGAAACATGAGTCGGAAATAATATTAATATGACATTGGAGACATTGAGAAAGTGGCACTTACGTTTTTTCTGGAAGGACTATCCAGGAACAGGATACATTTTTACTTGTAGTTTTTATTTTTTTTCAATTATTTTTAACGTATATTTTTCTTTGTTTTTAATAGAAATTGAAAATCAAGTTTTAATTTCAATTCTTATTTAAGAGTTATTATAAAAACTAAATATTAAAGTTGCCTATCAAGTTCTTTTAATAAAAATCCGCTTATAACTCTTATTTGATAGTTTTTTTCAGGGACCGCAAATAAGAGCTATGAGAAACTGGATAAACTTTTTTTTTTAATTATTATTTTAAAATTATAGGATAGCGGGTATTTTTCAATTTTTATTATAAAAATTAAGAATAAAAGTTATTTTTCAGGTTTTATAATTAGAATTGAAAATTAAAAATTATTTTTCAATTTTTATTTTAGCAATTGAAAATAAAAGTTATCTTTAAATTTTTATTATAAAAATTGAAAGTAAAAGTTATTTTTGAATTTTTATTATAAAAATTGAAAATAAGAATTATTCTTCAACTTTTATTATAAAAGTTGAAAAATAAAAATTGACTGTAAATGTTTTTAAAATTGGAAGTTGTATTTCGTTCACAAGGGGACGGTTTAATTTTTATAATAAAAATTGAAAAATAACTCTTATTTTCAATTGCTAAAATAAAAATTGGAAATAAGAGTTTAATTATAACTTTTAAATAAAAATTGAAATTTAATTATTATTTTATAATTTTTTTATTTAAATCGAAAAATAAGAGTTTTCATTTAATTTTTTTTGATAAAAATCAACAAATAACTTTTATTAATTAATTTATATTTTAAAAATTATAATCTTTACGGTCCCTGGTTTTTTTCATAACACTTATAATCGTTTATATTCCTCGTAAGAGTTATCTTCAAATAATATCTTTTCATTTTGCTTTTTTTTTAATTAACGGCTAACAAGATGATCGAAGTCTGATTATGCTTTTGGCCATGAAGTTCTGCCAAAGAAATAAGCGCCAAGGACCTGTTAGCTCCTTGTGCTGTGTCTCAGTTCTCGCTCCGTGTCCTGTGGCTGCATTGCTTATGAAATTTTGACCCAAAATGACTTTTGTCATGGGGCCAACAACATCGACATCAACATCAGATGATGTCACTGTCAGCTGGCAAACGGAAACGGAGAACGAAAAGCAAAAGAACTAAAGCCAAGTGTCCTTCTTTCCTCTGTTGGTCTTGGTTATTGCCTTACACAGTTAGTGGCCAAATACTCTGTCTCCTTCTCCCTCTCCTCTCTCTCTGTCTCTCGCTGGTTGTCGCCAGGTAAGTTGTGTGCACGAGTATTTCAATTTAGCCAGCAAATAAATTGCCAGCAATAAAGTAGGGGAAAAAGAAAAAGTGTAATTTGCTTGGCTCGTTTGTTCCTTGTGTCATATCTGTTGGAATGTATCTACTCTCTGTCCTCTCCTCTCCTCTCCTTCCCCTCTCCTCTCTACAAATGTGAACTGTGTCTGCGGCTGAGCGATGAGATTCTTATTTTAATTTTGATTATGTGAAATGCCGACTGTCTGTCTGTCTGTCAGTCTGTCTGGAAACTGAACGCATTCTCAGCGGATTTCTATCTGCAAGTTACATTTACAAATTGCCCAACGCATTAGGTCCCCATCTCTTGATCTGCCACAAAATTGAGTTGTATGCCACACACACATACACACACACATACACACACACACACTTGCCACATTTGAAACGCATTTCCTGGCTGTTTATTTCTGTTCCTTCACATAAATAAATGGCCACTTAGAGCCCCATACAATGCAACGTGATGCCGTTAAGTCGATGCTTTTAGCATTTGATTGACACGTGAATGCCACAGCTACAACAACAACAACAACAACCAATGAGAACAGCAACAACATGAAACACTCGAATTTGTTGGCCACTTAGCAACGCATAAGCCCCAAAAGGAAAAGAAATCTCCAAGTTGATGAGGAAACATCAGGAACTGGTGCGTAATATTTGCGAATCGTTGAGAAACTAATCCAAAAATGCTAAACAAATATGGAAATACTTATATTTAGAGAAGCTGGTTGTTTTTATCAGCTTGAATTAGATTTGGATTTGAGGAGCGTACTTCAAGAAAAACGTGTCCTGGTTATCTCCATTTAGATATGTAGTTAATGAAAAGAATTTATAATACAAATAAAGAGAACTTTCAGAGCAATCAGTTGCAGAATTCAATCTTCTAAATGAGAATTTTAAGTTAGCAGCGAAAGTCAAACAGTTTCCGCAGTTAATTCCTCACGAAAGTTGTAGGGTTTTCATCAGGTCAAGGCGTGCTGAATATCGTTTTAAGTTTTTTTCATTCAAAAATCGGTAGAGTTGCTTATAAATATGGTATACAATTTCATAGATTCCCATAATAAACATGAGTTTATTAGAATTGGATAAATACTTAATAAAGTAGAAGAAATTGTTTCAAAATTAAATAATACTTATTTTCATTTGCTTAAAATCTAAATAAGTGTCAAGTTTAATAAGCTTAAAGATATTTTGTAGTAAAATGTAGAGAAGTTATTGTCCCTCTAAAAAATAACTGCCAGTTTGTATCTATCACAATTTATGTTGTTGTAAAAAAACTAAAGTGTGTTTTGAATGGGCTTGTGAATCTATCAAGAGTCTAAATTAGGCACTCAAAATACTAAAATTGTGTGCCTTTTCACAGGCCACTTGATGTTCATAATCTGATGTTGATTCGAAGAGTTCTGACCCCAGAAAAATTGATAACTCACTATGGATTCATTTATGTAGTCATTTCTAGTTCATGAATACTGTGAGACATCAGCATGAGGGCAAAACATATTGCACTTTAGTTGAGCTAAGCACCTACTCAAAAAACATTAAATATACACACACTCACACACTCACACACACATACACTCATGTACACATACATAGGCACTTAAACAGCATGAAAAGTTGAAGGAACGTTCGTTCGAACGGTCATTTCCTGGATAAAAAGGTTCAGGGGCTAACATCTGATGTTGGCCAAAATGGGAAGCAGTTAGCATAATGTCGGAAGGCACTGTCGGCAACTTTACAATGGCCAACTTGTGGGCCATTAACCGACAAAAATGAAAACAAGTTCAAGACATGCGACAACGCTTATTAAAACGATACTTCAATTTGCCTTCAACACTCAGCAAAATAAATCAAGTTATCAGTACTAAGACAAGGGAATGTTCAAGCACAAAATATCTTACAAACTTATACACGGACTGAGTTCAGAATTTCTAAAGCTAATGTATTTAACATTTTCATTTAAAAATAGTGTTTTTTGTTGTCCACTTGATGTAACCTTTTTTCGGCTAGAACCAGTTGAGAATTCTAAGGCGCAGGAATGACAAAATAAAGTATGAAACGATCTACTTTAGTTTTATGTTTCATTCTTGCGCCTTGGAATTCGCAACTGGTTCAAGTGCGAATATGTTAAGTTTGTAATGTCATATTTCTCTGAGTGTACAGGCTACAGGGTTGAGGGTACAGTGTACATTCTGCAGGATATGCGACACATCCTTAAGGGCGCACAAGCCCTGGTAATTTAGATTGTGACTAGCGCCAACACACTTTGACCCCGGGCTTGACATGCAGGTTAAATAGATTAAGGATATCGCTTACCACTAAGTGTCCTGTGCACCTGCCACTGCCACTGCCTGCCTGAAAACTGAAAGTAATTGCCAAATATTGAGACAACAAGCAACAGCCAAGTTAACACTGCCAGCCAAGTCAAGTTCCTGCTCCAAATTGAATTATTAATGGTGTTGTCATTGGCTTTCAGATTGGCCTCCTTCAAACTTGGCCGCGTGACTTTAACCTGCTCGTTAACGGGACCCCAAATATAGAAACTTGTTTGTCCAGCAAAACACAATTAAGTTGTCAGTCATCACCTCAGACAGACAGACAGACAGACAGACAGACAGAGAGAGAGAGAGAGAGAGAGCAACTTTGGCCCCAAAGTGAAACCCGAGCACTTCAACTTGACTTTCGCTTATTATTTGGGCGTTCTCAGGTTTCATCGACTCGAGGCCATGAATTATGTTTAAGAAAGAGTTGATTCCTTTGGGAATGGCTGCAAATCAAAAAATCGCAGATATATTATCCTGGAAAAAGAAAAAATAAATAAAAATTATATAATAAATATATAAATAAGTTTTAGATTCTGTTTTTGATTAGCGTAAAATAATTATAATTATATTTCAGTTAAAACATAATTCTCATATTGAATTTATATTTTAAGAATTGAATTTCTATAATAATAAAATATTATAATTTATTTTTTTTAGAATTAAAAAGAAGTCCAAATAATATTTCTGTATTTTTTGTCATAGGTTTAATTTTAAATTTTTAATATTTTGTTTTGATTAAAAAAAAAGAATAATACTAATAAAACCATATTTAGAATAAAATAATTATAATACCATTTAGATAAGAGTCATAAAATAACTCTTATTTTGAATTCCTAGTTCTAATTTTTATTTAACAATATAAATAATATAATAGAATAAAAAAGAAGTCCGAATAATATTTTTGTATTTGTGTCGAAAGAATTATCTGCTAAAATGCATTTGTTTTTTTTTTTCAATTTTGAATATTTTGTTAAAAAAAAATATAATAATAAAACAATTGTTAGAATAAAATAATTTATTTATTTATATAAAAATCATAAAATAGCTCTAAATTTTTATTTAACAATATAAATGATATAATAGTAAAAGGCAATTTTTTAAGAATACAACAATTTCCAAAAAAAGTGTTTATTTTTGTTCGAAATAACAATAAGTAATAAAGCATAATTTAAATATTTAAATCGGATTCTCGAAAGAATCGCCTTAAAGACTCTTCAGCTTGTTAGCTTCCAGTTTGGCTTCGTCCTGTTGCTTTTGTGTCAAACCCTCTGCGAAGATAAATGGCCCGACCCCGAGATAAATGGCATAGATAAAGTCAGCTTGTAGATAAAAAAGAAATTAAACTGTATACATAATTCAATCCGAAGCGGTGCCATTTCTTTAATTAATAAATTCAATATTTATGTTTGTCAAACGTGATAAATAAATTGACGACACAGTCAGTTGGCCAGTTATTCAGTTGGCCAGTTGGCCACTCCCTCTTGGCCATCTGTGCTGGCCATCGATTGGCATTTTTATGTCCTCGGACACTTAAGTTTATTAATTTTTGCTGCACTGCGTCTTAGTTTTAATCACTTTGGCGAATGACAACACATAAAAATGCTTGAGTTGACTTGCGTTTCATTTCAGTTTCTGTTTCTGTTTCTGTTCGAGCTTCTGTTTCGAGCCAATTTAATAGGAACTCATTTGTCGTCGAGCCACATAAAAAATGAAACTAATTATTGGACAAGAAAATGCAATTAACGTTTAGTTATGCTGCTTAAAATGTTCCGACTTTGAGTGCATAAATTGACGGAGTTTATGGCGACATTCGGCTTTGTTGGTCGTTTCATTAAAAATGCAAATTTCAAGCACAACTTGAGGCGCGATTACGCAGTTCAAGAGGCCATCATCGTCATCATTGTTAAGAGAGGGACAGAGAGGCACAGAGAGAGACAGAGAGAGGCTGCCTGCCCGGGGGCTAGAAATGTTTGGGGAGGTGACAAAGTTATCTTCAAGTGGGCACTCGGCCCACTGTACGTATGTGTATGCACTCTAAACTTGCATGAGTATTTGTTGCCAAACAACATTCAAGCCACCAACATTGCAGACACACAAAGGCACACGGAACGTGCCAAGTGCGTCAGCTGCAGGACCTCATCCCAGCACCAACCCCCCGGACACCATCCCCCCAAGCAACAGCCCCTCAAACACCCCTTAGACACTTCACCAAAATGCACCTTGGGCAAACAATGCACTGTGGGGCACTTGACCAGTTTTTGTGGCAGTAATTAATAACTCATTAGCCACAAAATATGATTCGAAGAGCCCAACACTTATTCGTAAACTAAAATGTTGAAGTATTTGCCTTTAAAAGTGAAATTAATTTAAATACGGCATTTAAAATTGTGTGGCTAAGACCAAGAAAAATGTTAATTTCTCAAAAAAACAACAAATATAACCGGTTCCTTATTAAGATTAAATGACTCTTCAACATGGATATTGATACTTGCTTACCAGCTGTTCATTCTTTTTTGAAACTCCTTGCAAAGCTGAACTTTTCTTTTGAAAATCTTGCTAAATTTACAAATTATTAAAAAGACATGTGCAAAAACAATAATTTCTTAAAAAAAACATTTCGAATTTGCACTTTGTTCAAGTCTTCGCTTGCAATAGTTTATTTTAACAGCTGTTACTTTAACATTGGACTGTTATGTTAACATTTCTGGATGCATTTATAACTGGCATAAATTTGCATACTTGTGAAACTTAAATATTGCCACAAAAACTGATCAAATGCCCCACAGTGCAATGGACAACAATTCTCGCCCTTCTCTGTCTCCCTTCTCCCTTTCTCTTTCTGCAATCTCAGTCTTTGCCTTGGGGAGAATGCATTTAGATGATGTCTGCTGCATATGCTGATTCCACATGTGTGTGTGTGTCCAAAGGTGTGTGTGTGTGAGTGTGTGTGTGTGTTTGTTGTGCCTGGGAATGTTGTAATGCATTGCTATTAACTAAATGTCAACGCCATCGCTGCGATTATGTTTAGACCCTGTTTAAGTCACAGGCTTGATTCCGGCTCTGCAGTTAATATCCAACAACTCGATGAGATTTAAGATACTTAAGGCCATGCATATTTAACACATAATGGAATTGAAAATTATCAACTTGTCAATCGAATGAAATACTATCATTAAAATTGTGGTCAATTTATTAATTAATGTTTTCTTTTTGAATATATTTATTTGTATAGAATTGTATTATAGAGATTAATTAAATAAATGACACAAACTGTGTCGACATTTGTACTCGGTGAACTGTAGTCAACCCAAGAGCTTAAATTGTTATCATTAACTCGAATTCATACGCTTATCTTAATCCATGTACAATAAGCATTAGGCAGTTGCAGTTTCCCCGCATTCCATTTTGATTAAATATCCAAGATGCTTTTTTCTATTTTTAATGACAAAATATCTAGTAATTCTCTATCATTCACATTGACTTATTACGTAGACTTAATAATAAAACTGTTTTTTTTTGTTTGCTCCCTTAGATAGCTGATTATCCGACATATCAAAAGAAGAAATCTCTACAAGAGACCCTTGTTGCAATTAATCCAATTTAAGCTAATTTAGGGGCAAAAAATCCCCTCAAATGGCTGAACTCGGCCGGAAAATTCATAAGCTAAATTAGCATATTAAATGGCAAACGATGATGTTGTTATTTCTAATTTATTTTTATTTTTTATCCCCCATCCATTGTTCAAGCTTATAGACGTTTAAATTATAATAATATATAGAATATTAATTCGGATAAATGTTAGTTTGCTGCCTTTTAAATAAAGCTTAAGAGAACTCTTAAAAATAATTGATTCGGGTTAAGACAAGAAAGTAAAGACATATTTTATTTATTTTTTTTAAATTTTCAGCATGTCTCAATGGTTCAGCTTTTCAATTATATTGCTAGTCACGATAACAAATTCATTATGATTTTAAACATAGTTTTATTCGACAAGAAAAAACATGAAGCTAAATGATTTAGAACTTACATTCTTGGTCGAATCATCATTACTGCTCTTTTGAGGGAGTATTTGTCACCCCGAAAAGCGTCCCAAGTGACGCCCTGATTCCAGCTGTCGTCCTTATATTTGCCCGTCAAGTGGCTGTAAGGATTCAAGTTTACAAGCGCAGTTTTGAGTACAACTGATATTTCTTCTTACCTGTTGACACAATAACCATACCACCAGCCACCAGTGAGATCTGTGGCGCAGGTTTTGTCGCCATGAAAAGATGTGGAAAACTTCATAGTGAAATGATATGAGAGCGAATCACCCGCAGTTCCATTGGCCTTTGCCCAACGTATTCAGGGCATATTGTTCCTCCTCGTCCGAGATTCCGAATCTCTCATAGGTCTCATAGCGCACATCGCCCTCGAAGTCCTCGAGCACCACAAGCAACTCTTGACTCTCCTCGGCAGTCAGGGCATGAATTTTGTCCAGTCCCAGGAAGAACTCACTGTCCAAGTTGCCGAATCCCCTTTTGTAAGCGTTCCAGACTCGATTAAAGTTCTCACTTCCATCCGATCGACGCAAAATGATCGTCCAACAGCCTCCATGAGTCTCCGAATCGCATGTCACTTTGAAGGGGCTTTTACTGTAGCTGGGAACGAGTATCTCATAGATACCACTCGACTTGGAATTGATCGTGGCTTCAGCACAATTACGTCCATAAGATTTTAAGTGGAGTAGCTCTGATCTATTGCTTGCATCATTACACAACTTTCCCTGTCGATCCAACTCAGCTCTGAAAACACATTTCGTTATCATTTAAAGTAGATTTGAAACTTGAAAAACTCACCGCAATTCGGTGGTTAGCTGGGAGCTAATCGAAAGAAATGTCTTAGTCTCATTCAACTCGGAAATATGAATGGAATCGGAATCTGTTACACAAGTATTTAATATGAATATAATGCAAATTATTTGAAACATCATTATTGTGGCTGAACTTTACAGACTGAAGAAAAAACTGACTGACTCGACATTCAACTTGGGGCAAAGTAGCGAAATATAAAATAAAATAAATATACTTATATCCATTATCTTAATCATATGTGTGTGTACATATGTATATTATATTTCTCTTTTTTGTACATACATATATTTGACCGCATTGCTCTTTGATAATATGTTGAGTATACATATTTAAAATACGAGATAAACATATCCAGCTCTCTTCTTTCTTAGGTATATTCTTTTTCTTTTATATTTATAAATCTTGATTTTTAAATCATTTTTGAACCGATTCTCTGATTGTGATACAGAAATTACATTAAAGGCCAGAAAACAATTTAAAAATTGATTATGAAAATTAAAAAATAATTCCAATAAAAAAACTAGGAAAAAGGAATTAATTTCTGATTTAAAATAAATTTATACACACAAATTTAAGTGAAATTCAAGCGAAAGCGATTTCTGTGGCACCCCTGAATAATTGAAATATTGTTTCATAACTTTTTTAATTACAACAAAATTTATTAAAGTAATGGGCTTAAATATCATATAAATATAGCGAAAAAAATTGAAAAAAAATTTCTACATTTTTCAACATTTTATTTATATTTTTACTAAATACTTACAATTTTTTTTAATATTTGAAAAAAAAAGTAATTATTATTGGTATTACATAATGCCACTGAAAAATGTTTATTTATTTTTTCATTTTCAATGCCTACTGAAGTGAATTTTCATAAGCACTAGTTTTTTCAATGCTAGTGACATAAAATTTCATTAGCACAACTTTTTTTAATGCAAATTAAAAAGTAATGATAATGCTTATAGGCACAACTTTGGTAGATAGGTAGATATAGAGTATTCAAAGTTCGCCCATCCCTGTCTATATTTTGTTTACGACTTTGTAATACTCAAAGCACTTGGCCCTCGATAGAGCCTTGGTTAGCTGCCAATATATCTGCCATCTGTCAATTTGCGATGTTGAGCAGTAAATTTATGAATTTTGAGAAATAGGCGAATTGCGAATGCGTCGAAATATTGGAATTGAACACGTACTGAACGTGAGACAACTGACAGCAGTGGCCCCAAGCTGAAGTGAGAGAGAAAGAGAGAGAGAGAGAGAGAGAGATAGTTAGATCAAAACTTGAGGCACTTACACATGACACATGTTTCTAGTTTCTAGTTTCCCTTTTCCATTTTCTATTACCATTTGCTGATTATTAACAAACGTGTAGCTTACTTGGCCATGAGCTTAACTGCAGATGATGGCCGATGAAATATTAAAAGCCGCATTTTGCTGGTGGTGGCAGTGGGCCACGTTTAGTTGCTGTTTTTGGCTGGCATGCACAATAAATTGTATTTAAAACGAAATGAAATGAAATGAAATGAAAGAAGCTGCCAGTATTTGAGTGCAACAACTACGAGGACTTGTAAATTCCAGGCACGTGCGAATTCATTCTGATCTCTGGATGGAGATGGGAGAGGAGAAGCTTGATGAGGGGAAGGCAGCGGGCTGGAAGCTGATGGTTGATGGTTGAAACCAGGACACGATGTTTGCCTTTTGACGTTTACAAATTACCCACAGCTGGCACTGCCAAATGCCAAAGCATATTCTGTGTGTGTATGTGTGTGTGTGTGTGTACTTTGGTGCTATATTAAACGTACATATGTTTAAAGCCACCTGACACAATCATCTCTCTCTTTCTCGTTCTCCATCTCTCTCCATTCTCTCTCTCTCTATTGCCTGTCAAAACAAGTACAACAAACATGTGCCACACATTTACATTTGTCAGTGTGAATCATGAGTCATGAGTGTGAGTGTGAGTGTGAGTGCACATATGAGTGTTCTGTGAATGACTACCATTCAACTTCTGTACGTTAGTTTTGTTTTATTTATTTCTATTTCCATATTTTTCTTTATTTTTTCTTTGTTCTTGAATAATTCATTGGACCTTCGGTCTCATCATCATCATTATCATCATCATCAAATCATCCTGTAAAACAATGTCAAAATTGTCTACAACGAAAACATTTGTTATTTCAATTATTTAAATGTAATTTTCCAAATTGTACTTACATTTGCACACAAAATTCAAAACAATAAGCAAATAAAATTCCTGTGCATGTGAATGTCGTTTTGTATTTATTTCTTTTGCGAGGGCTGTTCGGCAAGTTGGTGTTGGGAAAGCAACTTCGAGTCTATCAATTTTTTAAATGTCTAAAATTATTTTAAGTTAAGAAAAATAGCAAAGCCACAATTTGTTTTTTTTTATTTATTCAATTAATTTAATAAATAAAAATTTCAAATATATATATTTTTTAAATTATTTATTTATTAAATTTCTTGAGATTGCACTTAATAGATATAATACCAATGTATCGTTTTGGAATTGATGAAATCTCTAGAGTAGAGTTTAAAAATGTCTTTAAATTGATAGTAAAAAAACACAAATCTATCAGCGATAAATATTATCGACTTAAGACAATTTATTTACTTGGGATTTCACTAGAAAGATATAATACTATTAAGCAAAAATAAAGGTAGAGATAAGTATAACCAGATATACAATTAAACCGAAAAAGAACTAAAGAAATCTCTAAGGAACTATTGGATTTCAATTTTAAAATGTATTTAACAACAAGAGATGACAGTAAAAAACATACAAATTTAAAAGCGATAAATGTTATCGCTGTTTAGCTAAAAATGGCATATAATTTAGCTTTCATCCTGCCCTCGTCAGTTTGTTGCATATTTGATGCATTTAATGTCGTGGGGATTGAATTGTCTTTATATTGTCAAATGGCCTTATTCCACATTGCGCCCAATTAATCACTTTAATGGCCAACAATAAATAAATTGAATGCATTTACTGTTGCCTTCTTCCTTTGAGTTGAGATACTTGGCAGTAGCTGGAGCTCATTTAACGTTTCAAATATTTTAATTGCGAGTCAACTCTTTTGATTTCTTCAACGCACCAAACACCAAAGAAACATTCCTCAAGGGTCTCTCTCTCCCACTCTCTCTCTCTCTCCCACTCTGTCTGGCAAGTGGCAATTATGTCCTTGAGTGTGCACTCAACTCAAATAGGCTAAAAGGAACGTTGCCTTTTATTTTGTTCGCTGGTGTTGCATGTTGACAAGGCCCAAATGCATTTAATTTCTTAAAGAGGCGCGTAATTAGTTTGCCGCTGCACCGACAAGTACTCGCACTCGCACTCGTACTCGCACTCGTACTCGTACTCATATTCATACTCATACTCACACACTCACACACTTATATTATGTAGCATAATTCAAGGCGCCTCTGCGTCGAAGTTGCCCCGCGTTTTTGGGCTCCTTTGGCGTTGCCACCTCGTTGCAACAGCGGCCACTAATGTGCCTCCTTGCGGTCTCGTAATTAATGTTTAATTGCTGCGAAACTTTGCTGGAGGTTAGCCTTGCTCTCCCCACACTCAAACTACTGCACGTACACTGATAAAAAACAGTCTTTTTTTTCTGAAGGTTGTGTGAACAAAATTGTTATATTGATTCCAGCTTTTTCGACTTTTTTCTGGTTATAATAGAATTATACACATATGTTTACATTAAATAAAATTAATTTGTATACAAAGAAACACTTAAAATTCATACATTTCGAACTTAGTGGTTAACATTTATATTCTGTGGTGTTGTTTGAGCTGCAACGAAACTAAGAACTAAGCAACGAACGAAAACTATGCGATAGCAGTAGTGCGCTCTTAGTAAAGAGAGAGCGACTGAGAGCGAGCGACGAAGAGCGAGCGACGAAGAGCGAGCGCTCACCAGCAAACACCAGCCTTGCGCTCACTGGAGATGCACAGTTATTTGATGCGCTTTTGATCCCGGTACGTTTCTTTCGTTTTGCTTTGCCTTTGTTAAATTGAGTTGAAGTATTAGGCGCGTTTTTCTCCAATTCTATTCTGTCAGCGTCAGCTCATCGCACAAGAACCCGATTTGTTAATCGTCACATTTTCGAATAAATGCTATAAGCAATAGTTTTCTAAGTAGAAAACCAAGAGCGTTCTTATTTAAAGGTGCACTACTCGCCAGATGCTGGAAGCCTCAACGACGCCACGGATGCCCGTATGCATATTCTGTCAGTTTGGTTGAGATATCTTAAACAACAAAAATGATCGTTCATACTGAGACTTGATTTTCGACTGATCGTTCTTATGGCAGCTATATGATATAGTGGTCCGATCCAAATTTAATAACAAACTTGATCTGCGCCCGGTATCCAGCAACCTACATACTAAATTTGAGGTCTCTAGCTATTATAGTTTTTGAGATCGACGCGTTCAAACAGACGGATAGACGGACAGACAGACGGACATGGCTCAATCGACTCGGCTGTTGATGCTGATCAAGAATATATATATATGGGGTCAGAGATGCTTCCTTCTGCCTGTTACATACATCACACAAATCTAATATACCCTTTTTGACCATTTTCAATGGGCACAGGGTATAAAAAGTTTAGTTACAAAATATTATAAAATTTGTCTTGATAAGTTTCATTACCAATCAAAAATAGGCAAAAGCCAGACACTCTTAATTCGTTGGACTTTTCCCTGTATTCGCAAATCAAGTTCAATATTTATTAGCTTTGGGTGTTCAATTTATTTTTAATGACGCCTTAAACAGTTTATGCTTTAGACTTGTTGCACGAGTCGTATGTGTGATATTTGTGTATCACATTTAAAATTCTGCATATTTAATATAGAATGGGACAAGGGAGAAGTGTGAAGAGAAGAGAAGAGAAGAGGGAGAGAGAGTGTGTAGCCGGAGGCGCGGTCATGGCGTTTATGTAAAAAGTTTAATCAACAAACTAAATCGCTTAGAATGTAGAAATGTAACAAATTTATTCAGCGGCTTATATGCGTATACACTGAGGGTAAAAGTTTTCGACCATTTGCGCATCATAATGATAAAAGTTGGCAATGCCGTTGGCCATACAAAAGGGCAGGTGGAAAAGGCGCAGAAGAAGAGGAAGATGGGGATAATTTTGTCTGTCCCAAGGGGATTCATATGTCGGTTATTGCTATAAAATTGATTAATCGAAAAGGGGTTACGATTCATTTCAATGGATATTTGCTGAATAGAAACAGCACATAATAATAATGAGGGGGAAGGGGGAGAGAGCGGAGAGAGGAGAAAGGAGAAATGGCAACATTGAATGTGCAGATGCTCGAGGAGTTCACATGTTAATTAAATAGAAAGCCCAAACAGAAGCCGCACAACACTGCGTATGCGTGATGCAAGGCACTCGAAACTCAAGTTGAGTTCAGTCGAGAGTTGAAGGGTGAAAGACGAGAGAAAGAGGAGAGTTGAAGAGGCTTAGAAGAGGAGAATTTGTTTGGCATAGGAGTACGCATTGAATTGCGGTTTATGGATAAGCATCAGATGAACAAAAGTCGGCACAGATATGTAGATAGGGATTGGGATTGGGATTGGGATTGAGGTTGAGATGCAAGCAACTCAAGTGCTACTCAAAATTTGCAGAATTCATTTATGCAAATGAAGTGGCTTTTAGACAGTAGAAAACAAAAGAAGACAGACATAGAGAGAGAGTGGGAAGAAGACAAGTAATGAATGAAATTTGAGCAGATTATTCAGTTCCTTTTGCGCAACAATTAAACAATTTACGTACATTTTCAAGTGCTCTAACATTTTGCTAACTAATTACGCTTGGGATCAGCAGCATAAGGAGAGCAACAAGGAGAGGGGGGGATAGACCCAAAGGGAGTTTACTCTGACTACTCGAGCTGCCCGAGTTCATTTGCACTGATGAACCCGAGCACAGTACAGTGCCTGCGGGAGATGAGCACCAGCAGAAATGAATACATAAAGCACAATTAGTAGCTGGCAGTCTCAGCCCTGACAGAAGGTTGTAATCTAAATTGATTTAACTATGGCAACCGTATCAATAAGCTCACGAATAGCTCAGCTTCCAATCTATTTTAACAATTTAAAACTGTTTGCGAAAAATAGTTGCCAAATGTGAATACATGAATTCTCAGCTGTAACTACTTACTTTTTGATTAATTTATTTATTAACTTACTTTTTTTTGGGAAAAATTATCTAATTTACTCTACTGTAAGTTATTTATTCATATATATTTATGTGCTATTTCATTTATTTACTTACTTAGTTACTTTATTTATTTTTAACTTACTTTATTTGGGAAACATTCTTGTCAAATGTTTAAAAAGTATCAGCTGTAACTAATATTTAAACTATTTGTTCATAAATTTATTTATTTATTCACTTTATTTGGGAAAAACCAAAGATTCTTTCAAATAGAGAAAACATCTTGATCGATAGATCAAAATTGTAATGCATTTTTTGCCTTAAATAATGGTTCTTTTATTGGTGTAACCTTTCCAAGTTTCCCAATTCGGAACTATTAGTTTTTCGAAAACGCTTCCATACGTGCGATTTCCGTGTTTAGTGGGCCAAAGTCCATAAGAAAAGTGCCCTGAGACAAGAGATTTTTTTTTATTTTGTAAAATAGTGTAATTAATGCAATTTTATATAAGTGAAAAAATGTATATAAATTTATTTTTATATAAAACCTAGTGCCCATTGAACTGGGAAAGTAGTTTAAAATTAGTTTTAATTAATTTACTCTTTTCGGCCGGGTCCGTATCTTCATAACGGCATATTTAAGAGACTCCGTTGTGCCCCAAAAGACGCCCATTCCCTTGGCTTTAGTATACACCCCCGTCAATTGGCTGTTAAATAATTCAAGCTTATTAAGTTTACAAAGCTTAAAAGTCAACTAACATTTCAACATATCAGTCGGCACAGTGTTTGTGCCACCAGGGGCCAGTGTAATATTTGGCGCAGTTCGTTAATGCAGATCTATCATTATTCCGATCAAACGTCGAAAATTTCATGCCTTGATAATATGTGAAAAAATCGGCAGCAGTTCCAGATGCTCTGCCCAGGGTATTTAGGGCATACTGTTCATCTTCGTCGCCAATTGCTAATTTCTCAAATTTTTCAAACTTAGAAACTCCATTGAAATCCTCGGGTTCTACGCGCAACTCTCGACTTCTAACTGAAGTAAGTTCATGAATTTTGTCCAGACCCAAGAAGAACTCTCCATCCAGATCTCCGAATCCTTTTTTGTATGTTTTCCAGTTCCGATAAAAGTTTTCCCTTCCATCCTCCCGCCTCAAAATTACAATCCAATCTCCTCCATGATTCCCAGCATCACATCTCACTTCAAAGGGGGCTTCACTGTAGCTGGAAATGAGCATCTCGTAGACGCCACTTGGCTGAGAATTTAATACTGTTTCAGCACAGTCACTTCCGTAAGTTCTGGGTCGAAGTGAAATTTTTCCCTTCAATTTCAAAGGTTCCGAAAATCACTTAAATTTTTTGGCTTTGAAATTTATTTTTATGTATTTATTAATAACCAAATTACTGTGCTTATCTCAGACTTGCCTCCTAAAGTCGACGTAAAGTTCTTTTCTCTATATCAATTTGATATCAATAATTAAATGATATGTGATATGTGTGTATATTAATTAGGGAACTGCCCTCCAGTAAACTCTTCAATTGAACGCCAAGTCCTAAAGGATTTCGGCTTGTCAACAGCAAATGGAATGCAGACTTTGGCAGGGACTAAAAGTTGATCGCTGGCAGCTCTGTTTGGTCTCAGTTCTCAGTTCTCATTTCCCAAATCACTTTCAAACCTGTGCACACTGATTTCGATTGTCTGCCGGAATCTGTACATATATGTGCGATATATTCTCGTAAATGCAACAAATCTAGGTATAATATGCATGTGGAATCAGCGAAGCTTTTCCGATTCGGCCAACGGGGATTATGTGCTCAACGCTTTGTGCAACTGTCACTGAAAGAGACAGCACTAAAAGAGCCAGACAGAGAGAGAGAGAGAGTGTGAGAGGGAAAGGAGAGGAACAGTAGTGGGATGTGGGGACTGTGGGATTGTCACACAAGGCAATGCCAGTTGTTGATTAAATAAAAGAGGAATCATCAAGGAACACAAAAAAAAAAAGAAATGCAAAATACAAACTAGCAAAAAAAATGTTTACTTTAACATCGATTCCCAGGGCGTTTTTTTTGGAGCAACTAGTGCAAGGAGCAAGGTATAGTGTTAGAGAGAGAAGGAAATAGATAGATAGAAAGAGATAGAGAGAGAGAGATGCTGTTAGAGTGCAGCGAATAAATAATTCAGGCCGAAATGTCAAACAGCGTCGTCTAAGGATGATTTCTGCGGAAGTTGTTGCCAACTTCTTCTTCTCTTTCCCTCATCTTTCTCTCTGTCTCTGTCTCCCTCTCTCTCTTTCTCTGCTTGAACTTTGCAGCATGAATAAGTAAATACATTGTCTGGAGCTTTCTCCACCTTCCTCCTGCCCCCGTTTAGTCTCTCTCTTCATTGTTAAAAAGTTGTTGACGTTGATGCTCTCTACGTGTAAAAAAGGTGAACAACATTTGTAGACTCGCAATTGAAGTGACATTTCACACGATGCCGCTGCTTACACTCCTCACTCCTCCCTCTTACCTCTCACTTTATCTCTGCTTTCATCCCCCCACCTTCCCTTGGGGGTTGTCCAAGCCCACGGGCTGTCACGTCATCTGTCGGCCAAAGTGACTTCTGGTGACTCTCGTGTCGCTCACGTCGCAATTATTTGCAGCAAGTTGAAATTTATACGCCACAAAACTTTATCCCTAATACTGACACACATACACTTTTAAAAAAAGCCAGGGACCGAAAATAATGTTTGTTTAAATCTTTTCACATCAAAAAATCAATGACTAGAATACATATGTATACAAAAAAAATAGTGATAATGATTAAATTTGAGCGAAAAAATAAAACTCACAAATAATCATTATTTATGATTTTTATTTTTTTACGCTCAAAATAAAACTCACTTTAAATTAATGGGTTTTGTGTAGGATTTTCACAAGGTATTTTTGCAAAGAAACCCAGAGGACTCATAAAACGCAAAAACAAATCTTTAAAATGATTTATTATAAAAGTGAGGTTTATTTTGAACTAAAAAATAAAAATCACAAATGATGATTACTTGTGAGTTTTATTTTTTTCGCTTAAATTTATTCATTATTATTGAAGGAAATCCTTAAAAATCTTTAAACAATCATTACTCTGTAATTTTTATAATTAAACTCATAATGATTACGGTCCCTGAAAAAAACTTATTCTAAAAGGTTTTAAAATCAGCTTGGAAAATTCTTTCTAAATATTTATAGGCAGTTGTTTTGTTTGGACAATTAATTGATCAAAAATTTGTTGCAAGGATTGTGGAAAGCCCAAAAAAAACCCAATCAGATCGATGCAAAATATTTAAGTTAAAAACCTCTCGGAAGAACGGACTTTTATTAAAAAATGGTAAAATTTTCTCAAATAAAGAAATATTAATTAATTTTAAAACACATAGTTTTGTCTTTATATTTTACTGACATATTCTATCACAATGTTAGAAAGACTTTCTCAATTTCAGGGGATTTTGAATACTCTGGCGATTTTTATAAACTGCAAATTTTTTTATAATTATCAATATTATTTTTTATACATCAAATTTTCTCAAATAAAACAAAATAAACTAATTTCAAAAAAAAGTTTATTTTCTTCTTTTTTTTTAATACAAATACAAATTTTAAAAGTGAAATTTTCCCAATATTACAGGATTTCAAATTTGATGGCCACTTTTATAAATGTAACAAAAATTTTTCCGAGTGTACAACTAAACACACACACACAGACATTTACTCGAAATGAATACATCAAACTTTGGACCACCACAAGAAAGCCAAAAAAAATAAACAAACAATTTCCCATCAGTCGCAATTGGAAGGGCGTTTCTTCACTCCCCCTTTGGATTAAGGGGTGCTCTCGCCCCCCGAAAAGGGGGTTGTTATGCTGCTGCTTATTACTTGATGGCAGTTTATTAAAAAATTTGTGAATCTATCCAGCGAAATGTAATAAAAACATTAGCAAAAGCTGACGTCGAAACAGGAAAATCACAACACTTGACGCACAATTCGAACCCCATTGAGGGCAACCCGCCCTTGGTTAGAGCAACCCCTACTCCAACCCCTACCCCAACCCCTGTCCCTTTCTGCCCCCTGGTGTTCTATGACGCAACGGAAATCCATGCGGGCGTTTTTGTACATATTTTCTTCAATTTTTTTGGTTCTTTTCCCCCTTGAGCGTCAAGCTGTTGCCACGCCATGCGTTTGACCGTACGACATCCCTCAATGTGTCGCCATCGGCAGGGGGTGACTTCCGTTTGCCAACCCCCCCCCCCCTCTCCAGCCACCCTCTCCTTTCTCATACCCTGCAGTTTATTGCCTTTTCTGACTTGGAGCTTTTGCTTTTTAGCCCAGTATCTGTAGGGTTTAAAGGCTATTGAATTTGTGGTTATGTTGGGCGCGCAGATAAATTTGATTTTAATATTTTAAATTATTTTTTGAGACCTGATTGGGAGTTCCGAAAGTGTCTTTTTTTTAATTTATATTTTTACAAAGTTTATTTTATGTTTTACGATAGTTAAGATTGATGTAACTTGTTTTCAATGTCTCAATAAACACAAGTTAAAAACAGTCATAGTTCACTTAAGATTATGGGCTCCATAAGAAACTTCAGTTTTTTAATTAATTTATAAATTTATTTAAGGCCATTGCTAGTTAAAAAGACTTATTTCAAGGTTTAAGTTTATTAAATTAATAAATATATGGTAAAAAGTTGTAAATTGTGGCAACGCTGTTCTTTAAAACAGTGAATTTTTAGGTAAAATTGTAAAAGATAATTTGTAAAAGAAAAGAAAGAATAATCCAATTTAATAAGCAAAACTACTTGAACTTGTTATAGCCAATTTTTAAAAGCGAAATCTTTAAATATTATACTATATGCACTATCATCCAAAAGGTTAACAAAGTTTAGTCTGGAAATGGTAGATTCTTTTTCTATTATAATTAACACTCATCTCTTCATGGGAATCTTCCAAAAAGTCAGTATAGATCGCACCGCTTGAAATTAAAGCCATATTTGTATTTATTTTAAACAATTTTTCATATTAATTTTTTTACGATTTTCAATTTAATTTTTTTTGTTTAAATCGAAAGCAAAGTTATGAGTGCTGGGCAACTATCAGTCGAGCAGCGCGACTGTCGCGTTCTCACTTGCCTTTTGTGCAACTGTTGCTTCTGTCTCAGCTTCTGTTTCAGTTTCAGTATCTATATCTGTATCTACATCTGTATCTGTATCAGTATTAGTATCTCTATCTATTTCTGTGGCCTTTGTTTTGCTGTTGCATTTGTTGTTGCATCATTAATTTTGTACAGTTATTTGCTGGCAACCCCTATCCTATATTCCCTATTCCCCATCCCTGAGTCTCCAGCCCTTTCAGTGAGTATAATTCATGTCACGCCTTTGTATCGTACACTCATAAATTTTGATAATGTGTCAATTTATGAATGGCTTCTCGTCTGTCCCTCTGTCCCTCTCTGTCTGTCTGTCTAGTTGACCGACCAAGGGAATTGTCTCGCTGTCAGCATATTGATTGTTTTATTGATGGTCCAAAGTTCAGCATTGAATAAATTGAAGAGAGAACTGGATTGACTTGCATATAATAAGTAGACAACTTAATACAAACTCGTATCTGTGAGTATTTTATTGAAACTACATACTAAGTATATATTTATTTTAATTTATAAGAATCCTTAAACTAAAAACGGTTCCATCGCACTTATTTGATGTCTATAATACTTATTCTTATATGCATAAATTAATTAAATTGACATTCTCCCATCGCTCTGTCTACCTTTCTCTCAGATATCAAGTTGATTTTAATCATTCAACTATCGTACTTAATCACATTAATATCGCATAATTATAACGATAGTTATGACTGTTTTAGGTTTATAAGCATGCGCCTAAAGGTATGCAACAATGTTTATACCTTCATTTTAAATTTAAAGTTTATTATAGATACTTTCTACCTTCCAAATAATAGTTCTATCATCTACATAAAGTCTAAATTCAGTATACTCTCGATGATTAAACGGATTATGTATTTAGTAAATTTTCGAGTGTCGTTTTAATTTGAGCGCTCAGCCATATTAAATGATTCAGAGTGGAATGTTTGTTCAATTAGAGGAGATGCCAATGCCAAGGACTAATTAATGGATAGACGGCATCGTGATTAACTCACATGAGAACGAATGTGAGTTTGAATACTATACACTAATTAGCAAATTACTTTCGAATGATTCTCGAATTTAAATAAACTATTAACAAAAAGTTAGATCTACTATAGGTTCGGAGTTCCAGCTCGGAAATGGAGTACTTTTAAATGAAAATAATGATTTATGTACGGTCTGGTCTATTAGTATATTATAAATGAATCGGGGTTTTGGTGGGTGTCTCTTTCGCCCACACGCACATTTCGATGTATTCATTTGTTTGTAATTAGGGATTAAGTGGGATTACAACCATCAATATCAATTATTCGAATGCCACACCACATGCCAATGTATTAGTTGGCCTACATGTGTTTATTACAATTTACGCACAACTAAAAGCCGCCCAAAACGAACAAAAAAGAATACAATTAGCAATGGGTCGATAATGAGTATGCGCCCACACAGATACCCTGTATTTTGTCTAGCTGTTAAATTGAAAAATTTAACTTATACTGTTTTAATTTCAATATCAGCCTAACTGTACCCTGTGGCAATCACAGTCGACCCAAATTGCAATTATAATATTTGAAAGATATCTTAGATAATCCTATTGATGGCTTCACATTTCTCTTACAGGGTATAAAACCAAACCTGCCGCAGGGATGAGAAACAAAAAACAACATATAACAATAGACAGAGCACAATACATTATATAAATTAATGTTGATTTAATGGAATCCATATTCATTTAGCCCCACCAAATACACTTTTGTGCGTATTTAGTTAATTGCAATTAAGGCCTGACCACATTGGACAAATGTGCCTCGGAAGGACAATTTACTATACTATACATACATATATATGCCGATAGAAAACCTCATAAAGAAGAGTGCGTTCCGTTCTTTGGCATTAGATTAATCCGCTTATGCTCTGACCACAAGTATCCAACACAAGTTGATGAATTTCGGACTGAAAGCTGACAGTTGATTTGACAACATAGACAAATTCAATGCGAATCAATTACTTAGAGATACTTCAGTTCTAGCGTCCAATGTTTGTGGAACATTTAAAAGTTTCGAGCAACAAATTAATTTGAACAACTTCAAAAGGTTTTTGAGCTCTGCTTCTTTCTCGCTTTAATTTCAAATAATTTTCTAAAAATAAACAATAATGTAGGCCTGTAAAGTTGATCGGCTAAAAACCAAACCAATTTCCAACTTTCATAACTTTGCCAAAGCTGATCCGAATTATTATTAATACCTAATTTTTGGGAGGGGACGCAATCCCTAAAAAAAAGCTTCAATGATGAAAAAGCCGAGAAACTCTTCAAATTTCTGTACCATTGATGATTAGCAAAGGTCTTTGTGTTTATATGGCCATGGAATTGATTTTTCTTAAATAATTAATGATATTAATGGTTAAGTTTGCAATACAAAAATTGAAGGGCTGTTCAATATCAAAACTTTACCAAAATATGCGGAAAAAGCATGTGATAAACATATTAATGAATGAAATTACTAAAGTCGAGTTGAACCTTTGCCAAAGACACTCTATTTAAGGGCGGAGCTTTTCCCAATTTCCATTATGTCGTGTAGCACTTTAATGCACTTTGTTCTTGGCTAACTAAAAAGAATTGCAAATTACATGTGTCCTTGTAATTATTTTAGCCGCAGGCAACTGAATGTTGTTTTTGGGGCCGCATTTGATATGAAGTCATTTGGGATTCTCTTTCATTTCGTGCTCTAATTTAACAAAATTAGCAAATAAAAAAGTTTCCTTTCCGCAAAATTACACAAATGTTATTCAAAATGGCCCCGCACCAAACAATAAAAGCCAAAGCCAAAAGTCAAAATGCCAAGACAGAAGCAGAAGGCACAAGGCAAACGATGGAAGTTAGAGGGTAGAGGAAAGAGGGAGAAGATGAAGAAAAGACCACCCGTCGTTAGAGAGAGAGAGAGAGAGAGTGCGGAACGAGCGAAACTTTTTGAAAATTGTATGATAATTTAAATATACAAACAAATTGTGTGGCACTTTCAATAAAACTTTTGCCATTCGCCTTCAGCTGTTGACTGTGTTGACTGGGGCCCAGTTGAGTTATTAGCGTATTAAGTGTAAACAATACACGATGAGAATATATGTATGTATGTATAGGTGTATACTCTATCTCAATGCTCACATGGGGAAGCTCCGTGACGTTGAAGTGACTGTCAGATGTCCATGATTGATCGAACTGACATCCGCATCCCCCCCTAAAAACAGCAACGAGCAAATCAATCTACAAAATCCGAAGCCTCTTTGCCCCCCTCGGCCCCCTCGGACCCCCTTCTGGCCATCTTTCGACAATGCGATGTATGCAGCAATTTTGGCGCTGTCAACTTCAAAAACAGAAAATGCCACATTTGCATGACAGCTCAATTCGTGAAATATTCGACAATGAATCCCCGTGAGTGTCTCTATCTCTCTTTCTCTTTCTCTTTTTGAATCTCTCTCTACTTCTATCTCCATGTGAGTGATTCATATCAAGGGGTATATCATTCCAACTGTGAAGCGAGTTGAACTCAATAATCCATATAAACAGCATAGCTTCTTTGCTTTAGTCAACTAAGCACTTGAGTCGACAGTTATTGTGAAATTGCAGACAATATTTGAATATTTGAAGCTATACCCTGTAATCCTTGAAAGCGATGACAGACTTGGGACAGGCAGAAGATCTAATTTAATAAAAAAAACCTTTTTACGAGGTAAAAGTCTAGTGACAAAAACATTTACATGTCTTAAAATTTCTTATTTCCAATTTTGTGACGAACAATATAAAATGTGACATATAAATAATAAAGTTAAAGGATTTGACGCGAAATTTCACATACTACAACATATAAAAAATTAATAAAAATCGTTGGACTCGTTTTCTCTAAAATCGCCAAGATGTTGAATAAAAAACCCAAATTTACCTGTAGCCCTTTACCTATGTACTTTAAAAAGAAGTTTAAATGCATGCCTGAGAGCTCTTCAAAATACCTTTCCAACGACATATAGAACATATATGTAGCTTGTATCGTTTGGATACTGTAAGGGTGTAAATTTTAGCGGATTTTAGCGATTTCCCGCTAAAATAGCGATTTTTCGAAAAAGTCGTAGAGCGAAAGTTTCTAGTTTTTTTTATTGGGAAAAGAACCACATCATTTCTTTTGAATTTTCGCGTGTAGGGTATGCTTTTGTTTATCATTTGGAGTAATCAGAATATGTTTGGAGTGCCCAGTTTTATGTGAGATTCAAGAGGTGAGCATTGTCAATAGTCGCACTTCTTGCTGTCTGTCTGTCCGTCTGTCTGTCCGTGTGTGGGCATTTGTAATAAATATTTGACACAAAGACTTTTTAATGGTTTAACTGCAGTGGAAATGACACCAAGCCGCACTTAAAATGCCAATTTTCGACTGGCAAAACCACAATTAATACGCCATACTCGTAGTGGTTGTTGTTGTTCTTATCGCTGTTGTTGTTGCTCTTGTTGTTGTTGTTGTTGTTGCTGCCAGTGGCAACTGTCAGCTGGCAGTTGGCAGTTGGCAATTTGAGTGCTGGGCCAATGCAATCAAAAAGGATTCACATCCGCAATATCAGCGATGACCTCAAAAATCAACATTGCTTTCGTCCGTCTCTCTCTATCGCTCACTCTCTATTTATTGCTGTCTCGCTCTGTTCAAGCGGACAGCCAATTTATTTGTTGACCCGTGGGCAATGCAGTCAATTTTTTGAACTGCCTGACCAACTGACTCTCCTCTCTTTTCCCTTGCCCTTTGCTGCAGCTTATTCCCCTCTTTATCCAGCATATAGTTGCAATCTGTCTGTCCGTCCATCATTCCATCCGTCCGCCCGTCTGTTTGTTTGGTTTTGCTGGAAATAAACCTTTGAGTCGCCATTTTAACGTTCGACTGCGGAAGACCACAAAATAATGACAGGAAATTATCTCAGAGGAAAAAAGAATACGCTCAGATTGCCTAGCTGAAGTCTACACTCAGAAAAAAAATCAAGATTTCCCTATTTAAGCAGTGAGTATTCAAGTACAAACGATCGCAAAAGTTGACTGATTTCGGAAATATCTTAACTCAACTTCGAAAATCCTTAAATAAGATTTTTCTGGAATACTTTAAGTTCGTTTTGGGTCCAATTTAAGTCTGTTAAGTCAAACTAGATTAATTATTGCAATTGTTTCTATTAACAAATATTCTGATATCTAAGTTCGTTTCAATCTGGAAATGTACATAATTAATGTAGATAACATAATTAAATTGCATTTAATAAAAGTTTCTTTTGTTGGTCACTAGATGTCACCTTTTTTAACTAGTTGAGAATTCTAAGGCGCAAAAATGAAAAATAAAACTTAAACACTCAATCTTCAAATTTCAAGAACGAAACGCTTTAAATTCAAGCTAGGACACACTTAATTTTAGAATGTCATATTTTTTTCTGAGTGTATGTCCCCCTCCACCCCCTTCCCCCCTCTCAGCTCCATTGAGCTGAACTCCTGGCTGGCATCCAAAGCAATTTCACTGTGTTGTGATTACGACTTTTGTCAGACAAAACCAGTTTGTTTTGCCCCATCTTTATTGGCTTGCTGTAATCTCTTTTTAGGCCTCCTTTTAAACTGACTTTTCTCCTTCCACTTTCACTTCTCCTCCTCTCTCTCTCAATGCCTTTTGATAGACTCTTCCGCTGCTTTGTAGTTCATTTTCGACTAATTTTGGCTGCAATTTCTGCCTGACTTTCAGCTGAAATTGAGGCACATCCGCAACTGCAGCGTTTGGTGCTGCAAACCATTTTTTAATTGAAAAATTAAATGCAACACTTGGGAAAAGTTCGTGCCACAACTTTTTACACCTGCAGAGCGGGACAGGTAGAGAATCGAGCAAGTTTTATAATTTTGTTAACATCAGAAAATGGCAAACGCCTCCCGTGTCCCATGTCCCGTGTCCTATGTCCTATGTCCTGGCAAAAGCTGAGAGCAAAAAAACAACAACGACAGGCAAAGAAAAAAGCTGAAAACGCTTTGTAAAAAGTGCAAAGTTTTGTTTCATGTTTTGGTTTCTCGTTAAAAGGTATTTTCGGTTTCTCTTTGTTCTTTGTTATTAACCAATTTGCCAAAGTGCGCTTAAGTTTACGACAAAAGCGCAAATAGTGCGTGCGAAAGAGACGCACATACAGAGTGCGGGAGGGAGACGGAGAACAAACTTTCAATATTGAAATATACTGAAAAGTAGGCCTCAAGTAAGAGTTAAATTTCTTTAAAATGTCTAGAAAAATCAAATAATATTAAGAATCCAACAATTTAAGCAGCTAAATAAACTTCTTAATTTATTTAGCTAACCTTCTTTAATTTAATAAAGACGATTTATAAAAATTTATAAATAAAATTTAAAATATGAACCTAAAAAAATATACAAATTAAACTTAACATTAGTTTTGGAAAAATATGAGGGAAACTTTTTGAATTTCGTTTTCAATTCAATTTTGATTGACATTTTTTTCATGATACCAGACTAATTAACTTTTCATTTTTAAAGTGAAAATTGCAGATATGTTTTAAAATATTAAGTTGCAAGTCTCAGGTAATTTAAGAACATATGTATTGTTTTATTTTATTTTAAATGTTCTTTTCCACATTTAATTAATGTTAAATAAATTTACAAAATTTGAAGCGGCTTTGAAACTGAGTCACTTAAACTAAGCTGAAATTGTTGAATCTAACAAAAGACACAAAGAACTGTAACTGAATACATTTAAAACCAACTAAGTAAATGTGTGTGTATTGTGTGTCTGTGTTAGTCGAATAGTTGTTGCTGATGTTGCGGACGTGCGACTTTTATCCAGGTGAAAGGTGTTAATTGAGTGGCTTCATTTGCTCCAACGGAAATGCCCATCAATTAACGTAATCACGCAACAAAGTCACACCGCCTGCCACGCCCCCCTTAAAGGAGTTGGCCATAGTCAGAGTGGAAGTCAGAGCCAAAATGTCGGACTTGTCTGTGCTCGTTGTGGTCGTTGGCATTAACGACGCCCGTCTAAAAAACTGCGTGACTGACACGCTTCACACTCACACTCACACTCACACTCACATTCACTCAAACACTCGCACTCACACTCACATTCAAGTACAAGTCTACTGCTGTCCATACACTGAGAGAAAAGAAGGCGAATCTTCGAAAAAAAAACATCTAGACGAGGTCAAAATATAGTGAGGAAATCATTTCCATGCCCCAAATTTTCTTATATCCAAATTTGTGACGAACGATACTAAATTGTATATACAGTCGAACTTCCCTAACTCGAATCACCATTATCCAAAGAAAAGGTTCGAGTTATGGAGATATTCGACTTATAGAGTTATTTTTCTTAAGTTTATTAATTTTACTGAAACTCATTTAGCTCGAGTTAGAGAGAAATTCGAGTTATAGAAGCTCGAGTTATGGAAGTTAAATAAATTATTCTTAAAATACAAAAGAATTTTCGCATTCGGCACTGCCCAAAAAAGGTATTTTTACTTGGTAAGAAGAATTGGGATGCCGAATGCCAAACTTTTATTTAAAGAATAATTTATAGATTCATTTTGTTGAATCTTAGTATAAGCACAACGCAATTTGAATCAAGAAAAAGTCCAAAAATTCTACATACGATCAAGTTGGTAAAATCTTAAGTCAACTACTTTAATACTTCTTTCTTTTTAATTCAGTTAGACTGGCACTGAGAGCTTAAGACTATATTTTACAGAATAGTTTCTGTAGTCAGTCTTGATTTACTTTCATCATACTTATCTTAAAACCAATTTCTATCAGGCCTGTTCCGGTTTTCACTTTTTATTTCATAGCATTTCGTGAAATACATTTATTCACTTTGCATTTAGACTAAGTATTGAAAAATTATCGTTTTTCAACTTATCGGATTTCAATTAACTCAAAGTAATATCAATCCAAAAAGTTTCGCCGAAATGCTATTAGAGCAGGTTAAAAAAATTCACTTCCGCAATATCTTACCGAAAGTGAAAACCGGAACAGGCTTGTATATTTAAATCAAGTCTGTAGTGTGTTAAAATCAAGTGCATTGTTATATTTTAACATGTTTTTGTACTCAGTTCTACAACCAAAAGGACTTGAATCAAGTTTAAATTGTTCTTAAATCAAGCACGTTTTTAAATTATTGAATAATTCACATTTGCAAATACTAATATTTGAAAATTCTAAAATATTTCCTGCATAAAATATTTTTCTTGAACAAGATTGAAACCTAGTGTTTAGTAATTTCAATCTTAGTGAGAAATCAAGTTCAAGACGCGGAGTTTATAGTACAAAATACTTGAACTTTTCGCTCTGTGTAAACAATGAAGAGAGTAAGTGAGGGATAGGGAATGCGGAAGCGAAAGAGAAAGACGGAAAGACCGGGTATTTTAGGGGACTGGCTGTTTGGCTTTTGTGCCTTGGCTTTGTTAACCGAACACAAAAGGCAGAAAGCGCTACTAATTGGCCGGCTAACTGAAAGTGGCTGCGGCTTTTCCTATTCACATGTCAATCAAAGTAACACACACACACACATACACAGAGTCACTTGGGCATATCAATTTCAAAAAAGAAAGGAAAAACTGTTGAGATTTGAAATTTGCCTGTCGCCCGCTGTGACAATCAATTCATTACAAGCGTCAGTTGACAAATTTTCGAAATGCCAAACACAGTTGAAAACCGAACACAGCTGGAAGCTAACATACAACTCTATCTCTCTCTCTCTCTCACTTTGTTTGTTTCTCCTTCTCTCTCCCACTCTCTCTCTGTGAATGCAAATATGCGAGAGAACGCATAAAATGTGCGCTGTGAAACGTGCTGCAACATCAAATGATGAGATTATCGTAAACTCAACTCGAGAGCAGGCCCAGAGAATCAGAGAAGCAGAGAGCCAGAGAAGCAGAGAATCGAGGCTGCACATAAAACAACAACAATGAGAATGGCAAGAGTGTTGGCCGTAAAAAACGTTTAATAGTCCATTAAAGGGATTAACACAGGGCCCAAATAGGCGAACAAATTCCTCGACATGGCCCATGTCAATTCTCCTCCTTCTCCTTCTCCATTTCCTTGCAAACATCAAACAGCAATGATTTTCACTCGGCCCACATGGCGTATGAGCA
Organism: Drosophila suboccidentalis; assembly: GCA_037043435.1. Classification (NCBI taxonomy): domain Eukaryota; kingdom Metazoa; phylum Arthropoda; class Insecta; order Diptera; family Drosophilidae; genus Drosophila; species Drosophila suboccidentalis. The sequence goes on along the minus strand of JBAMBK010000415.1, from coordinate 35,586 downwards.
ATATGGAAATGTGTAGCGACTGCGACAGCAATCGATTTGAGGCAGACTTAATATATGTACTAGGCAAATTAAACTAAGCTCGCGAAACGGCGTTCCAGTCACGTTCCAAGTAATTCGCCAAATGGCTCCATTTCCATTCCATGTTCATTCCTGGAGTTTGGGCACATGTGCAGGGCAACATAAGCCCGAAGATAAGATACCCTATTTTAAATATATTATTTATTTAATGTCAACTAAAATTAAAATTAAATTAAAAACTTGATAGGATATTAAATTGTCAATTATATAAAATTTAAAATTAAGCTAAAGGCATAAAAATCAAATTAAATATGAAAAATTTAATAATATAAATTATGATTATTATTATTAAAGGATAATAAATCATTTATATCAACTCTGAAGATATACACAGGAGTGCTCAAAAGTATTTTGACAACACTTAAAGTTAAATCTACTCATAATTTGAACTTACTTTATGTTAGTTTTGGCATCAATGGCAAGGTCATTTAAATTCCGTTTGATTGATACAAAAGTTGCCCTGACTCATTAAGTACCAATTGAAAATTTCGAATTCTTGTAAAAGTCTACTTTTTAGGCTTTTTTCTTTTTTTTTAAAGGATATTTTGATAATTGCTAAATACCTGTTTTGTCACTAGTATAAGAATTGTTTAAATAAACTTTTTGCACCAAAAGATCTGTTTTTATTCTTCTCTCTTGATACAGCTGTAATACTCGTTGAAGGAAAGGGCATTGTAACTCTGCACACTCAGTAAATAATGCAATAAAAGTGGCATAAAATTAAAAACAGGCTCACACACACACGCACACACACACAACAAGCACAATAACACAACAGGAAAATCATAGCAAAAATAAATAAAATGAAAACAACAACAACAATGAGAGAATCAGCATGAAATCATAAATGTAATTGGAGAATTTTTATGCGTCGCGAAAGGCAGAGAGAGGGAAGTGCAGGGATGGGTGCTAAAATGGAAACTCCTTCCTGCCCCACACATGCCAACTTAGCCTCTGCCCCTCCTCTTCACTCCCCATCATCCCCTGCAATTTCCCCTCAATGTCGTGCAAATAAAAGTTGAAATTGTCGCAAATTCTAGGAATATAAAACAAGAAATGTTCCACAAAGCGCGCCAAGCTGGAAAAGGCGTTTGTCTCAGTTGCCCCAACCCCTAGTCGCTGTCAAAAATGTCTCAAAATTTTACCCAGCTCCCTTCCTTTCCCTCTTCCTCCTCATTTTCATCCTCCTCCTCCTTCTTCTCCCGCTGAGTCAATTTCTCAGAGCCCCTTTAACGATTCGCGTATGACGTTGACGCTTTCCATTTAAACTTTCTGCGACAGCTGCGGGCACACACACACATATATACACACACACATATATACACACACACACACACACACACAATTGGGCGCCCGTTCGGTTTATTGCCAGCAATCAATTAAAACGGCAAAGTCATTTGTGACAAAAACATTCACAGACATTTGACTTTAGTCCTCAGCTCGGACGGAATGTTGAGAAAATCGATATACGCACTCACACACACACACTCACACACACAGATTCATATGTGTATTGTAATATTTCAATGTCATGCAGCAAAGAGGGAAAGAGAGAAAGAAAGGGACAGAGAGAGAGAGAGAGGTAAATGGGATTCTGACTGCAATTGACGAAGCGAGTGAAACAAAGAAGTTGCCAAAGACATAAAACAAACCTGTTGAAAGCGTATAAAATTTCACACAGATATCGAATTTCACCTTTTAGAAAGTTTCGAAATTAATTTTAAAATTTTGTATTTATATTTTTTTCCTTTCAGTTTGAATTTAAATTTATATATACCCGTTGCTTGTTTAAATAAATTTCAAATATTTCTTATTGCCTGCTTTTAGGCACTTACATTACTTGAAACCCAAATCAGACATTACCTCCGATCTGTTTGGCAGAAAATGTTGCGATTTAGTAGGAAGATAGATGGATAACGTTAATTACAACGCTGATAACGTTATTAACAAACTTGATAGCATTTATTATTTGCTGAGCAATTGAATAAATATCTTGAAATATAGTTATATAATAATAATAATATCTTATAATAATAAGAAAAACCAAGAGTTTTAGAAAAGGACAAAAATGTCACATGGAATATATTTTGATATGTTTAGGGGTAATTATTTAGTTTCTCGGCCGTATCATTACGGTTCTTTTTAGGGAGTAGCTAGGACAGCGAAAAGTATCCCAATTGACGCCCTTGCCAAAGCTGTTGTCATTATAAGTTCCCGCCAAGTGGCTGTAAATATGAATGGCTAAAACGGATCTTAAAGAACGACAAGTTTTTGTTCATACCTGTCACGACAATTCGAGTACCACCAGCTTGGACCTTTTTTAAGATGATCATTGTCCCGATCAAAAGTGCTGAGTTCAGTGCACCGTTGTCTTCCGAGCGAATCGCCCGCAGTTCCACTCGCTTATCCCAGAGGGTCTAATATGTCTTCTTCATCCTCTCCGCCGATTGCAAATCTCTCATACAACTCGTACTTGTCGTTTCCCTCAAAGTCCTCGATAGCTACAAGCAACTGAATGCATGAATTTTGTCCAGACCCAAAAGAACTCTCCCTCCAGATAGAAATTCACACTTCCATCCAATCGTCTCAGAATGACAGTCCAACCTCCTCCGTGAGTCTCTGAATCGCATTTCACTTTAAAGGGGGTTTCACTGTAGCTGGGAATGAGAATCTCGTAAATGCCACTTGGCTGAGATTTGGCTTTAACCTCAGTACAATCTCTTACGTAAGTTTTGAATCGAAGTGCAATTTTTTCTTTAAACCCCGCACTTGGAATAGATCGGGAAAGTATTATAAATGAATTAATTATGAGAACTGAGCAACTTATTTTGAAGAGCATTTTGTGGCTGTAACTAAGTGAAGTACTTGGAAGTCTGAGCTGAGAACTCGTTTTATACCCGAGCCAAGTCGAAATGCACCAAGTGGGAATAATGGTTAAATTTGTCATGCTTCAAATGAAAACACTTATTAAAACGAATTTGCTATGGATGTTGATGTGATGATGTAAATTATCTAATTTGTTTGTTTTTGAAATTGAAAAAAATAAATATTAAAAAACATATTTTATTTTAAATTTGAAGACTCGAAAACTGTTGTTATAAAACCAGAACAGTTTTTTAAAGAGTCTTCTGTTTTTAATTTTTTATTTTCAAGTTATACTAAATGAATAACAGAAATGGTTGGCATTATGTTATTGTATATTTTGTAGACTGTTTAACTATAATGTCAACATTTAGCAGTTTCTAAAGTTTTTGATGTCAATCATCAGCCGTAAGCATACAGCATTCAGGCTTTGGCTTTTTCATAGCATTTCCTAAAGTGTTTGCTCAATAAATTGAACATACACAGACTTTGAGAGTAATTTTCAAATCTAAAATAAACAGAGAGGTCAAGAGGGGAGTGAGGGGATTGGTGATTGGCCACTGAGTCATTGAGTCATTGAGTCAGTCAGTGGCAAAGCCAAATCAAATGTACAGCTGCTAATGTGAAATGTACACAGGACGCAGGAAGAGGACGAGTTAATCCTTATCGACAATTTGACATCAGCAATTTTCGATGCTTTTGCTTTCAACTAACGGAAACCATTAAGTTGTCACATGCACATGCACTTTCCACCATAATGCGAAAAGATGGCAACAAAAAATGCCCCACTAAAAATGATCAAATGATTGACGCGCAGCTACCCTGTAATAAGCTAAAATTATAATTTGTCAAGCTCTTTATAGATGGAAATATAACAAAAAATGAAAGATGCAAAATCTATCTTTTAACTCTTTCATATACTGTGATGGAACAAGTTATAGTACCGAAAGTCATTTTGACATTTTAAACAAACTTTTTGTAATATGATAAAATGTAAGTGTTAAATTTGAAAAACATTGCTAAACAGGTGTTAGGTAAAAATTATAGTACTAAAAAATATATTTTTTTTTCAGAAGCGGTTTAAAAAATATATATATTTATATCTTTTCAAATTTTTTTTTACATTTTCCGATTTTATCGAGCTTTCTAACTTATTATTGTCATTTGAAATTTTAATTTCAATGCATTCAAATTAAAAAAAATTATATAAATAAGTTCACTTTTTAATTGAAAAGAAAGATGTTGATAAATAAATGTACAGGGTATAGATTCTGACAGGCAAGTAAGCCGCAATTGATTTTATGATTATGTTGCACATTTTCTTAAAATGTCAATATACCTCTCTCGACTGTCTACTGGGTATGAGCGACTGACCATTTTATAAATCAGCTGCGAGGAGTCGAGCGCAGAGCACAAACAGAGACTGCGAACTGTGTCCAATTTCAAATGTTGTGGCCAATATATGAGAGTGTATATATATTTGTGTGTGTGAGTGTGTGTGTGGTACAGTGGGGTAGTGGTACAGTGGGCGAATGCCACAAGTGGTCATTCAGACAAATGGCCAAATGGCGACGCTCATGAATAATTCAGATTTTAAATTGCATTTATGCAAATGCCATGCGGATGCTTGCAGATTTTCGCCGATGGCTGTCGCAAAGCGGAGGCGTCACTAGCTCCAGACGAAAACCCGGTGCCCGATATTCCCCTCACCCCTCACCCCTCACCCGTTACCCGTTACCCGTTAAACGTCACCCGCTACTGGTGACGGCATTTGCAACTAAATGCCCCGAAAGCTGCGAGTTTTTCGCTAATGCACAATTTGTATGCGTCAACACTTTCGTCAGAGCCGACAGCAAAGCAACGTGGATAGAGAGCGAGAGACAGTGAGAGAGGCAGTAAGAGAGAGAGAGAGAGAAAGAGAAAGAGAGAAGTAGAGAGCAGTGCTGCCACATGTTCAAGGCCTAAAGCAGCTAACTGGATCACAAAAAAGTCGCTAGAAATAGTTTAAAGCCAGGGTATTGAACCTAAACGAATATCGGTTTCAGTTACGCTTTCGGTTATGTTCGCATTTAGATTATCGGTTATCGGTTATGCAAACTTTTGTATTTCGGTTACGTAACGGCTACCGCTTTTTAGTTTGTTTCGGTTTCGAAATACCGGTATGATTTCGGTTCATCAAAAAAATAATTTAAAATATTACAGATAAGTATTTGGAAAAAAAAATATTCAAAAATTTTAAAAACGAAGTTTTTTGTTTAGAAAAATATTAAATTTATTTTCAAAATCAAGATAACACCTTAATCACATAGTCTTGAACAAACCGAAATTGACCGTTATAGGTGAATCGGTTTCTAAACGGTTATTTTGATTGCAATAAATTCGGTTTTTCGGTATCGATATAATATAAAAGTATTTTTGGATATGGTTTCAGTTACGATTACCAATTTCAATCGGTTAATACCGGTTAACGGTTATGGTTTCGATTTTAATCCCTGCTTTAACAATTTTCTAATTTTGTTTAGAGTTTTATAATAATTGAATGAGTGAATTTTCTCAATAAATTAAATTAAAATAAAATATTCTAAAAATAAAAAACCTCTTTCTATTATTTAAATTTTCAGCCTGTTGCAATTACTAAAAGTTTAGCTCTAAAAAAGCTAATATGCCAACACTTGCAGGGGGAAAAAGAGAGGTGGGGGGATGATTCGAGGCCGGGGATTGCATTAATTTTTATCAACGCAAATATCAAAATGGTGTTGATAGAGGAAGCCAGACTTAAAGCCAACGAGTCTCGTTGGCAAATGGAGGCCAAGTGAATCAGTGACCTGGCCTAAAGCATCCAGAAGCCACCTGGTTTTTCCACACTCAACTCAACTCAACTCAATTCAACTCTTTTTGGATGCTGTGCAGACTGCAGATGTTTTGGATGCTTTGGATGCTTTGGAGTCTCGGTCCAGAAACTTGCAGATTTATTGCCCAGCAACTTTTATTGCCTCTAAGAATATGTACGATGGCGTCGAAGGAGCTCAGATAAAGATGCAATCTGGAACTTGTTCGTGAGCATGAGAAAGGAATCATTTCCAAGTGTGTGTGTGTGTGTGTGTGTGTGTTTGTGTGTGTGTGTGTGTGTGACTTTTCCAGATGCTGTTTGGTCATCCAAACGGAACACAAGTATCTGCAACTGCGAACAAGGGCCGCTCTAATTGTTCGCAGTCCCCAGCCTTAATTAGCTGTTTACTAGCTAAACATTAACAGCTGCGTTGGCTATAAAAAAGCCAACACAAATGTAGAAGCTAACAATTTTAGTACCTACTTTTTCCAACAATTATTGTACTATTAAAGGATTAGAAGTTCTTATAAGAATTTCGAGCTATCGCTATAAATGATATACATATTTTTAATATAAAAAGTTTCATATAAATATATTTTAAGTTATCCATCTTAAAATTTTAAACTGTAGTTCAACTCTACGAGATTTCTACATATCTAATGCTTTAAGCGGAAATTAAATAATTAAGATTACTGATTATATAAGAAAAATTAATGTTAATTTGTATTTTATTTTTCTTTTTTAAGATAAATCATGATATAAAAGTGAGGAATCTTACCAGACATACTACACACTATTTCTATACTTACCTATTATAAAGTTGATATATCTATTATTTTAATAAATTACACACAAAGGTTAGAAAGAAACATAATCAAAAGAAACTTAAATTTTATTCTTAGTAAGAATAAAAGAAGGAATTATTTTATGTAATGAAAACCTATGTAACTGACATAAGATAATAAATAGTAAACAAATAACATACAAAATATTCCAAATAAAATTGTATTCTATATTATTTCTAAAAATTTCTTTAATCAAAAAAGTCAAGGAAAGTTAAATCAGAGATCGAAAGAAGGTTACGCTTCAAACTGTAACTATACTTATGTAAGATGTAAGATTTAAGATGATCAAATCTAATATAGTACTACATACAAATACTTATAAAATACTACAAAAATAGAAGGATAAACTTAATGTGTCCAACAAAAAGTCAAAATGAGATTATGGACAGTAGTAATTTCGGAATGAACATGCAAATATATTTGAATACTATTGAATACTAGTGACTGGTTTGCTAGTGATATGAATACCACTTAGGAGGTGTATTTATTTGTCAAGCTAAAAAGAAAATCAATCGGATGGATATAATAGACAGACAGACAGACAGACTGCGACAATAACTCTGTGGCCTAAACTAAATGATGCTAATCGGATTTGAAAATGAGAGGCAAAACGAAAAGAAACAGAAAGCAGAACAAGAAAGCAATAGTGAGGAATGCAGGGAAGTGAATACAGTCACAATGGGTCGTCATACAGTACTGGACAAAATTATAGGAACCAGAGTCATTTTGACATTTGTAAACCCAATATCTAATAATATGATAAAAAGCTGCGCATGAATTTAAAAAACCCGTAGTTCTGTTAAATTTTGAAACATAGCTAAATAGGTATTAAGTAAAAGTAATGAAAAAAATATTATATTTATATTTTATTTAAATTACAAAAAAAAATTAAAATAAAAAAAAATTTAAACATTTATATGTTTGAAACAATTAAAAACAAAAAATAATAATCGTTCCTAAAAAATTATGAGAATAAATCAAATTTTTATTTCCGAAGCAATTTTGAAAATGCAAATAAATATGAAAATGGTTTCTATTATTATGGCCATCACCGTAACAACGGCAAGTGTTAGGTCCTTTTGAATATGGGGGTCACTTGGGCGATACGATTGTCCACACAAACACACACACACACACACAAACACACATATACAGGCACACACACTTGGGTATTGAGGAAGGGTCTCTAAGGATTCTTTAGCTAACTGTAAACAAGCGTTAACCGCATGGAAATGGGCCAAGTTGTTGTTGTTGTTGTTGTTGCTGTTGTTGTTGTTGTTGCTCTCGTCATTCGATGCGAATAAATTCGAAGCGATGCGAATCGATTTGATATTCATTTATGCGACTCGAAGATAAGCACTAAATAAATAAATCCCCCCCTTCAAGTGTTCGAGCTGAAGGGAGGGAGGACGATTGAGAAAAATGTAAATAAATGACTGGAAAAATATGGCCAAGAAAGAGAGAGGGAGGGAGAGTAAGAGAGAGAGAGAGAGTAGGGGAAAAAAGAATAATTCAAAGACGCCTCTGGACAATGATTTTGTCTCAATCGTTTTCTCTTTATCATTCTCATTCTCACTCTTTCTCTCTCTCTCTCTCTCTCTCTCTCTCTCTCCCTCTCTTTCACTCCTTGCTGCTCTATTAAATGACAGCTGGCAATTGTAAATTGCTTGACACACAGAAAAACAGCTTTAAATTCCAAACTGTCAATCGCATTGCAAGTCTAACAAACTAGGTCTAAATGCGTTAGTTGGCTGTTGGTTTTGGCCAAATATTGTTATTGTTATTAGTTGCTGTTGTTGTTGTTGTGTATGTGTTTAGGCACATATGCTGTGTTTTTGGCCGAAATCAAAACATCATGAAATTGTTTTTCCAACATGATTTCCATTTTTGGACTATTTCCGTGCGTTTACAGCAAAAGGGATATGAACAACATCCGGCGTTTTTGGGCCCCATAATTTCGAAATAACATTTTACTACTCATTGCGTTTTTGGCCAAGTTCTGACAGTCTGCCCCCTTCTCCACTCCCACCCCCTTGGAACTAACCCCAATTCAACCAACCAAACGAATTTGGTTATTACAAACTCATATCTTGTGTTGTTCTTGTTGTTGTTCTTGTTGTTGTTGTTGTGGTAACCAAACTGACCGCAGGGCCAAGGGCCAAAACAGATGGGGGCTGGGGTTGGTTTTGACCAATTTTGAACGCTGCTAAAAATGCTCAGAAAATTTGCATTTTATATTAACGGAAACAGTTGTTGCCTTTGAGCGCACAGCAAACACACGAGACTCTGGCCAAGAGCTACCTTCTCTCTTCCCCCCCCCCCTCTCCCTCTCTCTCTTAGCCCTGTGTTGCCGTCTCTTAATATTGCCACAGCCGGTTGCACATTTCCCAAAACAAATTTGACGCGTTTATGCATGTAAATTAAACAAATTTGATTTTAAATATCTTTGGCAAAAGGCAAAGGCAACCAACCAACCAGACAGACAGACAGAGAGAGAGAGAGAGAGAGAGCGAGGGAGATAGAGAACATGCTGCCTCTCTGTCATGCCATGTTTTCCCCATCAAGTTCCCTGTCCAGAACTCAAAGGAAATGTGACTCAGCTGAGACGCATTTACTCAGCGGTTTTCCCAATTTCCCAACAACTAAATCGAGTATGAGTATATTAATGTAAATGGAAGGAAAATCACTTGAGAGAGGAGAAAGAGAAGGCTTTACAATATGTCCAATTGGCAGAGAAGAAAGGGGGGAAAGTGAGGGTCAACCCAAGTTGATTTTCCACTTTCACAAAAGAGTTATTTAGATTTGTGTGTGGATATTCTTATGTATAATGGAAATTCACACACAGAAAGTAAACTGATGTGTGGAGAGTGTACACAAAATTATTACTTAACTCATTTTTACTTCTATTAATAACCTATTAAATAACCTATTTAATTAAATTGCAAAAGAGTGCAAAAATAATTTATTTATATTTTACAGCTTTCATAATATTATCGTCGTAATTTTGGGAAAAGAAATAAATTTGTTAAATTGGTAATATTTTGAGGCACTGACAAAATGCAGTGTCAAGAGTTGAGGCAATGATAAAATTGTCATTCCGCAAGGAAATCGGTTAAGTAATAACAGTTATGACAGTTTAAAACAAGGGGGTACAGTCGAGTGTGCTCGACCGTAAGATACCCTGCGCTCTGGCACTCCAATAGCCTAATACGTAGACTGTAGCTGTATTTTTAATATTTGTAATATTTATTAATATCAGTAAATTACTGAATTTCTTACAAAATAAATATGCCGACTAGTTTTGAAAATAATGGCAAAATAATAATATTGTTGTTAGTTTAGAGCTAAGCTGGATATTTGATTAACGTTTGGTTATTTGGTTATTTAGAGGACCTTTACATGGATAAAATAAAAGAAAGTGGCTGATTTTTGTCAATAATTTGTATTGTAAGGATTAGAGAAAGACAAACAGCGAAAGAGATTTAGGGGAACAAAAAGGTACAGAAATAATGTCACTTGGAATAGGTTTTGTTATGGTAGGGGATTATTATTTAATTTCTGGGCCGTATCATCATAACGGCTGTGAAAAGTATGAAGTCCAGGTCCGAAAAAAGATCTCACTTCCATCCACACGTCTCAAAATGACAGTCCAGCCTCCTCCATGAGTCATTGAATCGCATCTCATCTTAAATGGGGGCTTTACTGTAGCCTGTATTGAGAACCTCGTAGATGCCACGATCGGTATATAACTCGACCTGATCGGACAGTCATAGCGAACTTTCCATTCTTCCTGTATATATTGCTAGTCGCCTTTCGCAACCTTCGTGCTGCTTTCGTCACTGTCGTCCGCAGTGAAATAAATCTCAGTTTTATCTAATTTTCGAGGAAATCTCCAGGTAATTTCATCCTGAAATAGTTTGACAATAGTCAAAGGTGTTTTCAGCTACAAGTGCGTTATCCTTTAAGGCTCGCTGCTCGCTGGTTAAAGTTGAGCAGCTCTCCGGACTTTTCTATTTATCACTAATAAATACTTTTCAAAGCTTATTTACCTGGTCGTGGTCAGAGGTAGAAGTGGAAGTGGAAATAGAAGTGGAAGTAGAAGTGGAAGTGGAAATGCTGTGATGAAACTTTCGCACGTGTTGCCGCATTCAAAAAGGGGATTATGAACTTAAACCAGCCAAAAGTACACACTCTATAGAGAGGGGGGAGGAAACCTAGAGAGTCTGTCCAGGAGTTTCCACTTGCCACTTGCCACTTGCCACAGCTGAATCGATGGAGCAGAAGGAGAAGAAGAAGAGAACAGTTTGCAACAATAAAGTCAAACACAGTGGAAATGGGAAATGGGAACATTGTCGGCTGCACTTAAAAGTCCATTAATGGGCAGCATTAAGTGGACATTGTGCGAGTCTTAAGCACATTTGCTCCGATGTTTGCTCTGATCTACTCACTGGACGAGTCCTGTCCTAGATTAAGGACATCATTTATTAAACACTTTGATCGACTTCGGTTTGACCTATAAATGAGATAAGGAAATGTGCAGATAACTACAAATAATTGAGAAGAAAATAACGATTGTTGATCAACTTTTATTATACGACATGATACGACAGAGTTACTTGCTTAAATTTTTTGGAAAGAAAACACGTAAAAGTAACCAAAGACTTAAATTTGTTATTAAAACATACAAATTTAACAATAATTAAAATTCTTTTTTTTTTAATAATCTTTTTTGAATATCTTTGCTTATAAAGTGTGACATTTGTTTCTTATCAAGTTTTTCCCTATTCAAAAATACGTAATCGAATATTAAACTGTATTTAAATTGGCTTAATTGATATCAAACAAATATTAATGTTTTAAATTGACTTCATGCTGACCTTTGCTAGAGAGTGAAGTGAATCCAAAACTGTTCAATTCGATTCATTCCGATATAACTCTGCCAATATGTTCAGCTGCATGCATTAGTCGGTATGCCTTACAATTACAGGGTATGCGCGCACGTACGCAGCACACGCACGTTAGAGCTTTGTAAGTCCAGGAACAACGTGAGAAGAGTTTTCCTATGGGAAAGTGGCACCAATACAAGTGCATTATCGACCAATACAAATACATATTCACCTTCAAGCAACTGCACATTTGTTTATCTATTTACTTATTAAGTATTGATTTATTTATTTATTTATTTACTTATTTTTATTTATTTATTTACTTATTTATTTATATTTATATAAATATTTATGTATATTATATATATATTTATTTTTTTATTTATTTATTTATTTATTTATTTATTAACTTATTTATTTATTTATATAAATATTTATGTATATTTTATATATATTTATTTTTTTATTTATTTGATTATTATTTATTTATTTATTTATTTATTTATTTATTTATTAACTTATTTATTTATTTATTTATTTATTTACTTATTTACTTATTTATTTATTTATTTATTTATTTATTTATTTATTTATTTATTTATTTATTTACTTTATTTATTTATTTACTTATTTATTTATTTATTTATTTATTTATTTATTTATTTATTTATTTATTTATTTATTTATTTATTTATTTATTTATTTATTTATTTATTTATTTATTTATTTATTTATTTATTTATTTATTTATTTATTTATTTATTTATTTATTTATTTATTTATTTATTTATTTATTTATTAATTTATTTATTTATTTATTTATTTGTTTTATTTATTTATTAACTTATTTATTTATTTACCTATTTGCTTACCTTTTTAATTATTATTTATTTATTTATTTACTTATTTATTTATTTATTTATTTAAATATTTATTTTTTTACCTTTTTATTTATTTATATATTTATTTTATTTATTTATTTATCTTTTTATTTAATGTCAACTGAGAGCAGTAATCGGAAATTCTTTTAAAAAATTATAATTAAATTTAATAGCTTAATATGATAATAAATTAATATTACTTATAAATAAATTTAAATTTAAACTAAAAGGATTAATTACAAAATAAGAAATCAAAAGTGTATAAATCAGGGGCTGTTCAAAAAGTTGTTTAACGATGTAATACTAATTAGTGTTGGTAGAAGTATTTGTGTTAGTAAGGATACAAATACCTCAAAAAGATTTGAAAAAGGGATGATTTCAATCCAGACTTAAAGGGTTAAGCTCTGCCCTTTAAAATTAGCGAATGTCTAGTGCAGCAGTTTGAATTTTGGGTTTGTTCTTTTTTATGCTGTTACCAATTTAAGAAATGGGCCAAAACATAATTTGGATGTTCTGTTGCTGTGTGTTTCACTTTTGGCCCTGAGGGGATTTTTTTGCATGCAACGCCAAAAAACTGACAATTGCAGCGAATTTCAATGGCTGCAAAAAGGGCTAACGGATTTCTATTGTTGTTGTTGTTGCATTAGTTGTTGCTATTGTTGTTGTTGTGCTTGTTGTTGTTGTTGTTGTTGCCATTGTTGCTGTTTGTTCGATTTTGCGCCGTTGGCTTTGAATTTACAGTTTGGCTGGGAATAAAACGCACGAATGCGTCGCCGATGCAGCGACAGAGACAGAAGCAGCGGCAGCGACAGAAGCAGCGGCAGCGACAGAAGCAGCGGCAGCGACAGAAGCAGCGGCAGAAGCTGGGACAGAAGCAGCGGCAGCGACAGAAGCATGAAAACAAAAATGACAATGGCAGGCAACAAATTTTGCAATTCCCAACAGCACTTCAACTTCCGGCCCAGCCATTGGTATACCCTGTAAACAGCAAATAACTGTAAGAAGGTATAATAGCCTAACATCAGATGTTTGGTACATACTCATTGTACATGAGCAACAGTCTACTACTAACTAAAGCTAAAGTCTTCAAAACTTTTAACAGAAATCTTATATAACCTACTTAAGTTTGTAGCCAGAAATTGATTATTAATTAAATAATTAATTCTTCAACTTTATCTGCACTACACGAGAGTAACAATTTGTATTTCAAAAATTGTATAATTATTTGTATTTAATTAAAATTATTTATTTCTTTATTAGATTTAATTTGTAGTTTTGTTAATTAGTATGTGTAATTTCAGACAGCACTGTTTGCTTCCTAAATATTCGTCATATTCATTCAATATACATGTTAATGTATTGTTTTCTAACTATATTCCGAGTTTTATTTTATTATGTAGGGTATCTGTAAGTCGTGCACTCTCAGAGGTCTCTGTCTTTTTCCACTGGCATTGACAAAAGTTGTACGCGTCACAGCCTGCGGATAGCCCCATTGAAAATGTGACTCCATTTGAGATTTGGCCATCAACGAATGACAAAAAAAATATTCTAGAAAACTAGAAAAATATGTGAAAAAGCTGGAAAATACCTGCAACATTTTGAGTAGTGTATGTGTGTGTGTGTGTTGAGTAATGGCTGCACATTTAAATTGCAACAAAGAGTTGAAAGTATCTGCAGTTGGCCTGGTTAAATCCACTTGCTCGAGTCCGACAAACTGGCAAACTGACAAAGTGACAAACTGACAAACTGAGAAGCGCCTGTATTGAATCTTCGACTTGTCCCGTCTCGTTTCTCTCCCGCCCTTTGCTGAAAAGCTCTCAATCAAATGTGTGCTGGCCCAAAAGTAGTTGGCCTGGTCAAGAGCGATGGGTGGAGGGAGGAGGGTGGAGCGTGGAGGGTGGGAGTTGATGCTTTCTGCTTGTGGCATTCGCCATCAATCAAATTCTCGATAAGGAGCAAATTCAATTTTGACAAATCACAAATAGGCTTTTGTAAACTCAAATTAATGACAGTCGAATGTCCAACTATCTTGCTCTCTCTCTCTCTCTCTCTATCTCTCTCTCCCTCTCTTTCTCTACAACTATTCTTCTCTCCCTTTATTGTACTTAATTACACACACATATGCTGGGCTTCATTCGTATTTAAACATGATCATTTAATTACTTTGAAATGTCCTTTGCCTTGTCCTTTGCGCATCCTGATGCACTCGAGATGCATTGGCAATTCATGTATTTGTATTTGTGTTTGTATTTGTATTTGTACTTGTATTTGTATTTGTGTTGCATTTCATTTGCTTGCTTTAACTGCAACAGGACAAACGAAACTTGAGTTAGCAACAAACTGTATTTAATACTCTAATTTAGAGTATGACTTTTCAAAGTAATTCTTCCTGATAAATAGTTTGAAAGTCAAGTTCATTAAATATGTAACTCTATATGTATTTATGTAAATTTATTAAGTGATTTTTTTCAGTGTAAGTATATTTAACAAATAAATTGCTTATTTATTATGATAATATTCAGATTTTCTTGTTACTTTGAAAAGAGATTCTGTATAATTTTATTGCTGCAGTTTTATGAAAACTTTCAAAACTTTATGTAAAGAGCAACTTGGTAAAGTAATATATAATACAAAGGTATTATTAAATATTCATAATATCATATTATTTACAAAAAATACTAAATTTATTTGACTTTTTATATATTTTTAGGATTATTTGAGCCTAAATATTTAATATTATTTGAATAAAATGAAATCTTACTTATGTAAACCCTTATGGTTATTTTGTCGATTATTTTGAATTCAGTAATAATTCAATTTAATACGGATCTATTATAGACAAATTACCATATCAATCTGAAGAGTGTTCAATCTTTGTCGAGGACTAAGCAATTGCTCCTTTTAATCACATCTTCTTCAATTAGGCTTAGCGAATTTACTCACAATACAAACACGCATAGGAATATATATAGAGTCTTAGCTTGTGTCTTTCCTCTTCTTTCCCCCTCCCCTCCCGTTTCCGTTTCCGTTTCCATTTCCATTTCCCTTCCCCTGGACAGCTGAAGTGCCTTCCTGACTTTCCCTAGGTGTTGAATTTATGTCGCTTTCTTTGTTTTGCGATTACAAATTGCACGCAAACACGCGAATGTTTTCACAGTTGTAGTTGTAGCTGAAGTTTGTTGCCCAGTTTCTTCCCTGCCCCCCTTTAGCTATATCATGTATTGTCCGAGGAATGAAATTAATTTTTCATAGACACGAAACTGGTATTGTCTGTCCCTGTCTCTCATTCTATCCTTGTCTCCCTCGCCCTGAGATGAGAGTTTAATTAAACAATTTGTGAATTTATTCAAGTTGGCATTACGAGTACTCATATTCATTCAAAATATAACAATTCAAAGTTAAATTATAATTTTTATGCTATATTTATTTGTATTTATACCCGTTACTTAAAAAATATGTAAAAGGGTATATTGTATTCGTTGCAATGTATGTAACAGGGAGAATGCAGCATCTCCGACCCTATAAAGTATATATAATCTTGATTCGTCTGTCCGTTCGTCTGTCCGATCGTCTGTCCGATCGTCTGTCCGTCCGTCTGTTTGAACGCGTCGATCTCAGAGCTAGAGACTTCAAATTTAGTATGTTGGCTGGTGGATACCGGACGCAGACCAAGTTTGTTTTTAAATTTGGATCAGAACACTATGTAATATAGCTGCCATAGGAACGATCAGTCAAAAATCAAGTCTTAGTATGAACAACTTTTTTGTTGTTTGTGATAACTGAACCAAAATGTCAGAATAATAAAATCTGACTACTATATCATACAGCAATTTCGAGTGGCGTTAAATATATATGTTTTGTATGCTTACATACATATGTATTACTAATTATATTATAACCAATCATCTATTTTATAGAGACTGGCGCAGGGTATCTAACGGTCGAGCAAACTCGATAATGCATTTTATTCTAAGTACTTTCAAAGTGCCTGACTAGAAAATAGTTTTAGATTCGATTTAGTTTGTTGATCTCAACGAAACTAATGGATTCAATGAGACTAAAGAACTTAAGAAAACTGTTGCACTTTGTTGCATAACTTGTGGACGTCACTGTGCCGAATCAATTGGCCTTGAGAATCGAGTTGGGATTCAAAAATCAATTACTGTATTTTTATTCGATCGATTCGATTTCATTCGATGCAAAAACAACAAATTTAAGTGATTTTTGAAACCCTTGACATTTATCTAAAGGTGTAAGTAGGAATATATACAGCATCGCATTAACATCTATAGCAAATTCGTTATATAAAGTGTTTTTCTTTGGTGCATGACAAATTTATCATTATTCCCACTTGGTGCATTTCTAATTGGCTCGGGTATAAAACGAGTTCTCAGCTCAGACTTCCATGTACTTTACTTAGTTAGTTACAGCCACAAAATGTTGTTCAAAATAAGTTGCTCAGTTGTCATAATTAATTCATTCCTAATACTTTCCCGATCTATTCCAAGTGCGGATTTTAAGGAGAAAATTTCACTTCGATCCAGTGCTTACGTAAGAGATTGTACTGAGGTTAAGGCCAAATCTCAGCCAAGTGGCGTCTACGAGGTTCTCAATACAGGCTACAGTAAAGCCCCCTTCAAGGTGAGATGCGATTCAGAGACTCGTGGAGGAGGCTGGACTGTCATTATGAGACGTATGGATGGAAGTGAGATCTTTGTTCGGACCTGGAATTCGTACAAAAATGGATTCGGAGATCCGGAGGGAGAGTTGTTTCTGGGTCTCGACAAAATTCACGCACTGACCTCGAAGAATGACCAGGAACTACTTGTAGTTATCGAGGACTTCGAAGGAAATGAGAAATTCGAGTTGTATAACAAGTTTGCCATTGGCGACGAGAGTCATCAATATGTCTTACACACTCTGGGCCAGGCATCTGGAACTGCTGGCGATGCGCTGGGAAGTCAGCGGGGATCTAAATTCAGTACATTTGATCGGGATAATGATAATGATGATATTAGGAACTGCGCCAAAGAATGCCAAGGCGGCTGGTGGTATGATGATTGTGTCGAGGGGTATGATGAAATTTTAACTGGCTTTTAAGACATTGTATGTTTATAAGCTTAAATTCTTACAGCCATTTGACGGGGACATATAAAAACTTCGAACGAAATGAGGGCGTTATTTGGATGCCTTTTCACGGCAACTACTACTCTCATAAAAGAGCCGTTATGATGATACGGCCCAGAAATTAAATAATAATCCCCTACCATAACAAAACCTATTCCAAGTGACATTATTTCTGTATCTTTCTATAATCCTTGCAATAAAAAATATTTTAAATTTATTGAGATAAGTGACGGGTATTTTAAAGTCGGGAGCTCGACGATAGCCTTTACCGCTTTTTTTATATTGTTTATTTTTTCCTTTTTGTTTTTGTTGCAGTTCAACGCCCACAATTAGTTCCACTTAAATAAATCAAAAGAAATGTTTGTAAACATTTGCACACGCACACACACACACACACACACACACACACACACGTGTCTATGTGCTTATAAATGAAATTGTTGATTTCAGCAAAAAAACCACAATTGTTTTTGCTTTATTCGAGTGTGCGTTTTTAATGAATTATTTATTTATATTTACCGAGATGCACACAAATTGCATGCGGCCGAGGGATCCACATTTAAAGCCGCTCTACGGCCTATATAAAATCAATCTCTAAGTACCATAAAAATGTATGAAATTGGCTTAGAAGTGCTTTAAAAGTGATTTGCAGTCACAATAACATTAAATAATTGAGCTGAAATGCAATTTAGCCCTATGTTTGCAATTTAATTCAAAATATGTTGCCTACTCTTAAGGGCAAATGAAAACAAGGAGTTTATACTAATATGTTGCCTACTTTTTAATGCAAACAAGAACTGGGAATTTTCACGAAGATTCGATTTAAATTGGGTTAAAAGTCTAGAGGATAAAACTGAAAAATTCATTGAAATTGCGAGATTATGCGAAAGTATCTTAAAAGTGCTTAAAAGTTTTATAAAAGTGAATTGCAGAATAACATTAAATAATTAAACTGAAATGCAATTAACCCTTAAGAGTGCATCTAATACAAAATATGTTGCCTACTTTTTTGGGCAATTGCGAATTCCCATTTGCCCTGAAAAGTAGGCAACATTTTCTTTTTTTTTTGGTAAAATATTTTTTTTTGGGTAAACAATTAATAATTTTATTTAACTGGCTTACTGTTACCTTTGGGGCAACTTAATCTAGTTTAAATATATATTTTTTCTCCAAACAAAGTATGTACGTACTATATCTTTTAAGTTGCCACTTAAGGTAGCAGAAAACTTGTTTAAATAAAATATACAAATTTTTATGAAAAATAAAAAAAAATTCATCTCGGGGAATAAAAACCAGCGCTAAGAAATATACATATAAATATAAGCAGAGGTTTAGCAGAACAATTTAAATAAAAGTAGTTTACTTTAAATTTATTACATTTGCTAACCGTATTTACAAATAATTGTTTTGTCTTCTGGCTGTGTGCGTGACAAAAAGAGAAGACACAGC
This sequence comes from Drosophila suboccidentalis, assembly GCA_037043435.1. NCBI lineage: Eukaryota > Metazoa > Arthropoda > Insecta > Diptera > Drosophilidae > Drosophila > Drosophila suboccidentalis. The sequence goes on along the minus strand of JBAMBK010000415.1, from coordinate 16,628 downwards.
TTAAGTCGCAATGAAGGAGACAATGTTTGGCATAAAGTTTTTGTTTTTATGAGCAGCCAAAATCCAATTAACACATGCTACCATATTTCCGGGGCTAATCCTTCCCAGCGGCTTCTTCTTCGCCACGCAAATTACAATTTAAAAAATAATTATGAAAATGTCTGAAATGAGAATTTTGCGTTTGCTTTTGCTTTTGCTTTTGCTTTTCGCTTGCAGGCATTTCACAGTAGTCGTGTCATTCTCATTCTCATTCTCATTCTCAGTCTCATTCTCAGTTCCCATTTTGCCATTTTCCCTTTTCCCATTTGGCTGCAATTTCTGAAGGCGCTAAATGTTAATGAACATTATAAAAACAATTGCAAGTAATTATAATTTGAATGATAATAGCGAAACTTCTTAATCCCCGCAACGGTAATTTTTATATTCCACATTTCCACGTATCTCCATTTCGCTCTCTCCTTCTCTCTCTCTCTCTCTCTCTCTCTCTCGCTCACAGCGGAGACACAATTGAGAAAAGCGTCGTGAAAAACGTGAAAATGCATAACAAAGTGGGCGTGGCAAAAGTGGGACATGAAATAAGAGCAACAGAGAACAGAACAAAGGAGAATAAAGGAGAAAAACTGAAATTCCTTGTAATTAAATTCTTTTCAATGCAACCTCAAAGCAAACACAAAAGCTGCGACCAAATATGAAAAATTCCTGCAATAATAATAGAGTGAGAAACCAAAAAGAAAAATAGTTAAAAAAACATAACAGACTATCAAAAAAACATGGCGAGGAATTAAAAACAAAGATAAATGCAGTGACAAACACAACAAAGGATTTAAATCACAACTTGTGAATGGGAATGCAAATTGTGAGAGTTCGGCGGAGAGACAGAGAAAGTGAGAAAATAGTTGGATTTTAATTGAATACCAATTGTCTGTTAATTTTAAGTCATATATGTATCCTCAAGAGATTTATTAAAATTGTTAATGATTTAAATAAATATTAATACCATTAAATAATATTTAAATTATAATTAAAACAAACAAATTTAAATAAATAAATTTTCAAGTGCTCAACACTTTCTTCAAACTTGTGTAAAAATATAAAATAACATTAAATATATATTTGGCATAAAGTTAAATACTTTTATCTTAGAGCAGACAGATAAATATTTAAGGTTCACTTAAGTCCTTTGACCATTGTCTTTCTTCATTAGCCTCAGCTCATAAACAGGCAAACACGAGTATACTTATATAAAGGAACATCAAGAAAATTAATTCTAATTTGTAGTTAGCCAAAAGGAAACTAGCCGAAACAGATGCGCAGCGAGGAAGGGGGAAAAGGGAGAGAGAGAGAGAGAGAGAGAGCTGTGTCCTGCGACTGACTCCTTTGCACACTTTGCAGCTAATTATTCAGTTGAAAGGAGCCGCCACAGGAGAAGGAAGCGGCAAAATTCGTGCCAAGAGAAAAATCAAACAACGAAATTGCTACTTGCGATTTCTCGTCACGTTCAAAACTTAATTAGTACATCAGGACATCATCAGAGAGATGCGGCCACAGCCAAGTTCAGACTAAAAGATGGAGACTGAGATGGAGACCGAGATGGAGACTGAGATGGAGACCGAGACTGAGATGGAGGCTGTCATAAGGACGTCATGTTTCTTAATTAGTTCTTTGTTATCATAACTTTGGCTCGAGCAGCTGCGTCAACATCCTTGGACTTTAGTAAATTTCCCTCTTTCTCATTTTTTGGCGCTTCATTAGCGTTTTGTAACCTGACAATCCTAAAAGAAATCGCATCGAGACGAATCAGATCGAATCGAATCGAAACTTGAATTATGCACTCAGAGAAAAAGTCTAGAACTTAAACGAATGAGTTCGAAATTTACAAAACTAAGAATAAACAAGCAGAACAGTCGAGTGGAGTGCACTCGACGGTAAGATACCCTGTACCCTGTAGTCGGCATATTTATTTTGTAAGAAATTCAGTAATTTACTAATATTCGCTTCGAGTGTGCTCGACTGTAAGTTACCCTGATTTATTGAACCGATTTAAACCAAATTCAATCAATATGTAAAATACAGAATATTCCCAGTCTGTGAGTTCCGTTGAGATACATATCTCCGACAAATTTCATACTAAATCTTTGGTCAGGATGTATGGAATCATTTCATATGCATATTCTGTCAGTTTGGTTGAGATATCTCAAACAACAAAAAAGTTTTTCGCACTTAGACTTGATTTTCGACTGATCGTTCCTATGGCAGCTATATGATATAGTGGTCCGATCCAAATTTAATAACAAACTTGATCTGCGCCCGGTATCCAGCAACCTACATACCAAACTTGAGGTCTCTAGCTCTGAGATCGACGCATTCAAACAGACGGACGGACGGACAGACAGACAGACGGACATGGCTCAATCAACTTGGCTGTTGATGCTGATCAAGAATATATATACTTTATGGAGGCGGAGATGCTTCCTTCTGCCTGCTGCATACATCTCACAAATCCAATATACCCTTTCAGGGTATAAAAGTCTAATTTCAAGTTCGACTTTCGTAATCCCGAAAATCTTAAAATGAGATTTTTCTGGAATACTTCGCGTAGAGTTTTGGGATTAATTGAAGTCTGTACAAGATCGGATCATTCTAGTTTAAGCACACAAAAATCTCGAGTTTATCCCATAATGTACTTGTTTCTACATAGTAAAAAAAAAACAATTCTCATATTTTTAGGCTCGTTTCAATCTTGAAATACTTTAGTTTAATTACATAGAAATCGAGACAAGTAAAATAATTAAATAACATTCAAGAATAGTGGCTTTTGTTGTTCACTTGATTACAAAATTTAACTGCAAGAATCAGTTGAGAATTCTAAGACGCAAGTATGAAAAATAAAGCTTAAATAGAGTGTTTCATACTAGTTAAGAATGATTCATACTAGTTTAAATTGTATGAGCTTAATTTTAGGATGTCATGTGTGTATTTTTTCAGAGTGTGGATTAATTCGCACACAAATTCATTGATTTACGTAAGTCAAAGTTGTATCAACAGCGTCAAAGGATTTGCAGCGGCAACTGGTGGCACAGCTCACATGCCATTCAAGTGAGCGAGAGAGTAGGGCATAGGAAGACAGAGAGAGAGAGAGAGGGAATGAAGTAGTGGAGATTTTTGGCATGCCGCACACGTAGAAGATTTCCGCACGAATTCGCAAAGCAACTCTTGATCCCTTTGACTCGTGGACATGTTTTCTCTGGCATTCTCTTTGATGTTTACAAATTACACCAAAAGTTGGCAAACAAATTTTCTTATTCACTTTTACCCAAATGCACACAATAAAACGGGCCAGCCCCAAGACCCCAAAACCCCAATTCAAACCGAAGACAACTTCCCCTTCCCACGTCCTTTAGAATGGCTTGTAAATGTGCCAAGTGGAAATTGCGACCAGGAGACAAAAATTTGGGTGTGTGTATGTGTGTGTGTATAAAATACAACTACAATGCATTCCTGAGTCTGAGTCCTGGCCAAAAAACATACTCGAAAAGTTTCAGCTGGCCTTTTCAAATCGATTTGGCAATTGAATTCGACGAGAATTAACTAAACCGAATGCTCTTAACAAAGAGTCCTTGACACTCTCAAGTGGCATTGAAGCCGAAGACATCTGTGATGAATGGATATGCTCAGAGTATTCTGCATTGTACCACGTCTCGTATACGTAATGTGATAACTATTATCACGCCATTTGCTTATTTTAAATAAATGTCATTTAAATAAATCGTATAATTCCAGTCTGAAATATTTTTTTTAAATAATTGTAAATATTACGTATACGTAATATAATAATATTTTTAATTTTTCCACACTTTCATTTCCTTTCAGTTGAAGTTCGTAATTTTATATTAATTTTTTAAAGTACTTTTGGTCAAGTGTGAAAAAATCCACACTTGCACTGGGTTGACATTAAATAAATAAATGAACGAATAATTTAACTATCTTATTTTTCACATTTTATTATATGCAGGAGAATGCTTTCAGCCAAAGCTTAAAAGTTGTTTGGTTGCAGAAAGCTAGAAACACTGGAATCAACAACTAGATGAAAAGAGTTGAATTTATGATACCCTATAAAGTACAATTATAAAAACAGTCGCTCCAACAGAAAAGAAAACTGAATAAAAAGCAAAATTAATAAAATATTGAGAATGATAGATTTGCACAGCTTATGAATTTAAAAATACCCTATGTGTAATGCAGTTAGAAAAAGGAGATTAAATTGAGAAAAAAATGCAGTATTTTAGTAAAAAACACTTACAAATATCTTTCTCAACTTAACACATGTAGCCGTGCAATCAAAATACCCTGTGAATGGGTTAAAAGAAAACTTTATAAATTTCTCCAATTATATTTTTACGCTGTAAAAACTTTGTGCTTTTACTTTTATAGTATGTTGTATAAAAACCCTCACAAAGTTCTTGTATGCTGATCACACACAGACAGGCACACACACACACACATGCACATATCAACTTTATGTCTGTGTATGTGTGTGTGTGTGTGTGGATAATTCATTTGTGCAAACAACAACGATAAAAACATCTTCAAGTCGAAGGATGTGCAAAAAGTTTTTTTGTTCACTCATTCATAAGTTTTTAATTAAATTGCCGTCACATATTTTTCTGGGCTCAAACAAAAGTCGCTTTTGATGACGTCCTTTTCTCTGACAGAGTTCCTTAACTTAAGGAGTGAAAAGGGTTAAAAACACCCTGCCGCTTGTTTAGAAACTAACACAACATAGACACCCCATCAAAGGGATATTTGTATTAAAACAACTATTTCTATTTTATTTTTAAGTGAAAATTTCATACTTTAAGTATGAAAATAAATTTAATAACTACAATTTCTGTACTTATCTATAAACTTTATAGTATAAAGAACTGTGCAACTGCTTTTGCTTTTTTTTAAATTATTTGTTAGTGTTTAATTAACTAAGTCTCTATTAGAGATGAAAGTCCTTTGCACTATGGTTAAAACAGCCCGAAATGTTGGAATAAACTATAAATATATAGATTCGGATTAGAAACTAGGCATGAAATTCAAATAGACACATTTAAAATTTTTTATATCCTGTGCCCATTAAAAATGGTTAAAAGGGTATATTCGATTTGTGTGATATATGTAAAAGGCAGAAAGAAGCATCTCCGACCCCATAAAGTATATATATTCTTGATCAGCACCAACAGCCGAGTCAATTTTAATTATACCAACAGGTGTAAAATTGTGCCCAGAAACAAATCCCAACCTTTTTAAGAAACATTTTACACACCCTTAAAAATTTAGTATTTTGACATTGAACAAGAAAATAATAGCTTATTATATATATTTGGAAAGGTCATTTAATTTCCGTTCGATTGATGCAAAAATTTCCTTAACTTATTAAGTACCCATTGAATATTTGGAATTTTTGCAAACAATACTAAGAGTAACTGCAAAACAAATTTTATAAAAATATTTTTGCTAGTATTTTTTGAATGTTTTTTTAATTCCTAAAAATGATTATACTCGTATTAACAACTTTTTCCTACATTTCACACAAAAAGCGGCTTTTTGGCAATTTTCAAAAAATCATAAAGAAATACTAACGAAAATATTTTAGAAAATTTTCTTTTGCAGTTACTCTTAAAATTGTTTCAAGAATTTTTGGCATCAAGATATTTTTTCCAGTGTATATTGCTGTCGAGTGCACTTGACTGTTCCGTTTGCTTAAATTCTCTAATTAAAATCTACAAATATTTTGTATTTGTTTTAGCTTCTTGATGTCATGTGTCTTTTGACTTTTGGCACTTGCGATAAGAACAGAAAAATATATATATTTTTAATCATTTTAATGAACGGATGTCACAGACAAAAAGTTTTCGTGGTGATTCGATGTTTTTGAATATTTTAGTCTAATTTGAGACCTAAATCGAAGCGGAATAAGCGGTAACATGGGAACTGTGAGTATGAACAAAAATGTAAGGAACTAAAGTGTTCTAAATTAAGTTAAATTATTTCAGATGCAAATATGTGTTCTTCTGTTGTTTGGCATCCTCATAGCCAAGGCATCTGGTCAGGATAAATCCTTTTTAACCTGGAACACAGAAGGCGCTACGTGGGGTTCTGTGGTGAACTTTCTAGGTCATTACGATGTTCTGGCCATCCAAGAATCTGGTTCTCTCTCAAGTTTCCCATACCGACTTGTAGTCGAGACAACGAACACTCTTCTTGTGGGTATTGATAACCTGATAGATGTATTTCCTGGCTCTGCAGACGATGCACAGTCATATAAGTTCACAGTTAATCGCGATACCTATTACTTGTACTACTATGAAGCAAGAGTTAATACGGCTGAAGAGCAGAATGTTAACGGGGTCTCTCCACAGTATAACATGGCAATAATATCTAACAAGAAAGCAGAAACAGTCTATATAATAACACCGGATTCTAGTGACAATCGTTTGTTTATTAATAGACCAATTCTGGGAATTCGCGTTGATAATTATAAGATCTTCACGACCCACACGGATCCCAAACACGCAAGGACTGAAATTAATAATGGCATTTCAAAAGTGGCTCGGTATATGGCTGAGGAGTGTGATCGGGTTAAATGGATTCTTATGGGTGATTTCAATGAATTACCTGAACGTGTTCAACTGCCAGCAAATACTGATCACTGCTTCCATCAGAAGGTGTTCCCTGCTTTGGCAACCAGACCGGCAAGCGGTAGAGTTATCGACTTTGGAGTCTACGGAGGTCCAAACAGCTGGAAAAACTCCCTCGGAGCCAATACTCTAACAAATGTCCGTGGCAGTGATCATTTGCCAGTTGTAATTCAACCCACACGTGCCAATAATCGTGGCTAAAATTCAAAATGGAATTCAAGTAAAAATTATACATTTTAAATAAAGAACTTCATGTTTTTCTCAAAACACAGATTGTCGCCGATTGCATTAATTAATTCACCACAGTTTATTACAGTGTGCCACTAATGTCTTCATACACCATAAAATTGTCAAATTTGGGTATAATAAAGACGTTTTGATGCGGGTTTTTTATATTAATCTTTTATTCACTTAAATTCCGTTCGAATGATACAACAATTTCTTTAACCCATTAAGTACCCATGGAATATTTTAAATTTAAAAAAAAGTTTTTTTTTTCGACTTTTTTTCCTCGATTTAAAAAAAAAACGATTCTAAGAGTAACTGCAAAAAAAAATTTCAAAAATATTTTTGCTAGTATTTTTATGATTTTTTGAAAATTTCTTAAAATGACTATTCCACTTCTATTGTTGGGCATTTCATAGCAATGCTTTCTAGGAATTTGGGAAATTTCCCAGATAAGACAGATTAATCACACATTCCACACTATAAAAAAACAAATCAGAAGAGTCTTTAAATTGACAATAACTCTGTGTTGATAACAGTTCAATCTGAATCGTTGAGCCGAAGAGATCAAGCTGAAAGTCACTTGGAAACGGTGAGTTTTGCTACACTGATAGAAAAAAGTCATTCTAAAAATCAAGTCTAAGATACTTGATTTTAGCATGCGTTTTTAAAGTGTGTGTATTTGATATTATTTAAAAACTAACATAATATGCGGGTAAAATGACATTACTTTGAAACCAGTAAGGAAAAATTTCAAGAATTAAAAAAAAAAATAAAACAGAATGCTAAAAAAAAAAACTTTCATAGCTTTCAAAACTGTTATTATACTTTTTTTCTTTTTTCAAAATTATTGATAATTTTCTTACATTTTTAAAATGTTCTACATTCCAAAATATTCAAACATTTACAAATTTTTAAAATTTGTTCAATAAACATTTTTTTGAAACATTTTTTATAATTTTTTAAAAACTTTCAAAAAATTTAAAAGCACTTTAATTTTAAAATTAACTTTTTAATCTAAATTTTAAATTTAAAATCATAAAATAAAATAAGCAAGAAGACAGCTTAAAAATGCCCTTAATTTTAGATGAAAGTGTATCTTCTGGTTTTTGGCTGCCTTATTGGCGCTGTGTGCGGTCAGAGTCCGGCATTTCTGACCTGGAACACGAATGGAGCCCGCTGGAACAATGTGGCCACCTTTCTGGGCCAAGTCGATGTGCTGGCCATCCAGGAAGCAGGTTCCCTGCGAGCCACATCCCGATCGCCGTTGCCCTTTCAGCTAGTCGAGGAGAACGCGAGCACTTACATAGTGGACATTGATCAGCGTGGACAGATTACGGAGACGGAGTACGCCGGAGGTGTGACGGCATACAGACTAAGCTATGGAGGCCAGACCTATTATATGTACTACTATGATCGGCAACTGGATGCGGACGCCTTGGCGACTCCAGGTCGCGATACGTCCAAGCAGAACATGGCCATAATATCCAAGACTCGGGCTGAGCGAGTCTACGTCTTTCCGCCGGACTCCAGTGACGTGAATCGCGTGGATGTGAACAGACCCGTTCTGGGCATTCGCATTCCCGGCTACATCGTCTTCTCGGCCCACACGGATCCTCGGGTGCGTTCCAATGAGATCAATGCGAGCATTGCCAAGGTCTCAACGTTCATGGCCAGCAAATGTCTTCAGCGTCGATGGATTCTAATGGGCGATTTCAATGCCCAGCCCAGCCAAATCGTTGTCCCAGCTGCCTCTCGTGGTTGCTTCAATGCCATCGTTGCCCCCCTCCAGGCATCCAAGCCGGCCACGGGCAGAGTCATCGACTATGGCGTCTACGGAGGTCCCCAAGCTGCCCAAGGCGGATCCCTTCGGGCCACAACTCAGCCCAATCTGCTTGGCAGTGATCATTTCCCAGTTCGCATTGAGAGCGTTGCGAATCGCGGCTGAAATGGGCGTGGAAATCACAGAAGACTGTCGATTTCATTTAAAAATTCTTGGGAATTTATTAATAAAGAATTGAGCATTTATAAAAAAAGAATAAGATTCATTGCATTTAATTACAATTAAACTTCAAATTTATCTAACATATGACCTGAAGAATAATTCAGAAAGAAGGGATAAAAAAAATGGGGAAACTAGAAACATGGTTATAGAGCTGTGGTCTCCAAACTCGCACAATCGAACTTTGAGCTTGTCAACGAAACGTTTTACTGCTTTACACTGAAAAAATTAAATGAAAGCATATTTGAGTTGCCGCATCGTTACAGTTCGAGACGTAAAGAGAGCAACGCATTAGTTGCAGTGTATGATAAAAGTCTAGCGCAGTACGATCTCTCCCCATTGAACGCAGCTCAGCGACTGACATCAGAAAGCATCAGACGATCGGATGCTTCGTGAGAGAACAAGAAGCCGAACACTCGCGTCACGAGAACTCAACAGTGTTGCCAATTCAGCTATTTTCCCGACAGATTTAGTGGGCTGCAACTGGTAAATGCGGGATAAATTGTAAAACAGCGGGTAGCGGGAATTTTAGCTACTTCAAAAATAATTTTAGCTTTTTGAAAACATCTGGTAACTTCATGTATTTTTTAATGTTTTACGATGCCACACTTAAACACTTTGTAGTATTTTTTCCATTTGAATGGCACAAAAACATCGATAAGCCAAAAGAGCATTAAATTTTGTCGTTTTTAACTATGAAATCAATTGAATCTATCACAATTTATGAATCGATCGGTGAAAATGCGTAAAATATATACAGTGGTCCACTAATGTCTTCATACCCCCTAACTTTGTCAATTTGATATCTTAATTTAATCATCTATTCATTTAAATTCCGTTTGAATGTTGCAAAAATTTCCTTAGCCCAATAAGTACTCATGGAAAATTTTTAAATTTTTTTTCTAAAAGTGAATTTTTTAACTTTTTTCCTCGGTCCCAAACAAAAAATATTTTGATGCAGAAAAATTCTTAAAACAATTCTAAGAGTGATTGTAAAAAATTTAAAAAAAAACTTCGCTAGTATTTTTTATGATTTTTTGAAAATTGCTAAAAAGCCACTTTTTGTATGAGAAGGAAGAAAAAGGGGTTAAAATAGTAATTTTTATTAAATTTTAAAAAGTCATAAAAAATATTAGCGAAGAGACTTTTCAAATTTTCGTTTGCAATCCCTCCTAGAATTCTTTGAAGAATTTTTTTGCATCAAAATATTCAAAAACATTGGATTAAATCTATGAAAATATCGTTTCTTTAAGGGGCATTTACACTAGTTGACAAGCTGGTCAATTTCATGTCAATCAACTCTAGTGTAAACGGTGGTCAACTCTAAGCAAAAGTGTGTTGACTTGGTAAAAAGCACAGCCTACTGAGATGAAATTGACAAGCTTGTCAACTAGTGTAAAGGCACCATTACTCTAGCGTTTTTTTTAGCTATCAACAATTTATTTTTAGCTATTTTCAGCTTTTTTCAAAGGCTATTTTGGCTTTTTCATGTCCCGAAGAGTTGGCAACACTGGAACTCAAGCCGCCGAGCGTGCTATTTATAGAACACTTGCATTCTCGCTCTCTGCACAAGTGTGTCGGCTGCGACGCTGGCAGAATTATAAGTTCCTTTCCCATGGAATTGGCTTTTGGCACTTTGGACACCACTGTTGTAGAGAAAATAATAAGAGAGTTAGAAAAAGACGGACTATGGACAATCGCGAACATTTTTGTTCATATTATAATAAAGATCAATGGCTACAACGGGATATTCAAATCAAGGACCTAAATAATTTGCCATAAGCTGGACGAAGACAGGCTCCCGTCTCGGCCGTACCATCATCACGGCTCTCTTGAGGGAGTACTCGTAACCCGGAACTGGCTCCACACGACGCCAGTGCCCCAACTGTTGTCATTGTATTTGCCCGCCAAGTGGCTGTAAGAATAAAGCGGAGTTAGAAGCACGTTTAAAACCAATGAACATTCTTTAAACCTGGCATGACAGTATCCATACCACCAGGCGCCAGTGTGACGCACGGCACAGTTTTCCTCTTTACAGCGATCATTGTCCCGATCAAATGTGGTGAACTTCATGCCTCGGTTTCGCCACAAGATTAAGTACATTTATTTTTGTCTTGAATCATACCCAAGTGAATCAAGTGAATGTTGTTGGGTTTTTCGCTTTAGCTTAATCAGCAGCTCGAACAAAGCGATAACAGTCGCAGACAGAAACGCGAACAGTTCGGTATTTTTAATGCACAGTGAGAAATGGTTGACCAGGAACTAAAAATAATGTAAGATACAAATTGGAAATAAAAATGTATACTACTAGTATTCCAGGATAGTCTTCCAAAAATAACGTATGTGCAATTTTTTCAATATAAAATAAAATGAAATTATTATTTATTATTATTATTATTATTTTTTTTTATTAATTTTCAATTTAAAATAAAAGTCTTATTATCGTTACGATCCCTGGTAGAGACTGTAGCTGAATGTGAAACTGATTAATGAGCTGACACTTAACCTCTTATCTTTGAGCTCTGAAAGCTGTACTTAATTTTCAAAAACAACTGAATTATTGAAATGTTTTAATTTTCAAAGTTTAAGCTTATATTATTTCCAAAATATATAACAGACTTGTGAAAAAAATAAACAAAATGGATCGCAAGTTTCCTACGAAGAATAATTCAAGAAGGAATATATAATTTGAATGAGATATGTCTCTTTGATCGCAGTTAATTCGATCGATGTTAATTGAAAACAAAATAAAACTCGCGACTATTTTGAAGAAAGAATTGTTTGTGATTTGACTGAAAATGGAGATACATTTAATTTAAATCATAGTTAGCTAGAAATTAAATTAGTAAACTTACACATTAGTTTAACAAGCCAATTCTTATGGAGTTTAAGCCCAGTTTGTCCACAGAGCAGACGTACAAATGTCTGATCCTGGGCGACTCGGGAGTCGGGAAGTCGACGTTCCTGCGTCGACATGCGACTGGTGAGTTCGGGGGTGAGTCCGGGGGTGAGTCCGGGGGTGAGCACGTGCCCACGGAGGGCGTCCAGGTGTACACGCTGCTGCTGCAGACCAACTACCAGGAGCTGGCACTGCAGATGTGGGATGTGGCGGGCGATGAGCGCCATGGAGGACTCCACAATGGTTACTTCTTCTTTGCCAAGTGTGCGATCGTCATGTTCGATCTGAATGTGGCGCGCAGTGCGCTGAATGTGGCCCGTTGGCTGCACTCGCTGGAGCAAATCTGCGGCAAGCAGCTGCCCGTTGTGATTTGTGGCAACAAGGCGGAGCTGGAGCGCATACCCCTCGATCTGGCCTATCATCGGCAGGGCAACCTCGACTACTGCGAGATGTCGGCGCGCGTGGCATGGAACTTGGAGGCGCCTCTTGAGCTCCTCTGTCGCCGTCTCCTGCAGCGCAACGACCTGAAACTCATCTCTCAGCCAACTCTCAAGCCAATTTCAGGCTGTGCCTGTAATGAGGCTGAAATGAGACAGCAAATGGAGCAGGTGAGACAGAAGACATTGCCAGCGAGAAGTGAAGAGACATTCCAATGCCAGACAGACACTTTTAAGGATTCTATCATATTGAATTAGAGATGGAATTGTTATTTATCCAAGAGTAAATTTTATGTAATCGCTTAAAATAACTAATTAAATATATTTTTGTTAAGTTTTTACCTAGTAAATGACTCACTAATAGTCTTTAATTTTAATACATGTGCATGACAATTTATTCCTTTTGCACAGGCGGGAGCTTGGAAATTTTACTTGTATTTTCAATTTATTTATTTAAATATTATATAATTATTTAAATATTAAAAGAATTAAATTCAAATGCACAAATAATATTAGAACTACTTTGAACTAATTATTTATTTATTTATTAAACGTCGACTAAACGCAGTTAATCAAATTAAATTAAAGTATAAAATAAAGCAAGTAAAGACAATTTTATTTAAGACAGATTATTATATTTCAATATTATTTTTATTTTTAATTAATTTATGTGCATTAAAAATTGAACTCGCCAAAAAGAAGGAATTTTAAAATTTTTAATCCATTTCTTATTTATTTATTTAAATATTATTAGTCAGCACACAAATTTAAATTCAAATACAATAAGTTTAAATATTTATTTATATTATAATTTAATTTAAATAAATTTTTAAAAATGTATTCATTTATTTTTTAAACGTCAACTACTGCACATACTTTTGATGACAAATACTTTTGAATCGAACAGATTCTAGTCAATTCGAAATATATATTTTTTTTATTTAAAAATACATTTTATAAAAATAGATCTCTTTATATTGTTTTCAATTCGATATCACTGATATCTTCACAAAAATTGTGCTTGCAGATACGTTTTAAATATTTTTTCTAATTCTTTATTATGATTTGTTATTTGTTTTCCACAGATATTATGTATCATAGATAGATATCGATATGGGATATGTATAAATAATGAGATACTTCCTGCATTCCTATTACAATGACATCTCTTCTCTGCCATATTTGAATACATTCACTTGATTCACTTTTTTCTCTAAATATTATTTAAATATATTTTAAAAATCTGTGTGAGTAAGAATGTTTTAAAAATAAGCTGGAAGCGTGTCGAAATGTATAAAATAGAGAATTGATATGTAAGGAAACCTTCAATTATATTTTGTATAATCTATAGAGTATATTTGCCAGTCGACTTCAATTGATTGTCAAGTCAATTTGTCTTGTTGACAGCTCAGCAAATTGCTCGTCACAATTTGTCGAGCATTATTCGAGTTCAAGCAGTTCAAGCAGTTCAAGTTTCGGGTCTGAGGGTATTTATTTGGTAATCTTAATTGTTTTTTAGTTGTTGCTTGTTATTGTTTGTTGTTATGATTATTGTTGTTGTTGCTGTTAATGTTTTGATAAGCGTTCGTTTTGTTCAATTTGGATGGGAAAATTTGAATATGAGTGTGTGGAGCGAGAGCAAACAGAAAACTTGAACTCACACTCGCACTCACACTCATATTCGTTTACGAGTGAACTACAAAAATATTCGTAATTGCACGCGATGTTTACACGAAATGGTAAAAGAGTAAAAAGAAATTTTCATTCAATGGGAAACTTCCCGTTGTGTTTGGCAATTAAAACAGAAACATTTCAGCAATGAAAATAAACGTGTAACTGTTTTTGTCGTCATTTTCCACCATTTTCCACCCTCTTCTCCCCTTTCCACCATCTCTTTCCCCCTGTCCCCCTGTTGTCATGCAAATGAGGCGTTAATTGTATTTACACAGCAGTTATGACGACCAATTGATGAGTACCCACTGAATACCAACGAATACCACTATAAAAAAAAAGAAAACACCCATTGAGTCATTCATTGGAACATTCACTTTACGATCCGCTTATCAATTTCAATTCGTCATTTGAGAACTGTCTGTTAAATAGTTCTATAAAGTTGGAGCTCAATGAAAAGAAAGAGGAAATTTAACGAACCTGAAAAGTATCTTATAGATAGATTTTTCAACTGACAGATAGCAGAGAAAGTAAGCCTTACTTGTTTTATTAATAGTATTTTCTTATATGTATAGTAATAGTAAAATCATATTCTTTAATAATCAATTGGGTATTAAATAAAAGCTTTATTTTAATAGTTTTGGTTTACTATGGGCCATTTTTTCAATGTCTAAGGGCCGTTTTTTCAATGTACATACAGTGAACCACTAATGTCTTCATACACCATAAATTGGTCAAATTTGGGTATAATAAAGATGTTTTGATGCGGTATTTAACCTTTTGTTCACTCAAATTCCGTTCGACTGATACCAAAATTTCTTTAACCCATTAAATACCCATGGAAAATTTTGAATTAAAAAAAAAGCTATTTTTCAACTTTTTTCCTCGATTTTTTCGAAAAAATATTTTGATGCAAAAAAATTCTTGAAACAATTCTAAGAGTAACTGCAAAAATTACTATTTTAACCCCTTTTTCCTCTTTTTCATACAAAAAGTGGCTTTTTAGCAACTTTCAAAAAATTATAAAAAATACTAGCAAAAATATTTTTGAAAATATTTTTTCGAAAAAATCGAGGAAAAATGTTGAAAAATAGCTTTTTTTTAAATTCCAAATTTTCCATGGGCTAAAGAAATTTTGGTATCAGTCGAACGGAATTTAAGTGAACAAAAGGTTAATATAAAAAAAACCACATCAAAACATCTTTATTATACCCAAATTTGACCAATTCACTGTATAAGTATTATTCAACAAATTATTTCAAATTTGACATTAATTTCTATACATTTTACGTAAAATACGTCAAATGTTTGATAACTATTGAAGAGAGAATTTGACGTAAATATATGGAAACAAATTTCAAACTATATGGTAAAGAAATTTTATATGTACATTCAAAAAACGTCCCTAAGAAATTTTTAAATGTTTTTCTGCATGTGTGTCAAATAAGTTATTTGTATTTCTTATGTATTTTTCACTTTAACTTTAATAACATTGAGCGTAAAATTAAAATATGATTATGTTATTAAAATTAATATTCAACATTATTATAATTATATATTAAGTAAGTTCTTTTTAAGTTCTTGTTGATTTTTAATAGTTATCAATTTCAACTTGAACATTTTTATACTTTTTAAAAAGCTGGCTTCAAAATCATTTAAGCAGTAAGTAATCATAGAATCATACTATTTTAAATTATTAGTTTAGTTTATAAAGTAATGTATGATATTACAAATATTTTTGCAGATTGTTGTACTTTCTCGATTTAGATTGAAATTTTCCGGGTCATGTGTAAACTTTAAAGGCAATCGAGTAAGTGTACAGTGATGGAAACAGTAATAGAAACGAAAGTCATTCTAATATTTTGAACATACTTTTCAAATCATAAAAAAAACCTGATTATGAAACTTAAAAAATAGAATTTTTGTCGAAGCAATTTTAAAAATGCAATTAAAAATTATCGTTTCTATTTTGTTTCCCCACACTGTATATTTGTGTATGCTTTAGCCTGTGGCAGTGCAAGGACTTCAATGAGGATTTCAAATCGCCCAAATGGAGCTGCCGCTGTCAGACAAATGTAGCTCGGATTGACAGCGGAAAACGCAACTCTTGACATGATACGAGTACGAATGGTAGGCACTGTTAAAGCTCTTGCTGACGGCAGCTTGAGTAGACAGGGGATAGAAGGAAAGGGGGGGGGGGGGGAGAAAGAGTAGAGATTCGATATCGATTCGGCGCAATTGTCGATTCCATCAATCAAGGACATTTGAGTGACATTTGAGTTACCACTGCAAGTTGAGAACTACATTTTCAGCACAGGATGCTGTAATTGATGCTGAGCGGTAAAGTGAGAGAGAGAGAGAGAGAGAGAGATAGCGAGGGAGAGAGAGGGGAGAAATTAGTAACATAACCGGATTTCGCAATTTCAAATGCAAAGTATTTCCAACAGAGTTTTCTCGCACTGAAAGCGGAAAGAGAACAGAACTGAAAAGCCAAACAATAGAAAAACAATGCGAAACGAACAAGAATAAAGAATGAAAACATAAAGGACACGCAGAAACGTATGGCCGAAATGGATAAGCTTTACCCTTAACCCATTCCCTTTTCACTTTTCGCCTTTCCGCTGGCATAGAAAATGGAAAATGGCATTACTTTCAGTCCTTCGTCCTTCCTTCTTGCTGCCTTCATTCAACATCCTGCCGAGCACTTT